>ML978121.1:1782083-2382083 GCA_010015805.1 Rhizodiscina lignyota | reverse complement strand
AGTTCAATGCAGGACGAAGAACTGCAGACACCAGAAGAAGCTCGTGAACAAAGAAGAGCTTGGACCTCGTTCATCGCTTCCCCGCGTCATCCCGCGCGTGCTCTACTTCCTCGTGTATCCGTCCGTGTCTTACAAAGCTTCCCTGCCTAAGATTCCTCTTCAATACTTCTTATCCCCATATTATCGTAGTGTAATATAAAACAAATCCCTCCTGCCACTATGGCCGATAAATTCAAGAGCATCGCCAAAGGTGGTTGGCGCCCGGGTAAAGAAAAAGACCCGTACGACTATGGCCCAAGTACCACCAACAGCACTCATTCGAGGACGGGCCTGGGCATACGGAGAAATATCAAAGGCGTAGAAACAGTTGTACGAGATCCAATTCCAAGCTGTCCTTCTCTAGTTGGGTGAGCATTGCACTAATCAGTCGAGACCAGGCGAAGTGGACTGGCCATAGCAGCAGCAAGGGCGGTGGACAGTCTGATTACGATGCAGATAACCACCAGTCCACACCTCTGGGTGCCCTCAAAGACCCGTCATCCTTCGGCCCTCCTCCAAGGCGAACGGGAACAGCAGATTCTTTTGGCTCTGGTGTATCAAGTTCTAGAGCAAGCCCTGCATCACCAGGCGCGCCGTTATCGCACGATCATACACAGCCCAGATATGCTCGCAAGGAGCAGGAGCAGAGAGAGGAAGAAGAGGAAGAAGAGCAACCACCGCCAATGCCTTACAGGCCAGATACAACAGGGTTGAGCACAGCCGGGTTACCACCTCCGCCGAGATTTAGAGGTGATGGGGCTGCTCATTCGCCAGCGCCAGCGCCAGCGCCAGCAGCGAGACCTGTACCAAGTCTACCCCCTAGACTACCAACAAGGAGTATAGCGACTCCACCGCCAAGCTATAATGAAGCTGCAGCAGAGCCAGAGCGGGGAGTGCTGAATCAAGGCGCGTTGAACAGACTCGGGCAGGCTGGCGTGAGTGTACCGGGCTTTGGAATAGGAGGCAACCAAGGAGCTACACGTCCTGTACCAGGGCTAGCAGCACGGAATCCGGTGTCGCCGCCTCTGGCGAGCCCACCCGCTCATGCTGAAGCTCCGGCATCACCGTCAGGACTGGGACACGGAGGCCAATTGAACGAGCTCCAAGCGCGGTTCGCTCGTATGGGAAGCAACTCTTCGAATGCTGCGACAGCTTCGTCGCCTACATCACCGTCATTTCCATCAAGTCCTATAAAGAAGAAGCCTCCGCCACCGCCTCCAAAGAAGAGAGAATTGCACAGTCAGGAGGCCGCACCAGCAGCTCCACCTATACCTGTATCGAGCAAGCCAAGATAGTGACAGCGACTTGAATGTTTCAATGGGGTCGAATTTCTTTCAAGTCGTCGATTTCGGAGTCGGCTCCGAAATCAGACAATGGTCTGGTTCCAAGAGGGTGCTGCAAGCGTTGATTTAGTGACTTGCCTCTAGCCCATTTGTGTCCATAGTTTAGCTTTTTGCGTACGAGAAGGACGATAGTACATCAATCAGACGAATCTCCAGTCAAGTGACGCGCTAAGGAAGCCGCAGCATTCCATTCTCAACACCTCGACTTGACGTGTTCATGGCGTCGTTGGTTGGCGGGCAGGTGCGGAAGAGAGCCGCATGAAGCCTCGAATACGTCACTGCTGGAAATGCTTCATGCCTGGAATTCTTGGAGCAGCAAACTCAACCTTCCACTCCCCATTGACCGCGATAACAGCCTTCAAAGCTCTCCTCACCACTTCTCACGTCCTGCCTCTCACGACCTGCGAGTTCTACGCAATTGACTGACTCGCTGCCTCGGCACAACAGTTTCGTGTCGCGTGCGCGGCCAAAGGTGCGGGCCACCACCAATCTTTTTCTCCGCCGCAACAAAAACGAAACTCCAAATAATCTCAACAAGAATTGTTCGACATTGCAGCCTCGAGTGGCCTTGCGCGCCATGGCAGGACCTTCAGTTAGTGTCCATCTACCTCCGCTATCATTATTTAAATTCCCTCCCGATCCTGCGCCCCCGACCATACCGCCGCCACATGGGGATTCTCGTTTCGCATCTCCATTCCCCATCGACGCAAAGCTCTACAACGACCTCCTCTCGCCCTACCTTCCGCTTACAATTGCGGCCATCTACGCGACCACGGTCATAATTGTTAACAAGATCAATCGCGAACGAGGGTTCAAGCCGTATTGGATCAGCACGACGAGACTCTTCTTCGTCTTCGTCATCCTCCACAATGTCTTCCTCGCAATTTTCTCCGGGCTCACTTTCGTGGCTATGATCCGTGCCCTCAGACATACTTGGCCTTCACAGCGCGAGTACGAAAGATTTGGTATCCTCTGGCCCGGTTTGCGCACTCAGAATGGGTTCGCCGGCGCAGCAGATGCGCTATGCAAGATTCAAGGCCCGCGAGGCTTTGGTGACGCAGTTACATACAATACAACCAAAGGATTGTGGGAGGTGAAGAACAAGATTATCCAGCTCGGTCTCAATGGCTTACCAGACTCAACCGACGTGGGACGTCTCTGGAACGAGGGACTCGCGTTTTGGGGCTGGTTCTTCTATCTCTCCAAATTCTACGAGGTCGTAGATACTGCAATCATACTGGTGAAAGGAAAGAAGAGCAGTACACTGCAAATGTATCACCACGCTGGAGCAATGCTTTGCATGTGGGCCGGCATACGATACATGAGCCCGCCCATTTGGATGTTTGTGTTCATGAACTCACTCATTCACGCTCTAATGGTTTGTCTCTCACACTCTCTACAAGCTTGATCAGTAGTTAATGAGTCTTATACAGTATGTCTACTACACCCTCTCCGCGCTCGGCGTTCACGTCCCTCGGCGCGTCAAGAAGACCCTCACGACGATGCAAATCGCTCAATTCGTTCTCGGGTTCACGTTCGCAGCTGGACACCTCTTCATCAGTTATACTATCCCATCCAGCGTAATCTACGCTGGCAAATACGGTTTCAAGGCTGCCACGGCGGCTGCTGCATCTGCGATGTCTACCGCTGCGGCGGACCTTGCACCACCAACGGCGACGGCAGTGCTGGGAGCGTGGCTTAAGAAGCTGGCCTTCCGCGCAGCTGGACAAGAAGGCCTCGCGGAAAATGTGCGCAACAGCTGGGGTGAAGTCTTTGGGCCAGAGGCAGATTATGTGCAAGAGACATTGGACAGAATGACAAAGAAGGATGAGTTCCAATTGATCTCGTGCATTGATACAACGGGACAGAGCTTCGCGATCTGGCTGAATCTGATCTATCTCGCCCCACTGACCTGGCTATTCCTGCGGTTCTTCTTCCGGAGCTACAACAAGCGCACCAGCTCATCGACCGCTCATTCCACACACACGAGGAGAATTTCGAGGAGCGCAATCGATGCTGCGCGTGGTGTGGATCGTGAGCTGGAGAGCTTGGGCAGAAGCGCAGAAGATGGCGTTGGTGAGGTGGGGCTGAGGGTGAAGAAAAGTCTCGATAAAAGGAGGATCAGCGAGACGATTGAGAAGTTTGAGAGGGGTGTGGGGAAGGGTTATGACGCAGCTATCAAAGAGGGCAAGGAGCTGGGTGAGAAGGCAAGACGGGAGGCCAGGGAGATAAGCGATGAGTTTGCGCAGAAAGTTGGGCGGTGGAACGGAAACGGCGAGGGAAGCATGACTCCTCAGAAGGTCAAGGAATATGCGCAGTCACTGCTGGATAGAGGAATCGAAAGTGCGAAGAAGGCCGTTGAGGAAGGGCAGAGTGTGGTTGACGATGCAGGAGATAAGGCAGGAGAGGTGAAAGATGAGGCTGAAGAGAAGGCAGACGAGGTGAAGCAGGAAGAGGAAGGGCAGAATGTGGCTGATAATGAAGGAGATAAGGCAGGAGAGGTGAATGATGAAGCTGAAGAGAAGGCGGACGAGGTGAAGCAGGAAGAGGAAGAAAACGTGTCTAGTCCTCAAGACTCGGGAGTTCTCGTCGATACTGATGACAATGAAGAGGACGAGGAGAACGAGAACGAAGCTCCTCAAGGTCAAGACAACGCAGACAAGAGGGATGAGGAGCCGAAGCAAGAAGGACTCAGCACAGCAGATCCAAGGGAAGAGGATGCCAGCTATGCTGACAAGGTGAAGTAGCTGGGGCAGCTTCGTTACCCTTCTATCTCACAATAAGAGTCGTCTGCTGCGAGGCAGCACAAAAGCACATGCATCCATCTTCCGAATTTCTTTTCTGGGCGAACGATCGAGATACCACCTTGGAGCATACATAATTTTGGAACTTTCATGCTAATTGGGATTGAGCAGGTGGTCTTTCTGAGTCTACAGCTGCTTTAATGGTGTTTTCTGCAAACAAGGATGCAGTTGGAGGACCCAGGCGCAGATGCATAGCAAGGGTGTACTGCATTCGTCGTAACCACTTATATACATGCTAATTCATCAAACGATTCACTCGTTATACCGCACATCGACTTTAGGTACTATTCCCATCCTTTCAAGGATGGTTTAAATGCTCCTTCCTATTCATTTATCTTTCATTCCAGAATAGTTTCATCTGCTCTTCATTCCTTTCCTTTTCCTTTTCCTTTTCACTCATCTCCTTCCCCGTACCATTATTCTTGCCTTTCTGATCATTACTCTCCTTTTCCTCCCCATTATCTATAACCTCATACACCGTGTACTCTTCAGGCGGGTTTATGGTGCCCACGGCGGACGGCGATCCACCGGGACTAGGTCTTAATGATGAGTAGCCAGAGTCCTTGTACTCCATTTCCGTCTGTTCAGCTCCCGAATTACGTAAGGCAAGCCTGCTCAGCGAGCTTTCTACTGGAATCTAAGTAATAAGTGCATGATTAGCCCTCATTGACTTGTTAAAGTTGTTATGAAAGACATGAAGAAAAGTAGAGAGCATACCTGACCTGCCAGGCTTAGAAGTGAAATAGGAACGATATCGACGGATGTGGGTAGTACTACAGAAACAACATCAAGACGAGCCGCCATGTCTCTGAATGTTGCGTCGAGTGGCACGATGTAGGCGTCCCCGAATAAGTCCGAGGCTACTACGTGTCCGTAAACTTCCCCGGAGGTGGAATCGACGACCCAAGAGCCAGAGTCTCCTTCAATCACATCTACAATCCAAGTCAATAACATATGTGCGTCAACCAAGCATCGAATACATACTCGAATTTCCACTCAGTGAAAGCAGGCAAACCTCCACAAACTCGTCGCCAGGCGCCAATAGTACTCGAGCAGGAGTGCTGGATAAGGACCCTCGCTTCAAGCCTTGAAGGCCCCTCATCACGATAACGTCGCGCTTCTTCAATGAGCCGTTGAGGTGGGAGCCCATTTGCAATTCTACCATCTTCGTTCCCGTACGCTCAAGGTCACGCAGAAGGTTCGGCTTAATCGGCACTGAGTTCCCAATATCGACCAGTGACCAGTCAAAATATTTCCCGCTGAAAGCAGACTCTTTATGCCAGTTCAAAGCCTTTGTGCATCCTAGAGCAGCCCACGTCTCTGGCATGTTGATGCTGACATCGGTACACGAATTAAGGCCGGAACCGGAAGATATTAGGGACACCAGGTCGACCTTTTCTTCATCTTCATCAGATGATGAGATGTCACTTTCATCATTATCGGTGAGGTTCCCTTCTGAAGTTCCCAAACTGTCGACCCCACAGTACGATGTCATATCGCTCAAGTCCACTTCTGAACTTTCAATATCGTTATCAAGAAGCTGGTCAACCACATGGCCCGCTGTCATTCCGTAAAGAGTCCATCCGCTATCGTCAAGCACCTTCACCAATCCTCCAAGGGTAGCAATCCTCTCCGACTCGCCAGCAACTATTTTTATGATGGTCCCACACATTGAGGCGATATTGTTGGCGTTCAACTCCACACCACTGAGGACCCGGAGGACTCCATCAGCCATCTTCACTTGTGGAGGACAGCCAACAATCTCCACTTCGAAGGATGGAAGAAACCTTTCAGTGGGTTGGCATAGTTCTTTCACCCAGGACTTGTCAAAGAACTGCCTGGCGCGCTTGCATGCCTTTAGATGGCACAGAAGGGCAATTCTCGCTTTGGCGTCTTCCTTTGTCGTCCCGAAAACGACTATTCGCAACGCAATTGGCTTAATGTACTTCGAGGTGGACTTTGACTTTCGTATGTAGCTAAGTAACGGTTCCTGGAGACGGTCACAGAGATCCTGGAATCGAACACAAATTCCTTCATCGAGGTCTTTCTCGAACAGCTTAAGATCTTCGGAAATTCCCACAGGAAATTGAAAGGGAGCTACTCTGCTTCCTGGGCTTGGAGTTGATGACTCAACTTGACTTCGTTCTTGTGTCACATTGTGATCACTTTCGCTAATTTGAGCACCAGGAGTAGAGGAAACGCTACCATAGCCAGAGTGATGTCTTCAGGGCTTTCACGTATCGGGTAGAGTTCTGGTTTTGGCGGGTCTAAGGCTATCGGTGGCGGCCTCGTATGGGTATCTGATGGGGTCGTAGCTGTTAAAGACATCCTCTGGGAGGTCGTAGGCGACGGGAATTGAAACAGTATGGCAACTGAAGTCGAGGCGCCTTCAAGAGTCAAGCCAGACCCAAAGTCGGGGAAATGAGACCTCTTTCAACAAAAACCCAATCTTTTTCCGTATACATCATTGAACACAGCCACGATGCACTTGATGTCCCATTGGTTGAATATTGATGCGGTGCAGCTGCACGTATGAAGCGAAGGCGGAGCGAGGACGTTTCGTGTCGTCCCTGGTAGGGACATGAGGAGTCTACTGTCTGCTCAGCCTCCACCTACAAGTGTCCAAAATCAGGCTCCAAAATCAGGCAGCTGCCGGGGAGAAGTTCGCTTTATCGTACCTGATAATCGACAGACAGCCTCGTTATTAAATTACCTTTTGCTTTGTGTAAACTTCAGTCTTGCACGACTCCTGCACGTGTTCGAGACCGCGCACAAATTTTAGAGAGGAATTTAAAGGACGAGGAGAAAGGACATACAGCTATCAAGCTCGGTCAGTTTTCGTAATGGATAAATTTGCAATACCTATTACCCTAGGAGAACTCTCAAAGTCCGAACTTCTTTCACTTTGCACAGTGCTGTGGGATTGGCAGTTGTGTCGCACCTGCAAGGCTAACCAGCAGTGTGAAAGTACGCAATGTCCAGGACAGAGATTTTCCAGACTGGAATCGTTTTTCGACTACTACAAAACAATCTCGAGCGCTTATATCCCAGAATTTCTCAGCGGCGAGAAAATTGCGTTAAGAACACACCAAGATGTCTGCGATATCATACGGACGATAACGAGCGACATTTTAGCTCCGAAGGCTCAACTCATGGACCGCTATTTCGCCGCAAGAGAGAATAGTCAAGCTTCGATGCCCCCCATGGCGGATCAACATCGTGCTTTCAATCTTGCTGTCAGAGTCATGATTATGGCAAACTGTTCAACCAGCAGTCATGACCCAGGCTTGGTGGAGCTTGGAACGCAACCAACGCCGTGGCGAGCTGATATGTCGTTCAAGCAGTTCATGGAACAGAGCTTCCCTAAAACAGGGCATCCTGGCCTGGCCAAATGCACTCCTGCAGGTACGCCGCTGGACGTCAAAGAAGCACTAAGTGCCAAAAGACTGAGGAAATTTGCTGGATTGCGATTTAAGGGGACACACGATCTTCGGAGCCACCTCAAATTGGACCGAAGTGAGGGTATATTACATATATACCATCATACCGCATTCATAAAGGAACATCTGATGGCGTCTCGAAAAGTGAGGGAACTGCCGTCTCCTACAGACTCCACGCACCTGTGAGTATCCTTGTTAGCTTACAGCAGAGGTTGATTTTAACAACATGTGTCTATTTCAGCAAAAGGGTACAGCGACAACTCGGCCTTGAAGTTCTGGACTCTCTGCAACTGATATTGTTTCCTGCTGACCAGGAATCTCAATCACTTCTTCTTGCTCTGACTACCGAAGAAGGTTTCGATCCCGATTGTCGCCGCTTCGAGTCAGCACAATACCGCTCGGAGGATGAAATGGAGACACAGTACCACCACTTCGGTTCGCGGCTCATGGACTTGTATGAAGAGATTGAGAATCCAAAGCCCCGTGGCCTCTTGGAGAAGTAGCTTGAACGGAGAAGTGGTGCCAGATATGTGATGCTTGCAACCTTGGTAGGAGTCATTATCGCTGTGATCTTGGGTATATGCGGCCTTGCTGTCGGTATATTCCAGGCTTGGGTTGCGTATCAGCAATGGAAGTATCCTGGTGCGAATGGGTGACGGTCCCCGTCGGTCGTCCATAGAGCGACAGTTTTCAAGCCATGATCAGATTGATCAAGAACTGACGTTCTTATGTAGACTGAAGTAGTTCACGTTGTGTCGCGACTTACGCGTGTCGTTGGACTTTAATTGGGCCTTCCAGGTTCGTGACTCGTCGCATCTCGGAAGTTAGCGCCGGTTGCTCGGCAACAGCCTTGTAAACAAACCCACGTCATCTCGACTCTCTCCAGCCACACTCCCCCAACCTCCCCCACCACCCGTCAACGCCAACCTCTTCTGGCCAAGTTACATTCTTTCTGCTCTTCTGCATCTTCAATCCTGCACTACACACTACTATCCAAGTCGAACTGCACAACTACCTCACTAACTCACAATTCGTCGGTGGAAGTATTCATTGAGACGCCCTCACTGACCGAAACCCCTTCAACGAGCTGAGCTTCGTGCTCAAGAGCTCAGACTCTCTATTAAACTTACCATCAACTTGTCGAGGAGCACCCTGATTATCGACGATGGCACCTCTTGCAACATCCACCCTCGAAACTCTCACATCCATCCTCCTCCCTCGCTCTCCCCTCCCCGCTGAAACAACCTCCTCATCCGCATCCAAAACGACCGACGCGCTCACCGCAACCTCTCACAGCAATGCCAACTTCGGCATCGGCTCCAAGCCCGCGAAGGATTTCAACAACGACTTCTTCCTCGCTCTCTTCGCCATCATCGGCGCCGCCGCCGCCCTCGCGGCCATCTGGTTCTTCTTCTGGGCGAAGAACGGCGGCTTTAAATTCCAAGAAGGCGACTGGGACGACTACAAGTCTACGGTTCTACGACGCAAGGGTCCGGATGGAAAGACACTTAGTAATGCAACCAAGAGCACGAGGTTGGGCGGTGGTAGTGTGGTGCATGGACAGAAATGGCCGCGCAACAAGAAGAACAAGCATAGTGGAGAGAAGAGCGTAGGCGGTAGCAGCGTGGGCTACACGGACAATACGTACTCAACCTATGACGATCCGGAGCAGCATAGCGGCATGAGAGGAGGTGACGGAGAGTCAACCTACCTCGCCGGCCGCCCAGCACATAGCAATCGCAGCAGTCGCCGTGACGGCGACCTCACAGACTACCGGCACGAGAAGGTAGCCAAGGTGGGCGGACTGAACCGCCAGCATGACGGCAGCCACTTCGACTACTCCAACCAGTCCGACCTCTCGCAGTCGCAGCGCCCGCTCGTCAGCGGAGGACGTGGCAACGAAAAGGACCGCAAGAAGCTCGAGAAGGCAGAGAAGGCCGCACGCGAGAAAGCACGCAAGGAAGCTGCGAAGCGCGAAAAGGAAGAAGCCAGGATAGCCGCCAAAGCAGAGAAGTCCAAGCCAAAAGACAAGCCCAAGAAGTCAAGCAAAGGCTCGTCCGAGCCGTCCACCGAGACAAGGGACTTCGCTGCCGCCGCCGCAGCAGCAGCAGCAGCCGTACCTACCACACCCAAGCGCTCGCAGCCCAGCGCAGCATACTCGTTCACCGTCGGCGACGACGCCTCGACGCACTACACCGGCCCAAGCATCGGCACGCAAGAAGGCTCATACTACTACAGCTCCTACCGGCCCGTCGCGCAGTCCTCGCCGCAGACACCGCACAGCGCCGCCACTCCCCACTCGCAGCGCTACCGCGACAGACGCAGCGACAGCCGCACGCGCAACTCGACATCCACGCCGCCATCGCACTCACACGCGCACAGCCGCAACGGCTCGCCAACCAAGCGGGCGCGCCACTCGAGCCGCGCCGACGGCGGCAGCGCGAGCGGTGCGGGAAGCAGCGACTCGGGCACCAAGGTGTACAGTCACCACATCCCCGGCCTGCGCCAGGGCGCCAGCGAGGTGGGCGTCGACGAGAGCGTCAGTCAGGTGGGCGCGAGGCGGGCCACGGGCGGGTACAGGAGGAGCGCGTTGGGCGGGGGAGGGGCGGTTAGGAGGCGGGATAGCTTGAGTGATAGCGAGTAGGCAGGATTGGCGGTGAGGGTGAAGCGGGGGTGGTGCCTGATGTGCAGAGTGTGGGGAAAGAGTTGCGGTGATGACCATGAGGGCGACGATTTGCGGGTTGCGGAATTCGCACGTTTTCTGCTGCGAAGAGTTGTGGGGAGTTGGTGGTGAAGAAGAAGCGGTGGAGGTGGATGGGAGGAGTGGCCGCGAGAGCCGTGACGATCGCTGTGGCTAGAAGTGTCCGGATGCAGGGAAGAATGACTCGCAGCTCTTTTCAACTTCATGCGCAATATGCACGCACTTCCCGTCTGGAAATGGCCTTCTTTCCTCGCAGCGTATCGTTCTGCAGCATGGCCTTGGCGTTTGGGTATTAACAATCAGCACTTCGAAACAAGACTCTTTTCCGAATCTGCACGATGGGGCGCAAATCTGGGGAATGCCTGTCACCGCACCGCGGCAGTTGCCCTGTTCCACTATCAGCACCTGCTACTCGAAGCGACCCGCTGCCTCCCGGAGCGTATCTCTGCGAAAAGGTTATCGCGACAATATTCTTGGGATCCTGAATCGTGAATCGCTGATGGCAGCACGAAAGGAGGGCCCCGCCGGGCTGAGGTGAGACGGGAGACTGCATTCAAGCTCTAGATGCGCCGTTCAAATGCGGAAGAATGGTGACGAACTAGGACCAGGTACGCAAAAAGGCGTTCTGAAGGATTCGAATGATTAGGATGGTTTGCGTGACGAGTTGATGCCCTAGGTGAGATGTGGGATGGAATCTTGCTGTTGACGTGATCCTCGGTTGGGTCAATGGTCAATTGGATGGACTAGTCTCAAATTGTACAGTAGAGAAGATACTACATACGTGTCGATAGCAACGATGATGATGATTATGGAAGGCGATAGCAATGGAAACGGCAATGGAACTGCAGATACCGTGATGAATGTGGTCACCTTACAACTGTTCGGGCCCGGCGTTGAGCTTCGTGATCATGATCCCAGCGTAAATCAACAGGCACATGTAGCAAGTGACATATGTGAGAAGTATGTTGCGCGAAAGTAGAGCGGAACATCGAACCGAAGAATCGGTTCGAGTCCTCTCATATGATTGCTATGTATGCTACGCAAACAGTGCTCCTCCCAGAGTAAGCGGGTAAGGACAGTAAACCAAAAAAGCCAGATTAAATTGCTGATATACAGATGCCCGTCCAGTTTTGTGAGAACAGAAAAGCAGATATAGCAATACAGGCACAGGGGGGCAGGATGATGCGAATATGCCAAAAAGCAGTCAAAAAGCGCCATCACACAGGTGAGATAGCGACGGCCGGCCGTACAGCCGACTACATGAAGGGTATCAAGGATGCAATGTAGATGCAGTGCAGATGTCAGACAAAGAAACTCGTGCGCGGGCATAGGTGAAGTGTACAAGAAATCCCTGACCGTAGCCCCAATTGCCTCGCGGCAAGACTCTGGTCGTCCTCCTGTCTAGCAGGGAGGAGAGCGAGCTCCATTGAGAACGCCGGAAACTAGGTCAATCCAATTAAAGCAAGAGGTGGTGGGTGGTGGTGGCAAAGGGGTAATAACAATGTTCCGAAACAGAAATGTACAAACAAAATGCAGGCACGAGGCATGCGTGTACCCAAAAAAACAAATCAAGCTTTCGCCTTTTTTCCAAGTCCAACTTTTCCTTCTCTCCCGAAAGCGACGGCTTTTGTGGGTATCAAAAGGAGACGCGGAAGACCAGAAGAGACAGAAAAGTCGGATGCCCGCTCCGATGAAGACAACAAATGCAGGCGCCAGGCAGAAGCAAAGAAGAATGTGTCAAATCAACGCTAAGTCCAGAAAGCATGTGCGCGCAGAACGTAATGATCAAAGGTGAAAGTTCAGAAGGCCACCGGTGCTCAAGGGTGAAAGGGGAATAGGAAAAGGGGAAGAAGGGAACAACCACCAGTCATCCCTCATCATCAGTTCATCAACGTCGTCTTCTCATCATGCATCTCTTCATGTGATTCAACCCAACTCAGCCACCGTTCTGGACCTCTCCCTTTTCCCTGATACCGCTGCTCTGCTGTTTGCGGCTGTCTTTGCGGTGATTCGGCTCCCGCCGTTGGTGCGCCCACCACTTCTTGAACTGGCGCCATCATTGTAGACAGTCTCCTCCCTCCTGGGAGCAGAGCCTGTTCCAATGATGAGTTGTGCCATTTCTTCTCCAGGCCTCTGCACAAACTGGATTGGTCGCCCTTCCGTGTCTCCTTCTAGGGCAATGTCAAGACCCTGTTTCGTGTTGATCAAGAGTTTCACCGTCTGCGCATCATCCGCGGTGACGGTACGAGCATGATACGAGCTAGCGTGAGAGGAGACCACACTGCCTCTTTTGGTCGATCGGTTTGCTTCGATTGCGCGAGAAGCCTGAGCCTGACGCAACGATTCCTGCGTCAATTTTGGCTGTTGTTGGCGCGTGTGCGTTGCTTGGCGGTCCATGGTCTTCATATAACTCTCTGCTTGCTGGGCCGTCTGGTCGAGGGGCGATGTGCTTAATTGCTGGTCATAGACGCTTCGGCGTCGCTGTGAAGCATTGCCACCGGAGCCTGATGATGCAGAGTACGACGCAGAATATGACGCAGAGTGAGATGCAGAGTGTGACGCAGAGTGCGACGTCCCTCTAGTACCAGCGCCAGAGGATGCAACGGATTGTCGACGGCTTTGGGACGAGCTGTTGGTGGTATTTGAGCGGACTGACGGGCGATACTCTGGTGGTTGCATTGCGTATTGGTTGTCATTTGCTCGGATTGCCGGACGGGGCTGTTGTTGTTGCAATGCGTATTGATCTTCAGCTGAGCGGACCGGGAGGCGGTAGTCTTGTTGTGGCGGCATTGTATATTGGTCGTCGAAGTAAGGGTCATAAGCAGGGAAATCAACAGCTGGTGACGTGCCAAAGGTATCGTAGCTAGTATAGCCTCCTGGAAATGCTCCACCACGCGCCGCAACACGAGTGCCGTAACCAGTGCTATCGTCGCGGTTATCGCGATTGTCACGAACAGGAGATCTGGCGTAACTCGTGCGATTGTCGCGATTGTCGCGATTGTCACGGACAGGAGACCTGCCGAAGCTAGTGCGACTGTCGCCATTGTCGCGGGCAGGAGATCTGCCATAGCTGGTTGCATTGTCGCGATCGTCGCGAATAGCCACTCTCCGTATTGGCATGAACTGTGGTACGAGCACCTCATCTTCAGAGTCAGAGTCTCCCGAGCCAGACTCTGATTCTTCTGACTCCGGCTCCGAGTCCTCCTCAGAAGATTCGTCATCCTCGTCGTCGTCCACAGCATCATCATACGACGGAGGGTCTGCAGGTCTTCTTGCGCTGATAATCTTTCGTGCTTGCAGTGGAGAGGCAGATGGTGCTGGCGCCGGTACTGGTGCTGGTGGTGGCGATGGAGGCGCCGGAGGTGAGATCGTGGCCGGATCATAAGAAGTTGGTTGATCTTGATAGATCGTGACGGGACGGCGAGCAGAATAGTGCGTCCCAGAGGATGTTGAGGCCGTGGAGACTTCGGTTTGCGTGCGAAGAGCCATGCCCATTCGCTCAGGACCGTACATAGTCGGTACCAGCGCTTGATTAGGGTAAGCCGAGGGTGCATAGCTTGCTGGCGACGGCAACACAGCGAGGCCAGGACGAACTGGAGGAGGCATCATTCCTTTCTCCATGTAAGCGGAGCGGGCCGGTGGTGGGCCACGTTCGTAGGCGGAGTAGGCAGGTGCGTAGTATGACTCCATTGATCCCATGCTGCCGTGGTAGCTGGATGGCCTCGCTGCGCGAGTCGTGGAGCCTGCTCGTGGCCGAGGTCGAACAGTGGACTGAGGTGGTGGCATTTCCTGAGAGCTGTGTGACGGAGTGCGCGAAGATCGTGAGGATGGGGGCGAAGTTCGAACAGATGAATACTGGGACACCGCCGGGCGGGGAGCCTCCGAGGCGCGGGACTCTCTCCGCTCCTCTCTTCGCTCCTTCCTGCAGTTCTTACAGTCAGGTGGACATGGCTCTTCCCTCTTGCGGTCAGGCCTCGCGGTCGGCTTTGATTTAGTAGACGGTGCTCTTGAGGGCGCCTTGGCTGTCTTGTTTGAACTGCGCGCACTGCTGGTCTCGCTTCTGGTAGAACTCGACATTCTCTTATCCAAACCCGGCCGAGACTTTATTGGACTCACTGGCGGCACTTCAGGAGGGTCTACTTTCTCGGCAGGCTTGGTGGTGCCTCCAGTATCTGAATTCCCTTTCGCGCCTGTCGAGTACCCAGAGTCACTGTTCTTGTCTGATTGTCTCTTTGGCTGGGGTTTGGTCTCCTTCCGCGTGCCGGTAGAGCTCGAGGAGGAGATTGACCTCCTCCTTGTCGACATGTTAGGCCTCGGTGTGCTGTTGTCCTCGTCGTCCGACTGGCACTGCGGTGGCATGTAGTTGGATGGCGGCCCCATTGTGGGCGAATGTGGTGTTGTCAAGGCCAGAGGCCAAGTAGAATGGATTGTAGTTTCAGTTCAGTAAAGTAGGTGTCGTAGAAGAGACGAATAGTTCGTGAGTGGTGGAGGTATTTTGGTGAGTCAAGCTTGGGCTGTGTGCGATGTTGGGCGACCAGACGAGAACAGTGAAAGTCCTGGCACGAGGAATCGCAAATTCGGCTTTCGAGAGTGACTGGACGCGCGGGGAATAATAGGGTTCTTTTTAAGAATATCGATAAACTCGGCGGATAAGGCTGAGGGTGGTACGGTGGCCAGACTGGCGAGGCGGCATTGATTGTGACTGTGTGCGGTTTGGTGCTGCGAATGCGCGCGCGCGAGGTGAGAGCGCGATTGATTTTCGTGTGCGAGGCTCAAGAGTGTCGGCGAGGAGACGAGTGGAGTGCTGGAGTCATGATGAATAAAGTGACGATGGTGGACGGTGCGCGCCGTCTTTTTCTCGTGCGTGCTGTGCAGCAAAATTCCGGTCAGACTGTTTGGGCTGCTTCGGGGCCTGCCTAAGGAAGAAAATAGGGAAGGCGCGCGTTTTTAGGTGCAGCGGCCTGGGTACAAGTGCGTCGCGGGTAGGGGTCGCTCTCTGTCAGCGGGGCGTAACGACGAGGTGGAATCTTCCACGCGCCTTCTGCTCGCGAGTGATGCGACGAAGCAGCAGCAAGGCTGGCGGGCGAGCTTGCAAATAATAAAGCAAGCGGCGGCCAGGGCTGACGGCGGGTTGCTGTGCGCGGTGCGCGTCTCTTCGGCGACGGCGTGTGGGGTGTCGGTCGATGGGCTGGCGTCGTGGTGCAACAGCTTCGAGGCGGACTTTTTCTGTGGCAGAGAAGAGCCGAAAAGGGAGCAGGCGGCGCGCATAGATTTAAGAGGATCTGACTGACGGCTGCGGCGTCGCTCACACCAGTCACCAGCTTCGCGGCCTGATGGGTGGGCTGGGCAGGATGATGCTTAGGGGTTAGCGCCTGATGGGCCCAACGCAGCGAATGGCAGGACGGAGGGCAGCTGTGGTGAAGGGATGCCCGCGATTGAGGTCAGACATGCGATATATTAAGACGGCAAAGAGCTTGTGTGTCGACGCGCGGGAGGGGAGGGGGCGAGAGGGAGAGGCATGGGTGCCTGCGCTGTTTTAGGGCGGCGGACACTGGTGGTGCTCTGAGCAGACTCGCGATGGGATCATGTTCCGGACGCCTGTCAACGCGGCGTCTGTCGCAGGCTTGCCGAGCTCATGCGCTCTCTCTTGTTGATCGCTCAGAGCTGTGGAGAGCTGTCTGCCTGCCTACAAGCTGCACGCTCTCTGCCTATGGCTCCGCCTGTGCCTCGACCTGCCCATGCTATCCATGCCGTGGTGTGGTTGCGCAGCGCCTCGATTGGCTTCAACGAGAACAAAACCATTGTAATTTTGCATTCCACGCCTGCACCCGCTTCCTTGCACCTTTCGAGATTTTGCGGCGTGAACGTCTGATGCCTGCTTCCTCGACTTCGCTCTCACCACTCTACCCAACCTTCGTCGCTTCCCGGCACCGCAACGGCACCACCTTGGCTGAGGCCGACCGCGATGATGCGCATCCATTTATCCAGCGCAAGGAACCCCCACGATTCGAGAAGGCGCTCGGCGTGCTTCGGCCACGCTTCCAGGATGCTCAAACGCTGCGCCGCGTCTGACTACGACCTCCATGGAAGCTCTTTCGAAGCTCTGGCAGCTCAGTTCGTATAGGGCCGACAATCGCCAGAACCCATCCGCCTTCAACTCCCTTGATGCTTGCCAGCAGGCCCATCCCTCCCGCCTTGGAACTTATCAGACAGGATGCTATAGACGCTGCTCACGATCGGATGTGGCCCGCAAAAGTACGTACAGTAGCTTTAGCTCCCCTTCCTTTAGCCTCTACATGTCAATCTCCCGTACGAGTGCTCAGGCCCGTAAAAAGCCGGCAATTTCTAAGCCAACCACGGGCCACGCCTGGCAAAATTTGGAAGAATTGGGCGCTCACATTTTCGCATTTGCTGCCATGTGGTGCGCGTGATGATGCCATGCGGTTGTGATCGATCTCGGAAGCCAAAAGTTTTCGGCGTAGCAGTTGTCTACCTGCATCAAGCACGAGCAGTAGCGTGAACGCTCGCTTGCAGGCGTCGGATAGGCGAATAGGTATCACCGCATTTTCATCGAAAACGATGCTCGACGTCAATTCGATTGCACTGTGTCACAACAGATCTCCATGGCGCGGACATATTCGGGAATACTGCTCATTGCTCAATGCAATGGGCCAGGCAATTCCACGATTCGCTGCTCAGGCGGGATGTTCCCAGAAGCGCACATGAATCGCATGTCGTTTAGGAAGGGCATCGTCCTGTGCATGCATCGATAGCACCACCAGCGCGCAGCGAGCACACCGCTCTTTGTTTGGACGAGCACAACGCCATGCTGCAACGGCCAGAGCCTCATAAGTCAGTGAGGGACCTCATCTCTTCTATTTCGCAGCTTTCCTCTCCTCTAAGCGCCTGAACTGGCTGTCGAACTCCGCATTCACGAGCTGAACGGCCCCAGATCCAGTGAAACCAGCGTGAAACTGCTCAGCGCGCCGTCGCGGCCAATGGACCCGTCCGTTTAGCCGTAGCAGCACCCTGAGCACCGCGAGACTCGAGTTTCTGGTGCCTCTGGCCGCAGAAAAGGCCAATTTGATGAAAACAACCACTCTCAACGCGGAGGATGTCATTTTGCAGGACGCGTTCGCTAACGGGCGCGACGGGACGCATCGTCCAAGCGGATGTCGTCGCGAACAGCGCATCAACGCAGGTACTACACATATTCGCCATCCCTCTAAGCCAATTTCAGGCCTCCAGCCACAGTCCATTCTTATTTCCATTTCTCTTCGCGAAAAAAGTCCCGGCGTCCATGACGTTCGCAGGATAATTCTGACTCACTTTTGGGCATCATGCACAATGCCCAAAGCGAAAAATTCGACAGCAGGGAGCGAAAACAGCACCGTGCCACGCGACCCGCGCCCGGTCTATTTTCGGCCACACACGTCGCGTTCCATGGTGAGAGGAGCGTCCCAAACCCCCTCTGGCGCGTGTCGGCTCGGCCCGACATTGTGGAGGCTGCTCTGCCAGGCCAATGGCCGCCCTCAAGTGACTCGGTGGCGCCTTTCCCTACCTCTCGCTTGTCTTGCCCCTTCGTCTCAAGTCTCCCCGTCAATTTCACGCCACCGCTCGAGGGCCCGGCGCGTTCTGCCTGTCTCCTGACACGCGCCGCGCTGCTTTTACACACCAGCACAATCTCTCACAACTCTCTTTGTTCAGTATTCCATTGTGCTTTGTCACTTTAGCGCTCTCCCAGCTTAGTCGGGTCCCCGAATGTCCTCGGATTGGACGAGAATGTCACTGAGCGCCAGTCCTGAGAAATCAGGATTTCCGCCAACTTCCTATTCTCACCCCCCTCTGGCGCGTTTCAATACTCTTCCTTCTGGCCACTGCGATCGCGCGAATGAAAGAGGCCAATCTGACCACCCTTCTTGAGTCGCGAGGAGCGCGGCATGGCTCGGGGCCCCACACGAGCTTCTTGTCTTTCACAATTTCAGTCTTGTGCTGGTCACATAGTTTATTCGCGTCGAAAAGGGGCTCGGGTCGGGGCCGACTATCGCGTGCTCCCGAATTGGAAGTGCTATTAAGCGGCACAATGGTCAAGCACTGGTGTGTCCGCGGACCGGCCCCAATCATGAACCACATGAACCACATGATCAAACATGTCGGCGAGTATTGCGTGAAAATCGCCGGCTATGTTGTGCAGATGATCGGGAGGGAGATTTGGCAAAGGCCAGATCTCTTGTTTCGATTAAATCTCCTTTATCCCTTTCATATCCGACGACGTATCACGTGACTGCGTACTTCCACCTCCTTCGAGACTGAGAAAAACTCGCATCGTTTCACATAGAGCTGCGCTTTCGTAGTTGACCTGAACTAGAACTCCGTGGGCCTTTGGACCGAGTGACATAATCATCTCGTGGCCCGTCTCGAGGGTGGCAGAATGGCTGACCCCGACGGATATCGAAACAGCACAGCACAAGCGAGTTTTGCTCTTCAGCTTGGACGGGAGCATGCTTGGAAGTTTACTTTCAAAACCGAATTCCCTTCTCCAACTCAGGTGACAGCATAGCTGAAAGCTCCGTACGATATACCTCAGCCAGTAGTGATACAGTCTTCGCGGCTTTAATGAACATAGCTCGTCTCCAATTGACTGACTGCACTTCCACAGGCCGAGCTATTGTAGCCATTACCTAATATTTCTGTCACCCTCTGTTCACGCTCGAGCTCGCTTCACCCTCTGAAGCCTCACTATACCGTTGAAACTCCCTGATGCTCCTGATATGCAACCAAAGCTGGGGTTCTCTTGACTCGATTGACAATGTCAACTTCGTCCTCCTTTAGATTGGATTAGGCCATTGGAAAGCTGGAGCAGAATCGTCCCATGTCTCCTTATTTCTCTCAGAGCCAGGCCAGTTTCATACGCTGTCGTAGGGAGCACCCGAAGGTGACGAATTTGTTGATCGCGGACCACCATCAAACACGTAATCATTTCAAAGTGTTACTCTCCAATACATCGAGATCATTAATGGAAGGTCAATGTAATATTATTGGGGAGGTGTTTGTTAGCATCGCACAGCTTTGGTCAGAACGCAATTTATATACACCACTCCGTATTTGAAAGCTGATAGCAGAGCATAATAAAACACCTAATCAAATCCAACTGTTACTCGGCTTTGAAGTGGACGATATATGTCGATAGAGGAGTCGCGCAGCCTCATGGTTTGATATGCCGTCAGGGCGTAATCTATATCCTCTACTCTATACTTGAAAACTGTCCGCGGAGTATAATAAAGTACCAATCAAATCTAAGTGTTACTCTCCAACACATACGAGAGCATCAACGAAAGGTTAATATAATCTCATTTAGGCAGTGTTTGTTCACATTGTATAGCTTTAAATAGGATGATATATCTCGAGTGAAGAGGCCGCGCAGCCGCGCAGCCTCGCAGTTTGATATGTCGTCAAATTGCACTCTATCTACTCCACTCCCTACTCCATCTTTTGCTGCAGCCTAATCCGCTGCCACTCCAACCACCCCTCATACCCAGTCAGCGGGTCCAGTACGTCCTCCAGATCCTCTTCCCCCATCATTCGCGACTTGAGTTCTGCTGCCATCCCTTGGAGATCCTCTATCACCTCGACGCGTTCGCGGATGAAGATGTGCATGTCGGCTCGAATTTGCGCACTGACGTTCAGGAGGGACGCATCGCCGCTTGGTTCTCGCCATTTTCCTTCATCGTTGCATAGAAGAAGTCTTCCCAGTTCAGCCAAAGCTCAAAAGCAGAGACTGTGTTGCCATAGTCTGCGGGCGTATCAGTGTACGGATCCGGGAAGCGGTAGATGTCGTCCAGTGCGTAGCCGTAGATCTCCTGGCGGAGCTCGAGCGGGAGCTTGAAGAAGTAGCATGGCTGCTCGTCTGGGGTGTTTCGATAGATAGTCGCGCGCTCGACGTTGTTTCGCCGCTATACGGCGAGGTTCAGAAACAGATCCTGACTTACTGTTCGTGTTGTTTTTCTTCTTGAGCTTTCTAGTCGTTCTCTTGTGTCCGCGTCGTTGCCTTGTTGGATTGGATGGCGAGTGTTCGATATGATCAGCTTGAAGCTCATGCTTGTGCTCAGTACAACAGTGACAGGTCTGGTCAGTCGGCGTGAGGCAGTGGGAGCTCGCCCCGGGCTAATACTACAGTTACAATGCAATTGGGCACGAATCAGAGACGAAGAAGACTTACCTATGCACCGCCCGTATCCATTGAGAATTCTGATGAGGGAAGAGGTCGTGCTTCGAGTAGTGAAGTTGAAGAGGAGTTGTTGGTGTTTAAATAGCACTGAGGTATGTCTGCCTAGCGGGTGAGTGGTGTAGTCCTTTGAATTGGTTTACACGCTCCAGCTTCACTTCCTCCGGTTCCGCTCGACTTGCCCTGTGCTCTCCGAGTGTTATTGGAAATTGGCTTCCGAGTGATACGGCGAGTCACAGGGTGATAACGGAAAAGCGAAAGGAAGAAAGTGCACGACCTGAGGTTGAGCGATATTCGCGTGTTAAGAGAGGAAATTGGCCTCGCGCGAGAGCTGCGGTGCGTTTCTTGAAAATTACCCGCGAGCTATACAGATGTTGTCGGCCGCATCGGTGGAAGTGTACCTTTTCAGTTCCTATGAAACGCCGCTTGGCCACGGGAAAGATTGGAGATGCAATGTTGCGTACGTCTGCGGCTGTTAGCAGAGTTTTGCTTGTTAAGTTGAAAAATGAGTTGAAAAATGAGTTGAAAATGAAGTTGAAAATAGCTCAAGTCACCACGGAAATGAATTCTTTTGTTCTAATGCCTATCGTACTACAATTCGTCATATCATCACATCCTCTCCAATGGTGTCAAGCCCAGCAACCTCATGCCATTGCCCAAAACCTGTCTAGCGCAGACATACAACGCCAATCTCGCGTTCTTGACCTTCTCCTCGCTACCCACAACCTGCAAGTGATCGTAACTTGAACTCAAAGCATGCGTCATCTTGAAGAGATACGTGAGCACGGTGATGGGCTCAAGTGTCTTTAGCGTGTTCAAGAAGACGTCGGGCCATTGAACTAGTGTCCGGATAAGTTCGATGGCATGACGTTCGGAAAGGAGAGAGAGGTCCGCCTTCAGAAGATCGGGGATGAGAGCGGAAGGATCAGGGGAGCCAGAAGCCCTGCGGATGATCGATGTGAGACGAGCATGTGCATATTGAAGATAAGGACCTGTGTCGCCTTCGAACGACGTCATGCGGTCCATGTCGAAGTTGTAGTTGTTTATCCTCTTGCCGGTCATGTCTTGTATCATGACCGCACTGATTCCCAGGATGTCCGCCGTCTTTACCGGATCTTCGACCTGATTGTACTTGTCCTCATTCTTCCTCATAACCTCATGCATATAATCGCCGACGTCCCTGAGAATGTCGTCGAGGAATTTCGCAGTCCCTTTTCTCGTGCTCATGCCAAGGACCATGCCAAAGTTGACGTGCTGACACCGCTCAGCAATGTCTTTCCTTCCCATGGCCTCCGTTATCTTGAATAGTTGCGCCAGATGCAGATCCTGTTGCGATGCCACGACGTAGATCATTTTATCGAAATGGTACTTCTCGAACCTCTCCGCAGCGGCGCCAATATCACGAGTAAGGTACAGACTCGTGCCATCCTTCTTCTTGACCAAAGCTTTACCAAGCTTCTTGCTGTACTTTGTCAAATCCACAACCACCGCTCCTTCGCTGACCTCACTCACTCCCTTCTCCTCCATTATCCTCGCAGCCTCATCCATGCTTTTGTCTTGAACCTGAGACTCTCCTGAGTACTCGTCGTAGAAAATGTTTAACCTCGCGTATGTTTGCTTGTACTTCTCGATACTGAGATTCCTGAAGCGCTTCCACACACCAAGTGCTTCCGGATCACCATCAACCATTCTCTTAAAATATTTTCTGGCTTGCTCATCAACGCCTTCCTCTTGTATCTTCTGAATCTCTTTCTCCAGCTCTGCTGCGTCCTCACCCTTCTCCTTCTTTGCAGCTACCTCAGCTTTCTTCGCCTTGACTTGTTCCTCTTCCTCCCTGCTTATTGCCGAAATCTTCACATACACGTCATAGAGATGGCCAATCGGATTCTTCTGCAGTTCCTCTTCACTGCCAAACTTCTCAAACCCCACAGCCAGAACACCGTATTGCTTGCCCCAGTCTCCGAGGTAGTTCATCCTGATAACGTCCCATCCTGCCGCTTGGAATAAGCTTGAAAGAAAGCCACCGATGATTGTACTTCTGAGATGTCCCGCATGGAAAGGCTTCGCGATATTAGGAGAGCTGAACTCTACGATCATGCGTTTTCTACCAGAAGAAGGATCAAAAGGGTCGCGGAGGCCGAGATAAGGATTAAAGCCATATGAGCTAGTCGCGTGGAGAATGGATGGGAGGAGAAGCGTAGCAAGTGGAAGCGGCTTGAAGAAGAACTGGAGGTAGATTCCGCTGGTTGTTGGAGGCTCGACTAGAGGGGATTCTGGGAACTGTCAAAATATCGTTAGTTGCTCGCTTCGTAGTTGGAAAGAGTATCTTCGGTATTCTACCTTCTCCACTAGCTCTTTAGCAAGCACGTCCGGTTTCTTGCCTTTGACTCTCAGTGCTGGTACAGCGAGAACCAAATCTCCCTTGTCAAGTGTTTGTGTCCATTGAAGCGCAGGATAGATGATTTTGGGATCGATGTCGGTTTTTGACGCCAGAAGCTCTGTAATGTGCGATCTGTAGATATCTACAGGATTTAGTTCTGGATATGTTCCTGGTTGCTTTGGAACCTCTGAGACTCCGAGGCTCTGCAATGATTTCGCAAGCTCGTCAATCGAAGGCGCAGGTGCGCCATTGGGAAGCGCCATGGTCGCGTAACTTCGTGGATGAGTGACTGGAAGATGCTGACGGAGGCTCTTATATGTTGAAATTTTTGGGTCGAGCCTCTGACTCAAAGTTTGTGTATTCACACCCAACGTTGAACGAGACTTTGGGTACCCGATGCGTCGTAGTGGCCGCACATGAAAGAACGGCCGCATAAAACTTGCGGCGACTGTGTGGTGGGTAACCTATGTGTCTGGTTTCTCAAATTCCTTTGGACCTGAACTCCCGCGTCGTGAAGTCGAGCAGATGGCTCTTTCGACCCTAACCCTAACCGAGTTCTCCAACTTCCCTTTACATGTGGATATTGCTGTCTAACCGGAAAGAGACGCCGACCAATCAGCAACTCAATCTTTCAACATCTTCACCCTTGCGCGATTCATTCACAAGTCTCAAACTCAACGAATCTTCGATGTGTTGTGCTCGGGAATGCACATACCAAAGTTCTGTTCTGCTCTTTTACGGGCACGACAACGCCCATGAACTCTGCTTCGACTTCCTCATTCACGCCCAACATCACTCTAACAATGCATTGTTGCATGCAGGAGTTACAACATTACTGTTTTGTGCTTTGTTCAAAGTCTCCAGCGCTTTGTCTGTTACCACAATGTCAACATCTCACTCATATCCTCACTTTGGACAACAGGACCGAATGCATATAAATATGGCCTCTGTTGTCGAATCATCTCAATTCATCAACGGTCTCGGTCACCAACTACCTTGAGTTCATACTTGTAAGCTTGCTATACATTTGTGAACTTCAAAGGTACCATCCGAGGCACTATCCTCTCATCCATTTTCAACACTCACAAGCGACCCACCAACTCGACGACATCATCAAGTATGCCTCGACATGCTAAGAGCACTCGTTCGGGCTCGACGAAGAGGTCTACGCGTTTGCTTAACATGATCAAGTCGCTCGTGACCTGGAAAAAGAGCGAGGCGGAGCCCGAGCGGAGCGCTCCTATGCCAACAACGGCCCCGAGGCCGACTCCTTCATGTGGCCTTGATAACCACCGAAGTGGTAATTTGCCTGCCCGCTATAGGCCCTATGGGGCCCGCGGGCATAGAGCTACATATGATGAGGACCTATACATCCCATCACATGGTCAGGATTATCTCCCAAATAATTCTTATCGAGGTGTCGATCTGCCTTCTAAGCCTGCTCGTTCTAGACAGGTTGAGCAACCGTTGGCTAACAGTATCAATTACCCAACACAAGGTCCTTCCGACCATAACCATCAGGATCGGTCGAGTAACGATCTCGGTATCGCTTCAAGTTGGCTCCAGGAGAGGAATGACGAACGCGAACGTTGGGCGGATCCAAATCGGCGGCAGCGTAATTATCCTGTCTCTCACATCGCATCGGAATGGGAGGGCCATATATTTGGTAATTCCGGAATTTCTCCACCGAGGCCTCTCAATCCTACGCTGATGCAACCTCAGCCTCAGCGACCCTTCAGGTTTAATTGGTCCCTTCGGGAGTCTGTTGTTTCCGAGCTCCCGGCTGATGAGGATGCTCTACAGCCTCGGCGGGGTACTATTAAGAAAACGAGTATCCGTATTTCTATGGATGTCCCTTCATATATGTTGGATTTGGGTGGGACTATACTCGAATCTCTCCCGGAGCCTGCTCCCTTAGCTGGGCTGTCCGAACAGACCTCACGAAGCACACCCAAGATTAGCGCAGCGCTCTTTGAACCCTTTCAAGAGCCTGTTACCGCGTTTGTGCGCTTTGGGAAGACAACTCCACAGCCCGAGCGTCTGAGCGCGAAGAGGAAAGGTAAGCGCAGTCGTCCTTCAATAACTATGCCCTCACTAGACCTTCGGTTCGATGAGCTTCCCGCTCCAGTCGTGGGCATAGTCGCTGAAGCCTCCACGGACGTGAGCCTCCGAGGTGTTGACTGCTCTGAGCCCTTGGGCAGTGATTCCGAGGACGCTGCTTGTAATGAGGATAATGAGTCCCCTGGAGAATGCTCTAGCTATGTCTCTGGGGGATCATATTATCCCCGATTTTGGGAAAACCGACCATACCCGATGGGCGACGTTATCACAAAAGGAGAGCGGTAATTATGGCTGAAATTTCTTTTCTTTCCTTGCTCATTGGGGTTTGCCTCATATATTCTGGGTTAAGGTTTTGTGCTCTGGGATTTTATTGCGAGTTTAAGAAGAGTGGGGCTACTACGATTGAATTAGAGCGCGAGAGATGCATAGACTGGAAGAAAATCAAAACTTGAGTTCTCTACACTTATTACGTGATGTAGGATGAGTGACACAGTGTTCATGACATTCCAGGTTCCGTCTTGCGAGCTCGTCCTCCTCACGTGTCAGAGTGCTTCTTTTGACGTTGGGGCTGAGGAAGTGTAGAAACCCGCCCAATGCTAGTCTGGAAGGGGGCCATGGGTCCACTCCGCAGTAAATGTCATTGTTTGTGTTTCGATAATCGATACTCCAGATCCTGTCATCATCCGCCTGTCCCGGAGCAGTGGATATATTTGGAGCCAAGGAGCAGGAATGCTGCGATGATTGCGTGAAAGACGCCGCGCCCGGAGTTCTGCCGGCACAGCCACCGGGCTGGCGCTGCCCCCCAATCGGCTTGGCGCGCTGACGTTGCCTGCCCACCCATCTCACCACCTCCGTGTTCCAGGCTTCCTCTTTCTTCCTCCCACATGTACAAACGGTC
The DNA here is from genome assembly GCA_010015805.1 of Rhizodiscina lignyota. Lineage (NCBI taxonomy): Eukaryota > Fungi > Ascomycota > Dothideomycetes > Aulographales > Rhizodiscinaceae > Rhizodiscina > Rhizodiscina lignyota. The sequence continues at coordinate 2,356,192 of ML978121.1, read as the reverse complement.
TTTCAACCGTGCCGCATCTACATTTCATCTACCACCGGTTCGATAACTGAGAATCTGGTTCTTTTGTTCTTTCTGTTTCTACCTCACAACCATGGCTGCCCGTTCGCTCGGCCTAGCCGCCACGCTCGCGCTCGCCGCGAATGCCTTCCTGCTCCCTCCAGACCTCTCTATTACCGACATCAAGGCCGACTCTGACCTGTCCACATGGACACTCCTCGACCCGAGCAGCCAAGCCCTTCTTGTGCCCTGTGAAGGTTGCAAGACGACCTCTTCAGAGGAGAACAACTTGGTAAGGCTCCAAGACTTGTCAAGGCTACACCATCAAATGCTGACGTGTACTACAGTTCATGAACATTTCAGTCGGCTCGCAGCCAGGCACGCTCGAACTCGGTGGCAAGGTATTCTACCCACCGACACAATTCATCGGAAGCCAGGCCGGAGAGAGCCCATATGTCCTCGAGGTTCCCCCGGAAGTTACGTTGGCCGATATCCGCAACGATTTCAGCGCGTACTCTGAGAATGATGCTTCAGTCACTGGCTGGGGCTTCTCTGCCTCTCGTTCCGAGACGACGGAAGATGGCGACGAGATCCTCCACATGACACTGAACATCCATATGATCAACATGCAGCGCGTCAACGTTCCGACTGTTGATCTTCAGGTTCTGAAGAGGACTAATGGCGAAATGATGATTGTTGCTTCTAAGGTCAACGACTTTAAGAAACACATCGAGGGCTCCGATAATGAGGAGTGCGATGGCCCTCTCTGCGAGTGGCGCCAGTTCCTTGAGGACAAGCTTCATGGTATTGTGGAGTCCATGCCCAAGATTGGCAAGCCTTTTGGCAAGGGCTGCACCAAGGGCACCGAGGGCATGAAAGAGATGGATTCCACCCGTCCTCCAACCAACATGCACCACGGACCTAACAGTCATCACGATGGCTCTCATCGCCGCCCAATGGGAGAGCACGGTGGCCACCACGGTCGCCCTCATGGCATGCACCACGGAAAGCACTACCCTCACCCTAAGCTCCACCGCTTCCTGCACCGCCTTGGCAAGTTTGTTGTTGCTGTTGCCGTTCCTATCCTTGTCGGTATCGCCGCTGGTGTGGCTACCTACGCCATTGGTATGGTCATTGGCTGTGCCATTGCTCTCATCTGGATTAAGTTCCGTCGCGGTGGCCGCCGTGGATATGCCAAGGTCGCGGAGGATGAGGACCAAGTCGTTCCCAAGGACATTGAGACCGATGGTGAGCCAAGGGAGAGCTTCGACTCCGCTCCTCCAGTGTACGAGGAGACCCCTGCGTACGAGGAGAAGGAGACTGTTGCGTAAGCTCGCAATTCTCGGAGGACGTCGGGAGTTAAACTGTGCCGCTTGAGGCATTTATTGGAGCTGACATGGCTCAAATTGGTTAGGATGGGGAGACGGCGTCTGCAACTGGCGTTTGGGAGGGTGAGAGATGGTTTGACCTGGCGAATCGCAATGACCCCTATGCCTTTACCCCCCACGAGCAATCTTAGACTCAACTTCATGTACACTACAAATTGAGTTCCTTTGTCCGTCGATCTCTGATCTCTGAACTGGGGCATTCCGACAGTGAAAAAACCGTCAATCGTCTCCGATTTTGGGCATTCTGCTCCGAATGTGACTGGGTGAGGCTCTCGAACGTTCTGTCATAAACTTCTGTGCACGTCGAGCTACCCTGGCCAACGTAGACTTCACCTGCGAACCCTAATGCCCACAGAAACATATGACAGAACCTATGCCACTATCGGAATGAAGTCCACAATCCATCATGTAGGCGTGTTAGACTTGCTCGGTTGATACGGCAATGAACAGCTTATCGACCCCGCTGGGCCCCGCGCATTTATAGTGATGATAGTTCCCAGAAAATACTGAATAGACCTTTAATTTCTCGTATATCCTATCTATACAGACAGAGTATAAAAATAGATCTGTCGCATATATCCCAATCAAGATGCCTCACAGTACCGCCTCTGACATCGAAGTCGTCCCGCTCCACCCTACCTTTGGTGCCGAAGTCAAAGGCGTCAACTTTCAGAATGTAACAGACGAGGACTTTGCAAAGATTAAAGATGCATTGGCCAAGGTTGGCACCTATACCCTCTCAACAGTCCCTTTCGAATCAACAATTAACATTCCGTAGTACGGTGTCCTCAGTTTCCGCCAGACTGGAATGGACGACACACAACATGTCGAATTCTCCCGCCGGTTTGGGGAGCTCGACGACGTGAAGCCATACTCCAAACTCGGCAAGCCACACCGTCTCCCCTACGAGGAGCTGTTCGACGTGAGCAACTTGACGATAGACGGCGAAGTTGCACCGCTGGACTCCTTGAGAGCGGCGTACAACAAGGTAAGTGCCTTCATCTGCGGGTTAAACGCATCTTCAGCGGACCTTGACTTTCCGTCGCACACGTGACCTGTATACGTATTCGAAGTACATCATTCTCGAAACTATATGAAAAATATTATGCTGAGCATTGCGGTAGGGTAACTACCTCTTCCACGTCGACTCGTCATTCAATCCACGCCGGGCGGGTGTCTCGCTGCTCAAGGCCCACGAACTCCCACCACGAGGGACCGGCGGTGCAACTGAGTACGCCGACACGCGCACTGCATTTGATGAGATACCGGAAGATCTGAAAGCCGAGTTGCTGGAGAAGGACTACGTGGTAAACCACAACCTCATGCACTCGCGCAAGACCGCCTCCCCGGAGCTGCTCGGCCACTTGGACGCGGAGAAGGCCTTCATGTCACGACACAAGCTGGTGCAGAAGCACGAGCCATCTGGTAGGATGAACTTGTACATCGCAAGCCACGCACATCACATCGAGGGCGTCGACCCGGAGAAGAGCAGGCAATTGCTGGACACGCTATACCAGCACGCGCAGCAGCCCAAGTACATTGTGGCCATCCCGTGGCTGAACAACGGCGACATGATCGCATGGGATAACACGTGCGTGATGCATCGCGTGACGGGTGGTGACTATGAGGGCAAGTATAAGAGGGATATGAGGAGGGCGACGGTGCATGATGGGAGCAGTCATGCGTGGGGATTGAACGAGCACACAGATATGCGACAGGGATATCCGTGAGGAAGAGACCGTGTGGGATAGCGAAGGGAAGGTGGTTGGAATGAGTGTGAAGATACATGACGTTCAAGAATGTTGTATTAGATTGATACTTAGCTCATTTCGACCTCAACCGCGACCTTTTCTCCTCCATGTACGTTGACTACACTCGTCTTCGTGGCCGTAATGCTCTTTCCGTTCAGGACATAGGACGACACAGAAACGGGAAGAGCAATTGTGCCTTCTGTCTCTTCTGGTGAGCTCACAATGACCTCGAGCCTTGTTCCGTCAACTCTCCAGCTCGCGACGATGCTGCCGTAGGGTGTCTCTGACTTCCCTTTCACCCAATCTAGTCCAAAGCTCCATACAAATGGCCGCAATGTCCACTTCTTCCAGCCCGGCTCCGTAGCTTGCAATCCAAGCACGTACTGAGGAAGAACATAGCTGGGTGCACTCCCCCATGGATGGCTCAGAGAAGTGTACCGATCCAGTCCAGGGGTGCCGTTCGCATTCATGTATTCCCACGTTGCACCAGAGTAGTACTGGTCCTGAACCACCATGTTACGCCACATGCCGTCGAGCAGTAGTGCGGCGGGTTCTGCGAGCTGAGCGGCGAGGATGCCATCGTTGTGGGAGTATGTGGAGGCAGTGAGCATGATAGCCTCGAGGAGAAAGCCGTTTGTATTCGGCGAGATGTGCGTTGACGGATCAGTATTGGACTGGTCATTATAACCAATCTTGTTGTAGAGCTTTGGGAGGGCCTTCTGGATCGAGGTGATTGCCTGGGCCTCATTGGCGATGCCAGATAGGATTGATAAGGCGATTCCAGTGACACCGAAGTCGGTCTTGTTGTTAAGAGCTAGAGCGAAGGTGCCAAGAGAGTCGGACCACAGCTGTGATTGTACTGCTTTGCTCAGAGAATCAGCTACAGCTGTGAAATTCGAAGCCGCTGCGCTATCGTCTAATACTGTCGCTATCTCGCTCATGTGGTGTAGTGACCAAGTAAACAGGGAGGTTACAGCAGTTCCATTCGCAGGCCCGATGAAGTAGGATCCGTCTCCAGCCATGAGGCCCGAAGATGGGTCAATGAATCCATATAGTCCCTGGACAACCCTCTTCATCTGCGGCCAATACTTCTTCGCCCATGCCAAATCCCCAGAATACTGGTAGTAGGCATAAGCGGCGTTTAAGAAAAATATCTGATAGTCTGTCAAGGCAGCGCCTCCACCAACTGGGCCGGGGGCCGGCCGCGATCCCATGGCGCCAGAAATGGGAACAAAGCCGTCTGGAGCTTGTCGTGCAAACGCAAATTCGACCGTTCCCTGAATGAAGTAGAGTCTGTTGGTCGTTGTTCCGAGCGTTCGAGCAGTATGTGCGAAATCCCCGATCCATACTAGACGGTCGCGTTTCGCTCCATCGAGGCAAACGTTGTCCGTGAGCTCATGCACACTATATTCGAAGAGAATATCGGGAGATGTCATCGGGTTGGAGTAGAGTGTAGTGCCGTTTGATGCAACCACCTTGACATCTTTAACATATGCTATCTGATCTTGGAACGGACCAAAGCCGAAAGGACCGCCGCTGACGCTTGCCGGAGCAGGGTTGTACAGCTGATGATACTCTCTAAGCGAGATCGTTGCTGCCTCTTTGCCATCGATGGAGATTGAGAACGAGCCATTGTTCATTTTCGTAGATATTCGATGCCATTGGCCTTCGTGAATGTCTACGCTGATTTTCCGGTGGATTACTGGTCCAGTGTCTAGAGTTGTCTGATTGACAAGGTTCCATCCATATGAGAAGGCCAAGGTATTAGGAGGTACGAGACTCCTGTTTGTATTCTCAAAGGTGCTAGGCGGGTAGTCGCTGGTAAGCACAAAATAGTTGCCATTTGCAAATTCAGAGCCCGTGGTGCCAATACTCCAGCCAGACCCTCCCCGAACAATCTTTGTACTGAAGCTGAGCTCGTAAAGATCGTTGAAGTCTGTTGATTTGGATGATACTGCTGGCTGCTGACCGACAATGTAAGCGCCTTCGGAGGTGACCTTCCACGTAGATGGCGCTGAGTACGCAGGGATGCAAGCCGCCTGTACACACCGCGCACCTAGCTTCCAGATATCTCCGTACAACTCATTTGAGGCGGAGAACTGGGCGGGCAGGAGTTCGGGAGATTCCTTCGGGACGGTTGACTGGACACCAACGGTTCGAAAGGTAAGGCTTTGGCTCCCTGGTAGTAGAGTAATTGTTTGCCAGCGGAAACCACCTTGAATGAAATATGCAGTTGTTATTCCAGGCTTGGTAATATTGAATGTCTCAGTCGAGAACGTGCTCGAAAGGCCATTGGCAAAGGTCCAAGGGCCATCACTATAAGGGTTATTGAGACCATAAAACGCCTCTGAGAACTTGAATTCGATTTGAGTTGGTCCGTTGAGGGAATCGACATCAATGTGGGCAAACCCTCCTGTTTCGGTGCCGTAGTCGAGAGTCACTACTGGTGACTCAGGACTCAAGGTGATCTTCTGGCCTCGGTAGATGTTGGTTTCCAACATTGGGGCATCTCCTTGAGCAAACTTGACTGGAAGAACGTTTGGGAACTCTCCGCCAGCATAGTCGAGGCTTCGTATCGTCCTGAAATTTGTCAGCTAGAATATCCGCAGCTCATGATGTAGCATACCTAGAATGAGATCCGGCTATTAGAGATATAGCAGTGACAGCGAGGAGGAAAATATGCATTTTGACTACGCGAGTGGATTCCTAAAGCGAAAACACGATGGGTAGCAATTTAAATTTAACTCATCAGTATCACAAATGTTATATGGAACATACATCTCGGGAGAAATGACACCGCAGAGAAGGGATTCGAGCATAATGCTAAGCAGTATGTGCGGGATTACACTCCTTTCGATGCAGGAACGCCCACAGAGGTCTGGGGAAACTCTGTCAGAAGGAGGGGAAGGTACCTTAGCCATTGTTCGCATGGCAGGCATAGATGCAATTGGCTAATCCATCCAGCTTTCTACATGCACGATGGTGGAGTTGTAAGGAGGCATCTGCGAAGAGCGGAGAACAACAAGGGGAAGCGCCGCCGAACCGAGCCGAAAGTTGCATGATTGTGATATGGAGTGGAAGCTTCGCAGAAAGCCTACAGCCTTGACGGGCATAGTTGAATATTCATAGATTCGGTCTCTCGGTAGGTTGACCAGCGAGTGCTTCTACTCTCCTTTCAAGCCTCAATTCAGAATGGCCGACGGAGGATACAGCTCTTCCAAGGTGAACTGCAATCGACGGTGGGCAGAACGTGTGGTCGGGTTGAAGTGCACCTAGCTTAGAATGCTGTTGAAAGTCGTCCAAGTGTGGAGTTGGGATAAATGTAACTCCCACTGTGTCCAAACGAGTCAGTGCCGGACAGTGCGAACGTAAGCAGAGTTTCCACAAACCTGGCGACATTATGTGCCGAGGATCTTATAACCGAAGCTTCATATCTTAATCGTAGTTGTTGAAAGGTGCATGATATGGATAGTCCTACTCTTCTATTATTGATCTTGGTCTCGTTGCACGAAGTAGTTGTGCTGTTGTTGATTTGGCTGAGCTTATTAATCGGGCGATGCCCAAAAGAAGGCTCATGCGATGATATCGCGCTGCGGAACACGCTCTTTCCACCACACCGTTCAACTAGAATATCATCTCTAATTCTTACCAAGCGTTCATTTTGATTGCCTCTATGAGTGTAACAATGACTCCATCTTGCTGCTTGGCCTAAGGAGGCATTTGTGGCTTGCCCGGCATCTAAGTCCCCGGATCACCAGGCCACTCGCCCTCCGGCACGATCTTCGTGCTCGCTGAACTCTCATATTGATTGTCATTCAGTGGTGTGAGGGATCTATAAGAGCCCAAAGGCCCTCTGATTACATTTAGTATAGCCACTGCAATATAGTCTTCTCGCAGGCATCTATCACCATATTCGATTGGTATCCGATCCCTCCATCTTGCACAAGATGCCATCCATCGCATCCAACCTCGCCCTTACAGCCGCCTACATCTTCTCGGCCCTCTCTATCTCAATCGGCACCTTCTCCTTCATCAACCCAATCGAATTGACTCGCCAGTTCGGCATTCCACTCTCGGACGACGCGTCAATCAACGAGATTACCTACGTGCAGGTCTATGGCAGCCGCAATATTTGTCTAGGCGCATCATTGTTCTGTTTGTGCTGGACGGGCCAACGGAGAGCTGCCGGGACGCTATCTCTGGTAGGGATAGTGAATGTACTTGCGGATGGGTATTTTACACAGAGATATCGAGGGAATGGATGGCTGGAGGCGGAGGTGCTGCACCACATTGGATTCATTCCCATTTTGCTTGTGGTGGGCATTGTCTTATTAAAGGGATGACGAAATGATAGAACGTAGAAAATAGGAACTGTATATGGCTACTAAGAACCACGACTCTAAAGAATCATATTAATGCAATATTTCGATGACCTTGACATGGTCTCAACAGTTCACATTCATCTCAATCCTCATAAGAATTTCAAGTGTTTCAGTAGTTGCAAAATGATAAATGCTTGCTGGATAAAAAATATCGACACGAAGTGTGATATGATACAGGGTATATCGTTCCTCAATTGGGACGTGGAAATCGCAGAACGCTTTCAAGCATGGTGATCCCCAGCGCTGCTGACATCGTCCCATGCAGGTCCAGTCCTGCCAGACATTTTGATTTTCGAGAGCCATCGCAAAGTGCCAGTCTCGCCGAGCAGCTCTCCTCGAATTTGCTGTTGGTATCATCTCATCACTCGTGAGCTTCATGAATGACCCTGAACCGAAAACATAAAACGCCGAAAACATAAAATGCCGAAAACTCGACTGCAATGGTCCTCCGCATTACTCTTTCTTCCTCTTTCCCCTCGTCATACTGAAGCTTGGATCCTACTCCTCGCGGCTGCGATGGAAGATCTTGCTGGCGGTATCTTTGACAGAGAAGCCGTTGAACAGCCACTATAATATAATCAGCATGTGTCAAAATATAGAGGTGGGGATGAGACTTACGTCGTTGCTGTGTCGACCATAGGAGAATTTCTCGAAGCTAACTTCGCTGCTGTGCGTGCTCGCCCTCTTGGAAGCGGAGCTGCTGCTCCAATTACTAGCCGTACTAGCTTCACTCGGTACCCTCATGCTGTGAGGCCGAGAGTATCTGTCCGTTCTCGGAGACATTGTTGTTGGTGTTGTTGGTGTGATCGTAGAGATTGGAGTGCTTGTGGGAGAGGAAGAGGGCGAGGCCTGGGATTTATGAACTTCTTGACGAGCACGGGATCGGCTTCGAGAGCGCTCTCGAATGTTTTGAGCGAGAGCGCCGAAAAAGCTACGCTCAGCTGGCGTATTTGGCGTCTTGGTGCTGGTAGCCGAGCGAGGAGTTGTTGGTGAAATCACGGTGGACTTTGGAGTTGGAAGGTAGTTTGGAGCGGTAGACGACGATGTAACGGTGCGAATTGGCGGCGGTGGGCCACTAGTGGGCATTGGATGGTTCGATATGCGTTTTCAGCTGAGCTGAGGAGCTGAATATGTGTGGAGAGCGTTGAACTTGAGTGTGTGAGGCGGGGTGGGTTCAATTGAGTGGTTATTAAATTGCACTGCTCTGCCGGAGAGTGTCACAGACAGCGTAGATTGTTGATGAGTTGTCAGGGAGGTAGCGAAGGATTTAAAGCCTCAATAAAGAGGCAGATACGCACACCAATTTATCTGGATTCCGGTGAGCGCATCTAGTCATGCCGCAACAAGGGTCGTCATGTTCAGAAACGCTGCCCACCGCGTCCCCGTTGTTATCCTGCATGAAACCATCACCCGATCAAGCTAGTCATGCCTGTAGGGCCTTAGGGCCAAGCTGGCCCAAGCGGAGGTGCCGACTGAACGAACGGTGAAGTCGTTACTAGGAACGCTGGCAGATCCCGCATGCGAGCCCGCTGGTTGGCTGCTCTGCCAGCAGTCCCCCAGCTCGTGCAAAAGTTCACCGACTCCTCTCTGCCAGCGGCATTCCCACCAAGTCCCACATGTGCCTGGCCGGATGCACGCGTAGCACCACCGACGGGAGGACCCTCTCACCTGTCTTTCGCTTCCTCCCACCTGGAATGAGCATCCCGCGCTGTCTGGGAGCGTCCAGTCACCACCCTGTCATCCCGGCCATCACAAGACTGGAGCCTTCTCGGGTGGAGTCATGAGATGGCTTCTAGCGTGCTTCTGCCGCTATTCTAGCGCGTTGAAACCCCTGCCGGGCTTCATCATCGCACCAAGAGTGCGCGTCAGGCTGTCCAAGCGAACAGCACCTCTCATTTCCGACACCAATTACGAAGACAAGGGCCCATCGCAAAACGAAACGCTATGGACCAAGAAAAGGGACTCTCGTGCGTGCGCATAAACATGTGGCCCTGCGTGATTTCCGTTTCTTCTTACCATCCCTGTTCCACCTTGTGCTACTGTTTTTAGCGATCCCGCATACGCACCAGCCGATCACTCTACAAGACAGTCAATATGCGGCGCTTGACAGCCCGCATCGGAGCAACCACGGTAAGATAGATCCCTCCTGTGTTTCCTGTCGGAAGTCGGCTCCGGCGGCATATATGGGACTAAGGGACGACTATTCGTCATTCGCCTATCTTTTCCAAGTGGAGCACGGATGTGGCTCTCTCACCGAGAAGAGCCTCATGAGACCCAGGAGAGCAGCCGATCATTCTTGGAAGCGACTTGGCAGGGCACTCTTCGATGTGGCATCATTATGGTAATAGCTCATGTGATACAATAGTCGGAGCAGGCCAAGATGGCTGATTTACCTTCGTTCCGAATTTCCGAAGTTCAATTGCAGAACAATTTCCTTCCATGGCAGAGAGAATCAAAACGCAGTTGCACGCGCTACGCATGAGCACTATGTCGTCTTGAAAATAGCGCAAGCACATCCTATTCAGGTTTGCGTTGCGTTAGAAGAGATCTCAAGCACACTGACGTGAGCACAGATGGACTCAAATAAGTGAGGTACAACAATTTTAGACCTTTGAGTCTTTTTATCGAAGTTCAAGTACTATTACAGGACTTTCGTCATGTCATGTCATCGAGACTCTTCTGAAGATGCGGTATTTACTCTCTATCCTGCCCCTAGACTCTAGTCCGTGGAATTTATGCTCAGCAAGTAAGAGAATAGATTGCCTTCCCGTTCTGGCCGATCACTCCAAAGCTTGGGTTGCTGGAATAATCTTCATACGCATACCAAAACGTGTGCGCTTGCTTAAGCGCGGCACAACCCACACTCTTCCAATACGCCTGTGCATTCGCCTTGCTTGGAACGGAGCTGCCAAAGCTGCTCCCAGTAACAGGCCATCCCGTTTCTGTGATGAAGACCAAAGTTCCTGGCTTGACCTTGTTGACAACATCACGGGTCTGGTTCATCGCAGTCCAGAAGACGTCGGAGGACTGGCTAATCGTCGAGCCTTGCCAGTAGGGGTACGCATCGTTGCCGACGAAGTCGCAGGCTTTGATTACGTCGGTGTTGGCACCGTTGACCCATGCCGTCCATGTATCCACATGTCCGACTTTCACTTTCTTGCAACCCAGTGAATCCTGAACCATACCCCGTACATCATGTATCTGCCCCGCCAGAGTTGCAGCAGTCGTATCCCCTCTGTACAAGTCCTCGCTTCCCGCGCTGACCGCCATCATCCAATCACAACCGTGGGCCTTGATCGCGGCTTCCAGTGCTGCTTTCTCGGCGCCGTAGTGGATAGCGTCCTCCGTCCACACGCCCACCAAAAGCTTTATGCCAGTGGCGATCGCAGCGGGCACTGCGTTCTGAAGTGTATTGCAGTCTGAGGACGCGAAGAGTCTCGCTGCGGTGAACTTGGGTGGAAGGCCAGCGAGAGCCTTGAACGCAGTTTCCCATTGCGCCTGTGTCTTGCAGGATCCGTCTGGGTTGTTGGCGCCGACGTTGAGGCCCTTCCAGAACGCAGTCACGCCCCTGGAGAGCGCGAAAGTGGTCGTGAGTAGCGTTGAAAGCCTCATCTTTGCTGACGGATGTGAATGGGCTGGTAGAATTAACTTAATTACAAAGTATTACAAGAATAGCAACAGAAAGCTGGAGGCGAAAATCGACAGCGAAAGTAACGTTACTTGAATAAGAGCCTCAGCTGAGATTAAAAATGATACAGCGCAATCAAAAACGAAGGTTTGAATTGGGAACGAGAAGAGACGGGAAGCGGCCGGCTGAAGACGTCAAGTCTTTTCACAAAGTGGAGGCCGATGACATAGACAGTTACCTAAATCGAGCCATGCAGGTGCCTGACCAGCATCCAAGCATGCTTATACAGCCCCGGTCTCACAGTCCATCGAGTTGACGGGCTCGGTGGGAGAGATTCCAGAAGGCCAATCCATGAATGAGAGTTACCCCACAGAGCGGGTGTGGCGTGCAACACCGTCATTGGCTAGAGACGCCCAGTCCCAATATAGCGATGTACGAATCGAGGGGCATGGTGGAACTAGCAAATATTGAGTATGCACATGCGCCGCAGGTGACGTGTTTGCATATGGGCTGATGGGATCTTAAACACGAAGGGAAGCTAGGTACAGTGGCATTGAAAAGTCACAGATTGCGGTGTAGCATACTTTGGATTTGCCTTCCATCTAGTGTTGTACTCTGAGGGCAAAGAATTAGACTGTTGAGCGTTCACCGACCTCTTTGACCGACCTCTCGAAGCTTCTTAGATATCTAGCAATAGGAGGGCAACGTCGATCGTCCGTACGCTGCGCCTGAAAGACGTATTTGTTTGGGACGAAATTTCCTATCTTTTAAATTGAACACTGCGGCAGTAGAGCACCTTTTATCTTCTAAGCTCGCCCTACTCACCGTGTGTCGTTAGCAGGAGGTGTCCCGCACGGAGGCGATGTAGTATTGCTTCTCGCTGGACTCTGAGGCTGGCTTATCGTCGCTGTCGTCGCTACTGAAAAGTCCTGTTTGTCTATGGCTAATTCGAATTGTTATCTCGTACCCTGCAAAGCCGCAATGCATTCTCTCTCCCAGACCAAGGTAGAAGTAGATCTGGGCCGGTCGAGAAAAGGGACCACAAGAAGTCAGACAACCCCAAGAAAGAAAAGAAAGAAAAGAATCAGGCATTTTGATGTGCCCCAGGGATAGTAAGACACTTCAAAGAACCCAAGTCGCAACAGAGGTCTAAGGAGTCCAAAATGAAGGAGCGATTGAGTCCATGTGAACCTGCCAAAGCACACACAGAAGTGAATGATCAGGTTGTCTTATAGCTTCTCCATTCTCTCTCGTATGATGCTTAATATGAATACATCAACTACGAAAGTGAATAGAATTTTGGAGGTGAATTGATGGATATGTAAGGGGCCGCGTTCCTTGGCAAGACAGGAAGGTGGTGGTGACATCAGCGTCGTTCGGGTGATGAGACGGAGCTTCTCCACCCTGCAGCTGCAGGATCAGCTCCGCCGCAACAGCTCCTCCTCGCTCCTTCGTACGATGTTAATGTCACTTTAACAAGCTCAATTGAAGCATTTGAACTTACAATCTGGCATATCGTATATCAGCATACTCACCATGAAGCTGCTGTCGCTCTATGCAGCTCTCTCCCTCCCCGCATCTCTCCTCGCGGAGCAGATCCCCCTCACGAGACCCCAGGAGGACGAGCTTGCACCGATAGCTGATATCCCTCAGATTGGCGTCGGTTCATGGGACCTCTTAGTTAGCCCCAAGAATACCACTGCATCTATCAAAGCGGCTCTCCAACTGGGCTTTCGTCATGTCGATACCGCGAAGGCGTACGACAACCAAGTCGCCGTGGGCAAGGGCATCAAGGAAGGGCTGGAAGCTGTAGGAGTAAAGAGAGAAGAAATATGGGTCACGAGCAAGCTATTTAATGATATGCATGACAAAGTTGAGGAAGCATACAACCAGACGCTCAAGGAGCTTGGGCTGGAGTATCTTGATCTATACCTGATGCATTGGTCTGCTGGTCAGCCCGGTGGTAAGGGACCTCATATCTTTGATTACGTCGAGGTATGGCAAAATTTCCCTTTAGCGTTCATTGAGTCGTATTCAATGCATTCCGCAGTCGTACTGACAATGTATTCAGACATGGCAACAGATGGAAAAGCTCGTTGAGGATGGCAGGGTCCGTAAAATTGGCATCTGCAACTTCGCTCCTAGCGAGCTCTTCCGCCTGCTTCGCTCAGCGAAGATCAAGCCCTACGTCCATCAATTTGAACTCCACCCGTACCTCCAGCAGCGATGGTGGGAGGAGTGGCACAAGGCAAATGGCATTAAGGTCACTGGTTACAGCCCGCTCGGCAACACGAACCCAATCTACAAGGGCCGCAGCATCGAGAATGGAGACGCCCGAGACCCACACACTTCTTGTGGTGATGAGTTCAAGGAAGACATTGCCGCCGCACGGAAGGACTACGGCGACATTGACGATCAGAGCCCAAGGGGGCGGCCGAATGTGTTTCCCTCGCCGCCTCCACTACTGAACCACACGATTATGAGAGCCATTGCGGAGAGGAGGGGATGCACCACAGCTCAAGTTGCTCTGGCATGGGGCATGAAGAGAGGGCACGTGGTCATCCCAAAGAGCTCCCACGAGGCCTACCACAAAGAGAACTGGGCATCTCTTGGCTGCGTTGAGAAGCTTGACTTCCAAGACCTGAAGGAGATTGAGTACATCGGCAACCGGTGGCTGCATCGCTTCAATAACCCGGCCAAGACGTGGGGAGTGCATTTGTTTGAAGGCTTGGATGGCTCGGATGCCCACTATCAGCCACCTGTTGATCTGGGACATGATTGGTAAATACGCCGTCCTGGGGCAAAAGTGAAATTTACCTAGACCGATGGGCTCTACTAGCATTGATTGAAAAGGGCAAACAGACAAGCATGAGGCAGATGAGGAACTACTCAATGGTTCAGAATGTATCATACGCAGTGGATAAATCGTATATATCCTGGATCGACCTTTATTAGGAATACACGGCAGCGTTTCGGACAATCAACTTTAACGCCGACCGCAACAATAACAACGTAGAACTGCTTAAAAACGAAGATAAAGGAGTTGACGGAATGCTTGCTTTCATCTATCATTTGCCTAAAGCTAATAGAGCTTAGCAAATGCAAATCATAGCATGACCTAGAGCAATGGCATGCAGAACCTCGGTGGCATTCTGCGTCTTCCGCACTTTGTATCGCCAAGCTGCGGCTCTCGGAGTATGCCCAGGGTCTTGCCGCCGCGGATACGAGGAATGTCACTTTATCGCCGGGCTCGGATTCTTGCCGAAAGCCTTGTTCTCTCGGAGAAAAACAGCCATCGAAACCTTACCCTGAAGCAGCTCTAGCTCCGGGCGCGCTATGCGATTGTGGAATGACTTCCTTTAAGCGACTTCGCATCGAGAAGCTCGTCCGCTTCGGCCTTCGATATCATGCCAGATTTTGGGACATGACTCGATACATGTAAGTGTACTTATCAATTCCCCATCTCTCTCTCTTGTCGGCCTTTCATCCTCTCCAATTCTATCCCCTCCTTTTATTGTTATGCTGTAATACATTTGTGTGTGAAAGGCTGTGGCAAACGGCAAAAACACGTCTTGATCCTTCCTGCACACCAAGTCCTTTTCGCCCGAGACCAAAAGAAAACCTCTGAGCGACTGCCTAGATCTCGTATCACTACACTTCGCATAGAAGGGTCGAGGTAGAAGGCTGGGCTCACTCTCTTCTGCATTTCTACTTTCTTTCATTGGCCTTTCAATTTCTCCACCATGTCTGCTCAAGAAGCTGGCCTCAGCGCGTTCCGCGCCTGTATCGCTGCGGCGCACGGCTACGACGCGCGCAAAAACTGCCGCGAGCAGTGCACACTCGATACTTGCCCTCTGAGCCTGTCGTACTGGGCATACCGACCATCCCTCGGCGCGAATAGCGCATTCCTGGCGATCTTCGGCCTCTCGTTGGGCGTCTTTTTCTGCCAGGGAATTCTGTCAAAACGGTTTCTTGGCTTTACCATTGCGATGGTGTCAGGATGTATCCTGGAAGTTATTGGATACGTGGGAAGGATCATGAGCTACTTCAATCCGTTCCTCGAGGTACGTCTGTTCCCTGCAAGGAATAACTCAAATCCTAACATTGTATGCCTTTATAGAACGGCTTCCTCATGCAGATCGTCTGCCTCACCATTGCTCCAGCCTTCCTCGCCGCCGGCCTGTACCTGTGTCTCTCCCGCATCGTTATTACTTTCGGTCCTTCGAACTCACGTCTGAAGCCACTCTGGTACCCGCGTATCTTCATACCATGCGACGTCGTCTCGCTCCTACTCCAGGCTGCCGGCGGTGGTTGGGCATCAGCAGCCACTCATTCCGGAAAGGATCCTTCGAAGGGCAACAACATCATGATTGCCGGTCTGGCCTTCCAAGTTGGCACACTCTTCGTCTTCATTTGCCTCTCGGCGGACTTTGCCCTCAAGACACTTAGGCGAGTGAAAGAGCTTGGCAAGGAAGGTGCACTGGACCCTACGCATGCGCGACTCAGAGAGTCATGGGCGTTTAAAGGGTTCTTGATCGCCCTAGCGTTCTGCACGTTGTGCATCTTCACGCGGAGCGTCTACAGAGTTGCGGAGCTGAGCGAAGGATGGAATGGACATCTGATCGAGACGCAGAAATACTTCATTGGGCTGGAGGGCGCAATTGTTGGAGCTGGCGTGCTGTCTTTGAATATCTTCCATCCGGGTCTCTGCTTCAGGGAAGGGTACACCGAACGACGTGGGTTCGGCTTTGGCAAGAGCAAGAACACAACCGAGCCGATTACGGAGGCGGAGAAGGCAGAAGCAGCTGTAGAAGGACGACCGGTAAAGGGAGACGCAGTTGTGGACTCGATGCCAGAGATTTGATGACGGGAACGAATTGGAATAAACGGATTGGATAAATGGGTTGGTCTTTTGATTTGTATATGCTCACTGCCCTAGTGTTTATAGATATACATGCACGAGTAGTGCACGGCAGATGATACACGACCTTTTGTTTCGAAGAACTATTATCATAGCATGTGTCCAATAACCCTTCTATCTACATCTATGATGTCTCCCTCTCCAACCATTCGGTAATGAGCCCAATCATTCGCAGACACCAGAACACTTTCCAATGCAACTCCCCAGTAGAATGGCCCGTCTCTGGGAGTGAAGAGACTCTTGTCCCACTATCGAACAAGCCGACTTTGTTAACAATTCCCGAATATTTTGAAGCGTGCCAGGTGTGCTCCTCGCGCGAGCATTGGTGAATTTACTTTTGCAAACGGCTAGCTTGTTGCCCTCTTCGGAACTGTACAGCGAATCTCGTATCCCACGCTTGGACGGTAGGTTTCCGGAATTTGAAGTCTACTGGCTTACAAAGTCTTGGAATATTAAAAGCTAGGCAGCTGTTGTTGGCGTGCAAGTACGACTTGCTGGAGATGGCAGGTTCAATGCGGTGAACGACGGCCATCTCAACCTGATAGATGGGGCAATCCGCACCAACTTACGAAAACCAGAAGAGAAGATCCATACAAACAGTATTTCCAAATCCCAGTAAACCGGTCTATACAATGTCAATCTCAGAATCGGATACCAATCTGCTCAAACGGCTCGCCAATGAAGTAACAGCACCATAGCGCTTAAGATCACAAAGCCTCAATTGCTGCTTTAAAGACTTCCAAAGCGCCATTCTACGATTCCTCCGAAGCCGGCTTAAAGCACGTCGTGTTTGTGTTGTAAGACGGTAGACCTTTGTTCGCAAACGCGAACTTCACTATTGCCCTCCTCCACCTGCAACATCTTCAACATCTTCACAACGCCACTCAACCAGCAAAATCATTCAGATCCTTCCATCTCGCAATGTCATACGAACGCACACGGATGGTAGTGTGCATAAGGATGTTCTATATGTGAACTTTATTAACTTCTAATAGTATCTGGGTCACAACCCTCAGTTCCCACCACGACCATCATCATCCAAGACTCCAGCTGCAGGTGATAATGCGACGCGTCCTAAGGGCTCGACGGCTAGCGAATATTCTAAGAACGTGGGAAAAGCGATCTGGATCGCGGCCTTGGCTCGCGGTGGATTTTCCCGACCTGAGCGTCGCACAGAATTTCGGAGGTTTGGGAGCCAGTCGATGTTCAATTGGGTGATCTGGGTGGAGAGCAGTGGGTTTGCACTGGCGAACTATCATGGATGGTCCTGGAGGGTCGACCTGGAATCGAACATCGGGCCGCTGTTGGTGTTGCTGGCAAAGAAAGATCCACCCCGGCCTCCAAAATGGCGCCTGATCCACAATTGGCGCTATCCGGGAGATCTCGAACGCTTTCCCATCTACATGACGGGCATGGCCAAGATTGGAAATCTGGGGCCTGATGGTCATGGCTGCATAAATGACCTCCACGATACGATCCGTCCGGTGGTGCTGCCGCGGGGCAACGAAGACTTTGTCCACTGGATTCGTCGCGTAATTGAGGCTCTCAAGCGTAACAAGAAGATCGATGTGAACCCAGAGCTCGACACTGACGCCTTCATGGCTCACATGGTAGACGTGGCGGAGACGTGGTACGAGAAGTACGATCGACTTCCAAGGACCGAGGGCTGGAGGGCGGCTGAAGCGGAGATACCGAGGGACTACACGTTCTGCCAGTGAGGTGAAGCAGGCATACAAAAGTGCGTAGAAGACGGACGCACATGTATCTTACGTGGATAGCACCGGGGCTCTTCTAGGACGACAAGCAAATAGGAGTGCCAATTTCAAAAATGCTTCGAATATAATGAAAGAGACTCCAGAGTGAATGAAAATACTACTTACGCAACAGTCCAAGCTTGAGTGATTAAAGCGAACCTCCGTTCGCCGACGTGCTTGTCTCTATCCATTGCAGCGACAGTGCAGACGGCGAAGTCACAGCTGCACTGAGCGGATTCCGCTTAACTCAAACCCACCAAGGTCCGTCGGTAAATAGCCTCATCGACGGCAGAGAGCAAGAAAACAGCATATTAGGCTTAAATAGCTCTTTTCACATTGAATATTCCATAACTGGGCGATCCAGTACGCTTCAGCTCTGGACGGGGTAATATAAATATCACCAAATCCGCTAAGCTACTAGTCTTCCTTCCACCGCTCAGAGGAGATCCAGACCTACTTCGAGGATAATGCCGTGGGCTGTGTGCTCCGCTCAAGTTCAGTACATGCGATTCATCAGTAGTCGTAGGATGGTCGTGAGGCTCGGTGACGACGCATGGAACGCTTAATCTAGGTGTGACTAGATAGAGCCATTTTCGCAAGCATATGTATTCGTGTCTGCGCGCTATGTCGCGCTGCTTCGAAAGAGATCCAACGTTAGTTTAATATGATGCTCGTTCAACAGTCCAAGTCTGGTCAGACAGTGGACGCGACATGGAGAAATTGCGCGTCGGAGAGGGGTGTGGCGGTAACCGAAGTCATGGACTTCAAGAGAATACGCTCGCTTAATACAAGGATGCGCATCTTAGAAGAATGACTTTCAGATGGCTTGGGAGCCTGAATACTTGGTGCAAAGCGACGCGACGAGCGACGCGTGAAGGTTTGGTGTTCCTGCTTAGCGCGGGCCGGCCTCGGCTCGACCACGGCGCAGCGGTCTCACTCGCGCATTCAGCAGCAGGCGCCCGCGAACTTTGATGTGCTTATGAGACGCTGCTTTCCAGCGCAACTTAGGACCAAAGCTTTGCCCGCTAGAACTCGGCCTGATGGTTTTGTTGTTCCTTGCGACACGCTCGCCGCAGCCAGAGTAGGTTTAGCGCCGCCCACGACTGCCTGATCACTCACCGCACTATAAAGCCATATTCCCCTTCTTATTTCTCCCTCTTTTCTCCTTCTCTCCTTCATCGCAAATCTCGCCATTTTCAAGCGCTCCGTCCACCATCAACCCGTATCCATCAATACACGTCCAAAAAGGCGTGTCTTCATCATCAAACTTATCTAAACTTTTCCCTCACTCTATTTACTCAACATGACTGGACGTAAGTATCCTTTTTCCCTTTTTATTATCGCGTTGTTGGTGTTGCAAATTCGATGTTGTCGCGTTCGCCGGTCGCAAAGTCACGATGAGGCCTTGCAGCTGCAGCGCCGCATCTGATTCGCCACCACAACGCGTCCCACTCGCCTGCAACAACAACGCGCATCCACCTCGACGTCGTATATTAATTCAATTAATATCGTCGTCGCATACTATCGCGACATCAATGCTAACTATCTATCACAGGCGGCAAAGGTGGCAAGGGCCTCGGCAAGGGTGGTGCTAAGCGTCACCGCAAGATTCTTCGTGACAACATCCAGGGTATCACCAAGCCTGCTATCCGTCGTCTCGCTCGTCGTGGCGGTGTCAAGCGTATCTCTGCTAGTATGTCTACCTCGCTATCCTTCTTCTAACCTTGACCAAGATGCTAACGTCGCTGCCTCACAGTGATCTACGAAGAGACTCGTGGTGTTCTCAAGTCTTTCCTCGAAGGTGTTATCCGTGACGCAGTCACCTACACCGAGCACGCCAAGCGCAAGACCGTCACTTCTCTCGACGTCGTCTACGCGCTCAAGCGCCAGGGCCGTACCCTCTACGGCTTCGGTGGCTAAGCTTCTCGCTTCACTCTTCAACTCTCACCATGGTGGCGTGATGGTTCCATGACGGGGATGACATGGGTCGACGGCGTAATGGTCAGCATGGTTCTCAATGGTATTTGCTTTATGGGTAACGGAAAGGAATACAACATGGCTTTCATCACTGATATCCTACTGCTTGCTTCGGGAGGGGGTCTGGTCATCATGATGTACAGCTAGAGCAAAGTCAATCTCCCTCAATGCAGGCATAGATTATTCCATCAGCGCATGATATTCTCTCTTGTGCTGTGACTCATCGTCCTCGTGTGAACGCGACACGTGCATCATATCGTCACCGCATCAGGTAATCGTCGATTGTCATACTGAAGCGCTACGCTATGTACTATGCAATAGAAGAATGCACATCCAAGTCAATACAATCTATGCTTTCTTCTCTTCTTGGACTTCTGGTGCAACTGAACTCCTATCAGGCATCCCCTCCAAGACAGTTCCTTCTCCATGCCTCGCATCCATGATCTTCCCACCCTCCGGACCACTGAAATGCTTCCGTCCCGTAAGAATCCACGTCACCGCCGCAATCAGCATAATCGCGCCGATTGCCGCGCAAGTGTAATTCATATTTTCACTGGTGACTGGAGACAGAGTAGGTAGATTGAAGATCACGACCGCAAACATGAGATACAGGAAGCCCACAATGTTGAGGATGAGACCGTAGCGCCCAAGGGAGTAAGGACCTGGAAGATGGGTGTATGAGTTGGTGATGCGCGACAGTATGCGCGCGAGAAGAGGAATAGCGTAGGACACATCTGGAATGAGAAGTTAGGCCGCTAATCAGCACAAAAATATTATTATAAAGGCAAGTCGTAAGGCGCTTACAAAATCCTTCGGTAGCAATCGAGATGACGGTCGTAAACCCCGTGACGGTGCCAAAGTAAATGGAGTTGAATGCCATCTGGACCACCATCGTGAAGAGGATCGCATATACCGGCACTTGCCTCTTCTTCTCGACCTTCTTTAAAATTGAACTGAACGGCAGTCCTCCATCTCTTGCAAAGGCCCACACCGCGCGCCCGCCTTCCGCCATGAGCGAGTTGGCGCAGAAAATCACAATGACCGTGATCAGGCTTGCCAATGCACAGCTCCCGCCGCGACTGCCAGTACTGTCAAAGAAGATTTGAATAAGTGGCGTGCCAGTCGGAGTGGTAGCCACAGTGTCGATGTCCCCAATGCAGAAGCACGCCGAAATGAGGAAGACAAGACCAGTAAATGCTCCAATGTAGACACTGTATACAATTGCCTTGGGAGCCGACTTTCTTGCGTCTTTCATCTCCTCCGTCATATGCGCTGGCGCGTCGTAGCAGCACCTAAAAAACCACATAGTCAGCAGAAGTCCGGACAAGGAGAAACTACGGAATACTGGCACCCAGAAGATGATGAGGCATATGGGGAGGACAAGATTAACATACATGCCGAATGCACTTTGCAGGATGCCTAGTACCGCGGTGTAGCTGTTCCCAAATCCGGTGAAATTCTGAAAGTCAGAGAAGACGAAGTGTGCAGGTTGCTTGTGGTCGTTCGTTGCGAGTATCGTTATGATTACCACGAAGAAGGACGCGATGTTCCACAACAGGATGCCGCGGGAGATCTTGTCAAGTAGGTGTGGGAGGAAGATATTTGATGCACAAGCCCCGAAAGCGAAGAGATATGCGAGCAGAGATACGTGCCACCGCTCGATGGTATACGTGTCCGGATGCGTAAGTTGGGCCATCCCGAGAATGAAATTAGAACCAATAAAGTTATTCACCGCACCCATCGCCAGAATTCCTACGATGTGTTAGTAGCATAGATGACTTGAACGTGTCGCCTTGTGGTCAGCTCTCACCGATTACCATGAACCATCCACACACGTACGAGAGGCCTCTCGCCCATTTCTGGGGTGCTAATATTGCAACCCACGAATATTGTCCTCCTGCAACTGGATATGCGCTGCACATCTCTGCCATGCTATACGCCACGGCGAGGGCGACAAGGCACACTCCAATCCATCCATATATCATGACCGGAGCACCTCCAGACTCCACTCCGACGATGAGAACACCACCAAGGGCGGTCCAGCACGTCACAATGCTGAAGCTGAATCCGATCATACCAAAGAGGCCAAATGAACGCTTGAGCTCCTGCTCGTACCCGAGCTTCTCGAGTGCTGCATCTTCGCTCAGAGACTGATCGAATACTTTCTCTGGGAGGTCGCCGGCCGACGCCGAGCGTGTGACGGATGTGATGCTGTGCCGCATCGTTTGTAGCTTCTCCCAAAACTCTTGAAAACCTTGACCCTCCCTATGGACGGGATGCCTTTTCTCCTCTCACTTTCTGAAATTGAATGTGGTTTTAAGCATTCAAAGGTCTTGAGAGTAGCCTTTGTCGTGTTGATGCCTAGTTATAGGAGGACCTCTTTGAATATCACAGCATGCTACAAAAGGAATTGACAGCCATGAAAGTAGAGATTCCTCGAGGAAATTCACATGCTGAAATGGAGGAAGTCGTACAGGAAATATGAGGAGAATTTGGTTGTATGGCTAGTATGCACGCTGACCTACTTGCATGTCGTACTCCGCTCCTATCTGCGGGTCGAACAACGGTATGCTGTGGGGCATGAGCTACTGCGGAAGCCTGCTCTCGATAAGAGAGAGAAGAGACGTTATTTGCTTTCTGAGTTGCCGTTTCTGCTTGAGCGACTCTTATCGGCGCGTTGACTAATTGTGATGATTGGGTAAAAGGGCGGGCTGCGACGACATCTAGGAAGATCGTCGTTGGATCGTCTGCCGACATGAAACCCGCTTTGGGGAATCCTTTCCGCATGGAAGATTCACTGTGAGGCAACGTTATGCAGGCATGAGTACCGAGAGCTGAGGAGTTCGCTCTACGGATCTAGATACGTGCAGGTGGTACGGTCACGATGATTGGTGGGTTTCTCCAAGTGTCGGCCCGAAGTTGGTGCACGCGGCAAAATTTCGGCGTGCTGCGCCCCTGAGGTGGCAAAAAGTTGAGTCTCCTGATCCTCTCTCCTCCAACATCCAGCTACCTAGCTATGGCTTCGACACCAACGTCTGAGAGCTTCATTCAGCCGGCGTTGGATCAAATTTTTTTTTAGAAATACATAGCTTCAACACACATAACATACATTGACGAGAGAGTATACGTCGTAGCAAATCGGTCCATGGTAACAACGGCTCAACTTTTTGGTGAGGCCGGAGCGTTCCTTTTCTCCAGCAAGGGTATCATGACCGTCACATCTCATCACACTTCTTCTGTCTCTCATACTCTTACATATATCTTACACTCGAATCTCAACAGTTCTGCTATGCTTCCCAGAATTCGAAATGCTTGGTTATGCGCTTCCGATCGGATTCCAACCAGGAACGTACCCACAATGACGCCAGGCCTGTTATCGCGTCCAGGACTTCGTCGGGGTCCATATGTGAGTTCTTCGCTGAAGCAATCCATCTTAGCTCCTCGAGAACTCGCCTGACCCAGTGCACACTTTCTTCATTCTTCCCTGGGGACCGAGCTCTTGATAAAGTGCTGGTCAAATTTCTCAACCCCTCTCCAGCCGAAGGCGCCTGAAATTCACCAATCTTCGTCATTCCAACCACCTGGTCTGGATAGCCATCAGCTGGACTGCCAAAGTTTTGATGTATCCTCCACTGGTGCAGACTCCTCTTTCTGGTGGCTGTAGGAGCAAACTCGTTGAAGTATCCTGTCAAAGGCTCCAACGAAGAAGGTTCAGAAGCGATATACCAATACCAGCCTCTGCCAGCATTGTCACGGTCTTCTACCCAAACCATCCAGTCGTACACGGACTGTGAACCTCCACGGGATATCCATTCGTCTCTCTCGTTCTCATTGTCGGAAACTCCGGGACGGTTGAGCGCTGCCAGGAACAGGTCATACGGCGGTGGTCGAGTCTGTTGCTGGGACGGCTTCGTGGATTCTTGAGCTTGTTCTGGATCTTGTAGTTCACCTTCTCGAGCGTCTCGGTAGTCTCCGAACAGCGTAGCTTCAACATACTTCTCATCTGCGGCATCTGCCATCTTCCAAGGCTCAGGTGTTAATTGAGTAACAAGTTTATCTTATCCCAGAAAGAGAAATAAGACCAAAGAACGAATTCCATATCCACTATTTATTGTATTTTTTATTAGTGTTGTTTGCTCCTTGGCACAATCGGTCCTCTTCTGCCACATTCTGTTACATTCTGGTCCGTCACGCTTGAATCACCAGACACAAGGACGATTATCAGCAGGAAACACTATGCTCTAACGATGCAGGAATATGTAGCGCATGTGATCTTGACACATGAGGTATATATTCGGACGGTCTTTCTTCGATGCAGGCAATTGGGTAGGTCATGACGTCCAAATTCGGTACACGTGATCTTCGTACGTCAAAAATAATTCTTTGAATTGTGACCTTCAACTGACTCTGCTCTCTCTGTCACTTGACGAGGACACGAGCAGTGTCCTTAGTAGTACTCGCCGTATGTTTGCGAGTTACTTCATGCTTACAAATTTGATCGCCTCATCAATCCGCCCGTCAAGCCTCATCCGCATCGCCATCGCAACTCCTCGGTAGCTCCCCATCAGCCCAACTGGCAACACCACGACTATCCAAATCCTTCTGCCATTCTCGCGCATCTTGTGTGAGTTTATCCAGAAGCGTATGAGCAGACAAGGCACCAGGAACGAATCCATCATCTTGAAGCGCATGGATTGCTCGATGGCACCAGGTTCGGGAGGCCTCTCCGACAGTACACTTGACCCTCAAAGGGTTGAGACGAGAGAAAAAATTTCCCGGATGCTCACCAAGGACTTCTCCGATCTTGACGATGCCGAGAAATTCCTTGGGATAAGGTCTTGGATCACCAGGTTGAGTGCGAGGATCAGTCTCCCATAGACCAGACAAGGTGCCCATAACCACTGTGCGATACCAACCTTTGTCGTGGACTCCAGGTCTCTCTCCCCATATCCAGAAGTGAAATTCCTCATCCTTCGGTATGTCAGTCCGACCAATAGCCGCGAAGACGTGCAGAGGAGAAGTCTGTTTCTTTTCATCGCTCGCTTTCTTCTCGCCAGCCACTTCTCTCTCGCTTCGTTGATTAATTCTCGCTCTCCTCATAGCAAAAAGGGCACGTAAGATGAAAGAGTGACTGAGAGTCTCTGTTTCTCCGGGAGGCACGGACGTTTCTGTTGACAATTCATCAGAGTCGATCACCTTTGTTTCTTCTGGGTCACTGTAATTACATTACTTTTGTATATGTAGCGGTCCTTGTCAGATTCACTCACATTGCCATGTTGTCATTCGATTCTTTGTCATCGCTTGCTGGCTGCTCCATGTTTAATGTGCGTGCCAGCAACCCGCTGAGCATGAAGCAGAGCGGCACCTTCGGGAGATGTTGTAAGCAGGCTGATTGAGAGAGAAACATAAGAGGTGGAAAGCTCTCAAAACAGTGTCGTGTGATCCCGTGTTGCCGTGATATCTTTGACGCAACTGTCGCCTCACTCGACACTTTACACACTTCAAGTCATAACAGCTATGGAGAAAGAAGAACAGACTCTTGTCTCCATATAGTCGATGATGCTGGTGGCGTCACTACTACGCATGGTGCCACCTCACAACACGAGCACATTTGGTGGGCGACAAACAGTTGTGCTTCAAGTTCGAAACATTGAACTAAGATACTTGGTCTCTCCAATCAATGTAAAGTACCATTAGTCAAGCTGCTCAATCTTTAATACTGATTGAAACATAGTACGCTAGGCCTTCAAAGTTTCAATGTTGCTCTCCCTTGGATTGGAGGGTAATATCCGTTCCTGCTACACCGTTTCCACCTTCACCAAGGGCAAGTCACGGTTAAGGCACAGTGCTCTTCGAATCACGCACGTGGAGCTTAGAAGATAAACATGTTTGGAATTGCGGCCTGCCCAGATATCCTCAATATTCAATACCAACAAATGATCGTGCTTTGCCTGATCAATGCGAACCTCGTCTCAAGTCTACGCGCGGCAGACGTCCGTCTGGCCATACCATGGCAAGATCATCCTCCTTAGCCATCAGATCCTTCCATGACCGAGCTAGTTCCGAAAGCGTGGAGATGAAGGAATCCGGTGTCCTGGCCACACCATCCTTCTGCAGCGCCTCAACTACGCGTAGTATCCAGGTTTCGGAATCCTCGTTCTCGATCGCCGGCGGCTCCTGCTCCTCGCCTAGCTCAAGTCGTTCATAGAAGTCATCCGGTTGCTCATCGGCAACTTCGCCGATTCTTAGAAGGCCCATAAAGCTTTGGGGCGCGCGCCGCGGATGCTGGAACGGACGGAACGTTTGGAAAACCTCCCATTCTGGCGGCCAGAAATCGTACCCAGAGGCTATCCAGCCCTCGTCAACGGCCTCGGGTCTTTCCACCCATATCCAGTAGCTATAGTGCTTGTCTTTCACACTGAGACGGTTTCCAACTGCCACGTAGATATGCAAGGGTGAAGGACTGATCCTTTTGGGCTCGGATGGCTTTGATCCTGCACTCCCGCCTATTTGCTTAGGATCTTCCTTTGATTCATCTTCATTCTGATTTATGTTTGGTGTTTCATCTCTCTCAGTGGCGTCAACTGTTGTAAGGCCACGTGATGTAGTACTGGATTCACTGTCTTTGTCCATTTCGATTGGAATTTTGGAGAACAACGTCTCCGGGCCTCGCGCTGTTTTATAACCTTTAAAATCCTCTTTCAGTCTTATTTGGGGCCGTGCAAACTGTTCTTGGGTCGCCATACAGCTTTTCCGCCCTGCCAACTATCGATCGACCAGAATACCTGATGTCGCACGGGCAGACATTACCAGTCCGAGCCTGATGAGCGGAACCCAAGGGATCCAAAGCAACAATATGGCACACTAAACTCGCAACGACAACCGCAATGGTATTACAATATTTGCGCCCATGCGTTGATTCCCACTTCATAAGCTTGATCGACTGTGTAACTGGTTGATGGCGTCATGGTGATATCTCTTAGTGTTCAAGTCAGTCGGGTATTAATATAGGCAAAAAAAGGGTGAAGTCGATGATTCGGACTCCTTCTAGATCAAGTTTGCGAAGTCTTGAATTTCTCAAAGATACGCCTGCTATGTAACAGGCACAAAAGCTGCCGATCTCTCCCAAACACCAAGCTATGCATTTTCTCCTTTCTCTACCATTCTTCCTTTATATCGTCTATTTTCCGTAAACGAACAGCCTCTCGCCCTCAATAGGCTTGAACTTCTTCTCGCCGGGCGCGCCACCACGACCGCCAAACACGAGCTGTGCCTTCAAGCTCCACTCGACTGGGATCTTCCACTCAGTGCTCGCCTTCAGGTCGATGACAGGGTTGTAGTGCTGCAAGTTGGCTCCGAGGCCTTCGGCTTCAAGCGCAGTCCACAGCGCGAACTGGTGCATGGCGGAGGTGTGTTCGGACCACTGAGGAAACTTGTCGGCGTAGATGGCGAACTGCTTCTGGAGGGCTTGGATGGGCTCGGGATCTTCGTAGAAGAGGATCTGACGGTGACTGTTAGTGATTGTTCGGGAGAATGTAGATGTGATGGCACGTCTGATTGTAGTTTGTGTATTATGGAACACTTACGGTGCCGTAGCCGGCCTTGAATCCTCCGATCCTCTGCTCGGTGTTAGGCAGCTGCTCAGCTGGAACCATCGGCTTCAAGAGCTCGAGGACATAGTCCCAGAACTTGTCGTGCTCGGCCTTGAGCAGGACGACCAGGCGAGCGGACTGGCTGTTGAAGCTGCTGGGAACATTTTCGACGGCAAACTTGACAAGCTCTTCGATCTTAGCGTCAGAGATTGGGACGTTCTTATTGATCTGATAGTATGTGCGGCGATTCTTGATCGCGTCGAGGAAAGAGAGCTTGGACGCCATTGTGGAAGTTGATGTGAAGTTGCGGGTTGACTGAGAGCTTGGTGTTCCGAGGTTTGATGAGTGCACAGAGGATACAACTGGAGCTGAATGGTGGGCAATAACTGAAGAAGAGAAAGAGCTATATACCCTTCCACCGCGGAATACAGTCGCAGTGCTTGATAATTGGCCTGAGGCACGAGTAAGTGGGGCACGTAGGGACAACATGATGTGATTCGGAAGGAATTATGAGCTTGACTGCTGAAACGGCGGAACGGCACTTGGATTGGAACGAGACAGCTCGACAGTTTATGGAATGGTGGGAGGGAAAGTGGCTAATTGGAAGCGGTTAAGCTGCCTTCACGAACTCTCCAGTGTGCTGCCGTGTAGGGCAAAGACGACGGTAGGAAAAAAAATGCTTTGGAATCTCGGCACACCACCCAAGCGAGCGAGCGAAATTATGAAAGACTTAATAATAAGTCACTTGCTTAGTGGCTCTATTCACCTCGCTGTACTGCCGAAAGCGGCTCGTATGGCGTCTTTGGGCGCCACCATTTTGACATCATGAAGTGGTGGACGTTCTCCACAACCTCAAACCACCAGCATACCAATGTCCCCTGGCGTAGAATGGTCGGGCCGGCTAGGTCATGCTCCGGATCCGCTTGAGTGGCTTGGTCGCTACTGAAGATTAACAATCGTCCAATCAGCAACTTGGTTTTTCTCCGACGCTCGAGCTGCTTATCTAACAATCCTCCATTCTTAATAATTCCACCGTCCCTTTCGAGCATCGTACGGAATTAACCCGCCCCTTCTTGGACGTACGGTACACACCCCAACGGCAATTCAACCTCTACTTTTGAGATCAGTCTTACCCGACTCTGCAAGAGACGTCTGTAGTGCTGATAGATCATTCCCTGCTTGGCATTATGCTGCCCTGGCGATTCAAGACGTACGAACGAGGGCTACAGATCTCCCCCCCCTTTTTCTTTTTGACGGAATGATCTCTGGAATTAGAGGAATTCGGCCGTATCATCGCAGAAACCTCGCATTTGAGCGTCGAGTATAATGGACTTCATTCCTCAAGTGGGATAAAGAGCGAGCGAATCTTACGAGCTCAGTGTGGAGTGGGATAATCCATTACCGTCGGAAAAGTGACTGGAATTGTGTCGCATCTAATAAGCTGTCCTGAAGAGGAAAGGTGGAAAGTGGATGTTGAAAGGTAGTCTCCTATTTGTTGCTTCGATATTACAGCATCGCGGAATTTCGTATATTTGTGGGACTAGTCAGTCTCAAATATACTCATTCCACTATCAATGCTATTCTCTATTTGTGATTAGTAGCAATACTCAGTTGCAGTTTATGCGTATCGCGACACTTGCTTCAACTGGTTGCCTGGTCTTTCTTCCTTAAACCATATTTTCCCCGTTGCTTAGCCATTCTGCGAATCTCAGAGCCCCTCTCTTCTCCACATGATCTTAGCAAATCATACAAACCTTGGGCTTCCAGCCTCATCGCTCCACTCACTAGCACCACTCTCTCCTATATGACTGGTACCCACAGCAGCTCCATATACGCCCCCACCAATCCTCCTCTTCAACCACTCATCCGCCATCTTCTGTCCGCCAGTGGGAGTATACACATAAACTCCGCTAGAGCCGCCAATACTCCCGGTACTCTTTTTCGTCCTCAGGCTCTTGGGCGTGGCAGGCCTGTTCTCCTTACTAATGCTACTGGCGTCTCTCGCATAAGGTCCCTCGACAATCCGCCTGACTGTTGCATCGTCGAAGAGACTGGGTCTTGAAGCTGTGGCGAGTGGCTTGCGACGAATGGACTGCACTGAGACGGGGCGCGGTCCGCGCCCGGTTCCACTCTCGCTGTCATTTGCGCTGGCATCAACGTTGCTGTCCATGGCAGAGCGTATATCATGCAAATCCGCTGTGGATCTAGGCCGAGGAGGAGAACTGGGCAGACTATCTCGAGCACTCCTTGTCGACGGTGTGACGAAGCCCTTGTTTGACGAATGTGGAGTCACGGAGATGGTCGGTGTCACCGACAATTGCTGTGATGGCGGCATGTTCTCGTCTCCATTTTGCTGAGTGATGACTGGAGTCTGTGTTCTATTGTGCGAACGCTTTCTCGACTCCCTCGATCTGGGCTGCGATGAGGAAGGCTCCGTTCTTGTTCGGAGTGGGATCATGCTCTTCGGCTTATGGGCTCCAGATAAAAGGGGATTCTCGGGTACGGTGAGGGTGTTGGATGCCGTTTGGCTGGAGGACGTCAGGAAAACCGATGTCGACCTCTCAGCTATCGGTACTTCAACAATCGGCACATTTTCTTTGTTCTTGTCCTGCGGCTGCCTCGACGAGGCTGCTGATGGAGCTCGTTGCTCCGAGGCCGAGCTGGGCGGCTTCAAGTGGTTGGTCCTGCTCGGCGGCCGGCCAGTATCAAGCATCGGGAAGCGATCGTTCATGCGGCTTGATGAACGCTCAACCAAAGGTGGTCTTTCGCTTTCCTTTCCCTTGCCCTTCTCTTCCGTCTTTTCTTTGCTCTGATCACTATCTTTCTCCACCTTTGTAAGTGCCGTGACCGGCTTCCGAAGGATGCCGCTGGCATTGGAGACTCTCCTCGAAGTCGTGGCTTCTTGTGAGATCGCCGACGCTCCTGACGCTTTCCTCTTATACATGTCGAGAACTGCTTCAATATCCATATGCGTACCCTCGCCGTCAACGATTTGAGCATGTTCTCTCCTGTGCCCACTCAGGGCACTGCCGTTCCAGCTGCCTATCATGCTGGGACCTGTGCTTGACTTTCGGCTATTCCGCTGATACTCACTGCCATACTCTTCTTCAATACGCACATAATCTCGGTCCGGATCTCTTTTCTGCTCTGCAAATCTCATCACAAAGTCACCCCCAAGCTCAAACTTTTCGCGGGTCTCCAATTCCGCAACCTCATTGCTCAACCAGGCACGCCAGTCTCTGCTACTTTGGACCGAATGCGTCGGCTTGTGCTTCAAAGCTGACTTCTTTGGGCTGGCTGATCCTGGAGAGATGCGATAGCTAGGAAGTACAACGGCTGTACCTGCTTCAAGGTTGGGAAATGGAGTCTGGTGATCCAATGACACAATGCTGTCATTGTCACCCCGTTTCACCGGTGAGTAGTCGTCGGTGGCGCGAGAGTAGAGGCTCGGCGAAATGGTACCGTGTAGATCGCTGCGCGAAGCCGGTCGTTCTACTGGACTGAAAATTGCGTTGATATCATTCTGCAACCGACCGTTCACGGTGTCCAATTCGCTGTGGAGCACATTTACGTTTGACTTCGAGCTAGTCCGAAGCACTGCATCTTGCTGAGGACATCGCTTGGCAAAGTCTCTCGCTGATATAGGAGGGAGTTTCTCCGCGCGCACATCAAGGGGCGACTTCCATCTATCTCGGCTTCGTGCAACACGGTTTGCAACCTGTGCGGCCGTCGGAGCAATGTCCTCAGTTGATCCAGTACGATATGCTGGCAGAAAACGTGGTGGTGTGGGGAATCCACCGGGCAATGGATCGAACGTGAACGCAGCTTCTTCCTCCATTTGACGAGTAGGCGGCAACGGAGATGAGATCTCTTTGCGATGACTGGCGCGACTTGAGACACGTCTACTGTCTGGTGTCACGGCACGGATGGTGCTCTTCGCTGCTTCCCTGGCCCGACTTGCTAGGGAGCTCACTCTTCGCTGCTTGGAAGGAAGCGTAGCATGGACTGATACTGCGGAAGCGCCTGCAGGTAATGGTGTGCATACTCGCTCATTATTGGATCTCGTATCTGCGATATCGGGAGAAGCACTCTGGATTTCATTTTCAGACGCTGCCACTGTTGCAGCTTCGCTCTGTCGTCTCATTAGTCGGTCATAAATTCTACGTCCCAGCATCGGGGTCGCCACCGGTGCTAGATTGTTCCCCTCCTCTTCGACCTGGCCGAGTTCTCTGACTGGGCGGGGCATGCCGTATTCATCAATAACAGACAACCGCTTGTTATGACCGGTCCTGATAGTATCAGCGGCTGTTGAATCCGTCCAGCTAGTTACCCTAGACCGAGTCTGAGTTTCGGTCTTCCGCGATGAACCACTTGACTGACGAGAGCCAAGAGCCTGTCCCGCTTCGGGGTGAATTTGATTCAAAGAGAGTGTCCGAGACCTAGGACGTGAAAGCGTATCCACACCTTGAGGAGGAATATCTGCAGCAGTTGACGAGAAATAAGTCGGAGTAACATCCCAAAGATCGCCGAAATGTGCACGACTGGCCACGACTTGCTGTTGTGGCAAAGGTGCTGCGGGCTGGGTCTGCGACGATCTACGAAAAACTCGCATGATCTTGTCTCGTAGGGTGGACGACATCGAGCGAGTCTTACGGTTAGGCGGAAGCTCATACGCTGGCAGGTTGGACGCACTTTCCGTATGCGTCGTAGAATGATGCATGTTGTCGTAAGTCACAATACTCGTGGTAGTTGTGTGAACGGGCTCATAAGTATTTGATCGGCCACGGCCAGCGAATGGTGTAGAGATGAAGGATGTACGCTTGCGCACAAGCCTTTCTGCAGGCTCTTCCTCCGGTTCCAGAATGGGGTCTAATGAGTTTTGCCCGATGAATGGAGAAAAGACTCGCTCGTTTATTTGCGGCAAGGCTTGCAGGTCGCACTCCGATATGCTTTGTAGTGTCGACTCGTGGTTGTCATAAATGATGTCCTGTTGGCTTTTGACGTACTCGTTGAGCAGTTGCTCCTTGTTTACCCCAGATGTCTTCTCAGTGAAATCGATGGAAGACTGCGCCTTGCGCACGTATCTTGGCGGAGCCAATACTGATGTTTCGGCCTCAGAAATAGTATGAGTGCGTGCTCTCGACGTGGCCCTGGAAGACGGCACGAGCCTGAGGCTAGGTCGAGATGTCGCTGTACTCCCAGCTACTGACTGTTGCCTCTCAGGAACTTGAAGCCTTGCCTCGCTTCCAGGTCTGCTGTTTGCTGTGGAAACTGTGTTTCGTCGCCCGCTCTCACGGTGTGCCACTAAATGCCTGCCCTCGGATGCATTGGAAGACCTTCGACTTCGTCTTGGTGCTGCGCTGTTTGGAACAGAGTACATTGGATCTCGACGTCCATGAGCTTTTTCATATGCGGTGAGGGCTGCGATTTGAGCATGGTGTTGCGCAGCTTCTGCATCGAAAGGCTCGGTGAGGTGGGCAGGAGGGCTTCTCTGAACGGATGAAGACGACTTCGTCCGACGTAAACGGATTGCGGCGTCGCTTGAAGAGCGCGGAAGCATAGCTCAACGGTTCTATCATTCGCTTCGAGACTGTTTGATGATAGTCCTCCGTGATCACAAAGGAGAACTTGGGGATGAGAATATCATGTTAACGGGACGAACTTGCTGATGACACTGGTGCGCCTTTTCATGCAAGAAAGGACGCTGCATGGTCTGCTAAGGAAGCCAATCAACCATGTTGCGGCATGATGGAAGAAAGGACGGGTGAGTGCGAAATGAAGAATACAACCAGAGAAGCGGTCGAGGATAGAAATGGCAGTCGCGACGTCGGCATTGGGAAGGAGCGTGGACCGGAATTGCAACGCGAAACACTCCATCACCGTTAAGAGCAGAGTCTACTGGAGACGCTCCTACCAGAATAGAAGGGGAACTGGTATGAGATCAGCGAATCTTACGTTATTCCTGAATGTAAACTGAGAAGCATTTCGACTGACTTTGTGATTTGTCGACCTTGCTAAGATTAACAGGGCAGTGGGATAGAGCACACTGGTGAACAGCAACAAGAGTATTTGAGCCGAACCTTTATTTTCACAGCGACATGTACCCACACGTCGTATGCCTTCCTGGTATTTCCCATCCTTACGCTATGCAATAAAACAAAATCCCGACAAATCGAGATAGGGCCGTCAGAGTCTCATGCCTTCTTCAGGCGACCCATTGCCCAAACTGGTCTACCCAAAGTGACCTTGTGCAACAGCTCATTTCTTCTTCAGATCACCACTCGCCTTCAGCTCCGCAAGCTGCCTCTCCACATTCTCGCGCTTCTTGTTCACCTCTGCCATCTCCTTGTCCACCTCGTCCGATGCACGCTTGATCAGATCCAGCATCTCCTTCTCCATCGCCTTGCTGTATGGATCCTTGTGTGTGCCCTTCTCCTTCAACTCCACCGTTCTCTCGTTGCCCAACTCATCTTTCGCCACTTGTCCCGGCGGGAGTTTGTACGCTGCCTGTCCCTTGCCTTTGCCTCTTCCGCGCTGCGCCGCTGCCTTCTGTTGCTCAAGGTAGTCCCATTGGTTCTCCGATGTGAGGGCATCCCATAGCTCCGCGTATGGCTCGTTGAACTCGATGACCTCAAGCGTTTCGCTGATGACGTGATTGCCATTCGCAACTTGCGCGGCCCTCTGTTCCTCATTGCCATACGGCTCAAGCTGCAGGAAGTGTACCTGGTGGCGCCAAACCGGACGCTCCCCCACCACTGTCTTGAAGTGCAAGCGCACATCGATGAAGAAACCACCGAAGCCGAACTCAATGAACTCGAAGGGCGGATTCTCGATCATGCGGTTGTTGTTGGGCTTGAAGTCATCGTGGATCTTGAAGGTGACTCTGTCCAGCCACGTGCTGAGGTCCGGTCCGCCTTCGACATTGCGCAGGTACAGGCGCCACTTGATCTTATAATTTTCAGGAATGCCTGGATTCTTTGCGCGGTCGGCATCGCTGACAGGCCAGGCCTCGTTCCCGACGATGAAGCGGCGAGAGATTCGCTTGCCCTTAACGCGACGCTTTTGAGGAGTGCTCATGGCGGCCTTTGAGGCACCCGACTTCTTAGTACGCTGTTTCTTCCTGGCTGGGTCTGGTGCCGGTGATATGGGTGCGTCGTCGTACCAGACTGGCGGTGCTGGGTAGAGTTCTAGGTGCGAAAGTCGTGCTGATGGAAGTACCGCGTGCGAGACGTGCTCTGGTTGTGGAGCTCCCTGAAGAAGTTGAGAAGGCGCAACGTTAGCCGCCTGTTGATCAGAATCGTTTGCAGAATTGTCGACTGGAAGCTGCTTGCGAATCGCATCCACAGGACCTGGACCGAAATATAAGAGTTCTTCGTCTGGATCGTCGATGGCTGGCACCGAAAGCGCGTGGTCGGGGACGTTTTCCAGGTTGAGCGCATTAAACTTGAACCAACGAACCTGATCGTCGTGGCTTGCCATCCCTGCAGCCCTATCGGCTCTTTCCGAGTGTCCTGATGTCAACGATTCGAGAAAAGTTCACCGAGCTGATGGAGCTTCGGTTGCAGCAATAATGGCGGCTGCGGTGAAGAAGAAGATTGTTGTTTGTGGAGGAAGTGGGTTTCTAGGTATGTGCTCTGATATGCGCGCGTTTGATGGTCTCATTCTCACGGAATTACGCTTTCCTCAGGTAGTCGCGTTTGCAAAGCAGCTGTTGCCAGAAACTGGGACGTCACTGCGGTCAGGTACGACTTCAAAGTTTATCTTCATGACCAAAACGATTGCTGAGAGACACGTAGTCGCTCTGGTGAGCCTCAATGGCAATATGTCACTGCTTCATCGACACCACCTTCATGGTCGAAATCCGTTCAGTGGGAACGAGCCGATATCCTAAAGCCTTCCACCTACGATCCCTTCCTTTCCGGTGCAGATGCTGTAGTTCATTCTATGGGCATACTTCTTGAAGCGGATTACAAAAGGGTAATATCTGGTCGTGAAAGCCCCATCAGAGGTCTTCAGCGAGCATTCTCCGCCACGAAAATGGGGAGTCAGAACCCATTGGAGCGGAAAGAAGGAGAAGACTTAGAACCGCAGGAGAAGGATGGACAGATAACATACGAGCTCATGAATCGGGACTCTGCCATCTTGCTCGCCCGAGAGAGTAATGCGCAGAAGGTGTCTTCCTTCGTTTACATCTCAGCTGCAGGCGGAGCGCCGATTCTACCAGCACGCTACATCAATACCAAACGCGCTGCCGAGTCGACGATATCGAAATCATTCCCAGACATGCGATCGATATTCATCAGGCCGGGCATGATGTACGACTCCAGCAGAACGATCACACTGGGCCTTGCGGCTGCCACGACCGTGGGCTCGATGTTCAATGGCCTCACTGGAGGAGTATTGAGCGGATTCATGGGCGCTGGAGGTGTGAAGCCGCTGAAGGCCGATGTAGTGGCGGAAGCAATAATTGAAGCAGTAGGCGATCATACTATCAAAGGAGTTGTGGAAGTGCCAAAAATTGAGGCACTGGCGACTAAGGCCTGGAGAAGAGGCATGCTCTAGGTATGTATAATTATCTGTAAATCTGTAGGTGTATAAAGTCCTCTCAATTCGCAAAATGGAATCCTCGTTCAACGATTCGCCTGTTAGCATGGTCTATCATCATCGGAGCCACGAGTCCTAGGTAGCCATAGAAGCGCGAGACATATTGCGGTATAAATTGTTGTTTGCTTACAATCTACTGCCGGGACATTCAGAAAGAGCTAGGGAACTTCTTGCTCTCCAAGTTCGGGTCATCGGTGTTCGTGCCCTTGGTTTCCACATCCGCATCGTTATGGCAAGGGGATGATTATTACAACAAACCGGCAGTGCGGTTTACCACCACATCATGGTGAGGATCGCACCTTGATAGTCCACAGAAGCCCGATGATCGTTGGGAAGGTCCCGTGGCCTTCACGTACCAGCCTGACTAGAAGAACCAGTTCCGGTAGTCGGCGTCGTTCGTGGCTGCTTTGCAAAAAAGGAAAAAGGAAAAAGGAAAAAAGCCATCTGGGCGCTGTCGTATTTATGAAGTGCGGTCGGTGCTGGATTACTTTTAGTTGATAAACCACTATAAACTCTTTCGCGGCGGGACCACGAGACTCGGACGACAGGTGCTCTGGGCCAGGCGCTAGGCAACAGCTTCGTAGTTGGCCGAGGCGACTCAACAGGGCAAAGCCATTAAAAGGAATATTGCCATATAAATAAGTGATTTGAGTAATGCAAAAAAGTGAAAGAAAATACGAAACAACACGGGATGGCAGATGAAATCAGCACCGCGCTCAACCAACGTTTGGGGTGAGATACGTGGGATAGTCATCTGTATTCATGTAAATGATCCTTCTCCAATTTTGTAGCAGGATATCTCAATCAAGAAGGGGTGGAAAATCATGTGTGGTTAGCCGTAGCGGTAAGCATTATAAGAAGTTTCTAGCTAGTCGGTCACTTGATTCTCGCATATCCATATTTTACACTGGAGCCCATGATCGTGTGGAGAAGTGTGTCTCGAGTAATGGACCTAAGACGAACCGTCTTAGCATGTGTACGCCTGCACCGTTACAAGGTGAAGGTCATCATCATAAAACACCGCTGGCGTAGCGCGTGCCAGCAACGATGATGAATCATACTTAACATTTTCGCTTATGCCTTTCCCGGGGGCAGTAATCCTGGGGGTGGGATTGAAAGTCGAGGAGGTTGGGGTGTCGGTCGGGTGTCGGTCTGAGATTGTTGAAAATGATCTTTATTGAAGCAAAAAGACCGCTCTCACGAATGGAATCGTTGGAGATGTATGGCTGAATCGTCTTTTAGATTGTGCTAATAAGAGAAAGCTCTTTGAGAAACGCTCGAGGATCACAAATCCATAAGAATGTGCATAAAACTACTCATGCGAGACATGGATCCTGTGGCAGGGTCTGCGCCTTGACTCCTCCAGATGCATATTGTACAGAACATCTCTAGTGGTCATTGATCTTCTTCCATCCCCTCCTACCACAAACCAACTTCCCCTCGCTATTCTTCTGAACAATGAAGCTCTGCCACAGACTGCTCTGCCCTGCCCCAATCACAACAAGCTCTTCCTCACTCAGCCAGCCCACAATGCCCTTCGGCGGCCTCCCTCCTGGCCAACCTGGCACCTCAACGTTCCATTTCCCGTCTCTGGGAGACATGGTTGACATGGATCCAATACGTCCAGCTTGCCATCTATCTGGTTCGTCACCGAGTTCGAAGGGACATGATGCGGAGGAGTAAGTGTCGCGGAAGATGCGAGGCGCTATTGGGACTGATGCTAGGGCGCCCCATTTTGGTTCTGGTGGACCGCCGCTTGATACGGTTTCCCAGTCGTCACCATTGCTTGGAGGACTACTAGAAGAAGACCGGCCAGAAATGGTGGATGCAGCGCTGGACTTTGAAGCTGTAGTTGGTGCTTTACTAACTGATTGCAGCTCAAAGATATGCAGGGTGCCTTTGTCCGAAGTAGCAGCGAGTCGACCATTGCCAGGAGAAAAGGCGAGACCATAGACGATTGCAGGATCAATACCGCGTCGAAACTCAGCGATTTTTGCAGACGTGGATGTACTGAATACCCGTATTATAGTGCCTTTCTCGCTGGCCGTGGCAATGTACTCTTCATCTTTGCTCATCGCCAGTGCTCGCAGAGAGCTCGTGTGAGCAGGGATGATGCCGATGTCTCCCTTTCTGCCTTGCGAGGGAAGCTCCACCACCCATACCTGGCCTGGTCGCTGGCCTAAGAATGTCGTGAACTTCTGGCCAAGGCAACAGAGGCCGTATGGGTTTGATGTAGTGTGGTGGTACGATAGCTTAGCAGGGGCTACTGCACCGTTTTGAGGATTCGCGTAAAGGTTTATGGAGTCTTGCAGAGCCACGAGGTAATGCGATTTGTTGACATGGACGCGGATGACAGGGACAGAGAAGGACAGAGTTTGGAGAGGACGTTGGGTCCGTTGACACCAGATGATGACCTACGTCACAGAGTCAACCTCAGCTTCGGCTATGGCACAGACAACTATGGAGCGCATCTAAGGTACCTTGTTTGTAGGGAACTTTGGTTGTCGGCCACCGCCCACTAGAGCAAGATATCGTGTCGTACCAAGCATTTCTGCAATGGCGACGCCGTCCTCGGTATCCCGCCCATCTCGCAGTTCGCAGTCTGCGGAGGTGTATATCTTGAAGCCATCCTCGATGGCAACCGCAAAGCACGTATTGTCACTACTGAAGGATACGTTCAGAACGGCAGGACCGATGGCGTCCAATATAGGACGCCTCGTCTCCATGTCTTCTAGGTATTGTAAGTATAGATGATCTAGGAACGTTGCGGCGCAAATGGAAGAGTCGTGTATGGTGGATAGGCAATGGCCCGGTCAGCGCATGTGACGCGTTGTACCTCGCACAGCTGCTGCGTCCGCCATGCTGAGCCTCTGCACAGAGATCCAGCGCTCTTTGGAGCTCCGATTCAGCCGTCCACGGTGCTCTGAATTGTCGTGAGAGCAAAATACATGGAAGCTTTGGTGGTAATGAGCTGCAGCGAATGAGGGGAGGGAGGTGCATCCTCGGGTCCTTCCGTTGGATGCGCACGGACACTGCGTTGTTGGCTCTGCAGGCCCTTGACTTGGCTTGGCCTTCCCCTTTTCTGGAGAAGTGACAACTCCTGTAACGACGACGATCCGAATCTTAATTTCTGCCTCCTCACGAAACACTCTTGACTTACCCTCCTCCTTCCCTCAAAACGCTTTCAGCACGCGCAGGAATTTCGCAATTGGACCGCGTTATGTCTTCGCCCTCCATGAACGCCGTACGTATCCCGCGAAACGCTCTTCCACCCTCACTTCTCCCGCGCAGCTGCGACGCACATGCGATCCACGCGACTTTTGCTGACTTTGGCCGTTTATAGATCAAGATCCGCCGGAAGAAGAATGTCAAGAAGGGTATCCAGTTCTGTCTCATGGTGTGCGGCGCGTCTGGCACTGGTACAATCTCTACTCAGACCCTGACGTGGACTTCACACGCTAACTCAATTTTGCGATTCAGGTCGTACTACCTTTGTGAATACCCTCTGCGGCAAGAAAGTTCTCCAGCACAAGGACTCAGATGACCCAACTGTTGCGCACGTCGAAGAGGGTGTCAAGATCAAGCCCATCACAGTCGGTATGTGCTCGCTACCAGGTTAACAGAAGCGCAACAAGGTCGATCATGCTAAAGAAAAGACAGAGCTCGAATTAGATGAAGAAGGCACGCGTATCTCTCTCACAATCGTCGACACTCCCGGTTTTGGTGATCAGATAGACAACGAGGCCAGGTACCACCGCCACAAAAGCACAGCAGCCAGAGTTCCCAGCTAACAGTTACAACAGTTTCTCAGAAATCGTCGGTTACCTCGAGCGACAATATGATGACATCCTTGCCGAGGAGTCACGTATCAAGCGTAACCCTCGCTTCCGTGACAACCGTGTACACGTTCTTCTCTACTTCATTACGCCCACCGGCCATGGGTAAGCATCTCTTGTTCACCTGGCTCTATCGAAGGCTTGCTTGTCTCTAACTTAAATTCGCAGCCTCCGCGAGCTTGACATTGAGCTCATGAAGCGCCTCTCTCCCCGCGTCAACGTTATCCCGGTTATCGGCAAGGCCGACTCCCTCACACCTGCTGAGCTCGCCGAGTCGAAGAAGCTTGTCATGGAGGATATCGAGCACTACCGTATCCCAGTCTACAACTTCCCGTACGACATCGAGGAGGATGACGAGGACACTGTGGAGGAGAACGCTGAGCTGCGTGGCCTGATGCCATTTGCAATTGTCGGATCTGAAGATGTTGTCGAGATTGGTGGCCGTCGAGTTAGGGCAAGGCAGTACCCGTGGGGTGTGGTAGAGGTGGACAACCCGAGACACAGTGATTTCCTGGCTGTCAGGAGCGCTCTGCTGCACTCACATCTGGCGGACCTGAAGGAGATCACCCACGACTTTCTTTACGAGAACTACCGAACGGAGAAGCTTAGCAAGAGCGTCGAAGGTGGTGCTGCTGCGTATGTTCTCCTGGCCAGCTTTTGCAGGATCTTGATTTTATTTGCTAACACAGGGTTACTAGTGATTCCTCCATGAACCCCGAAGACCTTGCCTCGCAATCTGTCCGTCTCAAGGAAGAGCAACTGCGCCGTGAGGAGGAGAAACTCCGTGAGATTGAGGTCAAGGTACAACGCGAGATCAACGAGAAGAGACAGGAGCTGTTGGCACGCGAATCACAGCTTAAGGAGATCGAGGCACGGATGCACCGTGAGCAGAGCAACGCCCTGAGCGACGAGGGTGTGCCTGAAGAGTAGATGTCAAGGAGTGCATAGTTGGGGGTATGGGGAGATTAAGTTGTGGGTTGAGTAAAGGGGCAGAGCGATGCAACCCACTACATCTGGCGTATTGGGTCCAAAAGTGGCTTATTTGGATCGTTGAAAGCGGCTGTGATTCCCAGGGCGTGGCCGAAACGGATACTTCTCTCACACAATGCTGGTCATCACCTTTAACTACAAACTTTCTTATGTTGATACACCAGGTGGAGGGCGAGCAGTGGTTTTTGAAAACTTCATTGTATTCCCCCTTTACATTTTCCTTTCTATGTTGTTTGGCTAGCAGATTCCCCGTAGTAACTACCTAATCGAGAAGTCGTTTCATGATCTAGCAAAAGAGAAACCATCATCGACACCAGCCATCCTTGATCCGAGTACCGCAAAGGCAAAGGTCATTACTTCGTCGCACCGAACGCCGCCACCAGTCCCATCCCCATTAGTGCATCATCTCAACGCCTTTCGTGCAAAGGTTGGAAGGACAAATGCTGCCTCATGGATCTCCTTGCTGTAGTATTTGTACAGCTTCTCTTCTTCCTCCGGACTGACGCTCCTGAGTGGCTTCGTCACGTCGCGATCGGGGTCCTTGCAGCAGACCATGAAGCCTATCTGACCAGAAGGATACGTCGGGATCGTAGTGTACGCATACTCGGCGACCGGGAAGACTTCTTTGCAGGCCTTCTTGAGGTTCGTGATGAGCGAGAGATGAAGCCATTGGTTTTCAGCTACGCCATACGTAAGCTTGAGCTCGAGTGATTAAAACGATTGCGGATGAAACAAGAAGAATATATCAAACGCAAGGCAGCCCAATTCAACCCCTCGAAGCTTCCACAACATCACCAGCTCCGCTGCGAAAAAGCGCACTGTTAGTGAGGCAAGGGAAGGAGGGGGCTTACAACCTTGCGTGGTGATGACACCACCATCTTTGAGCGCCGAGTACAGCAGCTCAAAATATGGCTTCTGGAACAGGCTCTCCGCAGGTCCCTCAGGATCGCTAGAGTCCGTGATGATGACATCAAACTCGTTCTTCTTCTCCGCGAGGAACTTGAACCCGTCTCCTATGAACGTCGTCACCGCCGGATGCTGGAAGCCCACTGCCATGCCGGGCAGATACTTCTTGCTCAATCTG
The DNA here is from genome assembly GCA_010015805.1 of Rhizodiscina lignyota. Taxonomy (NCBI): domain Eukaryota; kingdom Fungi; phylum Ascomycota; class Dothideomycetes; order Aulographales; family Rhizodiscinaceae; genus Rhizodiscina; species Rhizodiscina lignyota. Next base: position 2,314,288 of record ML978121.1, on the reverse strand, counting down.
ATCACCGCCTCATCAATGTCGCACAAGATCGCCGACTCGACGGATGGATGCTTGACGACCTCACGCAGCACGCCGCCGTCGCCACCACCGATGACGAGCACCTTTTTCGGATCAGGATGCACGTTCATGGCCAGGTGAGTGATCATCTCCTGGTAGGAGAACTCGTCGCGCTCGGTGCATTGGATCACGTTGTCGAGGACCAAGACGGTGCCGTAGTCGGAGGATTCGAAAATCAGGACGTCTTGGTACTTGGACTTTTCGTGGTGCAGGACTTGATTCACTTTGAGAGTCATGGCTTGGCCTGGCCACATGTCGGATATCTCGCGGAACCAGCCATCTGAGGAAATGTTAACGGAAGGAAAATTGAATACCAGTCGTTGGGCTCGGAGGATAGAAGTCGACTAAGAATTGCAAATGGAAATGGGCAGATGGGATGGAAGATGCGTTCTTCTTAGAATTGAGACTCTTGTTACACGTTGGAACATATGACAGTGAAGTGATGGAGAATGACGCCCAACCTCGAGCGCACGGTGCTTTTGGACTGACCTTTGATAGTGGGATGTGTGATTTCGGTCATCTCAACGAATGAATGAGCTCCGGCGCTCAGGGTATCAAAAGGTATCAGAAGAAAGGGTAGATGATCCTCAGAACTGAATTGAAGCTTGAATTTTCAAGTTTGTAAAATTTCTACCGGGATTGTTTCGTTTGCAGTAAGTTAGTGCGTGACGTCGAGCAAAATTTGCAACACGTGACGCCTGCTTGTGGGCAATTGTCGGCTTGTAACGGGCGGACGGTGCCGCCATCTCTGGGGGTTCGAGACAGGACGTTCCATGCGATGTTGGATGTTACACAGCATATCCGCTGCTGTCTTAATACCCATCTCGTCATCTTTATGTGGAGCCCCTTTTCTTTATTTTCCCGCGCTTGGAGCGGTCCGCCCAACTTCTCGTGCGGATGGACCACCAACATCAGACTTCAAATAGTACCTTGGACTTGCGCCGGGAACTACTTTAGACTCGTTCCCTGAGGACCTTTCGGATACGGATGGTGTGACTATCATGGTCAAGGGCTAGCAGGATCGGGATCGAGCATGAGAGATACTAGTGGCGAAGCTACAATTGTCCCTCTCGACGCGCGACGTGCACGCTTCTCCGCAATATCCCTTATCGTGGGACATCGCCTCTCCTTTGGAAATGATATTCTCGCTTACCCATCACACCGGAGCGCAAGTAACTCGTGCCGCCCTTCCCAGATCTCTTGGAAAGTGGGCAAAGGTGGCAGCGCGAACGGCGCCACCGGTCGGTGTTCATACTGTTTGATGGCGCGCGTTTGCGTTCACGTTTAACCGAGTGCCTTACCGCACGGATTTGACTCCATTTTAGCCCGCCAGTGCTGCCACCTCCTCCCATTCGCCGACCAGAGCCTCTTTGGTCTAGCCTTGTGTGAACTTGTCAGCCCTGTCGTCCAATCGCGGATCATCCAGAGCAACCTGCAGCATCCTGGAGTATACATCGTGCCTTTAGAGCCCTTCCAGCCCTCCCTCCTGCACAACCACGCTCTCCTGTACTCAAATGTGGTGCTTTGTGTCTCTTATTCCCCACAATTCTCTATCGGTTTTCACATGCGTGTCGCTTCATTCCCTACCTACGTCTGGTCCAATGCAGGAGGGAACGAATCTAAATGGGAATATGCAGCTTCGTAGGGATAGTCTCCATCGATCACTCACACTCAGCTTACCCCACAGTCTTGGAAGATGGAGCCAAATCCTGAGGCAGCTCCTCCTCAGCCAGTCAGACCCAATTGTAGGTGATCTGATGACGGAATGGCAGCTCCATCCGGCAACTGATGACCGGAAACGTCTTCTCCACATTCTCGCATTGGGCGGGCGGCAGGGCTTACCTCAACATGAGGTACAGCAGGAGCTACGTCCTGCGGTAGCTGCGCTTGATTGACCTATGTCAAATCAAAATAATAGCGCTTCTTGGTATTGATTTCCCTTCTGTTTGCTCTCCACCTAAATCTACCCTTAAGACCTTCTACCCCCTTCATTGCTTCCCCATTACCACTTCATCAATGCTCTTTAAACACTATATATGGTCAAAGAGAGATGGTGCCCCAAGAGACTATCCCCGTAGTATGCTTCCTGCGAACTCTCATGCCTTGCATGGCCACTAACCAACAGTAGCAAGCCACGGTTCTGGGTGTGAGTTGCATCGGCATATTTCCTGTCCGCTAATACTCACGAAATTCCTCGCATAGCTCATTGGGACGAGTAAGTTCGACCATCTCTTGCATTAAATTAGACTAACGAGAGGACAGTGTGAGTTCCGAGTCATCCACGTAACGCACATTGAGTCTACTTACACTCTTTGAAGATTCTGGTGTATACAGGTACAAATCCACGCACGATATGTCATCATTGCTTATCGCATTCCAACACGTTCATAGTTGATCCCACAGTACGCTCCACTCTACAACCTGCGTGGTTGAATCTCTAATGGAATACAGGATATGGAAGAACTGGAGACGTAAGAGCGCCGATGGCGTTCCTTTGGTTATGTTGTTCCTCTGGGCTGCAGGTAATGTTCAAGCATGGTGATAGTGAAATGAGATAACGGCTGATGACCCCAGCGCACCCCCCACTCGGTGCATATGCGATCATTCAAGTAACCACCTCCTCGGTTCGCGTTGTCCAGGTCTAATGATGTGCAGAACTTCAACGTCCCCGTCCAAGTGCAGCCGCAGGTATTCATTGTACTTTGCATGATATGCTGGTCACAGACCGCCTATTATCAAAGGTGCAGTAGCTACCTCGGGTCTACGAGCGCGCAGTGCTGATACCATTCAGGAAATGGCCTGTCTGGAAGGCATCTCTCGCTGGGTTGGGTATCGCTGGCATACTTGCGGCTCTGGAATCTGTCCTGATCTTTGGTCTACGTGTGAGTCGACCACGCTTTACTACCTCAAAGCATACCATAGTAGTGACTGATGCAATATAGATACCTTACAAACACGGGGTATCGTGGCCGATTGATATGCTCAGCATTATCGCCACAGTAATGCTTGCCATCGGTCTCCTTCCGCCTTATTGGGAAATCTACAAGTGCAAGGGCCGAGTTGTTGGATTGAGTAAGTCTCCCGTAAAACTTGTGGCCGTAGTATCATTACTTGCCTGTCTGATTCTTGCATCAATAGGCATGCGCTTCTTGACAATCGACATCCTTGGCGCTTTGTTCTCCCTTCTGGCTTTAGGTATGGAATATCAACGCTTCATTTCACGGCTTAGAAGCTGACTAGACCCCAAGCTGTGCAGAAGACTTGGGATATGCTAGGTGGCATCTCCTACATTGTCGCGTAAGCTGCTGTCAGAGCCATACTCACCGTCAGAGATCTAAGTCTTTACAGGCTCCTTCTCGAATTCGGAATCATCGGCTGCCATTTGGTTTGGCTTTTTCGCACCCGCAAGACCAGACAACAAGCAAAGAACGTTGGCCTATCGTATGACGAGTATGTACAAGCAGACAACAAGGAGGCCAATCAGCAACGCGTCTCTTCCGAAACCCATGATCCTAGCCAGGACCAAGAACAGCAAACGCAATCGGACAAGGAGCCACAATTTTACAGTGTTGTATGAATACCACTTGGATAGCGCTGGTGTATGAATCATCGCAGGGATTCTTTTTCTCGCCAAAAGCTGAATTGCTTCTGGGAAAAGTTCGCTTTTGCGTTTCCATGTTCGGGCCGTATTTTTCGGCATTTATGTCATTGGGCTTCACACCTGCTTCATCCTTCAACTTCAAGATATCTGTACTTCTTCAGAACATTGAAAAATTTATTGACCTCTTCTCACGTTTTCAAATTCTCAAAGCCGATTCGAAGCCTCTTTCACTTTTCTCACCGCCCTGCAGTAGAGGGATCGCGGGGTAGTACAGGCCGACCTCGGCAGCCTACGGCGGAAATTCGCTCGCGATAGACCCTGAATATCGTGTCAAGATTTCTTTGCGCAGACATCATCGGGCTTGTTTCTTCTAGCCTTAATTTCTCATGTCTGAGATCCATTCGCCCCTTGCTTCAATGGATCCCTCCTCCCATCCATTCGTTCAAATCACCAACCTTCCCAATATCCGAGACATTGGCGGATATCAGATCGCGTCTCCCTCCATACCACGCTCAGTCCGAAGAGGGATATTCTTCAGAGCTGCCGACCCTTGCAAATGCGACGCAGCTGCGATACAGCGCCTGCGTGATGAGCTGGGGATATCTACAATCTTCGACATCCGGGCAAAGCCCGAGATGGACAAGAACGTAAATACAGAAGGCGATGTCGCGGCATGGGAGAAACGCCTGAAGGACGTGAGTGCAGATGGGAACGGCACAATTGAGCGGGTGTGGGCACCTGTCTTCAAGGAGGAGGACTATGGCCCGGAGCAGGTTGCGCTCCGCTACAAAATGTACGGCACGGAAGGCACGGAGGTGAGATCACCACCAGCTACCCCGGAGATTTCCAGGGGGTTTGTTGCCGACAGCGTGTACGGCCCAATGATACTCATGGCAGATCCGCAACAGGGCTTCACGAGAGCGTACAAGGCCATCCTCGAGCACGGCGTCCCCAACTTCGCCCGCATCTTTCGCCATCTAGCTTACGTAGATCCCGCGAAGCCAAACCAAGGCGTCTTGATACATTGCACGGCTGGTAAGGATCGCACTGGTGTATTCACCGCAGTGCTGCTGTCCCTGCTTGGCGTTGACGACGACACGATCGCGCATGAGTATACGCTTACAGAGATCGGCCTGAAAGAGATGAAGCCGTTCTTCCTGGAGCGCATAATGGCGAACGAGGAGTTCCAGAAGCCGGGTGGGCCTGGCAGAGCGGGAGCGGAGAGAATGGTGACGTGCACGAAGGATAACATGTTGGCTACGCTGCAGATGATGAAGAAGATGTATGGTAGCGCGGAGGGCTACATTCGCGATGCGTGCGGATTGAGCAAGAATGAAGTGGAGGCGATCAAACGCGTCTTCACGGTTGAAGGGAAGAACTCTGCGCTTTAGCGGGCGCTTTTTGAGACGGGACTTGGATTTCTAGGATACCTTATAGAGTTCTGGTTTTGGGATGGGTCATTAGAATATTAGAATATATTTTGTCCCATGGATCAGAACTCTTGCGCTAATTACTAGATTCTATCTCGAAACCGCGCCTGTGTAAGCTGTGTGTAAGCTATATCTAAGAAGTTATGTTGAAGGTGTGTAGAAGGTGTGTTAAAGCTGTGTAGAAGTTGTGTTGAAGGTGTGTTGAAGGTGTGTAGAAGCTGTGTTAAAAATATGTTGAAGCTGTGTTGGAGTTGTGTCAAAGCTGAATGCAAAACGTAGCAAGCCAAGCACAATATAGTATTAAAGATTGCTATTTTGCATTTGAATTTACTTTGCGACTGGCTTTTAATTCCATTGCACTACTTTTCAGGTGCAGATCGTTCATCTCGTGGACGAAATTGAGTGGAAATCTGGCTGTTCACAAAAAGACGCTATATATAGACTAAAAAAAATTCGTCTCATGTGATTTTCGGCGTTCATGGTCTAACGGTTAGGATTGTTGCCTTCCAAGCAATAGGCTCGGGTTCGACTCCCGATGAACGCATAGTCCCTCGCATCTTCTTTTTAATTCATTTTTGGACAGTTTCTACGCTCGATCGATATCTTTTTGCTTTTTGGGAAAAGAACAGCCACAAGAGCATGCTATGTTCGACTGGAAGCGCCCACCTCCCGCCTCCGCAGCAACATTCCGTCACGTTCTTCTCGTCCCAACAAGCACCAGCGGTATGAAAAAACTTCTGGCAATCCAATCAAGCTGTAATTGGGTCCACATCACGAGATGAGGCAAACTTGAAGGTGAACTAAGAAACCACCAGGCATAATTCTGCACTGACCTCGCCGTAGCCGACTTCCCCCTTTCTTCAAGCCACTTATCTGCCAAATTTTAACTCAGCGACAACCCTGTCATACCTACCTTCGAGTATGAACATCTCTATCGAGATTCGAGTTATGATTCTATTTTCTGAAATGCACAATAATGACATGTGCATAAACCTGAGCGGATCAGTCACTTCTAAGCGGCTATCAATAACCAGGCTTCAGAGGAACCTTTCGGGAGACTGGAAGGTGTCTGAGAACCCCGAAACCAATTAATTCCTTCAGCCAGGTCCTGGAGAGCGCATTTCAATAGGACATATCTAGGATCCAGCCTTTCATGCACTGCTCTACGCAAAATCCTCGTTTGCGATCTCGTCTTAACTCAAATCAATGTTTCCTATGTCTGTAGCTGGTTTGCTTGCTTAAAATGATTGAAAACTTCCGATACATCTTTTACCCCTTCCAGACCTTGAAACAAACTAACCATTTTCTTCCTCGAGTCCTCCGAGCTTAGCATTGGTTTGGTATCCTCCAAGAACCGGCTCACCACTCCATTTGAATCTACCCAGGGCACGTCAGGCAGCTCCTCTTTCACCGTTGTGCCATCTGCTAATGTCACTTCTACTCTCGCAGGTTGACGTCCTTCGCTAAAGCTCTGATCATATTCCTTCGCAGCCTCGACGACGCACTCGGCAGCCATCTTGGTGATAGTCGCATCATGGTATTTCTTGAAGAGCTGCTCGGAGACATTACCGTTCAACAAGGCTCCGCAGACTCCAAATTGGATGCTCATCTTCGTCTCCTGAATGGTGGAGAAAGGGCCTGGATTGTCGCAACCTGGGTAGTTCTTCGCTCCGATCGTACAGTCCACGACCACTCGTTTGATTCCGGCTGACAGGTCATGGTTTTTGGTGCACCTCAGCGCAGTTGCGAGTGGCGTCTGAGCATAGTTGCAACCTGGCACTGGCTTGAAGCGGATATCCATCAGACCTTTACCTATTTCGCCCGCGAGTCCCTTCCTGAAAAGCGACTCGCCCTGAGAAGCATTAAACGCAGCAAATAAACCTGCTCTTCCTTCCAGAATGGTCTCGCTACACTGCATTCCGGCGTTTGCGAGGTCGAAAGCAGCAATACCTGATTGACTGGCGGTGCCCATCTCGACATAAATCTCCGTCCCACCAATCCAAGCCCACTCGTTGAAGCCACTCGCCATGTTCGCAGCAAACGCCAGGGCATTAACAGCAACCTCTTCGCTAACATTCGTCGCGGCAATTGCAGCAGCCGCGGAACCGAAAGCTCCACAGATACCACTAGGGCGAATATGGCGGTTATACCCAGGGCTTTGCTGGACAGCTACGCCTAGGAAAGATGCGGCATCATATGCTCCAATGATGCCTTTAAGCAGCTGCTCGCCAGTCCAGCCCTCGCGCTGAGCGAGAGCCAGGGCAGCAGAAATGACCATGCTGCCGATGTGCGAATTGGATTTGAGATGCATGTCGTCTCGTATCGCGCTTGAATGATGTTAATAAATGTTTCACCGAAGGGAAAGCATATGAGACTCGTACCTGTGAGCCAGGACAGAATTAACAAAGGCGGCAGTTTCTGCTGAGGTGTCCTCTCCCAAACCCCAAGCATATGACTCTGGTACTCCCTTTCGTTTCCGAGCATATTGGACTACTTGAGGAGCCCATGGCGCTTGAAACCCTGAAGCAACGGCTCCAAGATAGTCGAGGACTGCAAGTGCTGCTTTCTCCTTAAGATGTGTCGGCACATTATTAGAAGCAATCTGTCTAAGTCGCCGGGCAGTGAGACGAGTGAGACTGTCCTGACCAGTTGCATTTGTCGCTCCGTTCGTACTCATTGTTGCCTGTCACTTTCCAAAGCGGATGATGAGACGTAAGACGGGGGATATTGGGTATCCTAAAATAGGTGTCAACTACGAGGATATTGTGCGGAGATATATGCAAGGCGTTTATAGTGAGATTTGGAATATACAATTTTGATTGGAAACTCAAACTTTAGGCTCTAAACAATTCAATGCTCGTTACTTGGTTGTACTTCACCTCGGGAGATGATTGATGAAGGGGTGCCCTCCGGCGGAAGCGGCCCATCCGAAAACTCGGCGGCAACGAGGAGAGAAACGACTACCATCTATTCTACAACAATTCCGGGATTTCGGTGAAGTCTAAGTAGAAGCCATTGAATGTTCCGACAATGTCTGGGAGCACATCGGACTATTGTCGTAACAGTACTCCGTGCCTTGACTGGATTCGGCCGTCCTGATCTCTGCCAACTTCGGGAAGCGTCAATCCAGTCTCATGGGTTTGCAAGCCTTGCATTGAACTGCATCGTCATGCAATGCACCTCTATCTCAGTCATTCGCATCGATCTACCAGGGACTACCTCAGACGCTTCTTTTTTCGATAGGTAGTTTCATTGCTCGCTTGATTCAAGGTTGACGCTTCAAGGGGTTGATCACAACGTCAGTATGATATCACTGGGGTTGCGACAAGGTTTTCTTTCCAGGTTCTCTCAGTTAACAGGGGCATTATATTTTTTCGTATACCACAACTAGCATGTACAATCAACTTCATCAAAATGGGTTTCTTCACAGTCATCCATAACATCTTGGATTACCTTCTCTCCTTTGTGCGGCTCGTAAGTGGCAGAACGCTTGGCAGCCAAAACATGTCCTGACTTCACGTCCTCACAGGCCCAGAATAAGGAGGTCGGATGGCTAAGCCTGGATCGCAAGGTTTCTACAATGCGCCCTCGTAGATGTGTGATGCTAATATTTACTAGAGCGGAAAGCTTATCCGCGAGCAGCAACCGATTCTGAAGAAACTCAAGCTACTGTTCCTCTTTAATCCCGTGACGAATTGGATCGACACCACACATGAAATGCGACTATGGACACACAAAAGAACGATGAGAGCTGGTGTGCTCGCTCCTCCGACAAGCTAGAAGCTGTGCTGGAGAATGCGCTAACATTGAGACCAGGCCGAGAAGAGGGGCTGTACGGCTCTAAAAAGCAGATCAAAGGATTTGTAGAGACTTACCACATCAACATGGATGACTTTGAGCCGTCAGATATAAATGCTTATCCGACATTCGAAGACTTCTTCGTACGCCGCCATGCTCCTGGCGCCCGACCTATCCACGAGAAAGATGATCCGAGGAGTGCTGTTGTTGTCGCCGATTCACGGGTCGTGACGTACGAAACAGTCTCCAAGGCAAAAAAGCTCTGGATCAAAGGGCTCGACTTTAGCATTACGAATCTAGTCATGGACTCGCAGCTAGGCCCAAAGTTCGACGATGGCTCGGTCGCAAGTTTTCGACTCAGTCCACAAGACTACCACAGATATCACTCCCCGGTAACGGGCACGATAAAGCAGTTCCGAAGCATGCCCGGTGACTATTATCAAGTGGACCCAGTCGCGCTGGACAGCCATGTTGACATCCTTACGAGAAACGCAAGGGAGTACGTGGTAATTGAGACAGAGGACTTCGGTTTGGTTCTATTCGTTGCAATAGGAGCGACAGATGTCGGAAGCGTCCGGTAAACAACCCATCTCAATCCACACGTTGGGGTTTTGCTGACGGCATATGCGTAGCATCCATGAGCAGTGGCAACAACCGGGAAGTAGAATTAGCAAAGGCGACGAGCTCGGCGTGTTCCAGTTCGGTGGCTCTTCCATTATTGTCGCTTTCCAAACTGGAAGGATCGAATTCGACGAAGATCTACTTAACTGCAGCAGCCAGCGCATTCAGGTTTCAGTTGAGGTTGGCATGAGTCTAGGCAAGGCGACCAAATCGAGCTCTTGAGACATAATCTCAACGAACTTCCTGGTCGCCAACAGTACGTCTACGCTGGCGCAATGCAAAGAGGATCTTTAGGCTTCAGTTCCGCCGCTTTTTCATGAGAACGGCAATTGCGAACGAAAGATGGCCGACTCTGTTAATAATATCGAAATCTCCCTTCTAGATGCGGCGTTTATGCAAGGTAAAATGGGTATCAAAATTCTACCACGTTCGCACCCTTCGACATCACAGTCGCGTGCACGCTAGGGCTGGCGTTAAAATACTGGTAGACGGACGATTCACGAACCGATTCCCCCAAGCAGAAATTCACATGAAGTCACAATGACGTAAATCGAAAATTTATGACAAGGTACGCACGTAGCTCTACATGCATTAAGCATATCATTCTTGAAGCGAAGACTACGGTAGTTTTCATCTCAACGAGTGGAAGTAACTTTCAAGCATCCTTGAACAACGGCCTTTCTCTCTTTCCATTCTCTTTCATCAACACGCCATTTCAAAGTCATCGATTGCCTTCCTCAGCCAGTGAAAACCTCACGTGCAATGACACAGGCCGTGCTTGCTGAGCATTACGATGTTATTATCCTCGGGTATGGCTCCGCAGGTGCGAACGCAGCTCTTCAAGCTTCGCGATGCGGCGCCAGGGTCCTCATCATAGACAAGGCAGACAAGGCCGGCGGAAACTCATTCGTGTCCTCCGCAAACATGACTATGCCCACCGACTTTCACAAGAAACAAAAGTCGGACGGGCTTCAATTCTCACAATATCTAGGAGAAGTCTCTCAAGGAACGACTCCGAAACGGGTGATTGATGCGTACGTTGAAGGATTGTATGAGATTCCCAGCTGGCTGGAAGAGCTTGGTGCTGAGTGGGAAGAAAACAAATTTGAGCGGATGTGGACTTACTACATACCCGGCTTGACGTTCCCCAAATTAGAGTCCGCTGAAGACCTGGACTTAAGAGTTTATCATATTAAACAAACAGATCGTTGTCCGGCTCCGACGGCGGGTAGGAGAGTGTGGGAGCTCCTGGACTCGCAACTTAGACGAGAACAGAATGTGACAATTAGGACTGGTACGCATGTTCGCCGTATTGAACGGGAAGGCGAAGGATCAGTTGCGGGAGTACTCCTCGACAACGGCGACCGAATCTCCGCCAGGGCAGTGATTATGGCATGTGGTGGTTTTGAAGATGATGCAGAGCTGAAGAGAGATTCTTTGGGTCCCCGCGATATCGGCTTGCTTGGATCCGCCGTAAACACTGGGGACAATATCAGGCTGGCACAATATGTCGGTACGAGCCTTTGGCATATGACGGCTGAAGCGTCAGTACTTGGCTTTCAACCGCCGGATTCGAAGTTCGGATTTGGTCTTGCATTGCGGCATCCGAATTTCATTTTCGTGGATAAGCGTGGGAAGCGGTTCATTAATGAAACTCGTCTCGAGTCTCACAGAGGCCACTCAGACACTGCAGCATTAGACGGGGAGTCCGGCAAATACGTCCACGATCCCATGTGGCTGGTCACAGATGCAGTCAACGTCGAAACGGACCGAAGCCTCGTTCTGGAGGTCTTCAGTTATCAAGTCGTCGTAAAGGGATATAAATGGTCCCCTTACAGCACCGAAGAGATTAAAAAAGGATGGATTAAGAAGGCAGATTCTGTTGAAGAACTTTCATCAGTCACCGGACTTCCTCAAGCGGAGCTTCAACAGACATTGTCAGGTTTCAACGAAGCCACTGAATCAGAAGACGACTTTGGGCGGAGAAGGGACTCCATGGCACCAATCAAGGCACCATACTACGCCATGATCGTAAAGCCTCTGTTGTACAACACTCAAGGCGGGCCACGGCGCAACGAACGCGCCGAAATCTTGGATCCTGAGGGCCAACCAATCCAAGGCCTATATGGGGCAGGCGAATGCGGAAGTATCTGGGGGCATTCTTACCAAAGTAGTTGCAACTTTGCGGAGACAATCGTGTTTGGGCGGATAGCTGGGGCCGGCGCAGCCAAGTATGCATCGAACTATCAAACAGATGAGCGTATACCGACCAAAATACCTCTCAATCACTCTTGAGGGACTCAGAGAAAACTTATGTAGATGTATACACCAAAAAAGCGCGTGCTTGGGTTTAATTTCTGGGCTTTGAGGCGGGGGTTGTCCAATACATTATCCTATTTGCCCCTTTTCAGGGGTTTGGAGCGCCAAATCGCTAATAATAGCATCTGATGAAAATCGTTACGAATTCCAGGGAGAATTTTGAAAACCTTCATCAAGGCGGGAAATTCTATGAGCCATACATGACGTCACGGAGTATGACATAGGTGGATGGTATATGGAGGAGTAAACATCCTTATTAATTGCGAAGACCAATAATCCAAACCGCATAACTCAAGCGGCCCAAAACTATCACATTTAGCCATGGTCACCACACGCTCCCAGACTGGCCAGTCCACGAAGGACGAGCCTTCCCTGAAAAGCAATACATCCGAGAAACATCCCAGTGACAAGGATAGCAAACCAGTGAAGCAGTCAAAAAAGAGCAGCTCATCTACTACAGAGGACAAAGCCAAAACTCAGAGCGGGAGGAAGCCCAAAACAGTTGAGCTGTTACTAGCCAAGGGAAGACCAATGTCGGAGTTCATCGCTGTGGACAAGGCGCAGGAATCAACGCCTGAAACTGTGCTCGCGCATTTGCTCAACGCGCTCATTAGTTCGGCGAGGATATCCCATACGATTGCAGAAGAAACACTTGCCCAGTGTGTCTCTGCAGGTTACCAAAACATCGATACTTTGGAGAAGAGCAGTTGGGAAGAGCGCACTGATGTCTTGACGAAAGGCGGGTACACGCATTACCGTGAGAAGACAGCTACGGCATTGGGTCAGCTAGCAGAGCATCTGAGGGAGAAGTACGACGGAGATGCGAGTCGCCTAGTCGACGTCAAGAGCTCTGAGAATGCGAACGGCACAGTCAAGAAGAGGGTGAAGGAATTCAAAGGTATCGGCGAACTAGGAGCGGATATCTTCCTGGAGACAATTCAAGCTGTCGCTCCCTCTGTGGCGCCTGCTTTATCGCAACGAAATCTTGCGACAGCAGAGAAATTGGGCCTTGGGGATGCGAATCAAGTCTTCGAAGAACTACACCGTGATGCCGCTTCCATGGCAAAGCTGTGCCAGGCTCTTACCGTCATACGATTGGAGGGCAAGGAACACGAATACACTTGACCAACTACTGCTATCCTCGCTCCGTAACTGCGATGTTGTTGAGCAGAGTGTGATTTGGAACATTGAAGGAATGCTGCAACCGTTAATATTGAGGCAGTGTTCGCCTGGTTGTTGACTGTCAGCGGTCAACGGAGCATATGGATACTGGTCTGTCCGCCCTGTTGTGCTCAGCTAGCGATTATTTCATATAAGCTTGCAGTAACTAAATGCTTTGGTAAAGAGGCGAATGAGAGCAAGTAACAGAACGGCGAAATGAGAGTATGAATTAGGCATTAGAATTCATCATGTTGCCGCATTTCTATTCTCTAGCGACGTTGCGCTTAGTGAATGATTTGTAAAGAACCGAAAGCATGCTTCGCAGGGCGGAGCCGTCAAACTTAGCCATACTGTTGCTAATGGGTATAATGCTGAATCCCAAAGACTCCCCCCTTTCACCAAACCTAGACATTCTGCGCCGCCTTTGAGAAGCATTTCAGACTACTCCATCCGTAAACTCGTTGAACATAGCCATCTGCTCAAACCGATCCGCCAGACACTCGACTTTCGCAGCGTCGGGGTTCGTCATCGCGAGGCCCAGATCCAGGACGAAGCCCCCTCTAGTCGCATCCATGAGCTTATACCGATACCGATCATCGCGGTCGCGGAGTTCTTGAATCAAAATCTGCGTCTCTGAACTGCTCATGGCACCACTCTCGATCGCCATTGTCAGCAGGCCCTGTACAATACCTTCAACCACTTGGAAGGAGGTGAACAGCGCCTGGAAGCCTTTTATGCACACCAAGAAGTAGAAGTGCCATTTTGGATCACTTGTATCCTTCAGCACCGCATTAGCTACGTAGAAAATAGCCGCGCTCCAGAAGATGGAATAAGTAGCACTTCGGTGCTGGCTCCTGTAAATGAGAATAAGGCGCTTCAGTTGCTTCAGGGATGCGGCGAAGATAGCCTCCGGTGATGTTGCAAACTTTGACTGAGACCAACACCTGAAACCGTGCTGTCTCTCGGCCGGAATAAATGGCCGGAAGATATCAAGAATGACAGCGTGGTAGAAGAGACTAAACATCATCAGTCATAGCGAAGCAAATTAACTTTGAGTATGGATTGAAAGCCTTACTGAAACACAACTACATGATCAGGGCTTCCATCGCTTAGAACCATGTCTTCCTGGAGGTTATCTGCGAAAGACAGCAGCATCTGATATTTTGACAGCGCGAAACTGGCTGCCACACCGCCAGCGGCGTTCGAATGGTGATAGACTAGGTTTATCTCCGAGACGATCATCCAGAAACCACAGAATGAAGAAAAAGTTGGAGGGATAGACTCGATCTCAGGAACAGGCACCTTTGGCGGAAACTCTGGGGTGTCTACCATGAAAACGAGTGTTTGCATGCTGGCGCTGTCAGGAATTTGAACGCTCAAGGTGTTACATAACTCACACAACGAGATTGAATGCCCCCCAAGTAGCGTGTGCAGTGGATTTTTGCTTCTCTTCTGATAGAGAGTTAAAAGCGGAGTCCTCGGCATTCAATGTATTCTCCACGCCGAATAGCCTCATTCTAACCGCAATCTGGGGTACGATTCTCAGGTACTTTATTGAGCTATCGCCGCGCCCGTGACCCGCGAGGGACTGGAAGAGCAGAACCAGGCCGGAAATCATAGTTGCAGTGTCGGCCAAGCTCTCAGATCCGAGTTTTCCGGTAGAAGATGTTTCAGCATGCCATAGCGTTTCGGCCTCGTTTTCGAACTCATAGCTTCTGGAGGATGCTTGCATATCCTTGGACGCATACGCTTGCTGGATTCATTAGAACAAACCCTTAATCGGGCTGGTCATGACGCATGCTTACAGATGCAAATGCGAGCAATGAGTTGACCATGAAAAGTGAACAATGTTCTTGTCTACGATTTATCAGATCGTTGATGAACAGCCCGGTATCGAATAGTCCTTGGATGAGGTGGTCTGTCTCCAAGTACAGCGAAATTGCAGCTGCGGCATATTGATTTGTGACTGGAACGGCAGTCCAAAAAGCAATATCCAAGTGAGCTAAGCGTGGATCGAAATCAAAGTCAAATATGAACTGATCTGGCCCGATTGGTGAAGCAGTGGTATCCGATTTATCAGACAGAGCATGTTCGCTCCCATGAATGCTTTTCTCGCTTGATCTGTTGTCGGGCCAAGTATCAGTAGTAGCCCCGGGACTGGCGTGAGACAATCCAAATCCCACTCTGCGATTTAAAAACTTCATGTCTGCTTGTCCAGATAGCAGGCGTGCGAGTGTATCGCTCTCCAGTGGAGTCGACATCGGATATGCCACGGGATGCCGCACCATCAGCTCTAACTCTTGCCCGGAGTATATTGGCGGCAAGACTGCCCGGGCTGTCTTTTGCTCAGAGAGGCGAAGTGCGGAAACTGGATCAGATGTGGCTCGGAGTAGTTGCAGAGCCTCCAGAGCCACATCTTCCGGTGCGGAGGCCATGTGGAGGAACAACTTTTCCAAGTCGTTGGATTTCTGTTTCAAGCTTTCGTTCTCACGTTTGTGGGCCATTGAGGTAGTTTCCGACTCATCCATAGTAACATAGGCACATTCGAAACCACGATTCTGGCATGGCGTACAGATTGGTCTTCTCCCATCGCACTATGAAGCGGCCGCGCATTAGAAGGAATCCACCTCGGCGCGTGAAAACAAGCACGTCAATTCACTTACACCTATCTTTTTAAAGCGACAGGCATTGCATGCAACTCTAGTAACATTTGCACGCTTTCTCTTCGGGCCTTGCCTCGTGACTTTGGATGGCATTTGAGGTGCAGTGCGGGTGGCGGGAAGTATAGGTAGATATTTCTTCGGCTCCATAGCGCCTAACAGAATGTCAGGCCACTTCTGAGTGGCATATCGATTCGTCAGCCTAGTATGAACTGAGCGCAACTCGTATAGGCTGGAGTATGGCAAGAAACCCGTGAGCCCTGGGGTGCCTGGGTGTTGGAGGCGCCTTTGTGCGAAAGGTGGGACCTGTAAGGAAAAGATCCGGAGGTTGCCTCCTGGGCTTCTGATTGGCTCTTTGACCCCTGGCTGCATCTGAATCTAGACCACGCCGAGTGGCGCTGCTACTCACAACTCTGCACTGTGAGCTTCAAAATGCATAAAATTTGGGATCGCTGGCCTTATGCTACTATCAATGGCCATAGACTGTAGGTATCGGCTCTTTCTTTGACTATACATTTTTGCAGTGAACAACTCATGCTCTTCAAAAGTTGATAACCTGGCCATACTGCATAAGCCTCCTCGTGTTGCTATGATGAGGACTACTTAGAATATCGGAAATGTATCTGCTCCCTATCCGTCAAGTCTAGAAACTCTTCATTCCTCGCATATACATTTTCGCCCCCGCTCTCCACGAGTCGGGCCTCCTTACGCCTGTTCAACAACGTCAAATAGCCCCACAGACACAATGGTGCAATACAGGAAATTGCAAAGGTAATCATCATTGTCTTGAATCCAGTCGGGTATCTCGGCGATTCGCTTTGCAAGAAGAACTGCGGTCCAATGATGAAGCCTGTTGCATACCCCAAGAACATGACTGCGTTGCTCACGGATCGTTTTGTATGTCCGGCGATGTTGGAGCTGACAAGAGAGAATTGAAGCGGAAGCGCAGTATTGGAGAAGCCCGTAATACAAAATCCAGCGAGGCGGCCTGCCGTATTTCCCGCCGGAAGATAATAAACCAAGGCAGCGCCGAGCACAGCGGGAGCGCACCAGAAGGCCTGCATGATGCACCGCATGTTTGGCCACTTCCGGGTGATGTAGCCTGAAGAGATAAGGGCTATACATTCGGCGGCTCCAAATGGCATAAGAAGGACAGAGCTGATAAAGTTGTTGAATCCCATGCCTTTGATGATCAGCGTACCAAACTATGATGAATTAGCGCGCCGCATTTAAAGGTAGTGTCCAAGTCTCGACTTACAAATGATACTCCGCTGTTCGGAACAACGCAGGAGATTGCATAGAAGAAGGAGTAATATACGAGCGGATCCGTCAGACCCTCTATAAATTGGTTCTTCTTGAATTCCTTATTCGCTACGCCTGTTCTGTTCGCTCTAAGTCGTTCAACAGCAATAATCTTCTCGTCATCAGTCAAGAATTTGGCCTATTACAAGAAAGCATTAGTTACTCGTCCCACGAAGCAATAATTGGCATTATGGCCGCATAGAGTTTTGGATGATTACTTACAGTGAGCGGACTGTCAGGCATGAACAAGAAGAGAACCAAGGCCCATGCCAAACCCAATATTCCAAAGATGATGAAGAACCATCTCCAAGTTGCGACAGACGTCTTTATATGGCCAATGCCGTACGAGAGCAGGGCTTGGATAATGATGGCAACACCATTACCAGTGAACCAGAACGTCATGCGTTGAGGAATCTCATCTTTCTTATACCACATCCCAGTGATCAAGACATAGGCAGGAGAAATTCCACCCTCAGCAGCGCCGAGGAAAAATCGGCAGGCAAAGAGGCCGGAGAAGTTCATAGCACCTGGTGTGCAGAATAGGATGATAGCCCAAGCGAAAGCAGTAATGGAGACAAATCGGCCCAGGGGGACTTTGTTCAGAAGGCGCCCAGCAAAGGGTTGGAAGGCAAGGTAGCCAAAATAGAATGCAGAGCTGAAATTCTCGTCAGAAAAGGACTATCCCAAAATAGACGTTGGATGGGCCACCTACCCGCACCAGCTATACTGCTGGCCGACAAGGTGCAAGTCCTCTTGCAATCCATATATTAGACTCTGTGCCATGACACTCTTGTCCATATACTGGAAAACATATGAGACGAACATCTGTAGTCGTTAGTGGTGAATTAGACACTCCGAGATGAATACCAGGTCTTACCAATGGCATGATGTGACGGTCAATCTTCCTCTGGACTGCCTTGTCCTGCTCTGGCGTGAAGGTGAAGCCTTCATGCTTCTCGACGAATCCGAGAGCCTCATCAGCATGCTCGTGAGCAGCTTCGATGATTTCCAGGCTTTCCCGCACGACCTCGGGCTCCGCAGACACCTGCTTCGAGTCGATTTTCTTTTCATCCATCTTGCTGGTTTGTCGCTACGTCGAACCCCAAATTCCAGAGACAGCTTTCGGATTGTGGCCGTTGGGACAACGGTAGTAATAGCAACATGATAGGCATGCGATCAGGTAAGGATCTTGATCCCACTTGGCCGAGCATTATCACGGACATTCTGCATCGCTTTGATACTTCCACGATAGGCCCTGGCATGTACGTTCTCTTATCAGTGAGGAGCAGCTTTAGAGACAGATGCCACGACGCTCTGATCCAAGTACCCGGTCATGATCTTCGCCGCCAGTAAGCAGCCGACGAAATGTTCAGCGCGGAAGTCCGGTTGCCCTATCCAAGACCGTGGAGACATGGTAGTGATCAATCTAGAAACTGCCCAGTCGACTTGGTCACAACGTATTCCGCAGGCTTGGGAGATGGGGCTCCTTGTCGCTGGTTGGGATGTTGATGTGGCTGGGTGGACGTCGGTGAAACACTAGGACGGAAATGAAAGCTGAAGAGCTCCGCGGTAACCCTTTACAGCAACGATCTGCACGCCTCATATTCTTAACGCGGCGCCTTCGCATTCTTGATGGTTGAAAGAATTATACCAATCCTTCAAAAGTCCCGCTCATATGCAGAGTAGAAGTGGAAGTAGAAGAGCTACAGAGCCTGTTACCAGTACATCGATGTCGGTAGCAGCGGCAGGCATCAAAGCGAAGTTTCCATGTATGACTTCCTTATCTCTGTCAATCATGGACGAATTAGGAAGGGGAGGAATACGCAAAGGATGGAACACTTGCAGATGCTTTCATCACGTCTTGCTCTTATCCGGGGCGGCTCTTCCGAATCTGCTCACTCCAAGACTTCTCTCCTCCAATGACAATTAGATTTCTTACAACAGAGTAGTCTATTATCAACAGAAACAGGAAAACTCGGGTAGACAATGTATAGAATCGAGGGTTTGTTTTCTGCATATATCTGCGAGGAAGAAAGAGCTGCGATCACTCGTCCAAGCAAAGAAACGAAATCAAGACCGTGAAAAAAATACTACCATCAAACATGGCAACGTCTACCGTCACGGAAACTGTTCCCAGCACTGCTGAAACGTTGAGTCTCCCCATCAATGACGAGCCAAAATACACAAAGGTTCCAGGAGGCTGGGAGGTCGAATTCAAAGGCTACAAATGGTTTACGGGCACGAAGCCAAATACCGACTTCGTCCCTCCGAAAGACTTCAAGTTTCCCGGAAACACTACTGAGGGCCCTATCAACCCAAAAGGGCAAACGGAGATGCTCCAGCTTCTCAAGGCAGACTACACTGACGTGCGTCTCTGCAATTCCCTGTCATTCGGTGTCTAACCCTGTCGGCAGTATCCATGGAAGCACTATTTGGCTCACACAACGCTTACCAAGGAGGCTCCATATGAACAATATGATCATGTAGACCCAGCTTCCAGGGCTGACCCCGAAAAGAAAGCCTTGTTCGCAGCGATCAAGGAAAAGAAAGATATGACCCCCTCGACTGGAACAGAGGTCAAAGGCGTCCAGCTCAGCGCCCTTACAGACCAGCAAAAGGACGAATTGTCACTCTGGGCAGCAGAACGCGGCTTGCTGGTATTCCGCGATCAAGACTTTGTCCACCAAAGCCCCGAGTTCCTGAAGCAGTACGGTAGCCACTTCGGAAGACTGCACGTTCATTCATTTGGCTCCCACATGAAAGGTCATCCAGAGATCTTGGCCAACCTCCGTGATAGCAACAAGACCGTATTTGACCACTACAGTGCTGGTATGCTGACCACGACTCGATGGCACTCTGATATGACTTATGAAAAGTGAGTACCGAGGTCTGCTGGATATTCTTCACACGATCTGATGCAGGACAGGAATCCAATGGGCACAACGTTTTTGGCCGTCCTCGAGAACCCGGAGACTGGTGGCGACACGCTGTATTTGAACTCCATGGAAGCATATGATAAACTTTCGGAGCCAATGAAAGCTTTCCTCGAGGGACTGGACGCCTTGCATTCAGGCCAGCGGCAAGCGGTCCACGGATCCAAGGTCAGTGTGTACCGCCGCGAGCTCGTCGACACCGTACACCCGATCGTCCGCAAACATCCTGTCACTGGACGAAAAGCGCTCTGGTTTCCGCCCGAGTACATCAGCGGCATCGTGGGACTGAAGGATGAAGAAAGCGATGCAATCACAAGGATGCTCTATTCACATCTCCAGACAGGCCTTGAATTCCACACCCGCGCCAAATGGGAGCCAGGCACAGTCGTTGTGTATGACAATCGGATGGTCATGCATTCGGTAGTCTTGGATTATCCCCTGGGGCCAAATGAGAAACGCCACCACATCCGTATCACTCCTCAAGCTGAACGTCCCATTCCGGCGCGAAGCTCGTAATATATCCTGTAAACATAACGGATCGGTTGGTGGTAACTTCGATACTGAATTGAATGTGGGCAGGGACCAGTAAGTGTTCAGGCTAAAGACCTTGACATTCTTCATTCGCTTGTAAATGCTAGCTCTTCTTACAGAGCAGACATCTATAAAGTAGCTTGTAATGAGAGAAAGTCTACAATATCAGTGCAATAGTCCTCTCCGTATAACATGACGGTGTTTACGGGCAGTTACAAGCCCTTCTTACCCCACCCATCCTCCGCAAGCCATTCAAAGACCTCTTTGGACTTTACTTCCGCATGGCTTGTTTTGATACCACGTCTACCCATCGGCCCTGGGTCATTAAATGGCTCGACTTTTCTTGTGTACCCTTGGCCAACCTCCAATATTGTGCCGGCGGGCACATCAGGACTTTCCACGCACTTGAGCATTGCTTCGGCAACCTCTTCAGGAGTAACCCATTCTTCCTTTTCTTCATCGACCATTATCATCTTCTCCGGATGATCTGTCCAGAGCGGGGTCTTGACAATACCTGGAGCGACCCCGGTGCACTTAATGCCAAGTTCCGTCTCTAGAGGTGCCAAAGAGCGAATGAAGCCGTTGATGGCATGCTTGCTAGCGATGTACATCGGCGTTGATAGACTAAAGACTTGGCCTGCTATGCTGCTGATGAAGACAATCTGCTTCGGATTTTCAACGGAGACCTTCTCCCCTTTGCTTGGGTTGAGGAATTCTGCAATTGCGATCTGAGTGGCGCGAACTGGATGCGTGACGTTGATATCAAACAGCTTGTAAGTATTACCATCGATCGGGTCTTTGCTCTCAGTGCTTCCTGGAGGATGCCAGAAATTGGACCAGTGTGGTTCGAATACACCCGCCCCGGGACAGACGATGTCGAGAGCCCCGAATGTCGAGTAGCAGGCATGGAACATGGCACTCAGTTCGGCCCAGATAGTGACATCAGTTTTAGCAAATGCAGCTCGTGGTTTGGATTCATCCGTGCCATTGTATTCGTCGATGAGTTCTTGAGCTTCAGGCCGGAGAGCAAGATCCGCGATGAGAACGTTGCAGCCCTTGGACAGCAGAAGCTTGGCGAATCGATGGTTGATGCCTGGCGTAGGACTTCAGTGTCGCTTGTTCATTTGTTTGCAAATGCGGTGTGGCAAGGAATTTACCTGATCCAGCCCCTGTCACGATAGCTGTCTTTCCTTTGACATCATAGGCCTTTCCCAAGCCCTGGCTCTGAGGATACTGAGTATTGACAATCGCACTCGCCTCAGCAGTAGCTTTTTTGTCAGTCTCTACTGGCTTTGAAGCTGATGCGGCTGTCTTCGTCTGACTCCCTTGACCCGAAGAAGCAGGTTTGTCCGATTCAGGGCCCTTGAAAGCGTGGAGTATTTTTCCAAATACTGAGCTGCGTCGTTGCTCTGATGAAGACATTGTGAACGAAACCGAACTCTAAGAAGAGGAAAGTAGAAACCTAAAGAGACATTTTGTTGAAACTGAGGAGCTTTCTAAACCCCAGCCTCAACCGAGCTCCTTTCGTTCATTGCTTGCAGAGTGCCCCGCAGAAGGCTATTGATCGGATCACTGTAGACCGAGTTCATGTCCAAGCCGGCAAGAGTTCCGAGGCCAAGTATCAATATCAGACTCATTCGGAGAAGGATATCAGAGCGGGCTTGAGAGGTATTTCGTACTTTCGTAATATAAAAGCCATAATTGAAGCGAAAGTAAAGATTTGTCGAAAAAGATAAAGGAAAGCAGCAGGATGGAGGAAAGTTCGGCATTATTCTACTTTAGGCTAAAGCTATTCCAACTCCGACAGTGGAGACTCAGTGATATCTGAGAGCAAGCATCATTCTTGATGTAATGACTTCTTCTCGTCTGATAGAGATGAAAGAAAGAATCAATCTGACACCCAAACGATACTCACAATGCTCACTGCGTTAAAGCAATTTTGGTCGTACTTCGTCCCGCGCTCCTCCATATCTTCGGAAGAGGACTCCGAAGACAAACCAGCAGGGCTGCCAGTCCCAAATTCAAGCAAGTCATTCTGGCATACAGAACCTTCCGAGTTCTTATTAGGACACCGTACAACAAATGAATTACCAGAATATGCCGATGTCGTGATCATTGGCTCTGGCATTACGGGCACATCTGCCGCGAGGTAAGGCGCCGATAGATCTCTACGCAGCTCTGTTCACATCCGTCTGATGACTGCCTGAAGGTTTTTGTCCGAAGATGATAAAGGAAAGAAGCTCAAGGTCCTCATGCTGGAAGCAAGAGAGGCTTGTTGGGGAGCAACCGGCAGGGTATGACTCTTTAATTTCGGAATCGGTCATTATGATCAACTCTCCGTCCCGGAAATACTCCTTCGAAAAATCACATCTCTCACACTTATTTTTTCTTTAATGCAACCTGCTGAGCCTGACATATGCACGGTTCTGCTAAATCTTCCACTTCAATTTTCGTTATCGGATCTGTTTAATGCCTTTCTGTTTCGGGGCAGTCCTCGGCATTCTAAGACATCTACAACCTCTTCTGGACTATGCTGAGAATCCCCACTCTAGAACGGTGGTCACTGCCAACCTCTGCTTTTCGACCGCTCTGCCGAGGTTGCCCTCTTTGAACTCAAGAACTACGACACAGTCCGTTCGTACATCTCCGACAACAACGTCCCATGCGAATGGCGCACCGTGACAGGGTGCCGGACACTCTGGACCCCTGAACTACTCAAGGATGCCACATCTGAGGTCGAACAACTGAAGAAGGACCATCCGGACATTGGCGCTCGCGTCTCAATCATCACTGACCCAGAGGACCTAAAGAAACACCGTATTGCGGGAAATGCAGGGTGTTCAGGTGCGACGTTAACCAATTTCGCGGGCAGCCTGTGGCCGTATAAGTATGTGGCATTTATCCTTGAGAAGCTTGTTAGGAGCGGCTTTTTAAACCTGCAGACGAGTACACCGGTGAAGAAGCTAAGCGTCGTGAGTCATGTTAACGACAAAGCCCGATGGGTCCTGCATACCGACCGAGGGGAGATGAGGGCTCGACATGTTATTATCGCGACGAATGGCTACACATCGCACATAGTTCACGAGTTTGCGGACCTGATTCTTCCGGTGCGAGGAGAGATGTCAGCTCTGCTCCCGCCTCTAGGCTCAGCACGCTTGCCAGACTCATACGGCTTTGTGGGTGCTCAAGGCGGTGATGCCAACCGCGATGACTATCTCATTCAGCGGCCATTTGAAGGCGTGCCGAACGCGGCTGGCCACCTCATGTTTGGTGGAGGCTCGGCGTGGGCGAAATTGAATGCGATGGGAGAGACCGACGACTCGGTCATCGACGAAGGCGCGGCGAAGTATCTGCGGACGACATTGTTGGAGATGATGGAGCTTGGAGGCACTGAACAGGATGTGCAAGAGCTGAAGGCGGCAAATCAATGGACGGGGATAATGGGCTACTCGAGAGACAATCATCCATGGGTCGGGGCCTTGCCAGGGAAGAAGGGGCTGTGGATGTCGGCGGGATACACTGGTATGGAAATCATTTGCTTGCACATTGGTTCGCGCGTATACGCTAATGGCTTTTTTAGGACATGGTATGCCTAATGGGACACTCTGCGGCAAGGCTGTCGTCGACATGCTACTGGCTGACGAGAATGGGGCGGATATGGCCAAGGTGCAGCAAGACATGGTTGAGAAAGGAGATATTCCGAAACTGTACCTGCTTACGCAGGAGAGGATCGACAACGCAAGAGCTCTGCCGACAGTCAAGACACAGTACGACGAAGGCCATATTGGCAACTTTGAGGCAAAACAGTTGAACGGGAACGTCAAGCGACTTGTCTGAGAGAGTGAACATCGAACGCTTAACAATTCGCAGTGGTTTACAATAATGGACAGTTATTAGTACTAGACAGATCGAATTGTCTACGGAAGAAGAGAATTAAAATAGAATGATGAACTGAGCAGGAAATACAATGTTGCTTTTGGGTATTATGATGTCCGCAACAATGACCCAAAATAATGCAAAGCGCTCGCGCCCAGTATTCTTGGTACGCCGTGAAATGCAAATGCCCATACGCCCATCCCAAATGCATGTACCAAATAATGATGACCAAGAACGCCAAAACAATGCAGAAAGAAACAAAGGCATCCCCCCAAGTCAGACAATGTGTGCATCATAGTCTGGCTCTTTCGCCTGAGGAAGGCTGACGACGAAGCTCGGCCCATCCAACCTGAAAGTCGTCGTCTTCGGCATAGAGCGCTTCATCTTCGCTGTTGAGGCTCTCTACGTCGCTGTCCTCATACATCTCGTCTTCGCTGGCCGATTGTACAGCTACTTCGTGGTGGGCACCTTCTTCCAAGACGGTGTACAGGTCTGGGCTTGGTTCTTGCCATGAGTGTCGGTGCCCTGAGAGAGTCCTGTTGGTTCTACGTCGCCTGCGCATGCGCTGAGCGGCAATGAGGAGTTGTTGGGCCCTGTTCTGAGATGGGTCCTCGAGGTATTCCGTGACCACTATGGTCGGAATGTTTTGTGATGTGTTGCTGACTGTCAGGATATGTCGAGGGGTGCGGATCTCAACATTGTAGTGTGGGTGGTGGAGTTTTTGATTGAGGGCGAGGCTGTTGCTGTGTGGACGGCTGTAGGGATGGTAATGTATGTTATCCTTCTCCCTTGGTGTGACCGAGCGCGCCCAGCGTTTGGCGAGAGAAGCACAGAAACGATCTCTTTTGAAACCAATAGACTCGGTATTCATGATACCTGCCGACATGGACATTGGATTGTCGGGATCATCGTCCATGTTCATGGGCGAGATGAAGTGTGAAAAGGGGTCTTCATCGATGTCTGGTATTGCATCGTTCGACGTGTCTTGTTTCCGATGACTCGGTTGCTGAGCGAGGCTCTCTCTGATGTGCGGAATTTGAGAGACATGATGGAGTGAGGGAGGCCAGGAATAATTCCTGTTATGCCTTCCGAATGAAGGCATGGTGGAAGCGGTTAATGTCGGCAAGTAAAGACAGTAGTAGCGTAGAGCGGGCCGCTCCTTTCAGCCCGTCTCGAGCCGGACCAAACGGACGGTAGACAGTAATACGAAATACAAGTTGACATTCAATGAGAGAGTGCCACGACATTCTGCAGGAATGACATGCCTATATAGTGGAAGTGCTGATCTCTTCCACGCGGCTCTGCACTCGCATGCAGGGCGCAGGCGCAATGGGCCCGCGAACAGTGTGAATCACAGGCCCTGCCTCTCGAATACTGAATGTGAGACAGAGGGTGCCTGGGAAGGCAACATTACTGGACGAAGTGCATGTCGGAGACGGTTCACCGACTATTATTCAGAGAGACCAGATAAAAAGGCTGGATTCCGCAAGAGACAAGGGAACTAAAATCAGATCATGACCTTTAGTAGAGCCATATCCCGAAGCATAGAGGGTCAGCAGAAACGAATCCGTCCCTCGAGTGGCCAGGTCTACGCAGAGAGATGTCTACAGGCGGACATATGCGGCCAACCCACCTCACAAGGCTGACAGGGCCCCCGGCGGCCTCAAAGGGATATTCCCTGGACAGTCTTGCCTATCTGGTTCTGCGTTATCGGTTTTGGAGACTGAGGAGAGCACAGTGTGCCTCAAATGGAGGGCTCATGTGACGCAAGAGAGGGTGTGCGACCGAGGTCTCGTGTGTGAGTGGGTGGAAATAACATCTGACCAAAGCTTTCCTAAGCCCGGGGGAGCTGGAATCCGGAGTGCAGCGCGCTCATTGCCTGTAGAAGGGAGGATCCCTGAGAGCGAGCTTCTTACGATAGAGCTCGGAATGCGATGCTCGATGTTTGAGGCGGGCGACGAATGGAGGGTGCAGGTCAGCAAGTGCTGCAGCGGTTCGCAGGAAGCGTGCAGAAGACTCAACACTCTGCAGGTATCCCAGCCACGATGATTCATCAGCCCTACGACGCGCTGACCTCCATCGGAACATCCGCCAGCCTCTTGCGAACAAAACTCCATCAGCATCCCACGTTTTTGTTCACCGACTCCAGATTTTGCCCTGTCCATCGCATGATCTTCACAGGGTCGCGATATCTTCACTTTGGGCGGTGAACGGCAGCGCAACGAGCCTTCCGGCCGTCGGCGCGGCGCGATGCGCATCCCTTGGAAGACGAGTCCAATTCCCGAGCCAAGTCGAATTGACGGCAATCCCGGCGGCGCTAGGAGACTAATCAATGGAGAGTCCAAAGCATTCGACACCTCCTCGCTACGATTGACAAATGCAGCAAGCAGCTGCTCAGCGCGCGTGTCCAGCGTCCGCAGCAAGTCCGCACTCCGTCAAGACAACCCCTCTCTACTCACACCCCTCTATTGACGCGTCTAACTCCTGGTCGCTTTCCTCGGTCCATTGCGCTATGGACGGAGACGCGTCTTTGTACGCGTATTCCTTAGCTGATATGATATCGCCTTACTTTTGTCTTTCGTCCTATCACATAGTAATACGGCCTTCTGCTGAGGTAGAAGATCTTCGCTCTCCCCACCCGCATGCGAATTACCTCTTTATTCTGATTTTGATATGCATTTCCTCGATACGGATATAGCTGATTTATAGTGCTGTTGTTTTGTCATTCTTATACTGCCTATGTAGTTCTGTTCGGTCCACTGGTGGATTTCATGACAAAGCCGTCGGGCCGTTCCAGTTATCGCCCGTCCCATTTCGGCTCGGATTCGGCACGGTAGTGCTTTCGATATAGTATCCCGTGGCAATGTCATACATACCTTTGATGACGCATTCTATTTTCACGTCTCACATTCTTCTAGAAGGCCGTAAGACGTCCCGCACTGACCCATCGGATCTCGCCAGATCTAGAATCGAGTGTGGCGCGGATGGTCACTTCTCAGGGAATATCCTCGGAGGCCTCGAGATCTGACCATGTTGATATATCGACGAGCATACCTCTCATTTCTCGGAAGGTTTCGATGGGATTTCGGAGCATCCCACGTTATCCCATGCTGCGAAACAGCGGACATGCTGTCCTTGTGAGTAAAATGCGGTCTGCTCTTCCGATCCGATTTTCCCGAATTATTCCTAGTGCAAGAGCTGGTAATGCATTTGCAGAGTGCGGGTCTTGACCGTTTGCTGGGTACTCGGGAGAAAGCCGGCAACCTCGTGGCTTCTTTTCCTGCATCATGGCGGTGTCTTACACTCTTACTTTGCAGGGCTTAATATGTCTTCAGGAGGTTTCATTCTCAATGTGGTCTCTGTCTTTTCAAATTATTGTCATGCCTACTCATCAACGGGCCATAGCAGGATCGTTGAACTGCCCTGTTCCGCCCCAGTCTCCCACGGCGGCCGTGTATAATACTGATAGTCAAGCTAGATCGGTCGTGTACGGCAGAGCTCCATTCCGTTCAAGTCTAACCCTTTACTTGGTTCTAGATCGAGACACGCTAGATCCCCTTAGCGACCTGACCACTAACTTGCACCGAGTTCGTTACGTCGGTATCGAGTAGTTGTGTCCGGGTAAGCGGGTAGCTAACGACAATGTTGTTTGAGACTCTACACATATCTCTCTGTTGGATTGCTGTTTGCATGTTTGGCTGATAGACCAGAAGGTTCCATCAGTTTGCGGTTCACAGCAGAGCTCTATATGATGGAGCACAACCCGATCACTGGTTCTATGATCAACACGAGGACTAAACGCGGTTTAGCATGTATAATCTGGCGTTTCTCAACGTGAAGATCGTAGAGAAATTATGACAACACGTACCAGTATATGCGGGAGCTAAGCGGTCGCTGTGTATTTCCTTGTGTTCGCACTGGCTATACATATTCTCCTTTCTTACAGGCATTTCATTCATTCATTCACCATCATTCTGACAAAACGCCACCAGCATCCTCGAAAACATGGCTCGTCGTCAAAGGAATCAGGCCAATAGCAAGGGCTCGGAAAACTCGAGCGCAAAGCCCTTATACTCCGCGAAAGAGTTGCAGCCATACCGTCGCTTTCCCAAGCTTTACGGCGAGCGCAAATATGCTAAGAACTTTACACCTCAACCATTTCGCCTACTCGATCTTCCATTCGAGATACGCGAGATCATATTCCGAAACTTACTCATCCTCGACGGACCGATCGAATTCTGTCCACTTAGCGCCGATCCGGACAAATCCGACAACCTCCTCCGCGCAAATAGTCTCCGTAAGGGACCCTCGACATGTGTGTATGCGTCATATATTGATATTTGTTCTAGGTGAATACCACCGTACCATCCAGCCTCTGCTCAGTGTTCTCCGAACCTGCAAACTGATCAACGACGAGACCGCTCCTATGTTCTATGGCGAGAATGAGTTCCGCTTTACTGGCAAGGACGACTGGATCATACTCAATGCGTTCTTGGTTACAATCGGCAAGTGCAACATGGCCTGCATCAAACGCATTGCGGTCAAACTTCCTCATCTACATGAGCATGGTGATGAAATTGACTCTAGCATCTCCGGACGTTGGAATCTCAGGTACCTCCTTGGGCGTTTCGGCCTCCAGTGGCCCAACCTCAACATCTATCGACACTGTGGCGCCATCGCTGGAGCTTGTGGCCTACTTGAGCTGGTGCAAAATCTCCAGCGTTTAACGGTGGTTGTATCAGAGGACCTTGACGATGAACCCGCACCAACGGATAGCGACGTACATGATCGGGTCTTGATGCGAAAGAAGCCCAAGCTCAGTTTTCCGCTCGAGGCCGAGGAGAAGTTCGCCTTGCTGGAGAGGCTTGCGAAGAACATCAAGGGTCTGAAGGTGACGATCATCCTACTGCAAGCAATATCAGAGGATGCTCAATACTACACCAGCCCTGGCCAGGACCACTATCGATTTCATGACATTGATCACGCAGATCGTCTCCCTCTCGTGCGTTGGGCTCGGTCACTTGGGTGGGATGTCTTGACACAGTGGCAAGACCAGCTTGGTCGGTACCCTGTTGAGGAAGAAGATTTCGTATGTGGGTGAGGTGAGGCTGGCTGCAGAAGGCTAAATAGCAAGCCGCTGAAATTCACCAAGTCGGCGGGAACTGAATGACTGGACTCCCCATCGGATCGAACACATCCTCCACCAATACCCGGATCCAAGCCTTGACTTGCAGGCTCAGGTTTAGCACAGAATTGGTGTTTATAGGAACTGAACCGGAGAAGATTGAGGAATTCCAAGTTGGCACAGAATACTGCGAGAATGATTATATGATTTCGCAATAAACGGAAGATTGGCATGTCTTATAATTATAATTCCGCTCCCACCAAAAATAAGAAAATTTATTTTGTGCCTATCTCCTCATTTGCCATCCTTGACTTACAATAAGTTTAACTCGCCTCCATTCAATCAAAAGTGAATGGATGGCCTTTCAATATCAGCATTGCCCACTCACATATTCATGCCCCTCCCCAGTCTCTACAACCCGATACTCTACTCTACCCATAGCTCACAGCACTCTGGGCACTTATGATTGATGCCGTCACTCAGATGGTAGGTATTAAATGCTCACCCTCGTCTCAGATTTATATTCTCAACGATGAATCGAACCGGCAAGAACGGACCTCGAATTCCCGCAGAAGCGATCTTTTCCGTCGTACGAATTGGCGCGGATGGTTTTCCGGACTTCGTTTCTCACCAACGACGGTTACTCTATTATGATCCAAAAGTGGCTTGAAGTCGGTTTGGAGTTTTCAAGATATAGTATCACTCTCTCGATTACGCTAAACGTCTTGAGCATATTGGGATTAAATCCACAATCCCGACGAAAGTTATCGAACCGGAAAGAGCTGGGTCAAGCGCCACCATATTCATCGCCGTCCTCTCTGATATACAACGTTACCTAAAGTAATAAATTCAAGGCTAGACTTCGAAGGCATCATGAGCACAACCAACGGAATACCGAGCAAAAAGCAGCACAACATCTATCTCCTGGAGAAATTTCCCCCGGAAGCGGTTCATCACTGCCAGAACCTCTTTCAAACCGTGCTCCACGACGACCCAGAAATCCAAAACTGGCAGCAGAACGCAGACGCAATCCTCGTTCGCGAGAAGCTCATCACAGCCGACGACATCGTCCGCGCACCTAGGCTGCGAGCTATCGGCAAACAAGGCGTCGGAATCGACATCATCGACCAAGACGCCTGTGCAAAACGCGGGATCCCCATCCTCAATACGCCCGGCGCGAACGCGCAGGCGGTCGCTGAGTTAGTTCTCTCACTAACGATGGGGGTGGCAAGGCAGCTACGCATGATCACTGTTAACCAGGCAGCCGGGCTGGAAGTGCGAAAAGAGCACTGCGTCGGCACGCTAATAGAAGGAAAGGCAATCGGGATTATTGGCATGGGCGCCATCGGCACGAGGGTGGCGCGGATGTTCCAGGGCGCGTTTGGCTCTGCGGTGTATGCCTGCGATCCTTTCGCGCCTGCGGATGCCTGGGGCGACATCCCACACACCAGAGTAAAGGACTTTGAGGAAATGTTACCGCATGTGGACATCTTGACGGTGCATGTGCCGCTGGATTCGAAGACTCGGGGCATGTTCAGCATGCCGCAGTTCAGGAGGATGAAACCCAACGCCATCTTGATTAATTGCGCTCGAGGAGGCATTGTCAGTGACGATGACTTGAAAGAGGCGCTGAGTCAAGGGCTGATAGGCGGTGCTGGGCTGGACTGCCATGAAGAAGAGCCGCCTATGTTGGCTAGGTATGGCGACCTCTGGGCTACTGGAAAGGTGATCAGTACGCCGCATATTGGCGCCGCAACTGCCGAGACTCGGGTGAGGACTGCGACAACTGCTATAGACCGAGTATACACTTTCTTATCTTCGCAGTCAGTAAAACTTTAAGAATATCTGCCGTCTCCGCATCCACTTAGCTTCTGCACCAGTCAGGAACGCTTCGCATAGCGTCGCCTATCCGTGCGTGAAGTTTAATATGTGAACTCTGATATGTGGTGGCGTTGGCTCTTCGAAATTCGAACACAATGGCGAAACCACACATCAAAGTTGATGAATCGATTTCTTTGCTACACAAGTCTATTCTTTATAGATTTATCGTCCCTCTCTGTCAATCGAAGAATTCTTCCCAACCCCAGACACTACGCGTCGCCAGCGCGCAAAGCTTTCATCAATTGCACACCAACTCAACAAAGGCCCAAACCTTTCACCCACAAAGAACAAAGAGAGTACACCATGGATGCAACAGCGTCCCAACGTGCCAGTGACCGATTCCAGCAACTGCAGAATACAGCACGGCGACTAGAGGAGCACTTCCAGCACGTAGAGAACTACATCGATTATGGTGCTGGAATACTGGGGGATGATGGTGGCAATGACAACTTCGTTCCTCATGTTGGAAACGAATTCGCTCCTCATGCCGAAGAGAAGTGCGTTACTCTTGCTGGAGACGAGTCTGTTACCTTTGCTGGAGATGAGTCCGTCACTCTTGCTGGAGACGAGTCTGACCCTCGTGCCGGAGATGCGGACGAGGACAGAGCCGAAGACGAGGATGACGAGGAAAACGAGGATGAAGAGGAGAGCGAGTACAAGGAGAGCAAAGAAGAAGATAAGAAGTCGGACTTGGACTTGGAATCGGAGTCTGACGAAGACGATGAGGAGGAAGATGATGGATATGAGAAGGCTTAGTAGATCGATTGAAAGGGCGCACAAACTCGGCAAACCGCACGGCTCCATGAGAAGCGGATCGATACGGGCGTCTTGGGAATTAGTTGTTGTCGTGGAAGACAAACTTCAAAATTCAAAATCTTGATATCATACCCGTCCCAAACATACAAAACATCATCCCCCACATCTCACTCACTCTTCCCCTCATCTTCGAACTCTACAAGCGCGGTCCCCATAGCACAAATATCCCCCACCCCATGTACAACCCTCTTGACCTTTCCCTCGCCAGGACTCCGCACCACCATCTCCATCTTCATACTCTCGACTACGACGAGCGGCTGGTCCTTAATGACCTCATCGCCCTCCTTGACCTCGACTCTCAAAACCTTGCACGGCATTGGTGCGAGTACTGAATTCGCAACGTCTTTCTTGCCGAGGGCGGCTTCAAGCCACTTCGGCGCTGCTAGGCGAAGCTTGTAGGATGTGCCACGTTGGAAGAGAGTGAGGATAGGCGTGAGATTATCCGGTGATGAGGAACGGACGAGTGTAGTGGCAATGCGGGTGTGGGGGAAGAAAGTTGTTAGGGTGGATGATGTTCGGTCATATGTGCTGGTTACGGAGTCGTATATTGTTGATCCGACAGTGGCAGAGAAACGGTCAGGACCGAGCTGCGTTACGGACACTGGGATAGAAGGGGCCTCGTCTCCTTGAGGGGCGATTTCGGCGAGTTCGAAGACCCGGTGCTGGAAGGATGTGCCAAATCCAATAGGTTGAAGGAGTGTCGCTTCCTGTCTTGATGATTCCTCTAATAACATGCCGATTGCTGCTTGTGCCCATGCTTCGTCTGGAACCTCTTCGTGCTTGAACAGTTCGTCATGATACTTTTGAATGTATCCAGTTTCGACTTCGCCCGCGACAAATGCCGGGCTTACACACACCCTCTTCAGGAACTCAATGTTCGTTGTGGGGCCCGCGACCTCGTACTGTTCGAGCGCCGCACGCATCTTTTGTAGCGCAGCAGTCCTCGTTGGCCCTTGTACGATGAGCTTCGCAATCATGGGATCGTAGTGCGACGACACCTCATCCCCTGCTACAAAGCCAGCATCTATCCTGACGGTGGATGTAGGCTCCGGCGTCCGAAGATGTTGCAGCACGCCAGTCGATGGCATGAAGTTCATATTCGGGTCTTCGGCGTATATCCTGGCTTCAACAGCATGACCTCTCTCCTTTATTCGTTGTTCCACCTCTTCCTGATTCAAAGGCAGTCTGCCGCCTTCTGCCACGATAAACTGCCACCGCACCAAGTCCTCTCCCGTCACCATCTCGGTCACCGGATGCTCGACTTGCAGTCTCGTGTTCATCTCCATGAAGAAGAACTCGCCCGTCTCATTGTCAAAGATGAATTCCACAGTGCCTGCGCCTTCATACCCCACTGCTAATGCAGCTTGCCGTGCTTTCTCCCACAAATCTTTACGCACAGCATCGTCTAGGTTTGGGGCAGGTGACTCCTCCAAGATTTTCTGATGTCTCCGCTGCACTGAACAATCTCTTTCTCCCAATGCCACGCTATTACCGTACTTGTCCGCAAAGACCTGTACCTCGATATGCCTCGGCGTGGTAATATACTTCTCAACTAACATGACATCGTCCCCAAACGAGTTCCTTGCCTCAGACTTTGCGCTCTCCAATTGACTGCGGAACTCATCTGGACTCGTAACGATCCTCATACCCTTTCCACCTCCTCCCTTGACTGCTTTCAAAAGCACTGGATATCCAATCTTCTTCGCCTCCTTCTCCAATACGTCCACAGCCTGCTCCGCTCCATGATATCCCGGTATACACGGCACCCCCGCGGCAGTCATTATCTCCTTGCTCCGACTCTTACTCCCCATTGTCTCAATCGCTTGCCATGGCGGCCCAATGAACGTTAATCCCGCCTCTGTGCATTTCCTCGCAAACCCTGGATTCTCGCTCAGGAAGCCATAACCAGGATGGATGCCCTGGCATCCCTGTGCTCGGGCAACGTCAATGATGCGGTCGCCATCGAGATACGCGGATGGTGCGCCTAGATTCACGGCAAATGGGGAGGAGAGAGCATGCTGAGAGTGGGCGTCAGGGTTCGTGTAGATGGTCGTGGTGCGGATGCCGTACTCTGAGGCGGTGCGGCCAACTCGTCTAGGGAAGTCAGTTCTGTGGATAGCTTAATAGGCATTAGAAGGAGGTATACAGAGCTATTTCACCCCGGTTGGCTATGAGAATTGACGTCAAGGGCTTGATATCAGACGGAGAGCTGGTGGAATGCCACCGTCTGGCGAGCGCTGCTCTGCCGATGGAGCTGGTAAGGGGAATTCTTTGTGCTGCTCTCATGTTGAAAGTTCTCGTTATTCACACATGGAATGCAGAATTCAAAGTCTTTGATCGATTGAAGAGACGGTGTCCTGCTGAGTCTCAGAGCCTATAATTAAACCGACGATATCCGAGCGGCATCGCGGGGAGCACTCCCGTCGTCACTATCCCCCACCGCCCCTTGGAGATCCCTTCGGAGCTCATGGGAAGACGCGTAGACTCAGAGACAACCCCATATGCACATCTGAACGCACTGCCGGACATCAATTCGCCGCTGATGGGGGTTCCGAGCAGAGTATCACAAGAGTGAGTGGGTGTATGCTGCCAATTCACCCGGCGGCCAATTGTTGACCTTTCGGGCGCCCTGTGTCTGTCGCGCTTGCACCCACGCTCAAGTGGTGAATGCTTCCTCCCACATCCGTTCGTCCCTCCATCCTCTCTCTTCCGTCTTATGCGCTCCTCACCGTCCACTGATGGCACAATCGTCTGACGCTTCAGGCTTGCAGTCGTGCGTGGTCTGATGGTCTGACGATCTGCACCCACCCCCAGCCCGACGCGTGCGAGGCAGCGAGCGAACGCGCCACCGCAGGACGAAAGAGCAAACGCCGCTCTGCCAGCGCCTTGGATCTCGCTGCACCGCAACGCTCCAAACCGCATATGATCCGCAGTGCTGGATATACTGGACGTTTAATATTCACAAAAGGCATCTGAGCAAGGCGTCTCATCTGCCGCAATGTCGGACATCGACGACGACTATGACGATGATTTCGACCTCAGCGAGTACTTCTACGTGGAGGACACCTATGATGAAGTGGTTTGTTCCCCATATCTCATTCACTTTCCCGCATTGTCCGAGCTTCCAATCCCACGGCTATTTGCCCATCAGCATGCACGCATCCGCTAACCGGTATCATGTTTCATAGGGTGATCTGGCCGAGCACGCCATTGCGTCTCCCGTGTCCTTCGACGATGTAGAGGACTACGAGTGGGACCGCTTCGCTTATTGGAATGACATCGAGTATGATTCTGACGGATATCATGACGTGCATGAGGGCAGGCCCGGGAGGAAGAAGCAAGCAATCGCAAGCACGCCCAGGAAGAGGAAGTCAAAGGGATCAGCGGTTTCGCCGAGCAAGAAGCGCAAATTGAAGGATGGAACAGCACACGTCCCTGAGAATGGAACAGACGCGCCTCTCCTCTCGCCAGTGGCATGGCGCCCGGAGCGAGTTACTGGGACGCCCACACGAGATACCTTCCCCAACTCCTTCGCGCTGCTGAAGAACTGGCGAGAGCAGTTCCCCGATTCAGAGACGACTTCGGAAACAGACGAACATGGCACAACGGATGCTCCAACGCTCGAAATCGACCCATTGGCCCTGCAAGCTGCTCTCCGCGCCAACCTAGGGAGCCTGGTGGGCGGCGCTGGCACCGGCGATCTCGGTCTCGACGAGTCGATGCTCCTCGAACATATCACACGCATGCTGTCTGCTGAAGGCGCGACGGCTGACGACATCGCGGGCTCCCTCGCCGATGCGCTGCTCGCTCGTGACGATGGCGAGGAAGATGAATCCATGGCCGGCACCGAAGACCAAGACACCGATGGCGACATCGTAGGCGTAGTCCCCGAACCATCTCCACCAGCTGAAACCGCCAGCGAACCCAAAGGAAAGCAGAAGCACTCCGCCGTTCCGGCATTCCGCCGTCCACCGACGCCAACGTCGAGCTCCACATCCACAGGCAGCCATAGCACTCCCCACTCGCTGAAGCGCAAACACGCCGACGACGACGAGCTTGGCTTGGAGCGCAAGGACTCTCTCCTTGGAGCGCCAGATGTAGCCCCTGACATTGCTCCGGACGTCGGTCCCATTCTCAGTGCTGCGTCAGGCGTTCTGCCGCGCGGGAGGAAGCGCAAACAGCCTCCTGAAAAGCAGGACGAGAGTGGATATGTCGACGGTGAAGTAGTGGAAGGCGAGCCGATGTCTAAGCGCGTGGCGAGCACGAAATGGTCGTTTGATAGGCCGACTGCAAGTTCGAAGGCGAAGAGTGCGGCTGCCGGATCGCTGCCAAGTTATGCGAAGGGCAGAGCGAAGAAGGCGGGGAAGTGAAGATGAAGATGATCGGATATTCATGGAGGAGCGTTTTGGTCGTGGTGTTGCCTGAACTTTGGTACGAGAGAGCCGTGGAGTATGGCATGTCAATATGACCTATAAGGTGTTGGCTTGGAAACTTTATAAACAAGGAGCTTGGCCAGGTCAGCAGGTACTCCCGAACAGCCCAGCGAGGCGTAACGGATTGGAAAACAAGGGCTAAGGAGGCTCTGTTGGTATGCATATCACTAGTATCAGCATGATAGCGGAGTTTTAAGGGCATTGGACACCTCTGTGTACAGTGGTGCATGCACAGCATCGAAGCATCACGATATGGCAAAGTCATTGAACTTCTGGAATGAACTTTTTCTTTGACTCCTTTGGTTTCTCAATTGACCTGCATTTTTTTCTATCAACATCCACCTTCCACCCGTCCAGTCTTGCCAAGCGCATGCCTTCTTCCCATTCATCCACCAGCACCTTGCAATCAAAAAGGACAAAGAAAATGGGGTTGTCAAAACGCCAATGTTTACTCCATACATACAAAGAACAGCAGTCAAACCAAGAAAAGAACGGGTTCTCATCTGAGCCTCCCAATAGAGTAATAGAGGAAAAAAGCACAATCATCATTCTTTTCCCTGCCATCGCACCTCGGCCAACCACCGAGACTATTAATGCCAGTTCCGCCAGACGGATGTATTGCTACTGTCCGGGCCCAGAACTCGCGATCCAGTGTTTCTGCTGTGGAATTTCGATAATTGTTTGAGTCAACTTTCAGAGACGTCGGCGTAGGCTTCGTTCGTGCGGAGAGTGAATCGTTCGTGTATTGTGTTGTTTTTCCGGATGTGTGTTGTACAGTTCGAATCGAAGTGTGTAGGGATATAAAGGAGATTGATATAGCTTTCGACAGCCAGCCACGCCAGGCCGGGGGAATCATGAAGACATAATCACAAGCTCGGAATGGTAGGACGCAGAGCATCGCTGTTTACTCCTAGGCACCCCGGTGAGAGTATCAGAAAGGAAAATAGTCGTAGCAATGCCCTCACAGCAGGATCAAGTAATTGCTCGGCGCGATACCCGTCTCGCCGTTCTCCTTCTTCGCCTGCCACCAGCGCCCGCTGACGTCCGATACCTCGAGGATCTCGTGCTTGCTGAAGGAAATCTCGTTCGCATCGTCGGGATTGGCCTCGTACGAGTAGATTGCCTTTGCTCGGTATGGGTACTCAGTCGGCGGAGCGACTTCGGGCTCGCCTTGTGTCGTGCTTGCCGGTCCGGTGGTAGTTCCAGTGATTGGCTGGGTGCCAAAGCGCGGCACACTGCTGTTGCGCTGGTCCACGCCTGCGGGGCCACCGTGGAAGCCCGATACGGGCGAGGATGTCTCGAAGCCATTCAATTGCGCGGAAGTGTACATCTGTGGTTGTGTTGTAGATTGGGTGTTCAGATTATTATCGCGTGGTGCTTGATATGCGGTGGACATGGCTTGTGAGGCGCGTTGAGAGCCAGGGTGACGGCCTTTATGAAGAGCGAAGGAGTCGACGTAGGCGCGGTGGGAGGCGTTGGGTTGGGAACCATAGTAGAACATCCAGACGATCTGATAAGACGTGCAGTTAGTAAAAGACGGTACCGAATATGATAATCTCCATGCCAACCAGGCCAAACACTGAAGATGGGACGAAACACTCACAGCTACCATAGACAGGAGGATGAAGCCTGCCGCAGCCGCCTCTTTCGCACCACTTGAGGCATAGACGAGAGTATTAACTGCTGATGTCGTGAAGACAAGACCTGCGGCCAAGAAACCGACGATGGCAATCTGATATGTTGATTCTGACTCTGACGCGACGGTGAGGATGACGCCGAGGATACAGAAGAACATATACACCAGCGCCCACCACGCGAAATTCGGAAACTGTTCTTGAACGTCTGATATGATGGAAGAGACGAAGGCAATTAGCCACGCGAGCTGTTGATGGACGTTAGCATTCGGCCCCACATGCGCGCCTAGCGTGGACGACGCGCCAACACAAGTCCATATAGAGAGTTTGCGGACGTACAATAGAGATGGAGATTGTAGCGAGCGCGAAGGGATCGCCTATTATGTTGCCAAAGCTCATGCGGCGCGAGCTACCGTAGTTTCCTTCCATTTTGCGGAGTGATGGTGAGCGGAGGGAGCCGTACGGAGGCATGAGTAGTGGTAACTGCGCGGAGAAGATGCAGCGATAATTCTCGGCGTGTCGAGAAGAAAAGAGGCTCGAAAGGATATGTGCTTATGGCGGCTGTGGTGATTGCTTGGAGATTGGGGTCGAGATTGTGTGTACTAGGAAATTGCGCCTTGCTGGGTTGACAAAGGGGACCGGGTGGTGGCCCTTGTTGTGCGGTCGCGCGTGGCAGACGAGCAAGAGGCGTGAAAGAGCGTGCGGTGAACGAATGGGCTCGTCAAAGCCTGTGCTGCTCGACGACGGCGACGGCTCGCTGAGGCGGGAGAGTTGGTTGGCGTCGGGTGGGTGGTGGTGGTGATAAGAGGGAGGGTGATGGAGTGCGATGGGGGAGGGTGGAGGAGGCTGTGTCGAAGGTGGTCCGGCCGCGGTTCGATGAAACGGCGCGCGTTCTGGAGCTGCTCGCAGCTGGCGGCGACGCGTGCACTGGCGATTAGAGAATGGCAGAGCAAGATGTTTTAGAAGCAGAAGCGAAGAGAGAGTGCAGAAGTGGATGGACGTCGAGCTGTCAGAGGGGCTCTGCTGGAGGCGGAGAGCGAACGAAGTCTCCTTTCTGGCCGCGCCGTTTTCTCGCACCCATGCGCGCGCGTTGCCCGGCGATTCGCTGGCACGCGAAATTGATGCAAACCCATTCCGTCGCACTGCTGCAGCGCCAGTCTAGACATGCAACGGAGTATTAAAAGCTCGGCTCCCTCTTCCCCGCCGCTCCCTGCCGCCGCTGAATCTTCCTATTTTCCTTTGCCACTGCACTCCAAGCAGATCGGCAGGCGCTCTGACAACTCGCATGTTTGTGAAGCTGGACGTCGCTATATTTGTTGCACCGTCCCATCGCACCCAGGGCGGCATAGACG
The DNA here is from genome assembly GCA_010015805.1 of Rhizodiscina lignyota. NCBI lineage: Eukaryota > Fungi > Ascomycota > Dothideomycetes > Aulographales > Rhizodiscinaceae > Rhizodiscina > Rhizodiscina lignyota. Next base: position 2,274,758 of record ML978121.1, on the reverse strand, counting down.
CATCACGCGCCGTAGCATCAATTCATTAATATCTGGCATATACAAATCGACCATATTAAATACAACGCTATCCTCCATTTGTATGTGCTACTCTGATATGCAGGTCCCGTCCCGCTCTCCATCGTGCCTGGCCTGACGTAGCTGGACCTGTGAGACGACTGTGAAACCAACGTGGCCGCAACGAACACCGGCGAAACGCAGCGAAAATCCTTGCTCCCACGCGAAATTCTTTAATGCTTCTGGCCTTGGTTTGATGTCATGCCTTGTTTTAGCGGCCTCGGAAAGCTCTGCGACCGGTCAGGGCCAAAAGCTTGGTATGTGGCCCTATGAAATCAGAGCTGCCCATATCATTGGAGTGATGTTTCCATGCAGTGTACATGATCTCCGACCAGACAGGGTGATATATTATATATCTGTCAGCGGAGAAGCAAGAAACAAAACTTCGCCTTCCCCCTGAGTTCTAGGCTGTAACAAGTCGATTGCGAATACTGACGGTCGGACGAGATCACTGTCAGAGCGAGCAAACACCCTCTCAGCATCGGTGCTGAGCTGACGAAATTGTTTCGTTGCAGTCGATGAGGGTTGAAAGGCCGCGCAATGGGTCAGTATTGATCTTCCAAACAAGAGAGATCATGTTTGAACCTCCTCGCATTCGTCCTTGAATCGCTCTTCCAAATACGACGTATAGCATGAACATTCGCATAATGTATTGGATGAATGATAAACACGTCGCCTTCGTCCATTGGTTTAAAGCTGTGGCACAACTTTGCGGTCAGCCTCGATCGAGGTAGTAGCTGGGCCTGGTGGATATATCCTTGGAGGGCTCGTCTGTATTGAACTTTCTGCTGAGCCGCGCATGACTGGACATGCATTTCCATCCAACACAATCTCAAATCAGCCCGCTTCCACCTCTTTCTCCTTCCTAACTTCTTCCCTCCGCACCTTGATCTCCGCCTTCTTAAGCCTTCCATCCCATTCTGCCCAGCATCTTCCTTGGCCAAGGACAAATAGCTCATGCCATTTTAACAATAAAAGCGCACTTCGCTTTCGCAGCTCTGAAATCTCCTTCTCTTGTTCACTCTGTCGTTCGTGAATAGCAGCCATGCGCGGTAAGCTGGCAATCATGTTTGTGAAGTCCTTCGTAGGGGGAATCGGCAAATCGTTTAATTGGGTGAGTTGCGAGACAGCGCTGGGAAAGGACGGGGCCTCAGTGATGACGACGGAAAATTTTGTCGAAACGTCAGGCTCGTCTTGTTTCGTGGCGGATGAGGCAGATTCGAATATTTCAGGGTGACGGAATTCTTCGCGCTAGTCAGCTTCCACTTGTTTGAACAATTCGCGCAACTTGGGCTTACGAAGTGCAATAATCTCCGCCATGGCTGGCGACTTTGCAATGAGCTTTGAAAGGCCGTCTTCCAGCTTTCCCACGCGCTTCATCACGCTTTGTTGACCCTCCACTTCTCCTTCTCTGTCGCCTGCCCGGCCATTGAGGATAAAGTCGATCCTGGCGAGGCGCCATTCAAGGAGCTGGAGGGTCTGGAGGACCACGTCTCCAGCAAGAGCTGTCATGGCTCCTCACATTCGTACGGTGAACGTGTTGACGTGCAATTGTCGCGTGAGAAATGAACTCCCAAAACACTTCTTTCAAGCAAGGCACTAGCGCGCGGATCTTCCCGCTGGAGATACGATACGCCATTGGAGCCTCCAAACACACCATCTGGAAACTCGGCAAGTCTGAAATTCTAGTCACGATATCTCCTCTTCTCGCACTATCCTCACCCTCACCTCTCCCTCACGCTCAGCCAAGCAGGCAGTTACACTGCATTTGTTTGTGCTGCGTATGCTTCACCAAGAGACCCTGCGCTTTTCCGACCCGAGGCGGAGATGACAAGCTATCTGGCAATCAATGCAGATGCCGATGAGAGAATGGAGTCGCGGCCTGCGAGCGCTGCATCATCGCGAGGGAGGAGGTATGCTATCATTTGTTCCGGAATATCTATCAGGCTCCTTCATTAACCTAGACGCAGGCAACGGCGAGGGAGGAAGGATGTGGGCATAGTCGGACAAGCCAGCTGGGCGAGCAGCGTTATCAACCTAGTGAATACAAGTGAGACTCCACTCTGTCCAAGTCATGATATTCATAAGCGCTGATAGTATGTACAGTTGTTGGTGCAGGATGCCTCGCAATGCCCTCTGCGATCTCGAAAATGGGCATCGTCCTCGGAGTCTTGGTCATCGCCTGGGCTGGCCTCACCGCAGGCTTTGGCCTCTACCTTCAGATTCGATGCTCGCAATATCTCGATAGAGGCTCGGCATCCTTCTTTGCGCTGTCCCAGATTACATACCCGAATGCTGCGGTAATATTTGACGCGGCGATTGCGATCAAGTGCTTTGGAGTCGGTGTGAGCTACCTTATCATTATTGGAGACCTAATGCCGGGAGTTGTGCTGGGATTCAACGAGCGAGCAGGTGACGTAGGATATCTTGTGGATAGGCATTTCTGGGTCACGGCATTCATGTTCGTCTCATCAGTTTTTAATCGTCTCCAAATTTCGGACGGGATGCTAACGGGCCGTCCAGGTTGATAGTGATACCCCTCTCCTTCCTCCGCCGTCTCGACTCCCTCAAATACACCTCCGTCATAGCACTCATTTCGATCGGCTACCTTGTAATCCTCGTCCTCGCGCACTTCATCAAAGGCGACACCCTCCCAGACCGCGGGCACGTCAGCGTCTTCAAATGGCAAGGTCCCATTCCCACTTTGGCCGCCTTCCCCGTCATCGTATTCGCATACACATGCCATCAGAACATGTTCTCGATCCTCAACGAGATCACTAATAACAGCCACTTCCGCACCACAGCCGTGGTCGTCGCGAGTATCGGTACTGCAGGTGCCATATACATTCTTGTTGCTTTAACAGGGTATTTGAGTTACGGCGATACGGTGAATGGAAACATCGTATCTATGTATCCGCCCTCCGTTTCCGCGACCATCGGCCGCGCCGCCATCGTCGTCCTCGTCATGTTCTCCTACCCTCTGCAAGTCCATCCTTGCAGGGCGTCTGTCGATGCAGTGCTCAAATGGCGACCCAGCAGCTGGAAAAAGAAGCAAGCTGGTGACAATCGGAGTCCCAGTCCCAATTCTGGCCTTCTGGCCCAACAGTCAATTGCGCCGATCCCACCGTCCCAGAGTGCGGCTCGCGCAGAGCCAATGGGGGACGTACGCTTCGCAGCTATCACGACCGTCATTATCATTCTGAGCTACATCGTCGCCATGACCGTCTCCTCGCTAGAGAAAGTGCTTGCGTACGTGGGCAGCACAGGCAGCACGAGCATTTCGTTCATCCTTCCGGGACTATTCTACTACAAAATCTCAAGCCCCGACAGCCCACACCATCAGCGCCTGCTTAAAGAAGACGACGATGAGGAAGAGTACGATTCCAGCGACGAAGGCGAGGGCAACACAGCCGGCAGCGGCCTGCTCTCCGGAAGCGGATTCTGGGGCAGAGGGAAAAGGGCCTGGCGGAGGGAGTTGCTGAGGAAGTCGAGCTTGGCTCTGGCGGTGTATGGCATCGTTGTGATGGTGGTGTGTTTAGCGACGAATACGTTTTTGATTGCGGCGCACTGAGAGGCTTCAGATTGCTAGATTTGCTTGTTTAGGCGGTGATGCGAAATGGCGCTCTTTGTGGTATCTAAGAGCTTGGATAGACAGGCGAAACTGGATATGGTTTCGCGAATCGATCAATTTCAATGGCACGTGAAACAGGAGTTCAAATTTAGCTGTGACGACGGACGCGGTTCGCCTTGGTACACAGTGGCATAGAGTACTGGATGAGTTGGTTCCAGACAACGTAAACTGGAGCTACCTTGGAATTGCTCTCTGCATTAAGCTGTGGGAGGTAAGGATTTTAGTCTTATCTCAACAGAAGGGAAAATCTTTCCATGTTGCTGGCGTCGCGGTGGACGCCCTGCCACATACTGAACGACACCCGACTGTTGCGTTCAACGACACTGGAAGCCATCTCTGCACCCACGCACCATACTTCCGAAGATCGACACTGTTTGCCTGCGACTCAGCGGTTCGACTCGGGGAACTTGTACCAATAAGAGCATTGCTGATGCGAAGAGACTACTTAACCCTCCAGCTACCATGCCGTGGGCATATAATTCTGCAACGGAACGACGCCTTCAGGATGACATCTCTGAGAGACATATCGAAATTCCTCCCCCAAGACGGCGCTGAAAGAGCTCCGCGTTCGCTGGCCATAGCACTTATTGGAGCGCTGAAAGGCTCTGCGCACATCTCTGACACCTGCTCACCCGTCAAGGAGTCGTTACTCTCCAGTCTCGCCTATGCTTGTGATGGTTGACGGAAGCGGTTGGTATCTGAGGTCAAGCTTGAGCATTTCTGGGGCAGCTTGCATTTCGTCCGCTCAGCGAGGATTAAATCGCGTTCAGCGTTTTCTTCTGCCATTTTCCAATCCCTTGGTCCTGCGTGTGTCGGAAAGTTTCAGCAAAAGGTGGTTGAAAGTTTGGCACTTATAAAGCCGAATTCAATTTCGTTGAGAGTCCTGCCTCTCTGTCGTATCCAGCTCCACAGGTCCCCCGCGACCTTCACCTGCCCGTGGCTCTGCTATCCTTCAAGCCATTGGTACGGGAAATCTCTAGGATAAGACAGGAGAAATTATGCAGTAGTTACCAAAAATGATTGGATGGGGGAGTCAAGGGGCTGCGTATTTTAGCAAGACCTCTATTTGGATATTGGTCACCTATCACGTGGCTACTATAACAGCCTTAAAGCAACGTCAGTGCAAACAGGCCAGGTCAGGTAGCTCCCTCATCTTCTCGTGTCATCCCTCCGTGATATCTCCCACATTCTTTACGGGCTCTTGTACACGTAATTGTACTGCTTCTTCGCCGCCTCCAGCGCCTCCTTCAGCGGCTCTTCCGCCTTCGCGGCCTCCGGATCCTCCGCCCTCTTCTTCTGCAGCTCCCTCCAACCAAACGGCGACGGCGCTCCGGACGGCACCGACAGTCCCTTCTCCACCGCCGGTCGCGCGCGCACCCGCTCCCACCACGCGTACACGTTGGGGAACTGCTCGAGGTTGATGCCCGCCAGCCCGCACCCGTTGACCCACCCGAACGTGTTGATGTCCGCGATGCTGTACTTGCCCTTGCCTTGGCCGGCGATGTAGTCGCGGCCGGCGAGACGGGCATCGAGCACGCCGTAGAGGCGCTCCGTCTCGCCGACGTAGCGCTGCGTTGGGTGCGGGATGCGCTCTTTTAGGAAGCGGTAGTATTGACCTGCTTGGCCTTGCATTGGGCCTATAAATAATAGTTAGTGAAGATGTCCATTTAAGCTCTGGAAGTCTTGCGTCATTCTATTCGCGGAGATAGGGATAATTGATAAGATGCTCGGAGATATTGTGGCATCGTAACGGTTCGGAGAGAATGTGGACGGGAACGGAGAGACGCCGGATTGCCTCACTCACCCATGCCGCCGTGTTGCCACGCCATCCACTGCTCCGCCGTGCAGATGTCCAGGTCGTCAGTGAAGCTGAACTTGTGCTCCGGGTCGTAGAACTTCGTTAGGTAGTTGAGAATCGCGAGTCCCTCCATGACGGCGTAGTCGCCCTTGTCGTGGTCGACGATCACGGGAATACGCCCATTAGGGCCGAGCTTCGTGAACCACGGCTCTTTCTGAATGTTCTGCATGATGTTGATGCCTTGGAATGTGTAGTCCATGCCGTATGTCTCCTTGAGCTCCTCGAGCATGATGGATGCTTTGACGCCTGTGGAGTGGGTTAGCCATTGGTCAATTGAGATAGGCTATTGAATGACAGACCATTAGGAGTGCCGAATGTGAGAAGCTCAATGCCCTTGTTGGCAATGAGACCGGTTGGTCGGTCTCCGCTCGCCATTGTGCTGTTCGTTCTTATCGAGTTGAAGGTTGGCGCGATATGTCTCGAAGTCTGGGAGAGTCGTATCACAGAGCTCCGGAGCATGAGGACCAAACAAACGAGACCTCCCAGCATGAAGTGGGGAAGGGACTACTAAATACTTTTGCGGAAACTGGGGAATGCAGGTAGCTGCGCCTGTGACATCAATTGGCCCTCTACGATTCGCTTTGTCTTGTCTGGTAAGCCAAGAAGATATGCTACAAGCTTTCGAAATCCAACGTTGCCTCTTTTCCTCCTGGCGCGTCTCGGTACGATAAATTGCAAAACTCCGCGCGCGACGCGTTGAGCTTATGGCAGCCTGGGGACTGATGACAAATGTGCCGGAGTTTGAGAGCGGAATCATCTCTCCTGACAGCGAGCAACGCACGAAGCCGTAAAGTGATTTCTACACTTAGCTCCCGGTTGCTGACGGACGAAGCGGACGAGAGAATGCCTAGCTTAGAGGCCCGAACCACATGCTCGACGCTGTTGGATGAACTACGCGATCTCGGCCTCCTTTGGTGCTGAGCTCTGCCGACCGCACGCGACAACGAGTTCAACTTCAGTGGTCTTTAGTATCAGAGGAGGAGAGATGACAGTTCTCAGTTTGCATCCACATTGTCCAGCGTAGGCATCGGACGTAATGTTGTAAGAAGCGTATGCGGGGGCTTATGGGAGCGGCATTCGGATAGACCAGATCCCACCTGTCTCCATTCAACTTCTTGAGAAAAAAAACGACTTCAAGTAAGCGCTTTAGACGGCCTCTGATAAGGCCTGGATTTATACACAAGCCGACTCCTTAGGTTGCGTCCTGAAGTATGCAACGATGTCGTCGACGGTGCGAGGTCCCTTTTCATAACAGCACAGCACTATTACTATATTGATAGGCTACGTCGTTGATGTGTATATACGCTATAATAAAATATACAGCCCTTGAAGAAGGCATAATTAAGGGACTTCACGATAACTGGCTTATCGTCATAGTCCGTACCAGGTGGAATCTGATACTTCTAGCTGGAGCTGGTAATAGTCGGCGTCGTCCAGATGTCTGGCGAGTCAACCGAAGTACAACCCTGCCGCCGTTGTTTCGTGTCGTGAGCTTGTATAGCTCGGGCGACCTTCTAGTGCGCGAAGAATGGGATCTGATACGGCATACCGTCATTTATTCCCCTCTAAAAGTTTTCATCTGAGATAGTCAAAATATAGTCGCCTCCCTGGATTAGGTAGGCCTCAATAAGACTATGTGCGGCGTTCATACACCGCTCTGATAGAGAGTATCTATTGAAACTGACACGCCATTGCATAGTTTTCTGATTGTAGTTGTGATGTCGTGAAAGGACTCTGAGGATATCATGGATGCGTGTCGTCATCTATGATTGCGCATGGAGGGACGCCGTGGGTGTTGATGGTTACTTTGGAAGGTATGAAATAGTTTGTGATGCCGAAAGACGAAGCCGCAAATAAGAAAGCAGCCGAGCTCGTCTCTTGTCGGACTACTTACTCCAAATTTCAATCATGCCTCGTCTCATCTTATCTCATCTCGTATTCTCATCATTCAATGAGACTCAGACTCGAACTCGGATTTCGGATATAATCATATAATGAGAAGCGAGTTATGCAACTTTCAGAGCTTTCCAATTGAGATTAATCTGTGAAATAAGCAATTGCTGATTAAAGCTATTTGAGCTGCACTGCCCGCATTTGCGTCCGCACCCCAATTGAGTAGTATCAAAAAATGCTGAACAATCATACACGTCGATTTCAAATCGTACATTACCAAGTCTACGGAGGTGGAATGCACAACCGGCCGAGCATATATAACAGCAAGTACAAAGGAAAGAGGGTAATGCTATGCCCAAGAACGCCAAATTCGAACCATCCATCTCAATACTGTAGTGCATCCGCTTGGTATGATACAGGCAACACCCTCTTCACTAGCGGACTGCAAATAGCCAGAGAAAAGCAATGTGTAAATGTATCAACATCGCGAAACCCTAATAGCGGTAGTAAATGCAAAACTCTGGGCACTTCGAAGGCTTTAGAATATTCGCTTCGGTCCTTGAAGGGGCCAGTAGCGAGGTCGGCCTTCCCTCATTCTAAGGATTCCTTTCGCAATCTCCGCCTTGTCGGTCTCTCGCAATTGCTTGAAGATCATGCGCGCGGAGGCAACCTCGTAGAGTTCCTTTGCGTAACACTCGCCTCTAAAGGTTATCTCCTTCACTGTCTCGTTTGTGTCGCCACTTAACGTGATGCACGGGAGGTGCACTCCTAGCACATTAGTGCACGAGTCTTGAAGACACATCGACCAAAGCATGCACCGTCCAATTTTCAGCTTTCGCTCGGTGTCCAAAATGTCCGGGGATAGTGCAGTCGAACATCCGTCTGTATATGGATAGTTATGTCCAATAATTCTTCTCTCGATCCGGAGTGACTTCAGCGATGAGCTTCGCATTGTATCTCTAGTCAGAACCCCCATCTTCCTCAAAAACGACACTTCCGCATGGATATCAAGGCCGTGAACGACAGTGTCGTCAAAGATGCTATCAATTTCGAGATACTTGATCAACTCGAGTGCTCTCGCATTAGGCCTCCGCAACACATGAAAGGGGCTCCAAGTCTTGGTTGACATAATTTTCATGCGAAAGGTATTCAAGTCGTACACGTATCCATGAGCTTCCTGGTATATGGTCTTGCACACTGACAGTAAGTTGACAACGCGGGCATTGAGTTCTTTGAATTGGATCATCTCCGGACGTACTGGCTGATTCGGTGCGAGCCTCTGCGGAAAGGTGACCACATCGGAATGAGAAAAGTAGAATTGTCGAGTTTCGCCTTGGGAAATTCTGGGAGCATCTTGCGTTGCAGATGTGATGGGAGAGCGGTAGGCACACGGAAATTGTGGCGATGTTGCTCGTATTGACAGGTTTTCGATGCGATGAAACTGAAATGTATGGGCGACGAAGAAACTTAAAAAGAAGAGGAGATCATCGCAAAATATGAAATGTATCGGATACATACGAATGCATCGTTGCTCATTGGCCATGGGCAGGCATTTTGTTGAAACTCCAACCAGCCGTTGAGCTTAGCGGGGAAAAGCGTAACCAGACGACAAGTTTTGACGAACGTTGTCGCTAAAAGCCATCTGTAAGAGGGCACAACCTCCACAAGTCTTCTGTCCCGGCCTTTGGTAGGGTTGTCAGGAGTAGAATACGACAGCAGCGCGCTTCAACGAAGACAAATGGTGATAGTCGCGAATAAGGTTGGCGTGGGCAGTCTCTAGAACCTGACTAGCCACACGCATCCTGTTCTCGCGATCGGTCCGTATATACTAGTGATATCGTCAGATGTCATACCGTTTGTATGTACGCAATGGAGGCTGAACGCCCCTCTTCGTCCAGTAAATGGCACCAGATCATCGATCGGACAACCTTCTGGAGGTTGCATTTCTGATTTTCTCTCCTCAACCAAGCATTCCGCTTGCAAAATAGTAGCCGCCGAAAATCAACATCGTCAAGTGACGCTGATGAATCCGTAGTCTCTGCCGGTGGTGAGCGTTCGTAGCCAGGAGTGGCACACTTCCACCTCATAGCGCTCCTTGAGTCTTGTAAGGCAGCAAATGAGAATTCAGTCTCGAAACCATGCTCTGAACACAGTTACATCATTACGAAAAGATCATTCAGAGCAACAATTGAGGTGCGAGAGGAGTGAACTCGAAAAAGAGGCACGAGACTGAATCCATCAGACGACCACTTTCTCCGCTCGGAGATGTAACACAAGAGGCAGCCTGGGACTTTTCGAGGTCGCCAATCAGGATATCATGACGACTGCGCTGTTAACATCATGGACAACATGGCGAAGTGGAGCGCAGTGAAAGTGGTTCCAGCCGTGCAAATGGGAGGTGTCCAACCTAGAAATAACCCACTTTTGTCACGGTTTGTGAAACCGGAAAAGCACAGGCCACCACCTGAGCCCCTTCCTGGACGCTGTGGTTACAAGCTAAACTCGACCTCCGCAGCATCCTCGCGGAGGCTCGCCGTGCGATTGCATCTCATCTCGCCCCAAGCCAGTCAGACTACGCACCGTCAAGGCTGTTTCAACCTCCAGCCTCTGCCTTCTTGTGCAGACTTCGACCTATGTGCGTCTGGAGGCAGTGACTTCAACGATCTTCCGCATATCCTTGTGTCAGCCCTCGAGTCAACCCTCATCCCTACATTTTTGCTTGCTTGATTGCTTGGAAAATCGTAGCACCAATTGTGTGCGGCATCCTGTGCCTCCATATACTTCCAAGCCGCATGACGATGTTCATTTGGCGCGTCTAAGATCTACCTGATTCCTTGCTCTTGCCCAAGACCATCCAGTCGTTTCCTTCGCCAGTAACTCTGCATAATGGTCAACCTTGCCTCGTGGCTCTTGCCTTCCCTGGCAGACATAACGCAGGGCCATGTGCCATTCTTTGGCGGCGATCAAGGTAGCTCCTTCTCTCTTATACGCGTCTCCTCAGCCCACTGTTTATATGCTTGTTTGAAACTTTCCGCCTTGCATCTTTGTTTGAAACACAAAATATGAAATAGCATCATAATGACTCTACTCCTCTCTCTTCTAGTCCCATTGGTTGGTCTCTCACGCCCGTCCACTGCTCTGGACACAGGTAGCGACATTGGGAGACTGCCAGCACTGGGATGGAATTCATGGAATGCGTATCATTACGACATATCTCAATCGAAAATCATCACTGCTGCTGAAAAATTAGTTAGCCTTGGACTTAAGGTGAGCTGTCACCTTTGTGGGACGAAGTCTTGAAGCTGAATGCGTAACAACAGGATGCTGGGTACGAATACGTGAACATCGACGATGCTTGGTCTGTGAAGGATGGACGCGACCCTAAGACCCAACGACTCGTTCCTGACCCAGACAAATTCCCTGATGGAATCAATGGGACTGCAGATAAGATCCATTCAATGGGCCTCAAGCTTGGAATCTACTCGTCCGCAGGTACGTCATTGCAACTTCATGTCAATCATCCTCGTCGCTGACTTTGGACAGGGACAAAGACTTGTGCGGGCTATCCCGCGAGCATTGGCTACGAGACGATCGATGCCCAAACTTGGGCTGATTGGGGAGTTGATTGTACTGATCTCGCCATTTTTCCAGCATAGCCACTTCTCAAGCTAACTTCTCCCAAGATCTTAAATACGACAATTGTAATGTTCCTAAGAATTGGAGTAAGAATATCCCAAGATGTCCCTCCATCAGAGACGGAGCTAACATCACCACCAGGCGATACATGCGACTTCTGTGTGCCGAACAATGATAACGGGTCCGGAAACTACCCCAATGGTACATGCACTGACGATCGGGATTTCTGCCCGTCCGACTACGACTTCTCAAAATCTAATACCGCCAAACGCTATGCCATCATGCGCGATGCCATTGAAGCGGCTGGCCGCCCCATGCTCTATAGTTTGTGTGAGTGGGGTAACGTAAGTTCTCATATACTTCGAATGATGTCCATCAACCTGAATTCTTCTCATGCAGATGAATGTCCAAACCTGGGGCAACGAGACTGCCCACTCTTGGCGCGCAACTGGCGATATTGGCCCCACTTGGACACGCGTCAAGGACATCCTGAACATGAACTCATTTTTCATGAATTACGTCGACTTCTACGGCCACTCGGATGCCGATATGCTCGAAGTTGGTAACGGTCAACTGTCATATGCGCAGTGCCGTACACACTTTGCGCTGTGGGCAGCAATGAAGTCACCACTCCTGATCGGGACCCCGCTTGACACGATCAGCAGCGACATGCTCGGAATTCTGAAGAACAAATATTTGCTTGAATTCAATCAGGACCCGGTCGTCGGCGGACCCGCGACGCCATACAAGTGGGGCACCAATCCGGATTGGACGTGGAACTCGAGCTATCCGGCGGAGTTTTGGGCAGGTAGCAGTTCGAACGGTATACTGGTCCTAATGATGAATACGTATGACGAAACCAAGACCAAAATCGCCGACTGGGGTGAAGTACCCGGATTGGAAGCTGGTGCGAGTTATGAGGTTGTTGATGCGTGGACCGGGAAGAGTTTGGGCTGTCAGGAAGATGGGGTTAATGCTACTGTCCTGGCCTACGATACTGCAGTGCTACTAGTCCAAGACAAGTGCGGAGGGGACGAAAAGAGCCGGCTATTGTTGGTATAATGGATAGCTTGTCAGCTCAATCTTTACACTGTATAGCGGCTGCATTACACTTCATCGGCAATATGCCGATGAGCTAGAACATGGACACATCCAGTTGGATGGTCTGGATCATGTTAACGTATGGATCGTAGAGAATCACAAAATTTGTTTGGTTCTTCGCAGTTTTCCTCTTTCAAGTGCCATTTCTTCATATATTTATTTGCAAATTTACAAATGTGCCTTGTCACCAGCCCTCGCTATTCTGAACCCCCATCTTGGATAATGGATTCTCAACTCCTTACCCTTCGCTTGTTTACGTATTATCATCTCATCCGCACTTAAGCCGACAAGCTCCCCCTCATCCTTATGTGAAAACCCAGAATCAATGGGCCACATCTCAATCTCCTCTCCCTTCCTCAGCCCTGTGGGGTCGCTGCTATCCACTTCCTCCTTCACTGCAGCATCCAGGCTCATTCGCAAGATCGCCTCGACAGTCTGATCATCCTTTAATGTGACCGGCTTCTCCATCTCCCCTCTCGCCTTCTTAGTCTCCGTGTCAAATCTCTTTACGTACGCGAATGTCTTTGGGAATTCCTTCTCCGTAATGTAAGTACCCAGTGCGCCTCTCATAGTCGTCATCCAATGCAAGACCCAAACTGCCTCGATATCTGTCACGCTGGGGTTGTCTCCAAGGACCCACTGTCTCCCATCCGCCAGCAGTGTGTGCTCCATCAAAACGAACAGATCCCGCATATGCACCAAACTCTCTGGACGTCCCTTCTCTCTAGCCTCGATAGTCAACTTTCTTCCGCTGAACTGCTCCCGATCTTTTACCCATTTCTCATCCTTCAATACCGGCATATTCGTTGGAATCAGACTTGCGCCGCGCGCAAATATCCCAGCATCGCCCGTATACCGAATCAACAACTTGGTCAGCGCCTTCGCTTCTGCTGTCTGCGGCTCAAGCCCTGGATATTTCTCAGACGGTGGGAAGAGCTTGTCCAAAGTTGACAGAATAAGCCGTGTATCGCAGTAGATCTCGCGACCGTGGGCTAAGACAGGTATACGGCGGTACGATACGTTAAGCTCCGCAAGAGGCGCTCGAGGCATGTATGAAGGGACGAGGCATTGCGCGTACGGGATGCGACGGAGCTGGAGATACCAGACGATGCGGCGCGCGTACGGAGAGAAGACATAGTGGAATAGGACCAGATCGTTCGGTGGTGAATGGGAGGACATCGCGAGGGAGAAGAGTATAGACGTCGAGGAGCGATTGGATAGCCGTGGCGGGTCAATTGAGATGCTAGATATGAGCAAGTACTAACGCGATATTACGAGTATGTGGAGAGAATAATTTGAAGTCTCTAAGATGGATTGCAAGTGACTGATCAGTTATACCGAAACCTACCGTCACGATCTGAGATTTGGGGACGAAGCCTCGGCAGAGGATCGCGGCGGTGCTTCATCCTTCAATTCCGGGATTTGGAATGTGCCTTATATCAAACAAGTGTATGAGCACAATGAAATGTTCGGTAACTTGTTACGCTGGCCCAAACATTCAATTCTTAGTTTCGTGAAGACGCCTCAGACATGCCCGAAATGAACAAGCATAAGCTATGCCAGGCGTGTAGGTATAGTGTCGCGATGCACGGTGATATTTGCCTAGTTCGGGGTATTATCACTGGCTTTGGACCTTGAGCTTCAAATATATCAGCGCGACATTATAAAGGCGTACTACTATTCGACAACTTCAATGCTGTCGAAACCCTCTTTCTGAATCGGTACCATGTAAGATACCTCATGTTTGGAGTCGAGTCGCTTCCTATGTCGATTCTCTAGTCTATACAGAAGAGACCAAGTTATAACTTTGGCATTATGATGTTTCAGTTAGGAAGCCTAGCTACTGGTAATTTTTACCTGCTTCGCCGAGAATTAGACGTAATGGAGACAATGAATACCAGCTTCACTTCATTCACATATCCTACATTGCTTACAATAATCTTCAAATGCTAATATTTATACCTACTCTTAGGTTAGTGCAACCTTCAAAGGGCAATATCCTCATCTGGCGAATTCCAAATGTACGTACGTAAGCAGAGGAAATGGTCAGTGTCACTCAAAGGCGGCCGCATCCGTTTGATATAAGTTTCAGTGCCGGTACCCTCTTCTGATTCTATTCTCACAATGTCTGTTGTGAACTCCTTACAGCTCGCTGGATAGCATTGCTAATTGCACAAAATATCATCGTTTGGCAGTAGCGAGGGGACTTTCTTGAGCTGAAACCTTTGCGTTTGTTGGTTAGTACGAGAGGCCACAATGTTCACCATGTCTCTCTCTGTGATTGTGGCCTTCTTTCTAGCGGCCATCATCATCCAGTCCTACATTCGCTCCTATCTTCGTCTGCGTCATGTTCCTGGTCCATGGTTCGCTTCATTCTCGTTAGCCTTCATGACCTGGACGATCATCTCCGGCCGAATGTGGCTCATTTACAACGACCTTCAGAAGAAGTATGGTCCTCTTGTGCGCATCGGCCCTAACGATCTCATCACCGACGACCCAGCAATCATCAAGAGGATGTCTGCAGTGAGGTCGGACTACCTGCGGAGCACATGGTACCAAAGTCGTATCGATCCTTACGTTACGAACATCATTTCAGAACGGGACACGAAAGTCCATGACAAGAGAAGAGCACAAATGGCCGCGGGATATGCTGGGAGGGAAACTCCGATGGTGGAAGCAGACATTGACGCACAAGTACTTAGTCTGGTGAAGTTGTTGAAGATGAAGTATCTTTCAGACTCGAAGACCCTGCGACCTGTAGACTTTGCAGAGAAGGCGTCTTTCCTTACGCTTGATGTGATCACCAAGGTCGCATATGGATTTCCATTCGGATTCCTGCAAAGTGATAGCGATGTTCATCAGTATATGGCGATAATGGAGAAGTTCTGGATGCCTGGAAATATAGCCAACACGCTCCCTTGGCTGAATACAATCTTGGCTCATCCTTTGTTCTTGAAGTTCGTGGCACCAAAGGTGACGGACAAGATTGGCATGGGAAAAGTCATGGGTATAGCGAAAGAAGTAGTTGCAGAGCGATTTGGGCCAGACGCGAAAGACAGGCAAGATATGCTCGGAGCATTTGTTCGACACGGTTTGTCGCAGCGGCAAGCAGAGTCTGAGGTGATGTTTCAGCTCATCGCGGGATCAGATACTACAGCCACTGCGATACGTGCAACGCTGTTATATATTGTTACGAACCCGCTGGTCATATCCAAGCTGCGACAAGAACTGGATGCCGCAGCAAGTGAGGGGAGGATATCGTCTCCAATTTCAAGTACCGAAGCGAATGCGCTATTATATTTGCAAGCTGTGCTTCTGGAAGGCTTCCGAATCCATCCGCCGTTCACGGGTCTTGCCATGAAAGAAGTTCCACCAGGCGGTGACACTCTCTGCGGGTTATTCATCCCAGAAGGAACACGTGTTGGACACAATATATGGATGTTACAACGTAACAAGATCATATACGGGGAGGATGTTGAACTGTTCCGCCCAGAACGCTGGCTGGATGTATCCGCAGATAAGCGAGCAGAGATGGAGCAACAGTTGGACCTGATCTTCGGATATGGGCGATGGGGTTGCATGGGAAAAAGTGTTGCTAGGATGGAGCTGACAAAGAGCATTTGTGAAGTGAGTATTGCGTGATGTTGTCCTCCCAAGACTCAGGAAGGCCGATTCTAATCCCCAGACAGCTTGTCCGACAGTTCGATTTCCAGTTAATTAATCCCACACAGCCGTGGACGGTTGCGAACTACTCTTTGTTCGTCCATCACGACATGTGGATGAAGATAACAGAGCGAAACTCGGGCTAACGAAATAGCTGGCCATGATGGAAGTCGAAAGGGTACAGTTGAGAGCCTAAGAAGATATGTTGTAGCGTAGGATTATTAAGACTGCACAATATCAATGACTATAATTTGTCTTAAGAGAAGCGACTGTGCATCTTAATCGTTCGCATCCCCGAGCGAGGCTGTAGGTGAGATGATTAGCTTCATCGTTTGGTCAAGGTAGCTTCAAATGTGACACATGAGTTTGGAGTGTGCTGGTCATCGCTCTCTTTGATCATCATACGCATACAGTGTTGCAGCATCGAAGACAACGGTTATTCCTTAGCGGAGAAACACAGGAGTCGACGATATTCGCCGCTCAGTTTTAATCATCCCAGCAAAGAAGTGTGGATACATAGGCGAAAGTAAAGTCGCGGAACTTCGAGAAACAGGAATGCGACTCACCGAACAGAAACCTACAGCTATCATTACGACAGTGCAGAACCTCAAAGCGAAGCAAATTTGATCCGAGATGAGGCACCCTCATTTCCTTTTTGCAGTCCCCTTGATAAGACTTTTCTTGACATGTTTGGGCATCTTCGTTTTCCTTTTCTCTCGTTTCTCTTCTTTCACTTGCTGCTTATGAGCTTTCTTATCGTCCTTATCTTCGAATCGTTTGCCGCGCGGTCGTCCATCCTTGGGTGGTCTTTCCGAAGCACTCTCGTCGTCTGAATCTTCCTCGGAGTCCTCTTCGTCAACTGAAACACCTCCATCCTCGTCCGCGACGTCTGACTCTTTTGTATCATGATCTCCGCCTGCAACCTTTTGAGCGAGCAGTGCCTGGTAGACCAGCTCCTCTCCTTCTCCTTTGCCAACCTTTTCGGCATCGCGCTCAACGTCGTAAACTTGCTCCAGCGTCTGTGGTATGTACTGTTGCCGAAAGACTTCATCTTGAATCTCCTGCTCTGCGGTGGTGTCTTCGTGTGTATCTACCCTTTGCTTGAATAGATTCTCCAGTTGTTCTTTCATCGCAAACATCTCCGAGGGCCCATCGGCTGCAGTGACAAAGCCGAAGAGAACTCGCTCTGATAGAGCGTCAACACCCTTCCGCTTGAAGAAGTCGTTCACATTCTTGACATCCATTCGCAAAAACTCCAAACTCCTTGGGTGATCATGCTCCACACTCTGGCTGACATCGATGATCCACGCCTTGCCCTCGTGATACAGCATATTGTACTCGCTCAGATCCGCGTGTACAAGCCTGCATGTTTGATACATGATCCGTATGTACCCAATAACGTCTAGATAAAGCCCTCTCCACTTTTGTTCTGCATCGTCTCCTTCGAAGTCAACATCCCGCAGCCTGGGAGCTGGCCAGCCTTTCTTGTCGCCAAGGAAGTCCATCATCAAGACGTGCAATTTCAGATAGATCGGTTCCGGACATGGTATGCCAGCAGCATATATCCTCTTCAGATTGCGCATCTCCTTCTCTGCCCACACCTTGACCATGGCGCGATTGTTACCTTTGTTATATCCTTGCCTGAATCTGAACTCGCCCGCGACGTATTTCTCTCGATCTTTGAATACCAGTATGCTCGTTTTGTAAACTTTAATCGCTCGATGCAGCGGCGTAGCAGGTTCATCGCTGTCTGCTGCCTCCGGATATGATATGGCATGGTACACGTTTGCCTCTTTTCCGGTGCTCACCACTCCGTTGACTTCGGCGACGATCCCACGGTTTATCATCTGCAGCAACAACATTCTCGTTCGCGGATCGAGTACCTGCTCGGATGTCGCGCGATCGCTCTTGTCCTTTTCCGTCCCACGACTTTTATGCCCACCAACATCGTCCAGTTTGATCCTCGCGGCATGTCGCGTCAGGGAGGAGATTTGATCGTCTACAGAGGCTTTGACGTTCGCTAATGGCTTCTGAGGATTTATCTTCGGCTTCCCGGACGCAGGTACGGAGGGATCGTTTAAACGGCGCTGGCGGTTGTAGGATTTCGTGTAGTCGTTTGGATTGGAGGCAGAGATCAAATCAGGCGCAATCTCGGCTTCATCGTTATCGAAAATATCGTCGTAGTCTTCATCTAGCTCTTGGTCTTGTTGCGCTTCGTTCTGTTGTGGATTGCTGCCCTCAGTGCCTTGGGCATCGTTTTGCGCGTATCCTTCATTTTCGACGTAGGTGTATGGCGGCTGATGAGGCTTGGAGGGGTCCATTTCTCGCTCTGATAGCAGTGAGTAGTCCCCCAAAAGTTCAAATATGTGCCGCGAATTCTGTGAGGGATGGTGTGGTGTTAGAAGTTAAAGTTTGGACGGGTTCAAGAATTTTGAGAGTAGTAAAAAAATTTCCCCACACACGTCATTTTCGCAACCTTGTGTGACAGCGCACAGCGAAACCACGCGACAAACGATTGCGTGCCGATTCGGAATCCAACAATGTATATGCAACCACGAAGGCGCCTAAGCATTATGATATCCTTCGATGATCTACTTGCTTGGCTTCGGCGGCAGCGCCGGACTTCCTTCAAACTGTTGTGCTCCTTCTGGGATAGGTACAACAGCCCTCGATGTGAAAATGTGTATGCCGTCTCCCCAATTGAGTCCTTTCAATATTCCTCCTTTGACTGAAACCCTTCCCAATCCATTGTCATTCAAGAGCCTGGTACCACAGATGCTGCAGAAATACCCTTTCATCAAATTACCCGCATCGGTGATGCGATCCCAACGCGAAACAGGCAAGTCGGCAGGGAGTGAGAAAGCAGGGAAAATCGCAGAGGTTCCGAAGGCGCTGGCGCTTTGCTTCTGGCATTCGAGGCAGTGGCAGAAGTATATCTTTATCGGCTTTTCATCTGGAGTCGTGAATTTGACCGCGCCGCATTGGCAGCTTGCGTCCATGTCGAATATTGTGTACTCTTAGCCCGATGGATTTCAGCGAACAAGACGTGACGAATTGAAGTAGAGCTGTTACTATAGCTGACTATCCTCAATGAGACGAGCTTTGAATGTCTTGAGGGAGTATACTGTCACGATTGTCAGTGGTCGGAAACGTCGTTTGCGAGAGCAACGTTGCAGCTCGGCAGTTGAAGAGCCGGCAAGACAGAACTACAAGATACACAATTCAGGCATGTGAACGCGTTTCCCGAGGACATGGCTCCAAAAGTACAAAGAATGTTGAAATTGATTAAGTATGGCTATAAGAGGCTCACAAGAAATGTTGTGTTTCTTGTGGAGTCGTTGTTTCCAGGTCAACAACGCTAGACTGAAAATGGGAATGGAGCAATAAGTGATTTGGACGGGGGTTCATCCTCAGAGCATAGCTTTCATATTCCTCAGAGCTATTAACTGATCTTTCCTGGAACTCAAGAAATGCCCGTCAAACAGGTGTATGGCAAGAAAGCAAAGAAATCAACTGCGTTCGTTTCGTCGAAAGCCTTCCGTTGGTCTTCGAGTCCGGAGAAAACACATGGGCCGATCGAAGCAACTCAACGAATTGAAGAGATAGCCGTCGCTCTCAGTACGCTGAAATTAGAGGAGGATGAAGTCAGACCACAAACACCACCAATAGAGCGACCGGTGCTTAAAGCGAGAGATAGCAATGCTGTTGTCAAACCTCGACTCCCCACGCGCAGAAGAGAGCGCAGTCCAGCCCAAAAGCCAACAATCAGACAATCACCCCGATTAGCCGCCAAAATACAGGACGCCGAAACTCTGATTACAACCGAGGAGCCACTCCTGAGTCCTACAAAACAAAAGAATTGCCTGCTAGAATCGAATCGAGCGGAAACTCGACGGCCGAGGACTAATAGCTCAAGAGTGGAACGTCACGATTCGGTTCTGGACCCTGCAACTGACGAGTTCTCTCATGCAAGACCTCTGCTCAATTTGGTAACGGATTCGGAGTGGAAACATGCTCCGTTGTCATTCCGCAGGTGGACCGAGGACCTAGGAGAAGAATTCACGATAACGAAGATCGCCGAAGCTAGCTTTGCACAAGTCTACCTCCTGTCACGCAGAGATCCAACCGGAATTGCCAATGACGACCAAAGCATTCTGAAGATCATATCGCTCAACTGTGAAAAGCAAGATGATGTTGACTCTGTCTCGGACAAGCGACCCCAGAAGGTTCAAGAAACAAGCAGCGACATCGACAAAGTAGTCTCGGAAGTCCGTCTGCTTGACCGCATGACAGAAATCCCGGGCTTTACGAATCTCCGTGAGATACGAGTTCTCCAAGGCCAACCAAGTGCACCATTTATCGCAGCATGGCGAGAGTGGAATAAGTCTCGTTCGAAGAAGGATAAGTCTATCTTTCCGGATCCCTCGAGAAAGGCGAATTACGCTGAAGACCAGCTTTGGGCTGTCGTTGAAATGGACCACGCCGGATTCGATCTGGAACATCCGAGTGTCAAAATTGATACCCTCTGGTCACTGTGGGATGTATTTTGGGGCGTGGCCATTGCGATTGCCAAAGGAGAAGAGGATGTGAACTTCGAGCACCGAGACTTGCATCTCGGCAACATTTGCGTTACCCAAACACGACCGGATGACGCCCTGCAGCGGCCACAAATTCGGAATGTACACCAGAAACTTGGCTTCACCGGTCTTGAAACAACGATTATCGATTATACGCTATCAAGAGCGGAGGTCTCGAACAGCTGTCTCTCAGGTGATTCGGAAGTTGTGTATATTGATCTTGCCAAGGAAGAGATCTTCGATGGAGACGCGTCTGAGAACTATCAGTACGAGATCTATCGCTAGTGAGTATTATCGTCAGCTCCCCTTCGTACAATTTGATTGACAGACGGACAGTATGAGAAACGCCGTTTTCCTCGGTAAACCCCTTGAAGTTTTCAACCGCAACTCACCGAAAGTTGAGCGCTTAAGAAGGTCATGGAGAGACTCTCATTTGGAAACGAATCTTATCTGGCTGCATTTTATTCTCCATGAGCTATATGCCCAGATTCCTAGGCGCAAGGGCAGCTCTTTGTTCGACGAATCATTCGAAAATTACGGCAATGAACGAGATCGAGAAATGGCAAGAAAACGTCGTGGGATCATTGAGCATGCTCTGTCCGCAATCAAGCAAAGATTGAATCTGAAAGACTTCCACAGGAATGGTTTGAAGTCTGTGCGAGATTTGGTTGTTTGGGCATTGGACGAGCGGTGGCTCGATCCAGAGGACGTGTCTGGTAACCAAACTTCCATTGAGGAACTCGAACAGCGCTTGCACGACCTGAGATTCTCGAGCAGAGATCTAAACAACGACTGTGAAGCAAATCCAGATGCAGTACCGGATGTGTCGATTAAGAGAAGTCCCGCAAGAGCTCGACGGAAGAGATAAGACGATCAAGACGTGTGGACTACCTGGACTGTGTCGTGGATTGCTGGGATAATATATATCGTTCGGTGCACAGCATGGCGTTGGAAGGAATGGGGAAGATTGTGGCTCCGGTGAATTCAGTGTTAGCTCAATGACAAGCTCTACCACAACTCCCAAACCGCATCCGGAACTACAGTCCGCATAAGCTCCCAGTGCCTGCTAGCACTCTCGAGATGATACTGATCCAACTTTTGCTCCTCTCCCCTACGCAGAACCAGCTCGCTATTTCTTGTATCTTCGCCCGTCACTATTGAAGAATACAAGATCTCCTGTTCATTCTTTGGTGGAATCCAATGTCGTCTAGATAAACTCCCAGCAAAATCTGCATCGACCGGTGTTCGGAATGTGATTGTGCCCCGGCGCTGTTTTGTGCAAAAGACAATCATGTTAAGGAAAGTGTTGCCAGTATCCTCAGGCGCTTGGTCGTGATAAATTCGACAGGTTGGGAAAACCTGGTGGATCGTGCGGAGCACTATCTTTACGGGGAGCGTCGTGATATCTGCAGCGTAGTTCTGTGGGTAGTTAGAACAAGTTCATCTTCTCTGGCAGATTCGCTTAAGGACGTTCCACTCACAATTGCAATCACACCATCGTCTTTCAGCAGCCTGCTCAGGCCGCCCAAGAACTCAATAGTGAAAAGAGCGGTAGGTTCAGCACCCCCAGTGAACACGTCGTGGACGATGTAATCAAAGCTTGCCGGCTGGGACTTCTTGAAACTATCCACGAAGGGGAGAGCATTTTGCACGAAGGCATTGTGATTAGGAGGTAGCTCGAAGTATTTGCGAGCGAAGTCATAGACTACAGGATCGAGCTCAACGATTGTTGTATTTATGCCGAGCTCGATAAACGCCTTCGGACTAGTTCCGATGCCGAGTCCACTAAACACCATTGGTTACACAGTAGAGCATCATGGAAGTGGAGTGACGTACATGAACAGTGCAGAACTGTCTCGATCAGGTCGAGATTCAGCACGCTCAACGAGACGTACGGCTTCAAGCATCGTAAATACCGAGTAGACCGTTTCCCTCTTTGTTTGCCCTTTCTTGCGAGTCTTCTCCGTGACAAGCCAATCTCCACCAAGTAGACTGTGGTCACAGCGGAGGAGTTGGTATTGATGCTCATGACTTTCAAGTACCGAAATATAGCCAGTCAGGGATTCTTTACGTTCCAGTAGGCTGTATTGATGATGGTGCAATGTCGAGTTCACCAGGGCAGTCCCGGAGTCAGATGTCAAATGGGGATTGAACCAAGAAGTATGTATCATTGCCGGAATTGCCAACAGAATCAGCTTTGACGGGGCCAGAGCTGTATACCAGCACGCCAGGGCCATTTGTAGTCCCGATCTCGTGAAGAATGTAGACGTTCCTATCCAAGGCGGCAACAAAGTGGCCACAGATTGCTTTCCAGCGGAGAAGACTAGATAAGACATCAACGCCGGTGCCATCTCCGCAATTGTTGGATTCAGTCCTGACATGTCCATACTCTCAAGGATCGTGATCGCCGAAGTCATGGTCAACAATAGTAACGGGAAGAATGTGGAAATTTCAGTGACCAAGGGGCCATAGACTGGACCAAAGCTGCCGCTATAAGAGAAGAGTATGCACTGAATGACCGGAATCCAAAATGCCATGACCGGAATACAGGGTTTTGCTCCTCCAAAAGGCAACTTCTGCAAATACCGCTTTGCCGTGAGAGCAATCAGCGCAGTAGCCGTAATCCCTTGCTGGTGCCATCTTGATGCAGGGATCGCACCGTAGACTGGAGAGAGATTCAGTTGAGATACAGAAGATGACAGTGAAGCCAACAGCAATAAGACGCCTGCGATAATGGCGAACCTTGGTCCGGGAGTTCTCCGGCTGGTATCACTAGGGGAAGTATCCTCTGCAGGCACTGCTGTTTTCTCCTTCTTCGGTGGCATTTCGCAATGCTTGGTTTGAGATGACTATGCTCTACCCACGAGAGCAGTCCCGAGATTAGAGATTGACACGATGCGGGCTGCAGGATTAAACCTCTGCGTCGAATGTACTCAGGGTAGAGAAGGTGGAATAAAATTCAATCGTTGTGTTCGACGACTACGGGACTTGATATCAGGAGAGAGCTCACCACTCGAAGCAGATGCCCGTTTAACTTCAATATCACGGATACGTATGATTTTGACAGATCGCCCATTAATTTTGTGGCAAACCCTGGTCGAGAATTCAAAAGAAACGCGTCGCGTCCTGAGAGCGTCTAAAGTTCACTCCTCCGGTGGACCACAATACAATTTTACCACCTTATCCGCTTGCAAGTCTTTCTCCTTTCCACTCCCAATTCAAAAGCACAACTACGAGTGCGAGCATCTCCTACTGAATCGTTGCTCCGACCAGGAGTGAAACAGTACTACTAGATTCTCCTTGAGCCTGACAAGGTCTTGGAGGACGCGATTACGATGTCGTGGATGGGACGGTGGTGGAAGCGGCAGCGAGAACGGCTTTTCATTCCCTGCTCTATCCGGTAGGAGTACATATATCGGCCGATATACACTGTTTAATCGACTTGAACGCCGGAATCCCGCTCTTGACCGTAACTTCGAAAATCTCTCAAGAACCAGGTCAGCACTCAAGGATACCTCGGCCCAACATGGGGCAAAAGAATACCATGCGCAATACGCTTATCTTCGGGACCGCTCTTGTTGGAGCCGATACTCCTGTAGGAGTAGATGTCTGGACTGTGTTTGGAAGTCATGATCTCAACTGTAACTGGGAGTTTGCGTTCCTCGGACGCCTAGCACCGGCAAAGCCTTCGTGCCTTCACAGATCCTGGAATCGAACGACTTTCAATATCAATGTGTTCGTTGATCCCTGCCACTGGGGACTTTTCTCAATTCAGGGCTAATCCGAGCACCGCCTGGCATAACAAGCCCTCTAGCAACCTGATGCAGGTGCAGATGCCGCATGTGTAGACTGGGTGTGACAAGAAACCGCAACAGGACTTTGATAGTGATGACGCATTACCTTCTGTCGTCTGGCCTTTGAATCCTCTTGTTTTAGCTGAACGTCTTTGGTTCATCTTTAGACGTTGTTGGTGAAACCAGTGCTTGCACTAGATTTCCCCATTCGAAATGTGGGTACTTTCCACGAGCAGAAGCAGAATGCATCTGTGGCCGAGGTTCCGTCAATTGGGAGCGTTTGCTGCTAGGAACTTTGACCCGAAAATAAGCGTCAGGCAAGTTGGAACAATGTTGGCTGGGCTAATTGCAGTAGTTCATAAACGGATGAACATATAAGTATTAATACTCCCATCTACCAAGTCGCCAAATTGTCGTTCACTGCAAATGTGAGAGGGACATCTTTTTCCCTTCTGCAAGATGAAGTGCCAAATATTGCGAGTCCTCCCAACACGCTCATCTTTTTGCAGTTCCGTTAACAGCAGTCTGTTTCCAAGTCTAGTTCAGAGCCAATTTATACCATATCGTGCTTCTAGCACAGCTCGCTCGATCCTGCAACGGAACAATTCCGTTCTCCGGTGGAACGTCACTTGAAAGCACCCTCGCTGCCATGAATGAGGAGATCTTCATCGACTTCCAGAAGATGAACAAAACCATCGCGGTCCACGAGCAAGATATGGATGTTGTCGTGCAGCCGGGTATTAGTTACGACGCGCTCAATGAACAGCTTGCAGACCAGAAGTTGTTCTTTCCACCGGATCCTGGACCAGGGGCTCAAATTGGCGGTATGATTGCTCAAGGGTGTTCTGGAACGAACGCCTACCGTTACGGCACAATGAAAGACTGGGTTCTCGGTCTGACGGTCGTTCTCGCTGACGGTACGATCATCAAGACAAGAGGGCGGCCGCGCAAGTCCAGTGCTGGATACGACTTGACAAGACTGTTTGTTGGATCGGAGGGAACACTGGGGATCGTTACCGAGGCTTCATTGAAGCTTACTGATAAACCAGAGAATGTCCGTGTCGCTGTCGGTGCCTTTCCAGACATTCACTCTGCGATTCGAACTGCGGTCGGCATTGTCAGGAGTGGGCATCCCCTGGCTGCAATGGAGCTTCTCGACGACATGGCTATGAAAGCAGTCAATAGCAGCGGCTATAGTGATATTGAGTGGCCGGAGAAGACTACGTTGTTCTTCAAATTCGCTGGATCGCCTGCACATGTCGCGGAGCAAGTCGAGGAGGTGGAGCGTCTGGCCAAAGAACAACAATGTGTCCAGTTCACCTTCTCTAACAGCGCCGACGAGGCCGACAGTCTCTGGGAAGCGCGCAAGACCGCTCTGTGGAACATGATTGCTCTCAAGAATGATCCCAGCGACAACTTTATCTCGGCGGACATCTGCGTACCGATTTCACGTCTCGGTGACATGATTGCTGCGACTAAAGATAGCTTTGAGCGTTCTGGCTTCATCGGTTCCTGCCTGGGGCACGTAGGGAATGGCAATTTCCATGCCGGAGTCTTCTTTCCCGCAAAAGATTGGGAGAAAGCAAAAGGACTGATGAGAGAGGCTCAAAAGCTGGGTGTCTCCATGGACGGAACCGTCACCGGAGAGCATGGAATTGGGTTGGTCAATCGAGATGCGCTGATTTGGGAGGTTGGTGATGGCACAGTCGCTACCATGAGGCAGATAAAGATGGCGCTTGATCCTCTTTGCTTGCTAAATCCAGGAAAGGTTTTTAAGCTTTGGGAGGGCCAGGAGTAATTCGTGTCGATGCTGATTGCTGATTGATGCAAGTAATCGTCTACAGGTATTATCAAATGCGATCGGCTCCATCCTATTAATACCAGTATAATTTTCGCATCAAGAGAGTCCAGAATGTCTTACACACTAACGAGACCATCTCCATGTTCCGTAGGTGCAGTGATAAGTACGAAATTCATTAGCATTCCCTTCGACTCAAGGCATCTCTGACACGATAACCGTCTGTTGCAATCAACACATGGCAGTATGACCAACAGACCCTTCTCTGCAAAACGATCCCACCACTGCTAAGTAGACGTAAAACTGCAGTGTTGGTGACGCAATGAGGAGATGGCATTGTTTATATTGTCGAGCCGGATATTATTTAAATAAGCCGATTCGTCACGTGGAGCCCCTCCACAAGTACAGATGCCATGTGAGTATCTAAAATAGTGGCCGTCTAATCTCAACGTGTATGAAAACCCATTGTTTTCTGTTAAGCTGGAGTCTAATGGCAATTTCAACTATAGGGGAATTATTGTTAATACCGGTTCGAATATTTTTGGCGTACACCAATTTCTTTGGTAGCCTTTCGATATCGACACTATAACAGCATGGAGCGATGGCCCCCACGTCTCATCCCCGGCGGTGAAGTGAGCCCATTAGTTCGGACCGTGCCCTCGAGCTCTTTGAATTGCCATATTCGGTGGAGAAATGGAAAGTACCATGTTACTTGAGACGGATGTATGGAACCTAGGCTCCAATATACCTGAATTGCGCGTCTCTTCAGATTTTCACGATCTCATGACTTCCGGTGGACTGGACCTCCCGTCTGGCTTCCGGTGGACACGATCATTGAACAATGAATGAAGACTAACGAGACCAGCTGCGTGATTTCTAAGCTTTCGATAGCCTCCCCGCAATAGAGTGGGGTTTCTCACGATGAATCACAACATTGTGTTCCTCATTATGTCAGCCATTGAGCAGTCAAAACGAGCCATCAACAATGGGATTTCTCCTCTCACGTTCAAGATCAATTGCTAATTCATTTCTCGAAATCTCTTTGTGGACGTTAAATTATCATAGTCTTCCATAATGGCCGAAGCTATTAGGGACAGCGGAGGATCTGCTGTAGCTCCGGTTCCAATCGTGCATCCTGGCACGCCAGTGGCAGTACCTGATACTAATTCTATCGCAACGGAGAGCTCGCAGAAGCGGAGAATGGCAGTTGCTTTCTTTGTTCTTATGGCAAACCTGGTTCAGGTATGTTCTCTCAGACATCACGAGCGGTGATAGGAAAGCTAAAAAGGATTAGATGATCTCCAATGGCGCCACTGTCTCCGGCGGTTTCAAGCTCGGCGAAGAATTGGGCATTACTGATGTTCGACTCTCCAACTGGATCGCCGCTAGCTATCAATTGACGCAAGGCACATTCGTTCTCGTCTCTGGTCGTCTCGGAGCAGTCTATGGCCACAAGAATATGCTTCTTCTGGGAGGTATTTGGTTCGCCTTCTGGTCATTGATCAATAGCTTTTGCGCCAACTTCTTTGCGTTCAACATCGTCCGCGGGCTGACAGGCATCGGCGGAGCGCTCATTCTACCCAACGCAGTTGCGATGATAGGCATTACCTTCCCGCCAGGGAAGATGCGGAATTTCTGTCTAGGCATATTTGGTGCCGCAGCACCAATCGGAGGATATTTGGGAGCCCTTCTCGCAGGAGTATTCACGGAATTCACTCCTTGGCGGTGGCTGTTCATTTTCCTGTGAGTCTTTCCATCACTGACATGAGCGCACGGCTGGCTTACTTGAACCTCGCTCCAGGACACTGCTCGCGGTCGTAACCTTCGCCATCCTTTGGTGGATCCTGCCTCACGATGCTCCTCTGGATCGACTCGGCAAGGTTGACTGGGTTGGTGCGGCACTCGGCTGCAGCGCTCTGATTCTCTTCAATTTCGTCTGGAATCAGGCACCCTCGGCATCTTGGTCTAACCCATACCAGATCGGCATTCTTGTGGCAAGTGTCGTTCTCTTCGCTGCATTTGCTATATGGGAGATGTATGCTCCGACGCCAATCATGCCTCTTGATATCTGGAAGGCGCCATCATTTCTGCCACTCATCTTCGCGGTGCTCATGGCATTCATGTCATTCGGGATCACTCTTTGGTATATGACAGCATGGCTCCAGTTAAACCGTCATTGGAGCGTGCTACATTTTGCAGCAGGCTATACGCCATTTCTGTTCTTTGGCGTCTTTGCTGCTTGGTTCTCTTCGTGGCTTATCCCTCGGATCCCAGCACAGTACATTCTTGCAATCGGTTTGGTTGCTGCTACTGCGTCGGCCGTGCTCATCGCAACTATGCCCATCGAACAGAGCTATTGGCCACAGGTATTTCCGGCTGTCGTCTTGATGTCGTTCTGTCCGGACCTGGTCTTTACAGCAGCTCAGATCATCGCTAGCAATGCAGTTAAGAGGTATCAGCAAGGTGCAGCAGCATCTCTTGTGGGAACCTTGTTGCTCTACGGAAGCAGCATCGGCCTTGGGTTCGCCGGTACTATCGAGATGCAAATTGACCCAATTAGGCATTCCTCAGTTACCGGCTACCGGGCTGCAATTTGGTTTGGTTGTGGCATTGCTGTCCTTGCTCTTCTTCTGGACTTGGCGTTTGTGAGGATGAAGAAGGACGAAAGAGAGGGGTGGCAAGATGCTGATTTTATTGATGGCAGTGGCATCGCGATTATTGCAACCGGGGCTGAGCTGCATCCAATGTCTCACTGATAACAATAGCAGTAGTATCGTAGAATATGTGCGCACAAAGGTGGATTGTTCTTGTGGTGAGCGAAAACGGCAGGGGTGAGGTATTTGCAGGGGCTTAGCCGCTGCCAAGCTGCGTTGCCCGGCAACGCGCAACAGTATTTCCATCATAAATCCGACTTGCAGTAGCTCTTGAAGATGCAATTCATTCCAAAAGAGTCAACTCAATTGCCGCAAGTTGGCGAGTTCTGCACAAGATCCACGTTGCAATGGACCCTCCACCACCCTTCAAATTCCCCAGTTCACCGGGGACGCCCTTATTCCCACTGTCCCCAGAGCGTGTAAACGGAACACGGCCACCATACGGCGCGAATCCACCACAGTCACCTTCAATGCCTGAGTTCGTCAAACCATCAGAATTCACGCTGAATCCTTCTTCGCCTACAAGGCTGTCGCACAGCAGGAATAACTCCGAAGCATTGGTACATGGCATGGTTGCGAGATTTGATTCCTTATCGCTCAAAGACCATCAACAGATACATCGGAGAGATGAAGTCGCGATCAAAAGGGCGGAGATGGCGAGGGAGATGGCAGAACTTGAGTTAGCAAAAGTGAAAACGGAACGGGAAGAAAGAGAAAGTGATGTCAGGAAGTTGCGCGAAGAAGCAAGACGACTGAAGCGAGAGGTAGAGGAGGGGAAAGATAGAGAAAGAAAAATGCTGAAGCGGTTGGAGGCACAGGCAGTAAGTGTACCAGACACTGCGATTGATCTTAGGTCTGACGAGTGATAGGACGATGTGGAACGCAGTATAAAGACCTACGAGCACCAAAAAGCCTTGATGGAAAAGGAGAACCGGCGACTGCGAAAGGAGGCATTTAAATCGGAATCATTGTTGGTCAAGACTCAAGAAGAATTAAAAGCGACACGGAATTCCTTGCGCATAGCACAATCCGGCCTCGAGTCCGAGAAAGCGAAGTCATTCAGACGCGAGCAGGACGCATTCACAGCAGAATACAAACTTGTTGGAGTCCAGGAGGAATTGACAAGGGCAAACGAGAGAGTCAAGGTCGTGGAAGAAGAGAGAGATGCATTAAAGACCAGCCTGAAAGAGGAGGAAGTTGCACGCATAGCAGCTGAGGGGCACATAGCCCTTCCAACATCGCAGGACGACGAGGACGACGAGTTCGATTCTCCAAAGAAATCGCCGCGCAAAAACCATATTGACACTGAAGACAAAGAGAATGTGATGCCGAAACGTTCGGTTGAAGTCAAAGCGTTGCAGGAAGAGCTTGACACTCAAAGGCGACTGCGGCAACGCGCAGAGGATCAAATCGAATATATGAAGATGGAATGCCAATTTCTATGCTGTTCTTGTCGCGTGGCTGAGCAGTGTGGATCGCAGTACGTCCACGACAACAGTTTTTCAGAGGATATGGAGCGCATCAGAGGCTTGGTAGCAACAAAACCAATGCCGTACCTCTCAGACGAAGCGATGGAAACTTGCCCGGCTCCAGAATCAGCTACCAAAATTTCTGTTGTCCCAGAGGCGGATGATGAGATCGCGAACGAACAACCACTGACAGCAGTGGAATATTCCCCAACTTCAGGGACATTCCGCTCTGTTATACGATCAGACGAACTGGCCCAGAGCAGCACTGAGCGGACCCAGCTGGATGTCATCGAGGAAGTCATGTCGGATGCACCGCAACTGCCACCACCAGAAGAAGAAGCCGCAGATACAACAGTCTTACGCAATCAATGCGAAACTGAGCAGATGGCTGTATCATCCTCGGACCTCCCAAGCTCTCCAATGAAGGAGGCGACATCTGAAACGACGCAGAACTCTCCTCCGCAGACACCGCACGCTCCTCATACACCAAAGTTTCGCGAAGTTCGCACGGTAACCACCACAACCACGATTCCTCTAACTTTCACCCCCTCTTCAACACCTGCACCAGCATATCAAACGTTTGCGCCTCAGACGCCTGCGACGATTGGGCATCCGCCCATCTTGAAGGCTCCTATGTCTCCGTTCCCCTTTTCACAATCGCCAGGCGCGGCATTGCGACCAGACGGGACCCTGGATCGCGAGGCTGCCCTCGAGCAGATTCGACTGAGGAGAGGAAGGGCCAGGAGCGTAGCAATGGGACTGTCAACGCCGAAGAAGCAAATGATTGAAGGTATTGCAAGGAGGGACATTAGTGCGCCAGCATTGAAAGGACGATGCTGACACCACCAATGTCAAGGGAACTGCTTCCGAAGTCTAGACGATTGTTGATAAGTGTGTGGAAAGAGGACTGACCTGGAATATTGGATTACCTTTCAATCATCCGAGAATATTAGGGAGATTGTCTATTGTATGAGTCTTGACTTGGTGCGTTACAGCGTCTGGAGTTGTATATCCATCTTCAATTTTTACAATGCAATCATGATCCATGCGTTCCGCTCATATCTTAGCTCAAAAATTTATTATCCACACTGCTTAGTGACAGAACGCTGTTCGGACAGTTTCTGCTAGTCTATCCATTTAAATCTGTTAATTGCTATTCGATCATGGGAGTGCACCTATTTTCCAGTGCAGATTTTCCTCGTCATCATTTTAAAGTATTTGTATGACGTGTCGTATGATTTGACTCAAACCTAAGCTCATAAAGTCAGATGCTTAGCATTCGAAAATGTGAAGCGTATCGTAGAG
Organism: Rhizodiscina lignyota; assembly: GCA_010015805.1. Taxonomy (NCBI): domain Eukaryota; kingdom Fungi; phylum Ascomycota; class Dothideomycetes; order Aulographales; family Rhizodiscinaceae; genus Rhizodiscina; species Rhizodiscina lignyota. The sequence goes on along the minus strand of ML978121.1, from coordinate 2,243,322 downwards.
TTAAAAAATAAGCACAAATTCTCGTATCGGAAGAGACTGGCACGAACGTTACCTGATTTATTATCGGTGATTGAAGCAAGCCCTGTCAACGCCCGCCTATGATGGTGACCTTCTGCATCCGGTAAAGTCTCTTTTTCGACATCGTCTCTTTCCGCATCACGGCTTTGCCAGGTAACCCCAATGGCAAAGAACTGGAAATGATTAAAAATGCATGTTGGAATCTGCTATGTTCCTTTCTACCAACTCCTTGATGTGGAATCGTCTAATTTTCAAAAGGGATTGACACATAACTTCTGCAGAGCTCGAAGAATCTCCTTATCGCGAAATCGACGCGTCGGATCCTGCCAACCTGTGCCAGGCGATATCGTACATCATGCATCTCTGGCGCCGGTCAGGCACGGCAATCGTGGCTCCTCGAAAACTAACCAATCCGATTGCTTCGTGCCTGACCTACCTTGTCTTGATATTGCGCTTCCTTCAAGTCCCCGACGATGAATGATCTCCACCTGCGGTATATGGGCTAGCAAGTGATGGTGGATAACTCAGGCTATTTAGCTCGCCTACACAACTTCAAAGACAGTTACAGGCGCGGTTCATCCGGTCTTTCGTATATGCTGCGTACGGACTGACGCCGGCAGCTACTTCCCGCCTCGACAATGTGGCAGAGTTGCCATTCTTAAGCCCACGAAGGGCAGCACCCGCTCTCCAAAGTAATCGCTTGACGCGTTCGTCATTTCTCTGGTCAAAATGCTGGTCGCCTCATTTGCAATCGTTGTATCTCTTTGTACTTGCGTCGTTCGCTCTGCCCTATCATCAACGGGTTTCACAGTGACGCTCAATGATGTGCCATACTACATTCCTCCAAAGGCCATTGGCTCAGTTCCAGCTTCCACTAAGCTGTCTAGCATCTCTCCGGACTCGTTCACGCCCATCACGGTAGTCACAGCTTCCTCCTTCTCGTATGGAGAGTCTGAGCTTGCGGCCTCAGTTGCGGAGTTCAAAAGCAGTGATGATGTCTTTCAAGATGGCTTCATGGAAGGTATGACTCATATGTAGACATTAGGGCGATATTGATTACATTCGTGCTTTGAATTTGGATTCTCACGATACTGTTTTTGCGTACAGTTTTTCATTCGATATTTTGATCTCTTCTTAGCTCCCATCCCAGAGGCTTTCGATCCATTTCGTGAATGCTTGTCATGAATAGAACTTTTTCTACATGAGATTAGCAAAATTCTAACAGAAGCTTAGCTTTATATGTCCAATATATCGGCTCGTCGAAATCCAAGCCAAAGATCTCGAAATTTGCTGGAGTGAGCTTCGTCACGAGCTCAAGTCATTTGACCAAGTCATCGACCATACCAAATGGACCGTACTTCATGTCTAGCTCTGGAGCGATCTATGAGGCTTACCGGCTCTATTCCGATGTCGTGGGTGCCTTCACCGAGACCATTTACGCGAGCCCGGATGGCAAATTCTCCGTCCTTCCTGCGAATATTCCAGGCCAGTCCCTCGCAGTAGCAGTACCATCTCGCTTGTACTTCACGAAAACCGCAGAGAAACCCTTGGCCGGAGTACGTCTTGGTGTCAAGGATATCTATGACATTGCAGGCATGAAGACTAGTGACGGCAACAGAGCCTGGTATCATTTTTACCCCGAAGCAAACAAAACCGGTCCCGCAGTATCTAATTTGATAGATGCCGGGGCAATCATTGTCGGTAAAATGAAGACCAGCCAATTTGCGAATGGCGAGTCCGCCACAGCAGATTGGGTAGATTATCACTCGCCATTCAATCCAAGAGGCGACGGCTACCAGGATCCTTCGTCTTCATCTTCTGGACCAGGTGCAGGTACGGGGGCATATTCCTGGCTAGACATAACGATCGGTTCCGACACAGGAGGATCTATAAGAGGTCCAAGCCAGGTTCAAGGCTTGTTCGGAAATCGACCATCTCACGGACTGGTATCGCTGGATAACGTTATGCCCCTTGCCCCGGAAATGGACACGTCTGGATTGCTTACTAGAGACCCCGTGCTCTGGGCCACTGCTGCTAAGGCGCTTTACAAAGATAATATCACATTCACTTCAACGTATCCCAAAGAGATCTTGACCGTTGGCTTTCCGGAAGTCGCCAACAATGAAGCTAATTCGCTTCTGATAGACTTTGTGTCGAAGCTCAAAGATTTCCTCGGTGGGAGTGTTTCTACTTTCAACATGACCACGGCATGGTCCGCAAATCCCCCGAAAGGAGTCACTGCTCCAATTGCTCAGTATCTGAATCTCACATACCCCTTACTAATTGGGCAAGAGCAAATCCGCCTTGTCCGTGATCCGTTTTATGCAGACTATGCCGCTGCGCACGAAGGACGCCGACCATTTATCGATCCTGTTCCTCTTGCCCGATGGGCCTTTGCCGAAAATCTCACCGAAACCATCGCCGACGGGCAGCGCAATATGACTGTCTTTACGAACTGGTTCTCTAGCAATGTCCTTTCTCCGGATCCAAAGACCTGCTCCAGCAAGCTGATGCTCTACGTTGGCAGTTCTGCACGGCCAAATCCCAGGAATGTGTACTTCCCAGCTCCCGACAGCGGCCCTACAGGCTTCTCAAGTGGCAGGATCAGTCCGATTTGGGGCGGACCAGATATGGTCGTGCCGATTGGGCAGGCCTCTGCTTTCAGCACGATCACGAACCACAATGAATCACTTCCAGTAACAGTGGATTTTATGGCTGCGAAGGGTTGTGACGGATTGATCTTCTCACTCGTACAGGACTTGCTCAAGGCAGGTATTGTGCAAATTGCAAAAGCTGGAGGCACCAATATCGATGGTGGAGAGATACTGTTCTAGCGCTGTTCGGAATGTTTCTCAATGTAAGCCGAGTAGCTGATCAATGACTAAAGCAAGATCGTTAAGAGCAAGTATCCGTATGGATATTCGAACGCCGAAGACCCTTCCCGTAGTTCCGCTTGTGGAAAGCATTTGAGCCGCTGTCACATTGACAACTTCATCCCCGCACTCTTGTGTGCCGTCACACCTCAGCCAGCCCATCAACCAATTCCTTTATACCTTTCTCGAATTCAACTTTCTCCTAAGCCTCGTCTGTCTTATCTAATCCATCATGACCCATTTCTGAATCATCACCGCCTGCCGCTTCATCAATGCTCATGAAAGAACTCTTGAGCACCCGAACTGTGACGGACAACATGTAGGCCCAGAGAACGGACATGAGAATTCCAACGATGAAGGTATATACCACAACAATTACCCCCAAGAGATGGATCTGCCACGCCAATCCACAGAGGTGCTGGTCTGCCGTGATCCCCCAAATGAGCGTCCGGAACAGCAGCCCAGTCATCCAGCAGCCCACCCGAACCTGTGAGAGAAGGATCGTCACGTAGAACAACCGCGATACGTAGTAACTGTAGATGTCGATGCGATTGTAGTTCGTGGCCTTGTAGGCTTTCAAGGCTTTGTAGCTTTCGGCATAATAGATGTGCGGGGGGCGGACATCCAGACAGACCATCCACAGGATGCTCGAAGGGAGGAAGAGAGAGAACTGGATCCACTCGCATAGGTCATACGGGGCCCCGAAGATGCATCCCAGAAGAGATATCAACGGACCTAGACAAGTTGAGGCGCCCATCGTCGACATGGTATTTTTGATGAGTGTCGTGGTATGAAGCTGTGTCTGCAGTATCAAAGGCTGTTTGTAGGGAGTTCTAGAAGAGCTTGTGATGCAAGATGAAGAGGATTTGACTCGAGGTCTGGTTGATTGGGGAGTAGTCGTGTTTTAGTGTATTTGAGAGGGCTAGTGGAAAGAGAAGTAAATGTCGGCCAAACAGCAAGCGGAGATGGAAGTATTTATATGCAGATGTAGGTGTTCTCTATGTGTCGGCCCGTGCCATCATTCCCCTCGGAACATTCAGGTCACGGTGCTCTAACACTCGGTGGTTGTGAAACTCAGCAGGCAGCCTGAGTGTTGGGGGAAAGGGTACTCGATTAGGTGTGCTTGGTTAGTAAAAGCCACCACATAGCATCACATGTCAGTAGAAATGGTGGATATTGAAGTTTCAATTTCGAGCGTGACAGAAAGAAGAGGTTCAGTCTTAGCTGCGATGTATCAAGCGATTAATGCGCGTAGTCGCTTGTGGAGAGATGAATTACATTCATCAGAGCTTTGTGATCCGAATAACCTCTAGCCAAGGCATACTGCACCGAGCTTTTAGCGATACTATTGCTGAAGCTGAAAAGCAAGACTCGTTCGTGGTGCACTCGTTTGACGTCCATCGGGGTCAGCCATTTTGTCCCCCTCGAGTCGGCCAGTGCCTCCGAATAGCAGGATCTAGTTTTCTTTCACTCCTCGCCTTCCTCTATTTCCGATAGCTCCAAATACGCCCAGCACCGTCAGCCACCTGTTGGCATTCAGAAATACGCTCACCCCGACGTTGCCCCAGGTCATGTCGTTCCATTTACCCACATCCCAGAAGTAGTCGTCGCCCAAAGCCACGTATGCTGCATATATATGGCCAAAGTCTGCAAAAGCCACTGCGATGAGATACTTCTTGGAAATGTCGGAATGATTGGTGAAGCAGCAGATGACGGCCATCGCAGCGAGCAGAAGCAGCACATTGCCCATTTGTAAAGACAATGAGAGTGCTTGTGCCGGAAAACCTTGGAAGAGACTCTGGTTTGGGTGCTGTTGCATGTAGTATGCTTGGGGGTCCTTGAGGCATAATATATATGCCCAAGTACTATTCAGATATCAATATGTTGATATTCGTCAGCTGGGTAAGGTTGCGTACAGCAGCACTGGCTCGATCACGCCGAAGAGAAGGAGCGGCCACGTCGGAAGTGCTGAAAGTGCCATCTTGTCGTTACGTCTTCAAGTCGACTGAATGACCTGTTGCGTGAATATAATTTGTCTGAATGTTAAGAAAGTAAGCAAGTTCTGAGTTAATTCATGAAAGGGGCCACATGCAACTTCTGATTGGATGAGGTCAGCAGCGAGGGGCGGCTAAGCTCCGATAGGCAAATTGTTGGTCGCTCCCAGCCTTCGTATAAGCAGTCTTGGCGCTGGTACAAATCATCCCATTTCCATTTCACTCCGCCAGTCCCGATCATAAAGAGTATGACATCTCCACTTCGCCTTTCAAGCGATGCTCAAAATGTCTCCCCTCCTAAACTTGACTATTAGCATGCTCACTTCCTTGACTTTGCGCGCATAAGTCCCATCAACCCAGTCTTGACCAGCTATTCCCGCCGCTTGCCTTCAAACTAATCAATATACGCTTGAATTTTAAGCATGTTGCATTTAACCTCTGGAGATCCACGGGACAGGAATTGAAATCCAAGTATAACGGTGGAGGTGCACTAAGATCCTCATCATCTAACGTATCACGGAGGATACGCTGCGCACAGTTGCTATTGGAAAGCATCTTCTCAATCAAAGTGTCCCTCGAACTACCCAAAATAGACCATATTGGGTGGTATTTCCTGACTGACAAACCTTCTTATCCTTGCTTAAGCTCATTGCTTTAGTGAATCCCGAACACACTTACGCCCATCCCATGCATGGGGACGTGAAGCTCTGGAGTGTTGCAACTCTATTCTTGACACATTTTCCGCACTTATATAATCTTAACTTCTTCTAAAGAACTTCTCTTTTTAATATATCACCAACCTACCAAGCCTGCAGTATCACCATCTTCTTCTCTCAGACTTCCAAGTCCAAAGGGCCACTTCTAATCTCTGGTATGTTTAGTGTATAACTACAGCTTTCTCTGAATAGTAACGCCTCATTCTGCAACACCAGACACACCAAACACCATCAATTGACGCGGAAGAAGTCGCCGACCGCTGATAAATCGAGTCGACTCTTGCCCAGGACGTAAATTCCATCACCGTTCGAGCCTGATCAACTCTCAGGCCCCAACACTAAACACAGACTTCCCGGACCTCTTTACAATGTTCCGTTTTCAGAATCCAGTTTCTTCCACAGGCGAGTCTGTATACGTACGCGGTGCCGGAGTCGTTCACGGAAGGCACATCCAGCGCTTCATCGACAGAGAGTCGTATTATCAGCTTCCAGTTGCGGTCTCTGATATCCGCCTCGCACCAATTGTCTGGAAGCTCCCAGATGGCCAACTGCTTCGAACACGGTTTCCAGAATTTCCCGAGCCCGTAGCGCAAGTTGTAGAGTCGCTCAAGTATGCTCTCAATCACGAGGGAGTTGCCGGCAGACGAATGACACACGACCTCATTGTCCAGCTGCAGGGCCATCAGTCACGGTGGTACGAGCAAGCGCCAGCTCGCCAACCTGGATTTAGGGCGATTGCTCAGCCCGCTGGTGAGCAAGCCCAACCTACCATCGCCGCACCCGCTCAGCCTGCTGCCACTCCTGCTCCCGGAATTGACCTTGCTGCTGAGGCTTTCGGTGATTCCAACACCGGTGCAGCGACAGGCCGCCGAACACCTAGCGGCATGAGCGAAGGATCGTCTGGTAGAATGGGCGGTTGGGGTGCAGATGAATTTGGTGGCAACAGAGGCCAAATGGGCGGTGCCGGCGGTGTTCGACGGCCACGTTATGAATCTTCTGATGGGGGATATAATAATGGCGCGCATTATGGCGGATCTTACGGTGGTGGACACTATGGCGCTGAACATCAAGATGGCAGAAATAGGGGCTGGGGTCAAGGATATGGTCAAGGCTATGGTACAGGCTTTGGTACAGGCTATGGCACAGGTTATGGCCGTGGTCGAGGCCGGGGTTTGCCGCCTCCTTGGCCCTAAGAGCATTTGTGTCACCATTTAATAGTCTGTATATCAATTCATCCAATACGTTTTTGTACTAAGCTTTCAGTGCGTCAACAGACTGACAGCGGCGAAAGGTGGCTCAGACCGAAGGCGTGCAACGTAAGAAAGCGAAGAAGCACAAATACTTCAATGTAAATGAAGGTGTATTTATAGTCATACTTAGATGTATACGCCCTAATTACCTTACGGTATGACCTCAATGTACGAAGTAGAGAAGAGCGGAAACTAATATGCGGAGCACATCGGCATCCAGCGGTAAAAGTGAGGTATGCTCACTCCCTGATACTTCTCGATACGATTAGCGTGTTGTATTCGATGGAGCCCTATTCGACAGCACTGTCGTACATACAGTTTGGACGGCTTTTCCTATCGTTCTTTTCCGAATATCAACTTTTCCGGCAAAGGACACAGACTTTCCGTACTCTAATGAGCGGCACCAGATGCTCCACTCTGAAGTTTTGGGGAAGATGGGGTGGCAAATATACTGTGGGGTCTCCGCACGGCAATAACATCCGAGGGCCTGAATTGAGCTTCATATCAGTGGATATCAATTTTTAGATTTCCTCATTCATTGCTCTTCGTAATTCTGTCACAACCTACAGCATTTTCAGTGAATTTTGAATCTCGTTTCATTATCATCGCAGCATGGCACCAGTTGCAGTCGAAAAGGTCAATGGAGGCCAATCCTCTCCGCAGACATATGATCAATTGACTGGTGACGAGCGAGCTGCCCAGCTCCGAAAGAGTGGACTTGATAGACCGCTCGACAAATTTGTATACGGCGCCCACCCCATTAGCGGCAATCAGATCCAACCTGTAACGCAAGTCCGCATCCCAACATTTTCGAACCCCTTGGACGAGCGAGCCTTCAGGAAGATGCACCACGCCGCTGCTATCCGCTGGTTGGGTGTCAACGGATATAACAATGAGGGTGCTGGTGGCCACATCACGGTATGCCTAGAAGTAGACGTGAAGCCTGTATATATACTAAGAGTACTTTCATAGGTTCGAGACCCAATCAAGCCCGACCACTTCTGGATCAATCCATTCTGCAAGAGCTTCAGACATATGAAGCCCGAGGACCTATGCCTTGTCGACGAGGAAGGTATCGTGCAGCCCGAGGGCAACATGCACGCCATAAACCCCGCCGGATTCGCCATCCACGCCGCTGTGCATCAGGCTCGCCCAGATGTGATTGCCGCGGTACACTGCCACAGTCTGCCTACCAAAGCCTTCTCATCACTCGGATGCAAACTCGAGCCTATCAACCAGGATGCATGCCGATTCTACAACGACCATGCCATGTACGACAACTTCGGCGGCATCGTCCTCGCTCATGAGGAGGGTCGAAGAATCGCCAAGGCACTCGGCAACAAGAAGGCCGTCATCCTGCAGAGCCACGGTATCTTGACTGTCGCAAAGACTGTCGACGCCGCAACATATCTTTTCGGTGCCATGGACCGATGTATCGAGGCACAGCTCATGGCTGATGCTGCTGCTGGTGGCAGGGGAACTGAGACCATCAAGATCTCTCACGAGGAGGCCGAGTGGACGCGCAGGGTTTATACGGATGAGATGGAATACAACATGTTCCAGTCGTGCTTCGAGGATATGGTCAAGGATTCACACGGCGAGCTGTCAATGTTGACGGGTGGAGAGAGGCAAGGATTCGATAAGTTCCCGAGGGACTGGTAATTCATAGATGGCCTGTTTGAAGTTAATGGACGTTTACTGGTGAATGGAACCTTGTTACGCTGTGTTCTTTCTCACCGTCCTCTCGATCCGTTCTCGGGCGTCCCCATGTCCGCTGTGTCAAAGATCGCACCGTCGTTCACCACCAACACGCACAAGCCTTAAAAGGCCCCTGACATGTGTATACACACCAGGCGAATAGTGCCATAGCACCATCTTACTTCATAGTCCTTGCAGGTTGATGACTCGGCAAATGTGCTGATCTGTACGAAGAGCTAGAACAACTGTCTGGGGGTACTGCAGACTAAAGAGGTGCGGCTGCGGCTCAGGCTAAGGGGCCATTGCCATGGAATAACTGACCCGAAGTTGAGCCGTCGGTTAGCCTCGACTGCGATAATTCGGAAGTTCTGTCCTCACATGAATTTGATCACGCTTCGCGTCGCAAATGGCTCGCTCGAGTCAATTATCTGACCGCCAGCATAAGTTAAGAAACACGATAATGCAGGTTACTAAAAATGGACCTCGTGCTGGCCCGGCTCGCCGCTCCAACACGCACGCGATGCTGACGATTGCCAACTGCTGTGCCGCACGCGTCTTTCACCGTTCGAGCTCAAGGCCAATCCCGATGATCCTCGAACATCTTGACTTGCTCCTGTTCGGCGAGTATAAGAGCATTCTAACGACGGAACTTGGTCGTAACCCGCCGAAGTAGCAGCAGACACTGGCCCTTCAATTCCCGCGTCGACCTTGATTGATGGACACCTCCTTCAAACTATGTGTTAGCACCTCCATAATTCTGTTCTTTTGAATCCTCACAAGTTTCATACTGTCTGTTTCCAATATTCGCGATGTCTAATTGTAATTGTGAACTCCATTTTGGAGTCATCACCCGCACACTGTCACCAGATCCCACGGGAAGGTCAAAGAGGCTTGTATTTTTCAATGGCTGCATTGTTACTCTAATTCCCCCAATGGTACCGATCAGGAAAAATACACGACTCGGAGCGCCAGTTCCGCGGATCACTCCGGGCTTGAATATTCGCGATCCGGGGCCACACGACTGTGATGATTACAAGTCCGGCATGCCGGGTTATCACCACTCTGTAGATGGCTTGAAGCTAGCATGCAAAGCCGGCAGACTTGATCAAGTTCGTTTTTTTGCCGAGGGACGGAGCCCCATGTACTTAACTTGGGGGCTTCACGAAGCGCTTGATCTGGGACACTTGGAAATCACAAGATACCTTCTCAGTGCCGGCCCCTTCATTGACCTTGAGGCCCCATTCATCGCCGCTCGCAGCTTGAGTATCCCAATTTTCGAGAGTCTGTTAGAATACGGGTGGGATGTCAACAATCCTGGTATGGGGTACAGAGTTGTTCTTCGGTAAGGAACTTTAAGTCTTACCTCGATCATCACGCTGTTCATCTCGTCAGATGGTTTTTAAAAAAGGGCGCGAATCCGAACCTTGGGGCTCCGAGCAATCCCTCTGGCAATAGGGGTCCGAACGAAAACTCCGGCAATACACTTAATGCCGCCGCAGGGAGGGCCTCAGTAGCAGTAATTGATATGCTACTGGAAAAAGGGGCCAGGATTGATAACAGCGCTGCTTTGCACCATGCCGTTGCCAGCGACTGGCCCGTCACTGATCGATTAGGGATGATATCCCATTTGCTAAACGTAGGGGCGAATATCAACTATGTACACAGGGATGAATGGTTTGTCCGCGAGTCAATGGGCACAGCACTTCATGTCGCCGCTCGCCTTCAACGCGTCCAAGAGGCCAAACTTTTGCTTTACGGAGGAGCGGATGTCGAAACAAAGGCGAGAGGCGGGCGCAATGCACTAGACGAGGCGATAAAGCTTTGACAAGTGGATACAGAAATGGTTAGACTCTTGAGAGCGGCAGCTCAGACTGAATGCGGCGACGATTCTCTCCAGGACGGCGCAGTCTCAAGGATTGCCGCTCATCATGGTAGGCCCATCGGGATGGTCATACTGAAGTCGCGTCTCTAAAATTCAAAATATACACCAGCGCAATCGCGTATTCAAATTTGGCTTTGCGGCGAATTCGTCTCTGAGTTAACGAATCTCACTTTGTGTCTCAGGAAACCACCGATACTGTCTTACGCAAACCAGGCCACTCACCACGCCGTATACATGCATTGCATATTTTGTCCTTTACACTCTCTGAACGACTTCCCGTATCTATTATCCAGTGACTGGCGCAGCTCTCCGCTGAAGTGTTCCATGTATTGATCTCCTTTTAGTCAAAAAGCACATGAAGCCTTGTATATTTCCCATCATCTTCTGACACTATCATGAATACCTTGAACATTCTCAACAAAGGACGTTGACCTACCAATGTTACACAGATCCAACATCTTCAGTTAACAAGCAACAAACGACTGGTACTCCACACTGGACTCCAGACAGAAGTATCGGCTCCCAACATGGCGATCCGAGTTCTGTTCCATTTCCTCATCAGATTCGTTTGGCTCTTTTCGTTCGGCGCCGAGGTGGTGGCACACCTCAATTCAACAAATTTCACCAGCACAAATTCAACTACGGCGGCGCAGTCAGCATGGGACGTGATCACGTCTATCGGCACTTCGAATTCTGCAAACATTACCATTGCCAGTCTCGCGCTCGCTCGTAGTAGCAACTTCTCATCGCTTGGATCATCGCCACTGACACACCAGACGAAGAGTTCCAGAGCGCTTCTTGCGACAGGGCCGGCTCCCACTGCAGCCTTCAGCGTTTCGTCAACTCAGAATACGATCCGCACCTTCTCATCTTATTCACCGCTATTTCGGGCCTCTAACACATCAACATCCGATTTATTCCATAACGAGACTATCGTTATTCCAACCAGCAGCGGCGCAGCGACCAATTCGAAATCCTCCGATGTTCTTAGTTCAGCCCCTGCTTCCGCAGGGAATGTTTCCTCTGTGTCCACGACAAAAAATGGCGTACCTGTCGGCCTTCCAACGCTTAGTACGATCGAAACCATCGTATCCGGCTCCACAACCGCAATGGCCGTCCTCTATGATAGTGGGCTCTCTACTCCTATTTTTATGATAATCCCAGCAACCACCACTCTCGATCCCAATAGTCACGATGCAAAATTTACTGCTAGCTCGCTTTCGGACAATATCATAGGTGTTATTCCCACCATCCATTCCTGGATCGACCAGAGACACCCACCACGCGCTACCGCTGTAATCCGTGCAATCGAGCGAATCCTCCCGCCGGCTGAAAGGTTTCTCGAAGAGATTGGAGGATCACACCACGTTGCTGCTCCTTGCGGTTCAAAACGCAGGCTCCTCAAGAAGAGTGTCGTTGCAAGAGACTTGTTGTCGTCGCTCTTCAACGCTGCTAAGTGTGCTATTGTCACCTTGCAAAGGGTCAAGAATGTCATTCAGAATACTCTTGAGCATGGCGTTGACAATGCGGACGATCTCAGCGAAGTGGAGAGACTCTTGGAAGACTTGCAAGATGATGCTGAATCTTTCACAGAGGAAAGTGAGGAACATTCCAGCGCGCCACCTTCTCACGTCTCCATGTCAAGTGCTTTGACATCTTTATCTTCTCCGCGTTCTCTCTCGCATTCTTCTTCAACATCTTCATCATGCACTTCCACAGCAATCGTCATGGACATACATGTCACGTGCCTCTATACTTCCTTACCGGGCGCCTCTGGGACTCCTTCAAAGACGTGCATATCCTTTACTTCAACGACGAGTGGCTGCACAGGAACAGAATCTACTACGACAACTACATCTACCTCAGCATCTGCCATACTGTGTGGCCCCAAGTGTTCCGCTTGCAACGACGATAGTCCACCACCCACCAGTTGGAAGCAACAATTTACCTGCTCCAGCTGTACAACGAATTCCGCCGGCATCTTGCAAGTTCCCGTTGCCACTGGCGTTCCAAAATATAGCAAACACATGGGCGACCCCACTCTTGAAGATCTTGAGCCTACCGGCCCGGCGAATATAAGTGAACTGACAAAGCGGGCCTTGGAACCTGTAGATAGCGAGTGGGACCCCGATGTGTATCTCCCGAGAGAGCTATCAGCGGCTAATTCAGCTGGAACTCTGCTCGGGCACCGGAGTTATCAGCAAACCGGGGGACATTCATCATCATTGCACGTAGTCTTTGGAACGAATCCAGTCACTACAGGAGTCATCGGCCTGCGTGGCTGCACCAGTGCCGTGGTCATATCACAAGCAGGAGCATGGATAAGTCATTTCTGGGAGGTTCCCTCATTCGACAAGGAACAACAATTCCCCACTGAAACTCAGGACGAAGTATTCACACGGACCGTGCTCGACGCGATTAGCTCCGGAGATGGGTCGAACTTGCTCTCCGGCCTTGGAGAGTTGACCTGCCAGGGACACATATTTGATCCAATGTACCAACCCCAGGCGTATGTCTTCACACTGAGAAATAGGGAAACTCCTGAGCAGGAGGGTAATCTACAATATCCGAGGTACGTGCAAGCTATTAAGGCACAGATTGGGTTGTTGATTCCATCACTGGACCCCAATGGAATACCCGTCCATGATTATGATTCCGGTGGCGGCAGCACTTGGCAAGATTCATACGGCAAGGTTCTCATCGAGTACGACCCGGTCCAAGAAATGCAAGCTGTCAACAATCAAGGCCCAGAATATCCAGTTGCCATCGCTCGGGCCTTCTTTGAAACCCAGCTACGTCCTCTTCACCAGAAGTCTTGGTGGGCTTATCCTTTCCAGCGACAACAGCCACAACAGCCACAAAATCCACCAACCAGAAAGTACAAACGCAATGACGGCCCTGCTTGTTCTAAGGTATTGTCCAGCTCGAAGACTGAAAATACTAGGTCGCTCTCCAGAACGCGTTCACCCTTAAAAACACGACTTTCTCCAAACACGCTACAACCTTCACATGTTTCATCTTCTTCGGTGTTGCGGACAGCCTCTCCAACTAGGCAAACGCTCCAGAGCGAGGGATCTTCCTCGAGGACTCAGTATTCGTCACGCACATTATCTGCTCCAAGATCGCACTTGTCTTCAAGCAATAAGCCTCATTCTTTCAGTACGCGTTCTTCGTCGAGTCCACGACCTCCGTCGAGTCCACGATCTTCGTCGAAAGCCCACATAATCATTCCTGCCATAACGACGAAAAAGGTCAAACCAACCAATTCAATATCACACGTGAGTAGCACAGAGACTCAAAGAACAGGGTTAAGCGGGAAATGGAGTGTCACACGGGTCACCTCAAAACAATCAACCGTTCCATTTCGGTCGAAATCATCTGTACCTCCGGTTGCTGCTGTGTCTGGTCAAGATAGACTTCCTACTTGTGCACACGTTGTGGTCGACGATGGAGAGAAAGATAAACTGTGCTTAACAGATTACTGTAATTGCAGTGGTGTCGTAGCCCCCTTGCTGACAACAACAATCTCTGGAACCGCGTCTCAAAACTGCGACTACATCACTCAGCCAACTCGCAACACCTGTCCACCAACTCCACCTCTAACAACTCCACCTCCAAAAACTCCATCCGGGCCTTTCAGTTCTATATCGGCCACCGCATTGCCAAAGACGAGTGCATCATCGCTTCCTTACGCTCCTGGAACCTGTCGCATCGAAGTCGTAGAATTTTTTCCTGACGACAAACCTAGCGAAGGACCCAATGTGCATCTCAATGTCACAGACAACAGCTGGAAAGTGTTGAGCTACATCGACCAAAGTATTCAGTGGGGTAACAGCATCACCATTAGCGAGACCGATTCAAAGCTTAAGTATGACATTACGGTCACTTTCCATAAAACCCCGAAGAATTTGAACAAGAAACGAGACGGCAATATTTCCAACTTGGTGGCCAATGCCAAACGGCTGTTTCCACCACCGAGCGATAATGGAAAGCCGTTATATTTTCTGTCATTATTTGTTTCCTTCGTCGCCGGTGGCAGTCAGTGGGATACCTCGAACACGAATTCGAACAGCTATCCGCACTGCAACGTGGGGGATTGGACGTCACAGCCTGATGGCAATGACCCAGGGTCTGAGATTGAAGTAAGCTGTAATGCAACTCCCTGCTGGGATATACGCTAAGATTGATAGCAACGAACACTGGATTGTTACTGGCATTGCTGAGTTTCGGTATTCATGAATGACTTTGTTCTTTAGCTTTCAAGGATGAATGGTCTAGTCGGCTCATGCCTGTCTCCGTGAAAGTCTGAATGCATGTAAAATCTCTCTAGGCTCAAGAGCTAATGCCAAAGTCCTAACACCACTCTAATTCGTAACTCGCTTCGACCGTATGGTACCCGCCTCTTGCTTCACCCATCGAATGTGCTTGCCTCCAGAAGTAGTAGCCCTGCTCCAAGCAACCGACATCACCTGCTCTACCCTGTCCTCCCTCCGAGAACCATGCCTCAGAACGTCGACGTTCCGTCATCCTCCCCAATCCCATTGAAGTTCTAGTCAAAACAGGGGTACGGAGGGATCATCCTTTTGGTCTTTTTTGTTCGTCAAAGTCCTGTCCGCCATATCGGTATCCCAACCTCACTTGCGATGGAAGGCCGCTGAGATCTTCAATTCGGTGACTTGAATTGTCCTGGGGTCTATCGGAGATGGATCATGGTCGCATGATACTGTACGCTATCGGGGCGTGAGTAGTAAATGCTATACTCGCAGTGCTCTCCGAAGCTTCTTAGTATCGTGATCGTACCTCACTTGAGAAAGTGGGCGTAGCTCGAATTTGAATCGTTCGATGTGCAGTTATGCGGTGCTGAACATGTTCACTCGTCATTTTTGATCCATTCATGGCCCATCCCGGTCCCCTCATCGTGAATGGAGATCGAGGTCGTGTTTGCGGATGTGTAGGCGGAGTCGTAGATGATTGTGCGAGAGGATCGCATGACTCTCAAACGTTTCGCCTACCCGTCGAATGCTCGCAATATATTATACTGCGTCCAACTAAATGGTGGAGCTGTCGCAGGAGTGTGAGCCAACTGTCGTTATTGTTCTGCGACAGTCGGCTTATCCGATTCGAAAAAGGAGAGAACGATGGAACAACACAATTGGAGGAGTCTGCCATGGTATTTTGCATCAGCATATGATCCGTCAAACTGTAAAAAGGAAGATAAACGTACCATTGTACTGTAGCGAAACTTTCAAATTGGATTCGGCAATTATGTGTTCACGCCGAAGGCGCGCACGGAAACATTCGAGACCGTGCTAGCTGACGATGTTATTTCAACGCAGGCTCGCTGAAGTTCTTCGGATATCGATTGTGATTGTTGCATGCGTGTCTTTGTCTCGCGTCTGAGCCACCTTACGACAGGGACGAGCCAGTTTGAGGCAGTTCTCAGGCTTTGATGAAGTTGACTTGAATAATGAGTTGCTGTTCGGCGAGTTGTGGTTTATCGGCACTCGACAGTATTTTAATGCCTCGACTGGCCGGACGTCAATTCGATCAAGCGCTCGTCGACCGTGGTCGTCATTGATGATGTACGAATGTCGAGATGAATCTTGGGAGCAGCTGCAAGATACTGTTAGCCCAAAGGTTGAACAGAGAACATTGCATCTTCCTACCATTGCAACTTCTCATTCCTGTAGCTCGTTCCAAAAATATTCGCAGAGTCACCTCGCATCCCAGTAGAGCCTATTCAGCGTCCTTTCCATGAATTTGTCGTGCTTCTGTTGGGATTCGGCGGTTCCGTTTTCCATCTGTTGTCTTTGTGCCCTTCGACCGACCGACCTTATTTTTTTGGTCTGCAATTTTCATTTTCCTCACTTTGTGCTAATTTCTGCCTTCCCGCCTTTGTCTTTTTGCTTGTCCTTTTTGCTTTTTCCTTCTTGGTGTTTCCATTTCCTGTTCTTCGTTTCCCATCTGTCTTGCTCCGCTGCAGGAGGTTGCACCCAAATGCCTCAACGACAACATCCTGCCTTTCCACCATCGAGTTGATCCATTTCTCCTCATCCATAGTATCGATTTCCGTGCTTCCCTTTTGTATCCTCCCCTCAACATCTTCATTTTGCACCCCATTCCCTTTGTTTTCATTTGTTGACAATTCCATGTTGCTCTTCTCGCTCTCCTTTTCCTTATTTTTCGTTTCCTGTCCTTTCTCCAAAAGTTCTCCTGCTCCTCAGATTTGACCCTGACTAATGATATCTGGTTTCTTGTGGGAAGACAACGTCGATGTCACTGAATGATGTGGGTGATAGTGTAGCCCGTGAGGTTGCCTGCCATTTCGGTGCAATGAGGGTTGATTTCAGTCGCCCGTTGTCCGGATCTGGGTGTCGCTGCTGAAAGTATTATATACATATCGTTCGTAGCCGTAGACATAGAATTCAAAGGCATAGGTGGCTAGATGGTGACTTTCTAGAGATTCGCATAGATCGTGCATTGTGGAGAACAGGCCAGTGGTGCACTCAAAGCTGATGTGCCGTTTTCAGAATACAGTCACAACCAGAATCTATGAAGTAGAGTGAGTATATTGCGTACATCAACTTGAAGCATGACCCAGTGATAGCCTTACCTTTGCATACTTCACAATGAGAAGCAGTCTCGTGTCTGAGGACCGCTATCGACTCCTTCGGCGTTGGGCTTTGACTCTATCGTCCATAATTCGAATTGACTTTTGAGGCAGTTGCCATTTTGTGCTTTTTCCGCCAGAGTTGTCGCTGTTGTTGTTATATCTCTTGGGTTCCATCTTGAGAGGAAAGTTTGTTGCCGCCGATCTCAGCTGATGGTCCTACTTCGTGTCCAGTATTGAAAATTCGAAAGCGACGTTGTACGGTAGCGAGATGTGTGATGCTCGCAGATTGCCTGTCGAGTTTGTCTTTTTTTGGGTGATGAGATTCCATTCGTCATGATGCAACGATACTGTCGCTTATCACGAGCGGATCAGTAATTTTGGTAACATTGAGGTGTTCTGCCTTCCATGTGCGCTGAAGTCAAGTTAGTGACACTGTCATTTACTTAAGATGGGAGGCTGCGTACCTTGGCAGCAGTTGGTAGAAGGGGATAGATCTCTAATCCGACTCAATGGCGACGATAATCCAGTACGCAGGCCACTGTCATTCCCGAGTCGGGATATCTCAGTTACTGCCGCATAGGCATCAATGAACTCGTTTGAGCCTTTACACCATCAACTCCGCCCATGATTGGTTTGGTAGCCTCCGATATGAAACTGGCCTGCGCTATGCTGTGGCTGTTCTTGAGCTCGGCATCCAGGTAGAGTCGACAATACGTTTGGAATATTTAGGCGCGAGAACAGTCCAGGCCATCTACAATAGAATATTTGATGGCAACCGCTCGACAAATGGCTCGCAGAGAGGAAGTTGTATGGCCCCCTCAAGACCAATATGCTCGAAAACAAATTTTCGAACAGGCAGCTACCCACGCGTCTTCGCTTCCCTTGATGTTGACCCGCTGCCGGCGAAGACCCCATATACTCGCTGAAAAGCGGACAGGGTTATTCACGCGGACACCCTCCGAAACGCAATGCTCTGTCGCCAATTCGCAAGAGTTTACTTCTGTGGCCCCTCGTACCTCGGCTCCGGCCCCGGGCTCTTCTTCTCCTTTTCTGCAGCCTCTTCCTGGCCTTCCTGGCCTTCCTGGCCTCCTTCTGCTGCCTCTGTGACGTAGGCTTCTCCTTGACAACCTCCTGGCGATTGCTTATCGCCTCCCCTTCCGTTTGGTCATCGGTGGCATTGTATCAATGATAGACTCAAAGGTAACCGCCGGCTGACCGGTCCAGCTCTTGTCCCACTCGTCGCTCGAGACAATTAAGTGCTTCGTCCAGTAGTGGGCGATCATCTGCTTGAAGACTCGATGCTTGCGATAGCGCGTGATTTGCTTGTTTGGGGCAGAACCTTCATTCAGCGTCGCGTACACCCAATGCCGGAAATCACCAAAGACAACCTGTGCCCTCTTTGCGCGGCTAAACTCGACACATAGTTGGTTCGATTGCATAATCCAGCCTAGGTGGAAGTTGTTTCGGTAGGCTATCGGCCCTGATTGCTTCATGACGAGGCTTATAAGGGCGATAGTGAATTCGCTACCCTGGACCCTGGTCGTAGTAAGGGACTGTATATCGCCCAGGTTCACGTCTCGCGTTTGGTCTACAACTTTGCCAGGAAGTGTGGGATCCTCTGCCACAGACTTGACGAGACTGCCAGGCTGATGCGGATCCGCGATGTAGACGCACACGGGAACCTGCCGCTCGCTGAGCATCTTCTGGATCATATACGCCTGCCCAGTATATGGTGTAATTATGCCAATATCTTCCGGTGTGATTTGCCGACTGCCTGGGGGTGGTAGCGCTTGCAGAAGAAACTGTGCGTACTGGACGACGCGGTCCGCCTCGATCTCATTACACCATGACGTGCTATCCTTGTACTTCTCTGCTTTGACATTGTCGCCAGATGTGTCGACAGCGAAACTGCAGGTCTTGGTGAAGCGTGGTGCAAAGACGCCGTTTGCCGTTCTGAAGGTCTCGTCGATCGGATGTGGCCGCATCACCGTATCAGTGTCCTTTAGCTGTCCAGCGTACACAGCCTTATTCACGAACTCAGAGATTTCAGGATGCATCCTGTATTGTTCCTGGAGTCTGTGCACGGGGAACCTGTGGAACGGGTCATTGACTATCTTCTCAAAGAAGGATGTCGTTAACACATTGCCCGCCTCGTTATGGCCCCTAGAGTTGAAGAGCGGTTTATTCTGTAAGTTGTCACCGCTCATCGACACTGACTTGATATTCTCCTTGTGAGCCGCTAGCGGTGTGGCAATGTCGCCGACGTTGCCGAGACCTGCATCTTCGACGATGAGGTGAGCTACCTTGAAGTTCTCGAGAACCTGATGCGCCGACGAGCTGCAGGTAACGTAGACGACATCAACGTGTTCGTTGAGAAAGTGTTTGTTGACCAGCTCGTTGTATTTGGCAATTTCACCCTTTAGAGCGCCCTTTTCGTCTTTCGAGAGCTTCTTGAACCGGTCCTGGTCGTCTCTCTGCTGCTTTAGCTTGCCGAGCAGCTTGACGTCCTGCTGGACCTTGCGATGATCATTGTTCTTCGACTCGGGTTCAGCATTTATCATGCTGATCCATCTATCCCTCTGGACGTTGAAAGCCAAGTCTTTGTGGGGCTCTCGAATTCCCATTTGCTTCTCCACCAGATCCCAGTGAGCATTATAAGCCTCGAGAAGCAACTCAACATCCATGTCTTTAAGGGCTTTCTCAGCATCACTCAGTTTAAGGTGACTAGAATCCTTTACCGCTGCACCCTTGAAGCGTAGAATCCTACTCTTGTCGATCTTGTCAGTCGAGGACGAGGATTGTGAGTCTGCATAGACGATGAGCTTGCGGCAGGCCTCATCAACAACGGCATTGCTTGGAGCGCAGACAATGGTCTTCTGGCCTATTGTAATATTGCCAGCTACGATCGCTGCAGCCGTGTTCGTCTTGCCAGTGCCAGGTGGCCCCCAGATGGTTGTCAGGTTCTGGTGGTTACTGTATGCGACCGGGAACTCGGCAGCGGTTTGTTGCAGGGGATTGAGTTTCCATTTCTTGACAGCCGATCGGAACTTGATCTTCCTGATATTGGGCATCGTATATCCCACATTTTTCTGGTTGGGTGCAGTAGGCTCGTTGAAGAGCACGAGGTTTGGGATATCGATGCCTTCAATTCGCTTTTGACCCTTGAGTATATTACCAATAGCGTTGACAAGGCGATTGCTGGAAGTGGGATCGTTGGTCCAGACCACCTCAACAGGCAGGACCCTGGGGCTGCCATCGGTTTCCAGGGGTTTGAAGTTTGGATGATATCCATATGCAGCTACCACGACGTCGCCGTCGCCGCCAATGTTGGTGTCCATTACAGTTCCCGTGAAGCTGTTGCGGGTGGTTTTGCCTGTGCTGCGAGAAGTCCATGTCACTCTGACTCTGGCGTTGTTGTCGGGTCGAATTGGTCGGTCTGTGTGCTTGACCTCCGTTCCAGTGGTGGGCTCGCCGACAAAGTCGATGCGAATTTCCCACAAGTGGGGAAGTTCGGGGTGCTGCAAGAATATCGCATTCGTTGGCTGTTCTGCCGCGGCCTGACTAAGGTATTCAAGGCGGAGTCTCTCGTAATCTCTATCGCGCTCAATCGAGAGTATGTAGAAGAATGCAGCAGTCTCT
This sequence comes from Rhizodiscina lignyota, assembly GCA_010015805.1. Lineage (NCBI taxonomy): Eukaryota > Fungi > Ascomycota > Dothideomycetes > Aulographales > Rhizodiscinaceae > Rhizodiscina > Rhizodiscina lignyota. The sequence goes on along the minus strand of ML978121.1, from coordinate 2,222,639 downwards.
GCGTTTGGGAACACCGGAGGAAGGTCGAAAGCAGCCCAGTCAGTGGGCAGGATAAAAGTATCCTGCCCTGAATTGCCCGAATAGACGTTGAACTGGTAGGCGAGCCAGCGAGGAGGAAGCACATCCCTGTACCGATATAGAGGATGGGCAAGTGCATCGTCCATTGAAAATGCGGCCTCTCCACCCCTTGCAGTATGCGCTTTGACTCCTTCAATGCGGTAGTACCAGCATAGGCCAAATCGGCTTGTCAATTCCGCAGCAGCCATGAAGTATTGCTTGAACTCGGTGTATTTCTGATGAACCACCCAGTTGCCCTTCTGTGGCCCCTTCGTCATCTGATACGGAGGCACGAATGTGAAGATGGAAATGCTCGTAGCTAGGTCTAGGAGAACGACAAGACTACGAGCGTCCGTATTCGCGTTGCTGAGGATCTCCTCGAGTTCAGACTGGCTGAGGCCGATCCAGTGTGGTTTCTTGCTCCGAGTCTGGAGTTGCTCAGGGGTGCTATCGCTCATCGTTAGCCTGGTCATCGCAAGACCGTGCTTATCCCAACAGCCCCTGAGATCCTTCTCTTGGTCAAGTAACCCCGGCATGAACTCCTCGAAAAGCTCCTCCATAGACTCCCTGTCACGAAGCGATGCGTTGTGGTACATGTCGAGATCAACACGCTTGTTCTCGCACCGATTAAATGAGTGCGCAAAGGTGATCCAAGTAACCTCCCGGCCATCTTCCAGCCCAAATGTCAAAGACACAGACGGGAATTGTGACTGGGTGCCATAAGTCACCCTGATGGGAATTACCGGGGGAGAATTGTTGTCGCCTTGGGGGCCCCTCAAAGTTCCAGCGGCAGTTTTTTGGCTCTTGCTCGACTCATCTTGGTCTTCGGCATCAACGGAGCGCTTATCGCCTGTCTTTACGGTAGAACTGGGTTTCGTGCCCGACCTAAGTGCGTTGTGGAATGTTGTGCCGAATAGCTGGTCTGGAGCACTGTCAATATGGATCTTACAGGCGCGCTTAGAATCGAGCCGTGTGAGCTTCTTGGTCTTCTTCTTCTTCTTCTTCTTCTTGTCGCCCTGGGAAGTGTTCATTTCGAAGGTCGGCTTGTCCCACGTCTCGTGCTTTGAGTTGTTCTTTCTACCGTGTACGGCGCTGAACTTAAACTCGCGCTCGTCTATGGCTTCATCCGTGACATATGCCGAACCAGCCTTCTCAAATGCTGCCCAGTACTTTGGCTCGAGGGCCGCAATCGGGAAGGAGCCGACGAAAGACTCAGTGCTTTCAACGTCGAAGTTGAAGTTGTATGGGACTTCCCCAAGGTCGTCATCGTCGTAGTCGAAGTCGAAGCCGGAGGAGGAGGAGGAGTAGTCGTCGTTATCGACGGAGGGCTCGTCGAGGATCTCACCCTCTTCCATTATGGCGTCGTCGTCGGGGTCAGGCGCGGTGGAGCTGATATCAATCTTGTTCAGCGATGTGCTGACTTCCTCCTCGGAGAGGGCGCCGAAGGCGTTCCCATTTTGGCTCTTCGGGCCAGAAGAAGAATGTGTATGAGACATTTTTCAAAAAAAAAAAAAAAGAAGACACGAAGGATCCCTATGGGATTCTCCGCGAAACGCACTCTTTTCGAGTGCGCCCACCTGACTCGAGGACAGGATTTTTCAAAAAACACAAAACCAACTGCCTCTCCCGAAGGAGGCAGAGGTTACGAAGATTGAGAGCCTTGCAGCCTCTGCAGAGGCTACAAGACCGAAGCGCGAACAAAAGAGACCACTGGCGCAGACGAAGCAGGACACAGTCGTGGAGAGTGTGTGGTGGTGGTGAGGAAGACAGATTTCGCGTCGTGCGTGAGGTTTACTCCATGGGAAGTTTGCCAAGACCTACCACGGGCCATTCCTCTTTGGTCGACTGACCTCCCAATGAACGCTGAGCAGTTGCCCGCTGAGAACACTGCCAAGCTACCAAATGGCATGACAATATCTCCATCGGCGCCATGAGCAGCTCTTATTTGCCCAAGAACAGAACCTTTGCAGTTGATCCGATTACCACGCGTTCAGCTACCTACGCTATCCCCCTCTACGTCCTACTTCGTCGGCGCAGCTCTTCAACGCACGAATAGAAATTGCTTGTCAAGATTGAAAATTCGGGTTGAAAATGAAATACTAAGGAATCTTGCTTACCGGAGCAGATAAATGAAGATTACTCTTACTTAATGCAATAGGTTGCGGCCCCTTCTCAGAAACACGACCCTCCAACTTTCCCAGTTTTCGGACGGGTCGCGCCGAGGATGTCAATTTCAGGGCAAGGCTATTGCTAGAGAAAAGCTCGGGCGAGCATTTTACGTTCTTGCGGACAGGGATCTCATATTATTACCTCTCCTTTCGAAACATCTCCCTCGTATTCCAGTTGAGAAGCTCGGCCAAAACGTCGTTCGTATCACCAACATACTTAGCCGCGGATGGTTCCCATCATCCGAACAAGACCATCAAAGGGCTACGAGCGGCGTGGGAATGGATACTCGATTTTTCAGAAACGACACATGGAGAGATTGTTCGTTGCACCTCATCAGGCTGGAAGTGAAGATGTTATATGTAAGTGCGAGCGGCTTTCAGACCTTGAAACTATATCTTAGTGCTCAGTTCTATACTCCTTAGAGTGTATGTAATATTAACTCACCATTATAAAACTTATACGCTGTTTAATGTAGAGGCTATTCATTTCAGCTATGTCCTTCAGCTGTCTGGTATCATAAAAGCTGTAGCTAACCTTTATAGCTATCCAGTTAACTAGGAAGCATTGACCCGAGCGGAATACAGAGCCTACCATGTGCCTCAGTACCTGGTAATCGACCCCTTCGAACAAAAGCAGTAGATCCTTCGTCATACGCATCGCGGGAATGGGCAATGCAGAGGTTGCAGAGGTCCGAGCGAGATGAGGATGCAATTTGTAGGACTAAATGAATGAGCTGCAAGAGAAAGAGGAACCGGTTGAAGAGACGATGGTCTAGATCCGAAGAGAGTCGGCATACGTTAGACGGTGATGGGAAAGGCGGTCAGTGTGCTCAGTTATCTTGTTCGCACATCAACCGAGATGACCTTCAAAATGAAGTCAACGAAATTTGCGGTGTAACGGCATTGGAATCAGTGCACTTTGGCCGTATTAGAGTTGTGTGAGCGTCGATATGGGTACTATTGGGTACGCAGGAGACGACGAACGTTGTCGGCCGTCTTTCGTGCCAAGTGCCATTTTCCCTATCTCATTTCATCAGAGGCTTCTACCGCTAGAGCCTTTTAGGTTTAACGTTGCGCACGGGCAACGCGCTGGCCTGGGCCAGCAATGCTTGTGTTCCTGGATGGCACTTGGTCGTAGAAAGAGTCTCGCCTGTGCATCAAACCTTGCTCAAATGAGCGTTAAGTTGTTAAGAAGATCGTAGAATCCTCACCATTAATTATGTTGCCTTATTAGATGTTTTTCTTCGAAATATTTTAAGTTTAGTTTATTTCTCGGTTTAATCTCGTATATGTATTTTCCTGCTGAGCCAAAGACTTTAAGAAGAGCTGCAGAAATTAACATTCTATCTATTTAAGCTGATTCATCCGATGATATGCATTCCTGGTCAAAGTCATATGGAATGCTGTCGTGTCATACACATGCTGGGCTATGCGCTTTCAGACAAGATGCTGAGATGCTGGACACCGAAATCTATATATGTAAATATATTCTAAGGAAGGAGTCAAAATGTGGCTGGAGCTGTCTGTGGAATGATTCCAGCACGCTATATTTTCGACGCCGGTGAGTTCTCCTTCAGCTCTTGCGCTATAGCCTTGGTAAGCGATGCCACGACGTCGTGCTCATGAATCCAATATGGATCCGATCGGCTCTTTATCCTTGCCCTCAGTTGATCCTCGGTTTCGGTGCTCTTCTGCCTTAGTCGAGCGATAATTGCTTTATTCCCTTCATGGACAGTCGATATCACACGGTCTGTGTGTGGCTTCCGAGTTCTCTCGTACAATAATAAGGCTCGTAGGACATCAGACGACGAGTGGCTCCCAGTGCCAGGAGGGAAGACATGCCATAGTGCTGCAACAAATGCGTACGCATCGTCAATGGCGAGAGAGCCGCCAGCAGCCAACGCGCCTCCATGAGCATGTGCAGCATCGCCTGCCAGTGTTATCCGACCATGACCATACGTCCAGCGGTCGAGAGCGGGAGCTGCTGTGTTTGGGTATTGTCGCGTGTAGGGACTCGCGTTGACCATTCTGCGGATAACCGGATGCCAGTCTTTATAGTAATCGCGCAGAACGTTCACGTCTCCATCTGAGTTCCACGTCGCGTCCTTGTAAGGTGCATCAGGCGCGTCTGGATCGCTGTAATGACCGCCCACGATTGTGAATAGGCCGTTCCCGAGTCTTGAAGCGAACAATGTTCGATCAGGGCCCCACCAATGGTTTGCTTCGTTGAGCACAGCATCTTCTAGCCCTTCCAGAAGCTTTACATCAAAAACTGACCGAAACGCGACCCACCCTGTCCACTTTGGCTCGGAGTGGGGAACGAAATAGCGGCGAACAGCAGATCGGATGCCGTCCGCTCCCAGGAGAATGTCTGCGGTCACTGTTGAGCCATCTTCGAACGATATTGTCAAATTGTCGGTAGCGCTGTTGTACACGGCTGACGCGAAGGCTTTCTTCAGATGAATTCTTGAGCTGGGGACGTGCGCAAGGAGGGCTTTTTGGAGATCGGCCCGGTAAAATCGAGCGGTGCTGTGTCTGGGCTCAACATCGCAATGATGAGAGTCTACAGATGTGATCTCATTCGTTTTCCAGTGTCTACGTGTTATCAGTCAAATAACCCTAGCCGAAGTCTTTTAAAATCACCTGTATATCATGGGGAAGCCCGATTTGTTGCGAAACGCGATTGAGTCATCGAGCGCATTGTCCACGCCGAGTCTTTCCAACGTCCTCAGTCCGTTCGGGCCAAGAGCAATACTTGCGCCAATCTCCTCAAGTCGCGTCGCGCGTTCGTATATCTGATATTCAATGTCTGGGTGACCGTTCAACCCTGCTGCAGCTGCAAGACCCGCAACACCAGCGCCAATGATGGCCACCGACAGTTTCGGGAGCTGGGCCATGATCCAGATGGACGCGCGATATCCAGACTCGGTAACTACGCGCTACAAATATCAACTGCCTGTATTTCAAAGGAAGAGCTGGGAAGTCAAAATATATCGATACCGATGTCTTGGAGCTTAATCATGAGGCTATCAGTGGCCCCTGGGCAATGCCGCATTTTCGGCATGCCCCCGAGCACGCCAGACCAGTTACACATGATGTTATCGCACCACTCCCACAAGCACACACATACGGGTGTAACCACCCGCATCTTGAGCATGGAATACACCCATGTGCGTCTCAGAATGATTATCGGCATGTTCGATTCTTTGGAGAGGCATTCAATGATCGACGAAGTCATCCTCGGTGATAGTGGTCCATACCTACCCTGCCGCTGCCTTGGTGTTGGAAAGATACCATCGCTAGTCTGCAGTTTAAGGGCATACTCGCGTCATTCAGGCCCGCAATTAGACAATTGGAGTTTGGGAGCTCGATCAGACATGGCGGGAGTTCAAGATACCTATTATCTGGACCCCGAACTACGGGCGTGTCAATTATAGACGGCAGCCTCGATTCTGGACTTTCATCAGAATCCACCGTGTACCTCTTGGCTACACCAAACTAAAACAAACCCCAGATTTCACTCGAACAAGTCTGGCAATATGAGCAAATCTATAGAGGCGTCCGTGGAGCCAGCAGCGCCATCTAGTCTTCCTTCTGCACCAAGGCTGCCAGACCGCTATGCCGATGAAAGCTACAAGTTATTTTCCAAAGTCCACGTCAGTGAACCTACCTTGGAAGAGTCAATAGCGATCCGAAACAAGTGCGTCCGATGGATCTTGCCTTTTCTATGCATTGGTTACCACCTCATGTATATCGATAAGCAGACGGTCAGTGATAGTCACTCCAAACATTGGAGGATCGGGCAAAATGCTGACGGAATTAGCTCGGAAACTCTTCAATTTTAGGCATTCTGAAGGACGCACATCTGAACTCTTCGCAGTACAACTGGCTAGTCTCAATATTCTATTTCGGCTATCTTCTAGCAGAATGGCCTCAGAATTGGGCGCTCCAACACTTTCCAGTTGCCAAATGGCTTTCGGGTAACCTCATTGTCTGGTGAGTGGACTATATAATGCTGTTGTGAACGGCATTAATATATGCTTTAGGGGAAGCATATTGTTACTTCACATTCCGTGCAACAGTTTCGCGAGCTTGTTCGTCGTGCGCTTCCTTCTCGGACTTGCTGAAGCTTGCATTGTTCCTTCCTTCCTCCTAATCTTGTCGATGTTTTTCACGTACGACGAACAAGCAGTCCTTATGCCATGCATGTGGGCCATTGGGAACGCTAGCCCAATCACTTCCGGCCTCCTATCGTATGGCGTCCTTTGGATCAAGACCGGTAGTTTTGCGCCTTGGAAATGGTTCATGGGTATGAATTCCCCTCTCCACAGGCATCATTTATCAGGACATATTTACTAAGTCACTTTGACTTGGTACAGTGATTACTGGTTCGTTGACACTTCTGTTTGGCATTGCGGTTTGGCTTTGCCTTCCGGATTCTCCTCTAACGGCCCACTTCCTTACACTCGAGCAGCGTGCTCAAGCAGTCCATCGCATCAAAAGTAATCATTCTGGGATCGAACAAAAGCGCTTTAAGCGATATCAATTCATAGAAGCCCTGCGGGATCCCAAGACTTGGTTGTTCTTTTTCCATGCCTGGGGACAAGAGATGTCTAATGGCCTCACAAGCCAATACTCGCTCATCATCCAATCATTTGGTTTCACCACCCTGCAGACCACTTTGCTCGGTTGTGTCACTGGCCTGACCGCTTTGGTATCCTTGTTGTTTGCCGCAGTCGTCCTTGCATGGACTAAGAACTGCCGAGCGTGGATCTCTGCTGCGGCGTACGTGCCTACGATCGTTGCTTCTATACTATCATTGGCACTTCCTTGGACCAACCGATGGGGCCTGCTAGTAGCAATTTGGCTCCGATCGACCACCGGCATTCCGTACAGTGTTGTGATGATTTGGGCGGCGAATTGTTCAGCAGGCCATACGAAGAAGACGACAGTCATCGCACTCTACCACGTTGGTTATGGCCTGGGAAATATCCTTTCTCCTCAGTTGTTCCAGCCGCAATACAAACCAAGATATCTGGTCACATGGGGAGTGATTCTCGGTGTGGGCTGCGTTTTCCCGATGCTCGTTGTGCTATTCTTGAGGTATTATCTACGGAAAGAGAATAAGAGAAGGGACGAATTGCAGAGTAAGGGTTTAATTAATGAAATTGGAGTGCTGGAGCATATCAACATCGATGATGGAACGGTAGGAGAGGAAGTGGTTGATGCAAGGCAGTTGGATTTGACCGATCGGCAGAACCTCGCTTTGTAAGTTGATTTCTTTCTATTGCATCCCTGTCAATTGTTCCCAGGTTCACTGACCATTATACAGCCGCTACGTCCTCTAGGCGATGATGAAACAACTTGTTCGTCTAGACTCCTCCGCTGGTTAAGCTTCAGCGCAACACCTATTCCCAGAACAAGCGTGCAGAGAGCCACATGTTGATAAGATGAATAACTTGAACTCCAGTTGCATAAATCCAATTGCTTGAACGCTAAAACCATATCGCAGAATCGCCAGAAATTGAATTCACACATTACATCACATTCGACGCCATCATATACATGTACACACCACTCCACGACAAGGAGTAGTCCACCTTGACCGTTGGACACGCGTCCCAAGTTGGTAGCAATTTCGTCCTTGATCCTTCTTCTGACCCTCTTCTCTTCGACATGCGTGCCGTCTCCGAAAACAAGCGCAATCTATTCCAAACTCTTTCTGCTTCGGAGAGGACTGCAACGTTATCGACAGCCCGGGCATGCAGGAGGGGGGAATCGATCGCTGGGAAGCCCTGCAGCATATTGAGCCAGCGCGCATACTGCTTGCAGTGTACAATCCGAAGCGACGACACCTTGCACTCGGAGCCAGCGCTGACAATCACGCGCTCGAGACACAACTTCGTTGGTCAACTTTAATGCTTTGCGAGCTCATCCCTTCCAACAACAAACACCAGGCTACGATGGTCACAACGGGCGTGGATGTTCACCTCTGTGGCGAATGGTCCCAGCATCCGGGTGAGCATATCAAGGACTTTTTGCATAGCCTGGATACGGAAAATAGCCGGCCAACGCAGACGCTGGTAGCTGCACTGAGAGAAGCGTAGGAGTTGAGACGGACCAGTACGTCTGTTGCTTCACCAGCAACAAACTATTCGCCTCATTCAATTTGCTCCCACCCCTGGTCTCCATTCGAATTAAGGGACGTGAGAGTCTCAGATCCTGTTAGCTAAACGGTGGTATCCAGTTCTCCTCAAGCACTTATGTCGAGCAATCTCTGGCTGCTCAACGCAAGAAGATATCCCTCCAAGTAACGTCGCCCTCGAGCGCTTCACCATCCATGAATCCAGGGAGAATGCAAGGGCCAATCAGGTCTTTCAACATATGATGGAGGCCAAGACCTTGAACCAAAGGGAAGAAAGCATACTCCAGCTGCGAACGGCGGTCCTTTGGTCCCCTCGTGAAGAGACCGCTCCAGTTCTGGTCGAAAGTAGTCATTTTCAGCATCCAGAGCATCCATCTTATGAAGTGAGCATCATAGCCCGGCAAGCAGGATCCCTGGCCACAATACTTCGTCAGAAGAAGGTGCTTCACATCTTCCAGACACTTCGAGTCCAGACACTCCCAGCCCAGACACTCCCCTTTGAGGAATGGATGAAGCAGAGACGTTGAAAGTCTCTCAAGCTCCCCTTCAAGTGTTGCTAGGCTCGGATTTTCGCTTCCATATTCTTTGGCCCTTAGTACAGCCGACTTCAACGATAATTCGAGCACAAAATCGAGACCAAATCCCTGGAGATACGAGCGTGTCTGTTCAAGCGTGGATGATAGTGGCACATCGCGTTTTCGTACGACAAAGGGACAACGACCACCTTGGAGTAGGACTACTGAGTCGCCACAGCAAACGTCAAGAGGGCCCAAGCCGTGTAAATATATCAGAGGGAGTGGGTCATTATGTGAATGTTTCGCAACTGGCGCCCACGCAAAGCACCTACGGCGCGCTGTAGATATTCCTATCGCTCTGTCGAATTGTTCTGCAAATGATTCCTGTATGTTCTCGTCGGGAAATAACCTCTTGAGGAGATGCCAAAGAAAGTCTCTGGTCCGGTTACGGACTTCGCTGGGAGAGCCACTTGAAAATTTAGAAGAGTATTCTTTAATCAAATTGCCAAGAACAGCGACGGAGGTGATGCCAAGAAGTATAGATAATCGAGTTTCAACCACAGCAGCATTGTCAGGCGATTTCCAGAGTGGATCGACTAATCCATAAAGGGGTGATCGGTTTGAGAAGACAAGCCAGGACAGATAGCTCGAGAAGTCATATAGAAGTGCCCTGGTAAAGCCAGTAGAGGGATGTTTTTTGGGGAGAATATCGCCGCAAATCAATCTCCAGAAGACTGTTTCATATTTGCTGTCCGTTGGAAAGGGCTTGAAACGCCGAACACCGTACCCCTGCCATAGCCACTTGCCAAGTACGTCCGCACAGCTTTCTTCGTGATCCCATATCATTGGATCTGAAATCCCTACAACAGTGCCAATGACAGTCCCGCGAGTCTCTAGGAAATGCTTAGGTCTGCTTTGATTGTTGGCTCGTGGGTTGTAGGCGTTGGTGCCTTTGGCGGCATCGTAGAGACGGTACTGTTCATCTGCAAATGTATTGAATGGCGTCGACTCAGGTATGCCAAAATCTGGAACCCAAGAAGGCAAACTTCCATGGTACTTCTGTCCTCCTGCCAGTGTGAGGATGCTCAAAGACTGGCTTGTTCGAATGCAATCGAAGGCTGCGTTGATAAAAACCAAAGGAGCATCCAATTGGTAATCAACCCGAATAGATATAGCTGACTTGTTGAGTAAACCAAGTAGAGCATAGACTTTATCACGTTCGTCAGACGCTCAGCAAGTAATGAATCTCTGGAGCAATGCGAGTAGCTGAGTATTTGAGCCGCTTCGTAGCATGATCCTAGCCTCGGATAAATCTTCAACCAGTTGGCAGATACGTTGTATGACCTTGGTATGCGCTGTTGGAAGCACTGAGACTGTCTTGGAGCAGCAACCGAGGGCATGGTGTTGATACCTGGCAGCTGCCTCACTCATCGCATCCCATGTGATCGTTTCAGATCCGTAAAGGAAAACGATGTTCTTGGGAACAACAACCTCCTGTACAGTCCAAATTCGAGTCCACCACGATGAGCAAATCAGCAGCCGGACTGACTCAAAGTATTCCTCTTGAAACCGTGCGCTTTCTGAGTTAGGGGTGTGAAACATTGGAATGGTGTGAAGGCATGCAGATCCTTCCTGATTGTCGTTCGGAGATTTCAGATTTGATAGAGCTTTCAGATAAGTGAAGGCATGAGGTATGGGGCGCTTCTCTAACCGTTGTCGCTGTGTCTTGTTCGTAACGGGTGGCTCTCCCATATACATTACGGCTTCCTTTGAGCTACCAAAGATGTCACACATTAACCAACCTGATGAGTTCGCTCGATAACATCAGCTTGATTGATGCAGATTGTATCCACCCACAACAATTCTTTTGTGAAGTTTCCGGACCCGCCTAAGAGCGGCATCGAGATTTGGGGTGATGTACTGCGCCTTGCCACTCAAGTAGATTGGTCGGCTACGCTTTGCAGTTCCCCAGACGTATGAAAGAGCTGTATAGCCCGGATTCGCATCCAAGGAAGACTGGACCAAGCGGCCGATCAAGGGGCTCGTCCATTGACCTTCATCCAGTTCCAGTAAACGTGTTTCTTTGCCAACCAGCGGCACTCCACTGGAAATAGTGTCCATGACGAAATGTAGACGATTGAAATTGAAATTAAAGGTGAGAAGGGTGAAGACTTGTAGAGAGTAGCCTTACTGAGAGAGAAAAGGCTGCAGCGTGGCTGAGCCTGCATGAAGGCCTGAGGCCTCAAGCGGGGACAGTAATGCTGCAAAATCCGTCTCGGTGGAGAAGCTGTAATCCACGATGTAATTGCAATCTCCCAACTTATGTCCGAGAGGATATTATCTACTCGTATAATTCGAGTTTTAACTTCAGAGACCTGAGAAGGCAAATTGCGGGCTCTATGTTTATGCGGAATGGCGGGATGGAAGTTACGATGCATAACGATTATCGTCCCCTCGCCTAGCTGCTCTAGAGAAATCTACCTTTAGCTGTCTTTTCACATTTGTTGAGCTATGAAGTTTATCGTCGAAGAGGGAGTTTCCGAAGCAGCTACAAAGGCATATAAATAGGCAGTACGTGATAAAAAATGACCGACCTTGATTTCTTCCCTTGATTTCCTCCCTAATCCTTGTCGGGACAGACCCCCTGTGGCACAGACAGTGGCCGCTCGCTGGTGGAGTGCTCCTTGCCAGTCCTGCTGCGAGAGCTTGAGTGCTGAATTGTGACATACAGGTATATGGTTTTGAGAGTCTAGTCATTGCTCAAGATGTCGTCCGGAGTGTTGTTCAAGAGCGGCCCCGCCTTCACCAGTGCCGGATCGGCCCCTGTGCGATTTGCATTCGAAAGGAAAATCTTCGAATGCACTACTCTTCAAGTTACGCGACGCCTCGGCTGTATCTTCTAAGGCTATAGAGTGGCACTCGTGACGCAGAAACAAGCTGGATCCAGGGGACGTTGGCATAGGATAGGATATTCCGGACGGGAGCGTCTCTGCCTGTTCATCCGTTCATTCCTTGCCAAACGCCAACAATCCCACGACGGCAGCCAGTAACAGTCCAGCTTCAGCGACGCACACTCTAAAGCGCTTGCACTCGTCCTCCTGAGTCCTGGATTTCTGCTTGGCGCTCTCCTCTCTCTTACCTGCCTAATGCTGTTAGGGGTCTATGCTCCCTGGCGTCAGACCATCGACGCCACGTTCCCAAGGCCCGCCATAACGGTCAAACGCTCTCGGGACGCACTTCCCTATGGTGGATCATCCTCTTTGAAGGACTTGCATCTGCTATCTCGGCTATCTCGGCCTGTGAAGTTTCCTGTGTCTTCCTTCCTGTCGGCCCTGTGCATGCACGAAATCCACGCTCCGAGAATCCACACACTACAGCAGTCCACACTCCAGGAGTCCGAGAACATAGCTTTTTGTCTACGAGCCAAGCCCTGCGGCTTGCAGTTGGAACTGCGCCAGATAGATTAATGGTGCACTTTCGAGGTTAAAGATTGTCCAACTATTAGCCGCCGTCCACGCTGCAGCTGCAGCCATGTGGCACAGCACTATGGATGCAGATGAACCTGCCGGGGTCCGTCTGGCGGTCGGTCAGAGCTCAAAGCGCGCATTTCCAAAATCAAGTGGGTTCCAATATGAATTCACCCTCTTAGCTTTACTCCGTATTTGCTTCAAAATCTTTCTTCATTATTTTCAATTTGAAGCATTCAATCGACCTTGAGCGGAGCGTTCATTCTGCACTTGATCAACACCATGCCTCCCACAGGTTCACAATCCCATGACGGCGACGGTGTAGGAGCGCCGGAAAGGGATACAGAGCTCATCCAAGTCGAGAGCCAGCTTTCGTCTCTTTCAATCCGGGGCAATGCGCCTGACCGCGAGAACACCTCGCACTCCCACTTCCCTGAGAATACACCGCGAATGAGGCTGTTTGGTGCATCTGAGGGTCACGAGGATCGATCAACAGCATTCAAATTTGGGAGTCCTCAGGATGCTTCCCCAGAGCACCCTCGTGCTCCCCAGGACTCTCGTTACCTAACGCCTCCTCGCGGAAGAACTCCAGGAATGAGGGTACTCGGCGACTCCGATGACCAGGAGACTAACCAAGCGGCATTCACATTCAGAAATCTCTACAATGCGTCTCCGCATCCTTCTCCTGCTCCAGAGACAGGGCCAATTCTACCGAATCATACAGATGCGGACACTACAACTAGTAGTGCTGCGGAGCAAGTGCCGGCCTATAATGTTCAAAACGAAAAACCACCAGAAGGCGCAATATTCTTCACGCCGCAATTTCAGGAGCAGCTCTCCAGAGGTATTCGTGTCACCAAAAGCCTTGCTGGCGATTTCGATCATTTCCAGCTCAAGAGTGGGAGCGACATTTGCAGACTTCGAGATGATGCACAGCAATTGAGCAACTTCCACACAACTGACACAAGAATAATAGCACTACTTGGAGATTCAGGAGAAGGTCGGTCAAACTTTCTGCCAAGGATATCTTTTGAGTTTGACGAAGCTGACTCTGATACCTGGTACAGGCAAAAGCAGCGTCATCAATTCGTTGCTCCATTGTAACGGCATAGCCGAGACAGTCAGTACCAAACTTCTCCGCACTCCCTACAGAACGTGTACGGCGGCCTACTTATTCCGCATGCTAATGATTGCCAGAGTGATGCTGGGACGGCTTGCACCTCCGTAATAACCGAATTTCGGCAGCGGAGACCACATCAAACCACACCCTTCACCATTGAAGTCGAATATCTTTCCGAATCAAACATTGAAGAAACGGTCAAAGAACTTCTCTGGAGCTACAGTCAGCTGTACCTCCCGGAAGTGGAACAGGATCTCAATGGAGAAGACTATAAAAGGTGCCAGGAGGAATCAGCAGTGGCTTGGTCTACACTGCAGGCGGCCTTTGACAACAGGACGGAGTTCAGGGAAGATCTGTTCCGTGATACCAGTGATGAAGGGCAGAGGAAAGCCCTTGGTCTACTTCTGCAGTGGACACGAGAATTGGACTGGCCAAGAGGAGGGAGGGATGGTTCATGGACTTCTACGGCACGAAACGCGGACAAGTGCCGTGAAATAACGCGAGAACTGATGCAGAATAGGATCTGGCCGTTCACAAAAGTCATTCGGTACGTACCTGATTTTGACATTCTCAAGCCCTTGCTGACGAAGCTCTTCGATAGTGTATTCCTCAGCGCTCAAGTCCTCAAGACTGGTATTATTCTTGCGGATTTGCCAGGTATGAAATTGAGATCCAGTGAAGGTCCTTGACTGAGGAGTAATAGGTCTGCGAGATACAAACCTAGCAAAGGTACGGGCAACGGAGAGATATCTCTTGAAAGCGGACCACGTCTTCATCGTTGCCAAGATTTCCCGAGCCCTAAGTGACCAGTCTCTGAAATCTTCGTTATACGCCGCTCTCGCGCAACACATTCCGCAGGAATGGAACGACTCTGCGGGACAGTCTCTCAGTGTATCTGTCGTGTGTACTAGGACTGAGGTACGATTGTAACCTCAAGCTTTTCATCCAAGCCTATACCTCCAGCTAACAGTACCCAAGGAAATAAACTTTACTGCACTGAAAACTCAGTTCTGTGGTCCAGGAAAGGCGGTCAGCGAAGCTAAACTTCGGAATCTAGACGACAATATCAAACGGGCAAAGAACAGAGGAGATGCGAAGGCTAAGAAACAGTTCAAGCGCGAGTATGTGCAATGATCTCATCAAAGGGACTAAAGGCAGCACTCTGCAGTACTGATCATCTTTAGACGAGACCTCCTCCTGATCAAGGCTCGAAACGACTTCGTGAAAGCTGGTCTCAAGCGAGCATACGCAGAAAAAGTCGAGCACAAGACGCTCGAAGTTTTCTGTGTATCCAACAAGGATTACGACAAAGATTGTCGAAAAGGCCGCGTTCAGTTCGTGGAGGCTAGTGGCATTCCAGAGCTTCGTAAGTTCTGTCACGCCATCAATGCGCAAGCGCAACTGGATGAGTCAAGGAACTTCTTGCTTGCACAGCTCCCGAACCTAGTAAGATCTGCAAGGTTATGGATGGAAAAGGTCTCGGAAGAAGTGGAAGACGTACCTCAGACCGAAGAGATACGAGAGGACCTCCTGGATGATATCAAAGTAGCTCACACGAAGGTAGGCACTAATATCCAATTAAGTGTACACTCCTGATGAAGACCAGATGGAGAAACAGATCAGAGAGCGGATCAATGAGTTCAAATCAGATTTACAGGAACAAATTATGAAGTTTATAGGTACGGAACACCTGTGTATGAATGGGCAAATGGCTAATACTCAAACAGACCAACGCAATGGACATTGGGAGAAAGCTGCAGTGTCGAAAAGCGATGATTGGAATTCCGTAACCATGCCCAACCATTCCCAACTGTGTTTGAATACTAACATTTTCTAGTGGCATTGGAGTATCTTCCCACCGTCCGTAAGCGCAGTGTTCGTCATGCTAATGCAGTTCCTGCAGCGCAGTATAATGCGTGGTGTTTGCACAATGGTCACCACTATACCGAAAAAAGAGGAGATGTCAACTGGAACAACGAATTAATCTGGAAAATGAGGACAGAGCTTGCTTTTCAGTGGGACATGGTTGAGGAGGAAATACCCCAACTGTTCAATGATGTTGGAGACATCGTTCGTGAAGGACTGGACGAAATCCGAGCTTCTTTGATATGTAAGAGCCAAGTCCCATCCCAAATACTTTCAAAGCGGGTTAATTATGAATTACAGCACACAAGGCGGTGCCTACCCTTTCGGATTCCGTGTCCCCCCGGTTCGATCACTTCAACTACCGGGCCCAACGAGCGCAGCGCGAAGTGCTTCAGGCCTTTAAGTAGGGCGCACCTTCTTCAAACGTAATGATTAGGCGCTGCTAAATGGCATTTCAGATTAATCCGTCGCAGTGCATCAGAGGACAATTACAATAGTTACGTCCTCAGGTGCATGCTCTCTGCATACCGCTCGGCTGCACAAGAATCTGGTCAGCTTCCTCTCACCGTGAAACCGAAACACAGCAACTGATGTGCTTGAGTATGCAGGTACCGGTAAGAACAGACGCCAAATAAGTACAATCCGGGGCCACATCTCGAATGGCAATCTATTCCCAAGCATAGCGATGCTCGTTAATAAGGATCTAGAAGAGTTCGCCAAGCGAACGAAGAAGGATATTAAGAAACTCATCAAAGAGGCACTTGAGCCGGTCAAACAGGACGTTCTCATCTCTTATGCTGTGCATGAGTCGCAGGACTCAGACGAAGAGGATGCAGAGGTTCGGAATGGGAACAAAGAAGCACTCAAGCTAGCCGATGTATTGCAAGAGAAAGTGCCAACGTTGGAAAAGGAGCTTCAGGAGGTGAGGAACGCTTTGTTATTACCGCAATAACAGCAGACGGAGTCTCCCATTCATACGGACTCGCGGCTGAGGGCGCTGAATGGTACTATCATGATTTGCTAGCCGAATATACTCAGATATGCTAAGGGCAAGCTCGTAAGCACTAACCAATTGCTGTCGACCGGCCCGAGATGAGAGTAGAAACTAACGAAGAGCTTTTCTCCCTGCTACGGGCCGACAGCACAACTTTAGCCTTGCTTCTTCTCAGTTTTGCGAGTCAACAGTCTGCATGCAACATCGGTGGCTGCACACCGACACCAGGAGCCATTTGTGATAGCAGCATAAGTAGACCACACTCTCCTCACCCTGGTTCTGCCCCTGCCAATTATCAACATGTCGCTCTCATCTTCTCACAAGCCTAACTGACTCTCTATATTGTCTCCCCGTCACCATGCCCAGCCCAAACGTCAAGGAAGACGCGAGGCGCGTCTATGAGGCTATCAAGGGTGGTGGTCTGGCGATTCTCCAGCTCACAGTCGGTTACACCATGATGGGCAGCACCGCGGAAGCGCTGGATCGGATGTTTTTGGCAAAGAAGCGAGGCCCTGAGAAGCGTCATGCGATGGGAGGCAACCTCGAGTTGCACCAGCAGATTCACATTATGCACCTAGAGCACGCTGAAATGGTCCGCTGTCTCATCGAGGACTTTGACCTGCCGTTGGGCATTGTCGCTCCCTACCGAAAGGACCACCCAATCATCAAAAACATTGACACCAGAACCCTCGAAGTCACCACTGCCGGAGACACGCTGTTCATGCTGATCAATGCCGGCAAGCTGCTCGATGAAGTAACAAAGCTAACCATGGCCGTCAACATACCCATTCTAGGCAGCTCTAGCAACCTCAGCGGAACGGGTAAGCCTGCCTTATCGAATTTTGTCTTATTTCTCTTCTACTCTCCTCATGTTGCCCCACCATACAAGAGACGTACTAGTCTAACAGTCGAGAGGCGCCAAGTTCCGCTTTGAGGACGTTCCCGAGGAGCTCAAATCCGTCTCCGACGTTACCCTCGACTACGGTCTAATAAAGTTCGTTCACTCGCCACGCACCAGCTCAACGATGCTCGACTTTAGCGGACCAGTTCCCAAGGTGCTACGCATTGGCGTAGGTTACGAAATAATCCGTGACCACATCCAACGGTTTTGGGGAACCGAGCTACCCAATGATCCAGGCTTCCATGTTAACCCCTCCGGCCACATGGGCACTGCACCAGCACCGCTCAAATCGCTACAAGATCTCATCACTGTTAGCTAAATGCTTCATGGGTACTGTAATGGTTGTTGCTATTGCGGTCTGGCTATAACCACTATGCACTTACGACAAGCGGAATATAGAGACGGCTATTTAAATACATGCGTCGCTATAACAATAAACTGAATAGCGAGGGCGACGCCGCCTCACCCTTTGCCCACGGGCAAGTTCCTCGCCCATGGCACTTGCCGGGTCAGGTAAGGAGGCCCACCTCTCTAGAAGGTACTATATGGCGTTGATAGAGATCGCGCAGGATAAATATAAAGGGCTTGCCCTCCACTCGATTGATTATAAGTCATCGTACTCTTGGAAGGGCGCTTCGACCATAGTGGTCGGGTCGGCCAACACTGGTAAGAGCACTCACTGCCTTAGGATTGGTCACCCTACGAGGCAAGCACAGGCGTTCATATCTCCGTCTAGCGCATGATATAGCTAGCGATATGCTCGAGGCTGGCGTAGCATCTGTCACGATGATACAACGAGAACGGACAGGTACGTCGAAGAGCCCCCTCGCCACTGAGCTTAACCATCCTCTATGACACTGACTCGACGGGGGCGTCTTAGCCGTGATTCCTGTGGAATACATCACCAATTCTATGAACAGTAAATCAACTTACATGGTCCTCTAAAAGTCACGGCTTGACAGCCTGCAGAAATCTTCAATCGGACCTTCTCTAACGAGGTCGCTGATCGAATTCACATGTCACTACCAATCGCCGTATCGCGCCAGATCGCTATGAAAACGATGCATCATAAGCTGTCACTCGAAATGGAGCGCCTGGATGCCCTCGAGCGCGTTGGCTTCCATGTAATTCGCGACATTGACAGAATTGGGATCGCCTTTGAGAAGCGAGGCACGCATTACCTCGACGTCGGGGCGTCGGCTAAAATCGCGAAAGGGCTGGTATTTTTCCTTGTTTCCTTGTGGATTGCTGTGTAGAGGCGTTTACACATGTGCTTACTTGAATATACTGACGGATCTATTCCAGATCAAAATCAAGTCTCCCGTTGTTCCCACCAGGTTTACTTCTACAGGTCTCAAATTCAGCGACGGACCCTCCCTGGATGCAGACGTCATCGTCTTTTGCACAGGTTTCGAAGCCAATGTGCGCGCTGTCGCCACCAAAATCTTCGGCAGTCTAGTTGGCGAGCAACTTGAAGATTTTTGGGGTCTAGATGCTGGGGGCGAGCCGCGCGGAGCCTTTCACCCTTTAAGCGGTATGTGCTCTCACTTTCTCCAACAATTCTTAGACTTTGGCTCCTTGACTGGTATTCGTCTAATTGGTTGCTATTGCAGTCCCCGGGATCTGGTATCACGGTGGAGATTTTGGCTTCAACCGATACTTCTCCCGTTTCATCGCACTACAAATCAAGGCCGATATAGCCGGCGTGCCATTCGTGCCATACACAAAGATGCCCGAACCTTGATGTAGATAAAGTAGAACATAGAACCAAGACAAATGTTTCGCCACTAGAAGCTCTTAACATCTTACTATGCTATTCCTCCTCGCTGTCTAGAGGGTTTTAGGCCCACTATAGAGATATTAGAAAATATTTGGTATAGTTATTTACGGAAGTAGACTTATTCTTTAGTAAAATAAAAGTTATCAAAAGTTATAGTGGCATTGTTCAAATTCAGGGGTTGCTCAGGGGTTGCGATACCTCTACCGGCGCGGCCCTAGACGCCGGGCCGGTGTGGCCGACTCCATCATTTTTATGGGGAAGACTTCGTTGAATGTAACGAAATTTTCAGTGTCTGGGGAAATAGACAAAATGTGATCAAAAATCAAGCGGGCCGGATGAGTCGCGGGGCTCTCTACGCTTGGGATGGATAGTTTTCATTTAAGCCCTTTAATTAATGTCATGTTCTCCTTTTTGTTATTACAGCTTACCATTTGCTATGTCAGTTGAGTGAACATGACGAACGACGCGAAGATTATCAACAGCGGCAATGTGACCTTTCACTTGGAAGAGGGCGAGCTTGGAAAAGAAGAGTTTGTTGAAACCGAGGATCTGGCCGTTATAGATCTCGAGAACCGTGATGCCTACAAAGGCGATGGCTCGGACGGCAATGTCGAGCTGTTCAACATTAGAGCGGCGCTTGCGGTGTTTTTTCTTTGCTAGCTATTCTCCTGTGCGTGCTTCCTTTTTCATTTTATCCCTTGCACGATCCAATTTCTATCGCTATCTTTGCTTGTCTCTCTTATTTGCCAGGAGTATCAAAACTGACACTGGGTTGTGTGATAGCATCTCAGATTCTGCTCTACTTTGTTGGTGGTACGCTGCCTTATATCGAAAAGGACCTCGGCTTTGAGAAGGGTTCTGGCTGGGTTCCTGTAGCCAATACGTTGGCCACCACTGTCATCTCGCCCTTTGTGGGCTACCTCCAAGACCTACTTGGCCGACGCTATATTGCCATGGGCGGGTCACTTATTTTAATCATTGGCATCATTATCGTCGGCACTGCCAATAGCTTTGGCCAATTGGTCGCCGGTATGGCAATCGGAGGCGCAGGTGCAGGCGTCGGCGAGCTGACGGGATTTGCTGGGTGGGTATGTCTCCTCATGAACACATCGCTGCGAAATGGCTAATATTGTTTTCTCTCTCAACAGCGTGTCTGAGATTGTTCCGGTCAGGTATCGAGGCTACTCTATCGCGCTG
The DNA here is from genome assembly GCA_010015805.1 of Rhizodiscina lignyota. Classification (NCBI taxonomy): domain Eukaryota; kingdom Fungi; phylum Ascomycota; class Dothideomycetes; order Aulographales; family Rhizodiscinaceae; genus Rhizodiscina; species Rhizodiscina lignyota. The sequence continues at coordinate 2,202,429 of ML978121.1, read as the reverse complement.
ATGGCCTTCTTTGTCGTACCTTGGAACCCGTACCTGCTCTACTCCAATCTAATTGCTGGCTATACTACCTGGCGCTGGACTATCTGGATCACCTTGTAGGCGCCGCTATTCCAGCTCCCTTCTGAGACTGATGTTTACCGATGTTAGGATCGTCAACGGTATCACTCTAACTGGGCTCTCCCTGACCTATTTCCCCAAGCACTACCGGCGCGCCGAGGGCATGTCGCGGCGCAGAATTTTGGCCAACATTGACTACGTGGGAGGCTTTCTGTCCATTGTCGGACTGACACTTTTGTACAGTCACTTTCTCCACCCCTTCGTAGGCAATATTAAAGATGAGATCTGAACAACAATGGCTGACTCAATCTCTCTAGCCTGGTAGCCCTTCAAGCTGGCGGTTACACACACCCATGGAAAAGCGCATACGTCTTGTGTACCCTGATCATTGGGCTATTGATCTGCATCGCGTTTGGAGTATGGGAGTGGAAGCTGGCTCCGTATCCGATGATTCCGCGCGAGCTCTTCTCCGGCCAGCGTGTTGTGGGTATGGGCTTCGCAGTTGCATGTGTGGGGGGAATCAACTTCTTCTCACTGCTCAACTTCTACCCGCTCGCACTTGAGACTCTGTACACTTCCGGTCCTGTTGGTATTGGTGTCAAAGGCCTGGGATACGGCTTTGCCGTCTCTTTTGGCTCCGTGTTTTTCACTCCGGTGATGAAGCTCTTCTGGTCCATAGTCTCGAAACCACCGGCAACGATCGGGCTGATACAGGCGAATCTCCTTCTTTGTACCTGGCCCTTTCCAACTTCATCCTTGTGGACCGACTTGTCAACAAATCTTGGAGGCTTTGGTATAATAAGCGCGATGCATTTGGGACTTCACCAAAGGGGAATTCCAGCAGGCTTTTCAAGGAACCCTAATCCGAACACGAACGATGCCATGCTCCGGGAAAGGTCTCGGACATGGGCTGGCTGCAATATCGTTAGTCAAAGGTGTGATCGACTTCCAGTAGAAGTGCCCTTTTGCGGAAACTGATAGTGCTTTATTTAGATTATCGGCGATCATTGGGCTGCCACTGCCTTCGTCCTTTAAGTGGACTGTCGATGTTGCTTGCCAGCCGGACAACCCACATGGCTTACCCGATGACCTCTATCATCAACTGATCATTCATCGGCTCTGTGATCGCTTAGACGAAGCTCTATCTAATAAGCCGCTGCAGCCTGGACACACTGTGACCATCAGTGACCATTACGATCTTTTGACCTCGTTAGAGAAAGACCTACATACCTTCGAGCAGAAGTACATAACTCGACTCTCCAGTAGGTGATCTAAAAAGGCTTATGGCTGCCCGCTAACATGCTAGGGGTTAACCGACTCTACCTTCTATCCGCGCGATTACACTTGCAAGCATACCACTTTCTCGAGTCTGATAAGGTTGACTGTCGCAAGGATGGTATACTTACAGCTTACCGAACGGCGAGCAATCTGATATTGGAAGTTGACGAGGAGCACTCCAAGTCCAATGTCCCTTCTTTCCTCTCCAATTTTTTATTGCGAATGCTGTCCACCTCTGCAGCTGTCTTGTATAAGGTGCTTCTCTCGGACTACGCAAAAGAAATCGATGCTAGAGCAGGGAGAAAATCCTTCAACAAGGCCATAGCTTGTCTGCGGCGATGTTCAGTAGAGAACAACGACATTGCTGGAAGAACAGCAGAAATCATGACTCAGATTTGGGTCACATTCAGTGGGGAGAGCTCTGGAGTCCCAAGGTTACGGGTCAACGGCCGTCTGGCTGCCTCTGTCGCGTTCGACTGTCTTTGGCAATGGCACAGTGAATTTGGAAAGTTCGACTACACGCCCTCCACAGGTCAGTCATTCACGCTCCGCAGTGACGTTCGTATATATTAACCTGAGCTTGTCAGCCCCACCCAAGGACCTCGAGGCCAATATCACGCCTCCCTACAGTGAAGCAGACTTTGCCGTCGATAATCTCGATTTATTCTTGGCCACTCCGTGGCTGTGACGGCACCGAGATTGAAATAAGATCGCGGCAACCAGACAAATGAGATGTCCTAGGACAGTCCTGCATTCTAGGGACAACTTGAGGGTAATCAAAAGCCTACCTCCGTATCAATGGCCCAAATCGGGTATGGGATGGGATGGTACGGTAGGACGTATTCCGAAAGAGCCCAAAATTGAGCCGATGCGACAGCTCAGGTTGGTACCTCCACACTTCAGGATAGCTTAGTTGAGCTCAGGTTAAATGAGGGTACACTCAGGACCAAAAGAGGAAGCACACATTTGCGGGCCACTCTCAAATATAGTGTCTATCGCTAGTACTATACAGGAAGTAGTGACGCTTGCATGCAACCCCCAATGCGGAGTAGAGTACGGCGTACGAAGCCCGACAGCCATTTCGAACGAGATCACGAAGTGGTGCATTGCTGAACAGAAAGGTTGTGATCTATCGTAATCGCAATCTCGTAGCGTGTGTTCGAGAGGGTATTGTCTAACTGTATTCGAGTGTCAACTTCTGCTGCCCAAGGAAGGGAAACTGCAGGCTCTATGTTGATGCGGGATGGGAGAGACGAATTATCCCTCATCTCACTACTTTATAGCAATCCAACTTCAAACCACTTTTTCAAATTTTATCGAACTATAAAGTTGATTATAAAGGAGAGAGTCTCCAACGCAGCTACAAGAGCCATATTATATAGCAATAGTACCTTCTGGGTCTTTGACACCAAGGCTACCAAAATAACTACATCGGTCTCTACATAGATTTTGACTGCGATTCCCGTCGCTTTACCTCCAAAGCCAGTTCAACTTTAGCGGTGTCGTCGCGCGACAGCTCACAAAGCCGAAGAAAAATGCAAATTGTAGCCCCGCACGCCAGGGTGCATATGTAAACTTTTTTAAGCCAATCTGAAGTGCGCACATATGGTTGTCCGACAAGCTGAGGAGTTGGTAAGTGCCGATTGGTCAATGTCTTTCCCCAGATCACAGCGATGACGGAAAGCCAGAGGACCGGGATTGCTGCGAAATGTGGTGTCTATCGCCATCCTAGTACTGAACAGGAAGTAGTGAGGCTTGCATGTGACGTTCCACGCGATGTCCATAATAACCCGGCTCTTCCAACGGACTCATCAAGTGGCGTAGAGCGCAGAGCGGCTCACTTTCACTATGACGACCAACGGAAGTCAGAAGCATTCACAGATCTTGATAGTGGTTCGTATGCCAACACTTTTATTGCTGGGCCTTTGACGAGCGCTGAGGTGATGTAATTGATAAGGGAGCTGGTATTTTTGGTGCAAGCACGGCATACCATCTTTCTAAAGTGCACCCTGACCCATCGCCTATTGCGATCATTGACCGCACTCCATTTCCGCCTCAACATGCTGCATCCACGGATTGTAACAAGATAATACGCGCTGATTACAGGTCTGTTACTCTATTTCTCCCCACGATGAGGACAACAGCATTATAGCTGACATGTTACCGGCCGAAGCTCGCCGTTCTACATGGAACTGGCTTATGAGGCGATGGAAGCGTGGAACTCCTGGCCGGAGCTCAAGCAGTACTACCATCGAACAGGCTGGATCAATATCCGCAAGAGAGGCACCGATCTTGCAGAGCGCATACGGGAGAACTTCAGGAAACGCGGCCACGACCCGACGGAGACGCTATCCCTGGATGAGACAAGACGACGATTCGGCGGTGTCTTCAAGGACTCCGCACTCGACGACTGCGGTTACACTTACTGGAATCCCGAAGCTGGCTGGTGCGATGCGGGCCGTGCAACCGCAGAGCTTACCAAAGCTGCCGTCGATAATGGTGTGAGGTATGTCGTAGGCGATGTTAAGAAATTACGGTTGGGCAGCACCGGGGTTGAAAGTGTAGAGACTCAAGATGGGGCAGTTTATACTGCGGACAAAGTACTCCTGGCCACTGGGGCATGGACAAGCAGTATCCTGACCAATACCGAAGATGAGCTTGGCATTGAAGAAAGCGATCGAGTTGAAAACCAGGTCATCGCTGCTGGAGTGTGCGTCCTGCATTTCAAATTGGACCAGACTGAGCTCGAAGAAATGAAGGACGTTCCCGTGGTCATATACTCGGAGGATGGAGATATGCAGCCGCCGACCGGCGAGAATATCCTGAAGCTCACATGGGCGGAGTCTTTCACAAATTTCCTGCAAACGCCTTCAGGCAGCCGCATTTCTGTCCCTGCGAGTCTCGATCAGCATGTCGTACCAAAGAAGCTCCAAAATGACGTCCGCCGATTCCACGCTGATAGGCTTCTACCTCAGTATGCGCATCGTGAGGTCGATTACTGGAGAATTTGTTGGGACGCGATCACGCCAGCGCAGGATCATCTCATAACGAGGCATCCGCATCCCAGGCTGAGCAACCTCTTCCTCGCCGTGGGAGGCTCGTTTCACAGCTATAAGTTTCTTCCGATTATTGGCAAGTACATAATCAACGTGTTAGACGGTCGCAGCAATGGAGAGGAGAAGGACGCCCACTGGGCATGGAAGACAGGAAAGTTGCAAGGGAATGGGGCACACGAAAAGGCCTACCCGAGGCGTGAATTCGACGATTTCCTTACTGTAGGGGAGCATCGGCTGTAAGGTTGATTTCGTTTTTCCTTCGATATTCGAGCAAGACTGAACATCTCCAATACGGGACTTTGATACGTGTCTTCTTCTGTTATTTCTGCCACACTTTTACCCCCTTGCGGCCATCCGGAGCAAGAATGTAAATGCGCACTGCGCAAGTTATGGAAGGATGATAGGAAAATTCAAGTCAGTTCGTCAACTCCTTTGGAGTAATTGCGGCTGGCAGCAGATTTGAATATCATCATATCCGTCAAGGCTCTCTCGGCTGCCTTGGACTGGAGCCATTATACCATCAAATCGAAAATCTTGGGAATGCATTGCCAGATGTGACTAGCGAAATGCATAAAATCAATCCCTTCTTCGATATTTCTTCGTGTTTCGGCTAGAATATATGCAGACTCTATTGATCCAGACCAACTTAGACTCCCAGCTGAGACCCCCTGCCCCTTCTGAGTCAGCAGCTCCTACTTTTGCTCCACCTCGCCTCGCCAGTTCGTTTACAACGCATCAACAACCCTGCTGTATACTTTTCGTGCCATCCCACTACGTACAATTCAACGAAGGACTCCATCATGGCTATACTTCCGCAGGTTAAGCATGTTGTCGTCGTTATGCTCGAAAACCGCTCTTTCGATGATATATGTGGCTGGCTCTACCAACCAGGAACAACGCCGCAGCCCAGCCAATTCCTGCCACCTTCCAGCCCAAAAGAATACGACGGCCTCAAGTCGACTTACTTCAATCCAGTCAACGCACAGTATTTCAAGGGCCAGTCCGCTGAAACCGACCAGGCCGCCTCACCAACGGATCCCGATGAAACCTTCCAAGTCGCCGATCACGCAGCCTCACCAACTGACCCCAATCCCGACCCAGAAGAGACGTTTTCGAATGTCACGTATCAACTGTTCGGCCCTGAGAAGCCCAGTGCCAATCCGACTTGGCCAAATATGGGATTCGTGATCAACTATGCCAACGCCACGGGCCACAAGAGCCCCGTCGATATCATGAAGCCCTTCAATCCCGCCCAGCTGCCCGTCATTTCATCTCTCGCTGCCAATTTCGCCGTTTCGGATAGGTATTTCTGTTCTATTCCCAGTCAGACGTGGCCGAATCGCTCGTTCATGCATGCTGGAACGTCAAACGGCAATGTCAACAACGGAGACATCCCCAACCCCTTCGACTGGGATGTCCGCAACATATTCAACGTGCTCGAAGACGTGGGCGCAGACTGGCGCATTTACAGTGATACCGAACTCGTCCCCCCGCTTACTAGGGTCATGTTTCCCAATCTCTGGGTGTACGACGACCATTTTCTCCACTTCGACGACTTCAAACAGGACTGTGCCAGCGGCAAGCTCGCGCAATACACCTTCCTCGAGCCCAGTTTTGTAGTGGACCCCAACGACGAGCACCCTCCTCACGATGTCGTTGCCGGCGAGAAATTCCTCCACGATATCTGGCAAGCCGTCAGCCAATCGCCTGCGTGGCCCGAAACCTTGCTCATGATCACCTACGACGAGCACGGAGGTACTTACGACCACGTACACCCACCCTTCGGTGCGGCTAGCCCTGACGCAAAAAGCAATCCAGGTCAGGAAGGCTTCACCTTCGACCGCTTCGGGGTTCGTGTTCCGTGCATCCTCATCTCGCCGTGGATCCAAGCTGGTACCGTCTTCCGCTCGCCAACTGCTACTCCCTATGATCACACGTCTCTTCTCGCAACACTCCGCGACTGGCTATCCATCCCCAAGGATAAGATGCTCACCAGCGCAAGGATTGCCGCCGCACCAACCTTCGAGCAGGTGCTCAACCTCCAGCAGGCGCGTACAGACATACCCAACATCCCACCGCCCGCAGCAGAGGCTAAACACACCGACACCTTCAAAGAACCAAACTCTATCCAGAAGAGCCTTGTCTCTGCCCACGCGGTGCAACTTGGCAAGGATCCTGCTGCAATAATGAAGGGTATTCAAAACCGCGAGGACGCAATCCATTTCTTCAAGGCAAATCCCTGGACTACTCCTCACTGACCGGAGATGACAGTTATACGATTTAGCCCGTCATCGACTCGAATGTTCAGCAAGGCTTGAAATGACACAAGGAATTGACGAGTAAATGCGATATCTAATCTTTAAGGGCAGAGCGGAAATAGAGTGCTGGCAAAGATCTTCCGTACACTAGCACATTTCATGCGGCTTATCAGAGTCTACATGTCGGAGGTTTTGTACTAGATATCCCTCTTGATACTAAGCCACACCCTCACAGGCTTGAGAGTAAATCCTCAGGTTTCAGTGGCACTTGCTCTAAGATCGATTCATTAGATATGAGGTCTATGGATCCCTGATCCCCTCGTTTCTCTTGTAGCAATCCTTCTCCGCTCATGGACTTCTTCAGACGATGGATCTGATAGATATTGCGACCAACCGCTATAACTTATGAAGGCCTCGGAAAGAGATGCGATAAGATAAGATCCGGATTACATCATAGGCCACACAGGGTTCCTCGATACCAACTATGGAGTACGTAGAGAAGTCTGTGTCGCCTCTATCACCACCAACATCTCGACTCTTATCATAGATTCACGTCTCAATTTCGAAAGATTAGGTATACGATCAGCACTATCCAATCAAACAGTCACTTTTGACGATTCTGAAACCCCAGAATTGCGGCCGCTGATAAGAAACAGTTCCTGCAAACCGACAGCCAGGATTCATCCAGGGGATGCTGCACAGACACGCGAGGCTGCAGGGCGCCCGTGGGACTCTCTAATTCTATTCGCCCCCAATGCTCGATTTTGGAACTTTGTTTTCTGGGGGTTGCTCCTTTCCCCGCTTTCAGCCTCGTCAGTTTTCAACGCACTGAATCGAGGACCACTTGGGACTAAGCTGAGTTCGCTGTCTTAATAACTGTATACCTGAAAGACAGCTATGTTTCTCTCCATCAGGGTTGCCATTTGGCGAACATAAAAACTGGCAAAGGCTGGACTACCTGGGATAAACTCAAATCGTTCGACCGGGTGCGGACCCGCTTCCGCAATAGCATCGTATTACCGTCCCATTCTCGTTAGAGGCAGAGACAGATTCAGCTCGTGCAGCCGATCACAGTGCAGACTCCGACTCCTTGGAAGGCATGTCGGTTTCGTGCAGACACACAGGAAGCCACAATTGCTGTTGTGGAAGTCTTTGCGGCCCTCCCATTGGCTTTACAATGTGATAAACACCGCAGATGGTCCCTCTTCTGGCAGATAATACAGAGTGGCTTATCGGCAAGTTCATTTCGTACTCTACCTTATTACTATTAGTAGATCAGCTAGACCAACCTCACGTCCTTAGCATGCGGCTCTGCTGTGTTCCAAAGAACCGTTTGGGTACATAGGACGGACGATTTTCAAATATTGCGCTAATTGGTAACCATATCTTTACGCGCTGATTCCCTCCCACAGTTTCTCCTCACAGAATTTCCATCTACGATTTCAGCATTTAATTCTCGTTAAAATGTCAGATTTGCAGCAGCACCCACCCTACGATTACGCATTTTGCCCCTTGACAGATCCAGCTGAGAACCTTCGCATTCTCAAGATCACACTCTCAAGTAGCAGCTATGAAGACAAGGTGGAAGGGCAAATACTTGAATTTGACGAGAAACAGGATCTTGAGTATGCAGCATTAAGTTGGTGTTGGGGGCCCCGTGACGCTCCAAGGACCACGATGAGGATCACACACAACGACCAACCATACGATTTTCAGATCTCCGTCGCACTGGATTCAGCTCTCAAACAGCTCAGGCGCTACAAGGAGGAATACTTCTGGATAGATCAAGTTTGTCCGTAAGACCTTAACAATTGTGGAAGCTCGATCATGCAACTTGCTGTCTAAGGCCCACTCGCTAACTTGACTGTCTTAAAAAGGCATTAATCAAGACGATTTCCCAGAAAGGAACAACCAAGTACGGCTAATGGCGAAGATCTATACGAGGGCCAAGAAGGTCTTTGTCTGGTTGGGAGAAGAAAGGGAAGGTGATCCCGATGATCTTGATGTCTCTGCCGATGGTGGCGCGGCATTCAGGTTCATTGACACGCGCGTTTTGCGATTGAGACATTTTGATCATTTGGTGAAAAATGAAGACACACACAACGACTGGAATAACATGGTCGAGTTAATGAAACGTGAATGGTTCAGTAGGAGATGGGTAGTGCAGGAGATTGCGCTCGCTAAAGATGCAGTGATACTTTGCGGTTCGCAAAGGATCAATTGGGAAGACTTTGCCGACGCGGTCTCCCTGTTTAACGAGGCTGAAGAAAAGCGAACCGTGTCAAAATCGATCATGATGGGAAAGAAAGAGTACGGCCACAAGCCAAGATACTTCGGCCATATTGCAGCCCTCAGCGCTACCCGACTCGTCGCGGTAACCAACGATCTCTTTCGACGCCGAGCGGATCATGAGAAAGTTGCATTGCTCACTCTGGAACAGTTGGTGTCAACCTTCACAGCATTCAACGCGAGCGAGCCGAGGGACACGGTCTATGCTGTACTAGCAATTGCTAAGGATACAATGCCCCGAACTTCCCATGCAAACATGAGAAGCATGGTAGCCTCTTATAAAATAACTATCCAGGAAAAGTTCATTGAGCAGCTATCGCAGAAGATTGTAGCAAAGTCGTATTATGTCAATTACGAGCAGCCGATCTCCGACGTCTTCGTTGACTTCATCGACTTTGCAATATCCCAATCAGATACAACAAGGGCTCTTGACATCATTTGTCGTCCTTGGGCTCCGTTTCCAGCCATGCAAGACCACCTCCATGAAGACAGCGGCAGCCCATGGCGCGCAGTCTTTGACAGCAGGGCTTCGACACGAGGCGATGATCGGGGTAGAGACAGTTTACCCTCCTGGATATCGAGCATAACAGGCGCTGCGTATGGCCTGGAACCAAAGTCCAAGCGCATGGTCAGGAAGAACCCTGATACACTTGTCGGGCTGCCACCGCAAAGGAACTACACAGCAGCCGGAAACAGAGAACTGACGAACGCCCTGCGGTTCGAACAAGGAGTCACAAAGTTCAGCAAATATAGTCACTTGGATGGTATTCACTATCACAGCATGTTTACTGAAGGGTTTGTGGTCGACAAGATTGAGAACTTGAGAACCGCGTCACAGAAAGGAAACATTCCAGAAGACTGGGCTGTACTTGGCCGCCGATACGCTCGTGACGGGGAACAATGGCAAAAGCTGCCCGATGAATACTGGCGAACATTGGTCGCTGACCGAGGGAAGAGTGGTAACCCTCCCAGACATTATCCGAGGTTGATCAACCATGCACTGGAGTCGCACGTGCAGGGCGATGCATTCAACACACAAGAAGCGATTGACTACTCTGATTGCCAGGCGGTTAGTGATGTCCTCGAAAGAGTTCAGTCAGTCATTTGGAACAGGCGATTGATGCGTAGTAAAGGTGGGAGACTTGGATTGGTCCCGAAACATGCTGAAAAGGGTGATTTGATTGTAATCCTTTATGGTTGTAGTGTGCCAGTGGTTCTGCGACGATTCAGCAAGACCAAAGAAGAAGTCAAGCACGAAGCGGACACGAAGCTCACACGCCAGCAGAAAATAGCTGCCAGGAAAATAATTGACACCTTCCGAAAATTTGTTGCCAAAAGAAAACAGGAACGACTCGAAGGGAAGCCACTCAGCCCTCACCAATCGACTGGAGGACCCCCAGTTGGAGGCAGTACCAATGGAATGTCATCTGATACCCAGATCGATTGTTCGAGTGGCGATATCAACCAAAATAAGGATTTGACGGCGATGCAGGTAGCAACGGAACAGCAGAATGTGGAACATGTAGCCAACAAAGTGGAACCTATGCAGGAACACGAGTCTACCAGAGCTCACGCCAAAGACTTAGATACCATATCGATCAGCAGTGAGCGATCAGTACGAATGCCTGGAGCATGGCGAGACACACCCCCGTTGAGCCGGAATGGAACAGACATTGTGGCTCCAGGACCAATATTTCCACAGAGTGTCGCTGAGCTACTAGGCAAGTCAGCTTCAGCAAGCCAAACTACCACAATAAAGAGTACCGACTCATTTTCAATTTCGAAGCACGTTGAGCCTCCGCTGAAAGCTGATGAGTACACCTTCTACCAGCTGATTGGCGAATGTTACCTGCATGGAATGATGAATGGAGAGGCAATTCCTTTGCAGCGATCAGCCGAGGACTTGGCGAAACAAAGAGCCCAGGAAGGAGAGCTTGCTGCAGTCCGGGAAGCCACAAGGAGAGTAAAGGAGACCGGTGGAGAGTTTATGAAGTCATTGAAGCGTTCCATGACCGAACCGGCCACGAAGGCAAAAGATATCCAGAAACCCGAAGGTCCAATCGAGCCTGCTTCATTCATAAGGACTGTGTTTGAGCTTCGATAAGATACCAGCCTCCTTTCACAAAATGGTCAGCCGATTGCAGATGCCAGCGAGATGACAAGAGCCAGGTCGAGTTGCAGTGGACAAGCCCCTAGAACGCCATAACTCTCCGAAACACGACCAGACTTTTGTCACAGAGTAGTCCAAGCGGTGATTAGTTTAACGTCCGGACCGTTCTCTACATATGACAGTCATTTAAAATGGATATCAATAGCAGGTATGTGCCCCGTACACATCACTCGCGTACCCAGTTATTGATGGTCCCCGTTCATTTGACTTCAGGGATTTGGATCATAAGGCCGACCTGGTACGATATTGAATGTTGTCCTTGGGAGGTCTCCGATAAGATTCGTAAGGCATTGAAGACTGCACTGCAAGGCAATTTTGCCAGAATTCTTCTCGCAATGTGCTAGATGCACGTATACATATGAGGAAGTGTACTGCCGTAGGTGAAATGAACTAGTACAAGTTAACAGATGGATCATTTAAACGAATGAGTTTCTCGTAACGATATGATGTCCGTGATGCATTGTCGATTTGATCGTACACGTACTCACAGCAATCTGATTTTGAACCTCTGTACTCCGCACTGAGTCCTAGCTTGCTGCTCGACACTCAGCTAGGTCTCACCCTAAAAAGGTCATTATCTTCGAAATCAACTCCTCTCAGCTATTGGCTTCTGGGCATAGAGATTGATAACGGTGAACCTGACTCAACAATAGCTTCGCGAGTTCACAGACTGTATTGCGGACAGGGATGTCAAAGTGTGCTGGCAAAAAGATAAGATAAGATCCGACGTCATCTTACTATTCTTGCGAGAGGCTGAAACCAACATCTTACTTCTGTCATGAACAACATCCATTGTACCAATGTAGCCCATGGAAGCGGCTGCAAGCCCAACCAGATTCTTCAGGATGTGCGATAGATGATTACCACACTCTCTCCAAGAATATCATGGGATGGCCCCCACCCCGGAGACATGTGGCGTTACAACGTTTGCAAGCGCAATACTCTCGCTTTAGCCGCGAGCCGACGACAAGGCTGAACATTTCTTCGAGTCTTTTCCTTTCTTCAACTTCTTCAATCTAGTGTTGACGATGCTAATGATAATGCTAATACCACCGCTATGCATATAGCACTCTTCGCGCGACAGGACTGCTCCGATGGGACACTGTTCTACGTCTGTTCTTCCAATGGTTTCAGAGGCTGCTGCTCCGTTGACCCATGCTCTCTGACCGACTGTCCTGATTCCTCGTCTTCATCTTCATCCTCATCTGGTGCGCTCTCCTCTTCCTATGCGCCGCCGCAATTGGCATTGAGCTAGCGTTGAGCCTTGCGCCCACAGCGCCCAGCGGCTCACAACAGTTAGCTGACACTCTTGATATAGAATCGTCCTCCAGCGCACCTTCGGCGACTTCTTCATCATCTGCACCGGCCTCTTCTCAGTCACCAACTTCCCATACAGCACCTTCAAGCACGTCAGAAAGCTTAAGCACACCTGCGCCCACCAGTAGCGCGATAATAGTCTCGTCCTCTTCCTCTTCCTCTTCCTCGAAATCGGTCCTATCTACACCGTCTCCTTCGTCCGCGTCTTCCTCAACGTCAGTCCAATCTACGTCGCCCACACCTGTCACACAGTCACAGCCCTCAAGCAGTCCATCAAGCAGTCCCTCAAGTAGTGCACTTGCGACTTCCTCCATATCACTTGCTCCATCTACAAATACATCCAGCGCTGTATCAAGTACCCCAACCAAATCTGGAAACAGCGTACCAGTCGGCGCAGTCGTTGGCGGCGTAATTGGCGCTCTTGTACTTGGTGTGCTCATTGCATTGGCCATTGTCTTTCTGCGCCGCCGTCGCAAGCCCGATCGTACAGATTCTTCCACTCGCGCGCCCACCGACAGGCGCGCAAGCATTTTCGGAAACTATTTCGACGTAAAACATGCCTCTGCCACAACTACGAGCACGTCCTCCCCGACAACTCGCTTCTGGAAACGCACGAGCAAGTCACCAACAACGGGGGCGGCGGAGTGGAGTCCAGCGCCTGGAGAACTGGACGGATATCCGGTGCAGAATAATTCGAGAGGCGATATACTCGAACTAGAAGATACGTCTGTGAGAGCGGAATTAGAGGGCGTAACGCGAAGACCCGCGTGCGTGATGCTGGGGGAGGAACCAAGAGCACCACCGGGCCCGGCCGAAGATGGCTTGTACCAAATATGAGAGGGACCACTGTGAATAGCATGATAAGAGAGCAGCTTATGAATGAGCCCCATCGGAATGACTTCAATTCTCGTACATTCTTTGGCCATGAGAATATGATCTCTTTTTTAATCTTTATTCGTAATATTGTCTAATACCTTGCACACTCAAGATGAGCAGAATGCTATACGAAATGCAAAGAAACACTAAGATTCTCAGATATCGAATGGCCGTTTACCAATAGGTCCGCGAGCAGCTACTCTGATATGTTCGAATTAATATGCAGAACTGGGGTGATGTGAATAGCAAGACTTTGGCAGCTGATTTACATTTCCTGTACTGTGCGACATTATCTACAGAGGACATGTCAATCCTTCCGATACCCCCCTGATGTCCTTCAGGCCCTATGTGGACGAAATTGCCTTCTTCTGCATCGTCTGGATGAAGACCTGCAAGGCAAGCTCCGGCTCTACATTCATCGTCAGTTACGGCTGGCCAAGTACAATGAGGACCACTTACGATAATAAGGCACTTCATGGCCTGCAGCAAATGCTCTCAAGAACGACAGACTCCCAACGCTCTTATAGTCGCCCTTGTGCACTCCATTAACCGTGTACGGTGAGAGCGCCTTGCTCTTGAACTCATCCTGGCCGTCATACTCAATGGCGTTTGCGGCATCGAGGACGCCGTACCAGTTGCAAATCCAGTCCGCATCGCCTGCCCAAATAAGAGTTTGGACTCCAGATTGGACAACGGTCGACAGATTCTCAAGGTACGTCCGGGAGTCGTCTCCAGTCGTAGCAAATTTATCGTACGGTGCTTCGGGGCACTCTTGGTATTGGACCTTCGCACCAATCTTGCTCGTGACGGAACTCTGAGTTAGGTATGTCGAATACGTTGCTGGCGGATTGGGATCGTTGCTGCCAGATCGGACGTCGTATACGTCAAAGTCACCAGCTTGCTGAAGCGGGTCCTCGATCTCCTGGCCACAAGTATTCAACGCGGCAGAGCAATCAGTATCGCTGTTACTCTTCTGGCACTGCTGCAATGCTGGTAGACAGTCGGAGTTGTACGAGTCAGTCAAACTGTTGTACGTCGACTCGTCGATGATGTTGCGCCATGTGTTATTGTACAGAAAGTCGATTTGGGCCTTGTATGCATAGATCGAGTCAAGCCAGCCGTTGTTGATCCCGAGCGCGACGAGTTTTACATTCTCCCCAGCGCCAGCAGCATTCTGAGACTCAAAATACGAAGTGAATGCCGGGCCGTACATGCCGCCATACGACTCCGTGAAGAGGCCGAAATCCCGGCTCTCATATTGGGGGAATTGCGTGTAAAAGGCTTGGAGGAGCTTCCACACAAATGGCGCTGCAGATGCAGCGGAGTCGACAGTATCAGTTCCATACGAGAAGCCAGTGCCAATGGGTTGATCGATGTATATCATGTTCGCATACTCATTGAAACTGTACGGATTAATAGATGGCTCGCTCGATCCATTATAGAATTGGCATGGACCGTTCTCTTGGAAGAGTCCGATCATGGAAGAACATCCTGGACCACCGTTGAACCATGCTACCAAAGGCGCTGATGATGCATTGTTCCTTGCTTCAAAGAACCTATAGACCCGCAATTAGTTCTTTCCTTGCATAGCCGCAATGATTAAAGTGAACTGCATCGAGGAAAACCGTGGTCTTAAATCAAAGTATCGATAGACTCATCGAGCTTGGCGTGGAAATTGAGACACTCGTTGCTCGGCGGTGCGAGCAAATCAGAAGCTACCTCAAGAGGCGCCCGCGGACTTGGTAAATTTTGACATGCTGCAAATTTGACATGGAGCAAGAACGAAAGACTTCTCAAGAAACGCGAGAATGCCTACCAGAACCACATGTTCATGTTGTCGCCTACCGAAAGATAGCCGGAGTACTGATTCACACCCGGTGTCGTTTCGCAGATCCCTGAATTATTCACAAACTCCATCCTCGCACCCGTCTGAGCATGGTCAAAGACGACATACTTGGTTCCATCTCTTTCCACGTGATAGCTCCGATCTTGAAGAGGCTGAGTTGGAGATGCATAAGTCAGGACGGACCCGAGTGCAAAAACGAGAGGCAGGAACATTTGGCTGAACATATTGAATAGTACAGACAAAACGAGGGAGTCTGTCGCGCAGAAAACATGTTTCGACGCGCGAGAAGCTGCGCTTTAAAGCAAGTTTCGTTTCCTCCCTCGGCGCCAAACCCTACCTACGGTCCCACGCTGATACATTCCTGTCGGTAAAGGTGAATAACAAGCACTAGACTGCTCCAAGAAGGAGCGCGTCGCGCCTGGTCTGAGATCATCGCGTGGGTATCGGAGAGCACCGTAGAAGTGCTGCTAATGACTTGTTGGCAGGCTACTTCAAACAGGACATCGCAATAACAAGAGGTAGACCATTGCATCAGGGCATCAAGGGATGGGCCAATGGTTGGTTGATAACGGACGAAAGGCCAAGGATGGGAGATGGAAAGGAATGGGAGGGAAACGTCCGTGCGAAGCTTCACGTGGCTTGGAGCTATTCCAAAAGAGGAGGGTCGTGACCTTTCGCCAGCTCAATTCGAACCTCAACTGCCTCATTCATCCTACCTTTATAAATCGCCAAGGACGTTTAGAAGCAAAGCCTAACACAATTGTAGCCGCGTTTCGGGGGTATGTTCATGAAAAAGTATCAGTGCCGCTGACCGCATTGTGCGCTGCTGCTCAGTGCTGATAAGGTGATATCAAGTATCATTTTTTGCTCTAAAGGGTATTACCGCTCTCTATCTTTATCGAATTGGTATTAACTCTCATTAACGCACTGTTTGTAAATACAGAGATCCAATCATCCACATGAACTGAGATATCTTTCATGCATACTTTCGTTCTTGTCTGCTTGCCAAGTGATTAACCGCCAGCAGTCGGCATGAGGAAGACCTTCTCTTTCTTCATGAGCAAGGCACAGATCGTGCCCAATGCTGCCGCAGTGATGACCAAGATATAGCCATCGCTGATAGCCTTGACTACAGCGTTCGTTGCTCTTTCCTTGATCTGGGCGCTGGTCGACTCAAAAATACCACTCTTCGCACCTGCCAGTGCAGCATGTATCTGGTTATCGGTAAAGCCATTCCCGCGTAGTGCAGCCTTCAGATGTTTAAACCCAAGATTCTGGAAAACCGAACTCGTAATCGTTAATGAGATGACCATGCCCCCAATTTGTGCGATGTTGATGAAGCCAATCGCATCGGGGACCTTGTGGAGAGAGTCGACGAGAGCCGGCGATATGCTGTACGCAGCTTGTTGTGCGATGCCTCCGCCGATAGCTAAAAGTATACTGAATCCGTAGATCTTCGAGTTCGAGGTACCTGCGTCAACATCCGCGAAGAATAGTGAGCCTCCGATAAGGCTGAATATTCCCGCGACGAGATACCAGTACCAGTAATGGCCGAACCTTGGCATGACAGCACCGTTGAACATGCAGCTAAATATAACAATGAACATGAACGGCAGCAGCCTAACGGCCGCTGTGATACCATCAGTTCCATGGACAAACTGGTAGAAGAGCGGGATATAGTAAATTGGGATGAAGATGTTTGTTGCCTGGCAGCAGGTGCTGATGTATAAGAGGACCTGGGAGTAATCGTGGAGAAGGTGCACCGGGAACAGTCGGTTTTCTTTCGTGGTGAACACTGCGAAAGCCTGCTGCAGGACGAAGGCGAGTAGCGATACGCCGAATAGGACGAAGTAGGCAATGGTACCACCAGCATTCCAGGCCCACTGTGCTCCTCCAAATGTGAACTAAACTCGGCAGAGCAAATCAGCATGACTGTATATCTAATATGTGCATCACAGGATGACGTACCACGAGGACGAAGAAGGTATACACGGAAATATTCAGTGCAACGCCGACCCAGTCGATAAGCTTGAGCTTGTCTATGATCGGAACACCTGGTCGAGGGTGGAATGGCTTCAGAATGAAGAGAAATACCGGTGCACAAACAGCGGCAATGATGAGATTGATATAGAATGACCACCTCCAGGTGGCGGAGGAGTCCGCAAATGCGCCTCCGATCACAGGACCGAGGATACAGCCAAGACCCCAGAAAATCCCCGTAATTGCCATGTATAGTGGCCGTTCTTGGATAGTGGTCGATATGGACAGGATGTTTAATACACTGTATCAAGTTAGTATTGACTCAGCATCTCCGCTATATGTCTTCGGTCTGTAATGGCTCTCACCCCAAATACATGCCAGTCCCGCCAGCACCTGCCCAAACTCGTCCGAATATCAGGGCATTCATTGAAGGTGCTCCACCGCAAAGTGCGCTGCCAGCGAGAAACATGATGATACTACAGATGTAAAGCCACTTGACGTTGAAAAGACCATAGGCTTTACCAACAGGAAGGATGAGTGCACTGGAGCCTAACGGAAAGCCTATGCCAAGCCATCCAAGCTTCTCCACGGCACCAAACCTTTCGACGATGGGTGCTTGGATGTTGGCGACAATCGTGTTGTCCAGGCCATACATGAACGTGACAACGTAAACTGCGATGCAGACCAGATACCAGTTAAGTCCTTGGTATTGGCGTTCTTGAGCCTCATTTTCTGCTGCCGGCGCAATTTGGGCTCCAATGTCTACCGCTACCTTCTCTGGATCCGGGCTCGATGTTCCCGTAGTAGGGACGAAGCTGTCGTTGTTACCAGGCTCGGGTGTTGTAGTGCCGTATTCCTTTCCCTTTTCAGGATTCGCCATGGCGTTGTCTAAAGCCAATTCAGATGATTCTCGTGAGGTCGTCATTTTGTCTGGTGCAATCTTGCTGCTGTTGATTGTGCAATGCCAGCAGGGAAATTATACACTGGCGGCTAAGGGTCGCTGCTAAAGAAGGCTCTCGCGGAATTGAAGGAATGAATGGAATGAAATATACCTACTGCAGAGGCTTTGATACAGTCAGACGTCTGTTGGTGCTCCACATGCTCGCAACCGCCACATGAAAACTTAATTGAAGCGTCGCAACTTCCCAACATAATTTGGTTCCAGTAACGCCGAGCATCTCCGTGAGAGATCCTCAAAGGGGCATTCAAGAGCATTCCGAACAATCAGATTGCGGTGATCCTTGCACTGTCAGATTCTAAATCGGCTAGCTGCGATGAACAAACGACCAGGCGAGTAGTAAGATGCAGCAATTGTTTGGGAGCTTGAGAGTCGATTTGCTGGAGACTATTCGAGACCCACAGCGCGACACATGAAAACCACGCTCGGAAGGATCCCGGGACTTGATGCCATCCAGTGAGTGGTTGGCTACAGGGCAGAGGTGGTGCTTATGCGGCGAACTTCTATCGCGTCTTTGAATAGGTAAAGTGCGAGACGAGAGAGGAAGGATGTTCTCAAATTCCACCCAGTCGATCTCCTGGCTTACCACCGGCCACGTTGGACAGCTCGGGCCCAGGGGAGTCTTGTAAAGGAAATGAAGTACTCCGTAGCTTGATGTTAACTAACGAGCTCTTTGGCGGTGTGATGGAAAAGGGAGGCCGAAGTACGCGAGCGCAGGGAATACGATGGAATAAGGCGCTAGTTCTACATGTGGCAAAGCTGGCTTAAATTTTCTCGTATGGACCACCCATCCCACCGAAGGGAGTATCCTATAGCCAATTAAACTGTACTAACTGGTATAGGAAATTGGCTAACTCACGCTGCAGATTCAAATGCTGACGGACAGTGGGGCCGCGTTGAAATGACGGGGACGTCTCTGTTGTACACGACATCAGCGGATGCAAATAGGGACACATAATGTGTCTCATCGTACCGTCTTTACCTCCGGTAGCGAAAGCGGTACCGGCATTAATTACCGAAAAGGCAAGTAATACTCTCATTGCTGAATCTCGTTAGGCGGCGAAAAGCTCATTCCATTCTACGGGTTGTAGCAGCTGCTGACTCCTAGCGTAGTGGAGAGCTTTGCTTATAATTTTCTTATCCTCATGGCTCACTGCTTTAGCATTGGACATAAAGCAGATTCGTAACTCCGCGAATGCCTGTGAGTTGTGCCTCCAGTCTCCCACTGTCTATGTAACTAATATACCAGGGAGAGTAGATTCGAATTCAACTTGGAGCCTCAGTTGGCCTCGGTTTCGCTGACCGTGCCAAAACAGTGCACCGGTACCCGATCCAAGGAATAGGTAAGATCATGTTTCTCGGAATTGTGACCTTCAATGCGGAAATCGCATTTACACTTGCCACAGCTAGTTGGCGTCATTACGAGATCGACTGCTTATCTCAAACTCATCCTTGCTTTTCTTGGAGCGACTGTCTCAGTGGCTTTTTCTGACATTTCGTGGAAAGCTGCGGTGCCAATGTCTAGCTGGGGAGCAGTCAGATGAGATGGATTTAATTCGCAGTCATAGATATTTGAACGAAATCCCGGCCTACTCCAGACCTTCATCGAGCAAGCCGCAGGAGGTGCGGGATCTAATGCAGCCCATAGGGCTACAGTAAATCTAGTCGTCCAGGTTGCTGGTTGTCTTTGAACTCATGACTCGTGCGACGATTTTCTCGTGCGAAAGCTGCAACAGCAAAGGCTACATCCTGAAACAAAGGTCGATATGTACAGAAAGTTCTCATATGAACAGGGCTGAGCGCGTTAGCTCGAGGTGCATTCGCGTAGACCTCACTCACTCAATAATCGCTGAGTTTGATGCCAATTGGAGCGGCTCAATGGCCTCGTTCGCGGGTACTGTGAGAAGTCTCGGCCCATGCTTCGTCGACAACCGCCATTTCAGAGCATTTCAGTGCAAAGCAGATGCCGCTAATCAGCAATTCTAACTGGAGACCTTGATTTCAAACGCCATCCCGAAATGTGTACCTCCGCTCATTCGGCCGATCGGTTGCCTTCAACCGCCACTCTCGCAAGAGTACATAGATAGTCAAAGCTCTGAAGCATTTTCGTCATGATGTCTGTGTTGAGTACTGCTGCGTACAACTCAAATATACCCTAGTACGGTAAATCTTTCGGAGGCGTTGTGGTTAATATCACAGAAGAGGAAGATTAGACTCTGACGTTCAAGACCATTCGCAGAAGAATTGTTAAGCTCCGCTTGCGAATCCAATTAGATACACCGCGTGCTGGTAGATAGAGACATGCATGAATTCAAAGCTTCCTACTCCGTGCTCCATGCAGGCCTCTCACGTTATATTCGGCTCGGAATCGGAGTGGTGGTGGTTGCTTGCGAATCATCTTCCACGCAAATATTCCCGGAAGCTAACTACACTTCGTTTGAACCCAATTCATCCAATGCTGAAATCAACTGTTCTTTTAATTCAACATCAAAAAGGTATTTCCCGAAATGATTGTGGTTTCTCGGCCGCGCATTGCTCATAGTGCCAACCCTGCCATCTTACCTGCCACCGCCCAACCACCAACAAAAATCAAATACCAGCCACCCACACCAACCACCCCAGCCTTTCGCACATCGGGAAACCTTCTGGAAAAATGCAGTCCTCTCTCTCCTGCAAGCATTCCACTTCCATCCCTGACCTGCATTGTCGTACCGTTGCGCCATACGAACCTAGACCTGCAGCAATAGGGCTGAAAGTAAGCCTACCGGCACCGACGACATAGCAGCTTCCAATCCGATCGAAAATTACGAAAATTACGACAATCAAATCGATATCCAGCAACATGAAGGGTGCACCGCAACGTGTCTTCTCTGTCTACGAGCTCGTCGAGCCTATCATGCTCCAGATGGAAGCTCGCGATGTCATGAGCATGGAGGCCACTTGCGTCTGGTTCAAGAAAATCATCAACAGCTCCCATGGCCTCAAGCACATCTTGGGACGCGAGGCCAGGAGCTTCCTTGCTCTTCCCGAAGCAGCCGAGAACGAAGACTGGCAGTTGGTTCACCAGCCCGACATCGATTGGAAGCTGTTGGGGCAAGTCGTGGAACTCAACCCTTCCCTGCGGATGCTATTCCGCAGCTTCGCCTCTCGCAGACTCAGCA
The DNA here is from genome assembly GCA_010015805.1 of Rhizodiscina lignyota. Classification (NCBI taxonomy): domain Eukaryota; kingdom Fungi; phylum Ascomycota; class Dothideomycetes; order Aulographales; family Rhizodiscinaceae; genus Rhizodiscina; species Rhizodiscina lignyota. The sequence goes on along the minus strand of ML978121.1, from coordinate 2,181,183 downwards.
ACGGTTGGATTTTGGTGATGACTGAAGGCAGGAGAAGCCGTCTTGATAGCCGCCATTCGAGCTGGAAGAAGTTGCAGCTCACCAAGCCGGCCTGCCGCAGGATGAGGCTTGAGCCCGCCTACCTGTTCCACCACGAGTTCGATCCTTCGTTGGAGTGCTGCGAGAACTGGAACTGGGGCAAGTTGTTCCACGATGCCAAGGGAAGGAAGCCGAACCCGGATCACTCTAACATCATCGAGAACGAGGAGGGCATTACGATCAGGCAGTTCGCGAGGGAGTTTGACGCCGCTCAGTGGAACTGGTTCGTCATGAAGATACTCTGAGCACCACCTTGAGGCAAGAGCATTGGAACAAACTTTGGACAACTCCAAACATTCTCGATACGGCCGTCTTCGCCCAAAGGACTATGTACAGAAGGCGGCACCAACAGTCATGCGCACGTCTCCTCGATTCTATTATGGCCATGTTCAATGTTGCCAACACCGTCAGTTCTCCAAAACCGTTGACGCTTCAGATGGTCTACCATGGGACCTGACGCATCATTCCCTCCTCAAATTCCCAAAACCCGGCAGCATATTCATCTCTCGCACCCAACACCAACTCCAACCTACCTTTGCCCCGTCGAGCGGATCCTTTTTACCTCTATACCCATTGAATGCAGTCTTGCAATGCCCCGGAGACACCACATGGAACATCACCTCTGGATTCAGTTTTGCCATCTCGAGCGTTGTGATATTGAGCGCAGTTTTGCTTACGGTATATGGAATCGACGCCGTTGGGGGCAGTTTGGCATTCGTCTGCATGGCTACCGAGCCACGAGCGGACGATACATTGATCACACGTGGACCATTCGATTGGGATAGCAAGGGTAGGAAGAGATTGGTGGTCAGAGCGATCGACGTGACGTTCGTGTCGAAGACTTGGTTGTATATGGCACGGAAGTCTGATTGGTCTGGCTTGGGATTTAACCCTATTCCGGCATTGTTAACAAGGCCTAAAAGTACACATTAGTTGATTCATTATGCATTTCTAATGTTACTGCACATTCGACTGACAATCCAATCGTCCATATCGATGTTTGATGACATCAGCTGCCCTTCGAATTGAATCGTCCGAAGTGATGTCGAGCTCCACACCCTCAAGATGTGCAAGTGGGCACTCTTCTTTGACTTTCTGCCTTGCTTCGTCGCCTGATGGGAGAGACCGCACGCCCAAGATGTAGGTATGTTCGGGCGCCTGCTGTGAGAGTGACCGAAGAATTGCGAATCCAATGCCACGGTTCGCTCCAGTGATGAGGAAGACTCTACTCATCATAGCTGAGGAAAGCGAGAAGCTCAAGGTCAATGAATAGTCAAAACACAGAACGGAAACAAGATAGAACCGCTCCAGCTGAAATAATATCATTGCTGAGAGCAATTGAGAGTCTTATATACGCCTTACCTTTCTCCGTAATTTGGTCTACGAGTTCACGGACTTACACACGAAACAGCGTGCAGGCCGGACTTAAGAAGCATTTCCTCCGCGATTTCATCTTCATTGTGACTACCTTATGCCACATTCTAATTTATGAAGGCGACATCTGTCGTAGGATTGACACATTCGGCAGCTTATGTCATCCTTTTGCGTCTGCGGTCCCGAATGGATGAGTAAGCGAGGCCTCTCAAACCCTAACCCTCTTTTGTTGGGCCTGAGGGTGCCATGAGATTCTGACTCTCAGGCAAGGCATCTGCAACCAAAATGCTTCGGTAGTCGCTACCTACTTTCAGTCGTCGAATAGGCACGCACAGATGTGTCTAATGTGATCAACAGCGCCGTCGCACGCGCTTCTGCAACGGAGGAAGCTTTTTCCGCAGCGAGGTAGGTGTCGCGTGGCCAACAATTATTTGTTCGCAAAATTCCTCTCAGCTCCTTCAGCTCTAGAGGTGGATGCCATATCTAGGAACCTTGCGAGAAGGAATCTTGAGGCTTCAAACCCAATATGTTTGAAAATGACTGAACCGATGAGGAAAAGCCCTCGAGACAGGAGCCCAAGAAGTCGTTCTAATTCTCCAGCGATCACAAACGAGAATGTCCTACGCTCGTACCAAGACCGCGGCACCGATTTCATTGTAGATGATGGCATACGTCGCTCGGCCGCTGTTCCGACCTTGAAGGAAGCGACCCCATACTCTGGGACTATTGAGCTTCACGAAGATGGCAAAATCCTTCACATTGAATCTAGCTTTACCGATTGCGGAATCATTGGCACCATTCGCTCGGTCAGCTATGGTACATGGAATGGGCGTCAGGCGTGTTTACTTGCGATGCGATACTTCTTCAGGTTCAACGAGAATTCGCGGTTCAAGAGCACCGAGATTGTGATCACATTTGACCGGTCATCGAAGAAGGCTGGAGGCCGAGCGCCGGTGGTGCGTAACTTTAGTCCGAGAAAGGTATATGGCATCAAGAGCACAGAGGACAAGCAATGGCATTATGACATTGGCATCGAAGCGGCGATCCCCAGCGGCCCTGTCTCAGTCACTCCCACCGGCTCGGTAGGCGGGGAATCCAGCTTCTCACGCGCCCACCACCTAGAGATTATCGGCAAACCGTGGTCTTCAAAAGATCAGCTAGACTTCAACCAAGTTATCTGGACCGCGCATGAAACTAAGACCCAAAAGCACGGCATTCCCGACGAGCTCAACCTTGCCATCGTCGTTGAACACGACGGCGACTTCCAGGCGTTTGTGGAAGCGGAGGGCAAGACGGCGCTTAACATTACTCTGCGCGCATGGCCGTGGGATAGGAAGAGCCCGCTGTTGTTCAGCCCAAAGACACCGCTTGGGAAGGCGCCGCTGAAGATGGAGTTTGACAAGCTGTCTGCTGAGGATTGGAGGAAACTCGCGCCGTATGTGGGCGAGTACCAAGATATTGTGACGATGGAACGAGCACGAGCCATGAGCCAAGCGAATATGGAGCAAGCTAAGGACGACAAGTCAACGAAGCAGTCCACGGGGAATTTGGAAAGCGTCAGTGAAGGTGCAAATTAGCTGTGATCCGCCACCGAACAGCGTACTTCGCGTTGCTTAACTCAATAGCACCATCAAGCTTGAATACATCACCGCTTATCTCCACTACAGAGTTTCTCATCATCTCCTCCTTACTCTCTCTCCGCCGGTCCCGATTCTCCTCCACTCACTCCATACCTGGTTCCAAATCGCCCTCGCTGGCGCATCCAACCCCGAGCTCATCGCGCGCCATGCCTCAAGCTCCACTGTCTCCATCGTAGCCCATAACCCCGGCATCAACGAGCTCTTCACCTCTGGTGCTAGTCGCCCTTGGAGTTGCGCTACACAGTATGACTCGAGGAGCTGCGGCATGAATTGACCAACGCGTGCCCGTTCGCGCTTGACCTCGTCCTTGAGTGGAAGGCTTGATGCGTCTCCATCGAGTCGGCGGCGTTTGGATGCAGTAGTGCCAGCAACGGATGATACGGTTGGCGAGCATAGGGAAGTCAATACACGCGTATAGGCTGCGGCATGTTTGGCGGAGAGCTGCTTCTCATGACGCGTAAGCCAACCAGGCGATGGAAGGCTAGAAGATGTTGACTGATGGGTATGTTGAATGAAAAGACAGTTGAGTAAATTGCTCAAGCACTCCATGAGAAGGTGGAAGCGGCCTCGGAGCTTTACCCGGTGGAAAGAGACCAGCGAGTTGCATATGGAACAGATCTGTAGGTATATGCCACCACCATGCTCAGCATTCAGGGGCGGAGAGTGTGGAGAGGTCAGCGTGGTCAGACTGGCTATTAACGTGTCGACACCGTATTGCGAAACCAACCAATACTAAAGAATTGTCAGATATACATGCCCACGAGAAAAGCTTGAGGTGGGCTTGCCTTCTCAGAGAGAATCGTCTTAATGCTTTGGCTGGTTGTGTCGAAATAGCGCGTATCGTTCCTAACCATTGCAACCCCAAGTCGAACGAATATATCCCCGTCCACCATCGCATCGCTCGTGATGGGCCGTGGTATCTGCTTAAGTAATTCGGAGAATACTGGCAGAGACGCTACGGCGTCTTGGTCGAGACATTTTTGAGAGATAGGGAGTAAGTCGGAGTCGCTCTTTTTGAAAGACAGCCGAATCGAAAGGTCCGCGAGAATCCTCTGTTGATCGCGAGGGGAGATGCCTAGCAATATTCAGTGCCCAGTTGCAAATGTGTACTTGTCCACATACCATCAGTTGATAGCGCAGCGGTCTCGCGCACACCAACAGCTAAGCCATCTGGATGAGCATAATAGAAAAAAGTGAGAACTGCCCGGCGTCCATCTGAGTTAAGCTGCGGATATCGATCTGTCAAGTTTTCCACGAGGTCTACACCGCCTGCCGTAGCGAAATCTACCAGAGTTAGTATACACTACAAAGACGGGAGCAAGTAGAAGTTACCGTATGGGCGCTGCGTTAGTTTCAAAATCGCCACCATTATGTCTAGCAACACCGTGATCTGCTGATCGACCATCTCCACAGGCTTTAACCCTTCTGCTTGAAATCTGGCATTCAAACATTTTTCAAGCAGACCCCGATACGAAGAGTCACCGATTTCTTCGATCGGTAGGAAAGGTATTGTAGCTAGCACCATCGACAGCCTTCCGAGGAGAATATGGGCCTCATTTAAGGTCTCGAGATCTTCCAGGTCTAGAGCGCTGCGAATGATCTGTCTACGGAGCTCGCTATCAGCTGGACTATTGGCCAATATGCTCTGGACCACCTGCTCAAAAAGCAAGCGTAAGGAGGGCTGAAGAGCCTCATTGAGCATTTCCGAGAGGCCGCTGAGAAGTTCGAATGTGATTTTCGATTTGGTTAAGGCGTATGGGAGCTCCAACACCTTGACTAAGAGTGCGAGATCTCTTTCGAACACCGAGTCGTCAGGGTGTGCGTGTTGCTTAAACTTGGGAAGAGACTCGAGAAGATGATCGATAAGATCTTCCACGAACGTGCGTGGAAATACACGAGGAGGAATCGTGCACAGATGATTGTACGCGACATTGTTAGAAGCCGAGGTGCCCGTGTCGTCGGTTTCCTCTGTAATGACTCGCAGGAACGCACTGAAATAGTCTTCCCTAGTATGTGAAGTTCCAGATGTCATTACGACATTGAAGAGAGCATCCACTATGTCGTCGGGCGAACTTGGTTGAGCGAGAAGCGCATGCTCACCAGTGCCTTCTTTAGACATTAACAAGCGCAATATGCCTCGGAAGAGAGATTGACGATGATCTGAGGAGATCAAGTTCAATATAGAGCCATCTTCGAGCAAAATGCAGGCGACGTCCAGTTTGTATCGAATAAATGGTGCTGCGGTAGTGCTACTATCGGTAGGCTTCTCATCCGTGAAAATCGTTTCCAATTCCTGTGCAAGGCGGTGGATGTTCTCTTTGACAATATCGGGAAGGCCGCCCCTCACGTCCGATGTCAGGAGCGGAGCACAGCTTCTCAAAGCGAACGCGAAGCCTTCGCGTCCTCTAGCATATGATGAAGAGGTAAGAGATTTACAAGCGGAGCGAATCGCATCAATCGCTGCTTCGAAGCACCCAATCTCCACAGCTTCGCTACTCAGAGATTGCCGCACGTCCTGTGCTATCAACGGGTCAGTCAGTCGTTCAATTCTGCTTATGATACGCCAAATCCGGGACATGATGATATGTTTGTTGATCGCAGGTTTGGACCCAATACGGAAGAGAGTCTTGTATAGAGGTAGAAACGTGTCGCGACAAAGTTCCACTATAGAGTCAGACTTGATTGCAGCTGTTATCGCGTCCAGCATCACGATGTTGGCTGCCGCTCCAGTTCCAGTTGCGTCTTTTCGCAGCTCTGTGAAGACGTAAAGAATGTTCTGGGCCTCCTCAAGCTCTGCAAAAGGGTGCGCAAACTTCGTCGCCTCGTTTCGAACTTGGGAATCCGTCAATGAGCTCTCCAATAGCGGCCTGAGAGCTTTGGCAAGCCGTTGATCCTCCCAAACGGTACTGTGCCCATTCCCGAGAACAATATGACGCGTGCTCTTGATGAGTTCGGTGTGCCAAACATCCAGGAATCCAGACAAATTCCGCGACTGCGCATATGCATGCATTAGAGCGATTGGTATAGAAGATCGAAACTCGTCTGGAGACATGCTATTGAGTTCGGTAAAAGCGGTCTCAGAACTCTGAAGTTTGCTGGCATCTAAAATCTTCCGCGCAGCATTGAACAGGTCGTAGTCATCCTTCCAAGGCATTGAAGAGATGTGTCGTACTACAAGTTCATGCAATGGCCCAGAGTCGTCGACAAATCCCATCTCGGCGGCAGGGGTGCCTGGCAGAAACACATTCGCATTCAATCGAATGACCTTTGCAACGAGAGACCAAGATATACTTTCTTCCTCAGAAAGACACATGCCACTGTATCTTCTAACGATGGATTCAAGCAGAGCCAGCCCTAGAGATACGGAGTACTCGTGGCAAATATCCAACATCTCCCCGAGAATAGCAGCATAATGAGGGTGAACAGCAATGCTCCATTCGCCAGTGACAGCTGCTCCGGCGCATTCTGCAAGGGCGACAAATAATGCTCGGAGCCATGGTTCTTCTGTCGACTGCCTTTTCGGCGTTGAACGAGGTGTAATTTGGAGGCCGAGACGCCATAGGCGTGGAATTGTATTGAGCGTCGCTCGCAGTTCAGGTGAATATCTTCCATGGCTTGATGCATCAGTTATGATCTGAGAATGGGGATGTTGTAACGCTGCAAATGGTCCATCCGTCAAACTTTGTCCTTGCTTGACATTAGTCTCGTGCTTCTCCGCAAAGTATTGTGCACGCGCAGGAAGCAGGATGTGCTTAGCGAGCAGTTGCTCGATCTGTTTTGAGGTAATTGATCGTGTTGACTTGGCACCATCCTCACCTCCTGCAGGAGTTGGGTGATCATCGAGAAAGCGCATCGAAGACATTAGGCACTCCTCGGCAAACTGCATGGACGGCGCAGTGGGTTCGCTTGACGATGAAGCTTGTGCAGAGTCCAGTATGTACATGGCAGGAAATAGGGTGATGCCATATTCCTCGGCCAGTGTGTCCCCAAGTTCAAGCAGAGAGAGTTGCCAATGGTGCAAGATCCGGACAGCTCGATCGAAAGTCGTATGAAATACTGCAATCAAATGCTGTCGCTCTGTTGAATCATCCTCACTTGAATCCGACGAAGCTAGTTTAATTAAATGCTTCAAGGTCCTATCGAGAACTACGAGGCGAGGTATTATTCGGCGTGGGCCGTTCTCAGTAGCGATTTTGTGAACCTCTGGTCTTGCGCTTGGATCGTCTGATCCTCGTTTGCGCTTCCTTGAATGAGAAGGAGTGTCTTCTTCGGACGAAGCAGACTTTGGATTAGCAGATAATGCCGTCTCCTGTTCGGCTGATGTGGTGGTCTCGAGGAGAACCTTCTCCACCGAGCCGAGGAAATCCAGCGCACTCAAATTCCTCGCAATGCTCGATGTTGGTATGAGCGGAAGGAGGCGCCAGAAGAGAATCCAAGCTCTTACTGAAGCACATGCTGGAGGGGAGGTGTTGAACTTTTCGAGCAGCCAGCGTAATACCCATTCTGGCCGCTTGTGAGATGATTGACGATCTGGTGTCACATCCGATAATGGCGATGAGAAGTCGTCCCAGTTTTTATGGAGGCATAAAGTTTGAGCTGCTTCATGCAAGCAGTCTTCTAAGTTCTTGTCCGCTTGGTTTAACTGCAACAATCTTTGGAGCGATGTTTGAGCGCCATTCTAATACAAGATCAGTTTGACAGTGTGAATTTCAGAAATAAATGTAAGAACTGTACCTCATCTTTTGGCGCCATTTTCTGAGCAGTATCATGCCAGGATGTTGATTGTTTTAGGTTTCAAATTTTGGACGTCGATGTCCGCAAGAAAGTTTGATGGAGCTTGGACCATCTCAGTTTTTGATGCGAGAACGGGAGCGAAGGAAGCTTTCGGGCACACCTCGACGTGCTTCCAACCTCTTCACAACTCCGCAGACTCGTCTCTCGAGCCCTGTTCCGTATTCTCGCTCATTTAAGAGGGCTTCTATCTACCTCTAGCGATCAATTGAGGCTTGCGCGCCTCCTGTTGATCCGCAATGGCTGACACTCCCGATTCGACACCTCCGACTTCCCTGTCCCCATCAAGAACGAATAGGCCGATGAGCGAAGCTCTGCTCAATGACAAGGTGCGATATACGCCTTTCCTCTAAGACGAGTACCCGCTCACCTGTCAACTTGTTGTCACGACATGCGACTTGGTTATGCAACAATTCGCTAACTGAATGCTCCTGTAGTGGGATCGCTGCCTCTCATCTATGTTAATACGATCCGGCCTTGGTCTCTCCTTTGGCGTCGTCTTTTCAGTCCTACTCTTCAAGCGACGGGCATGGCCGGCATGGGTTGGGCTAGGTTTTGGTGCTGGAAGAGCTTATGAGGAATGCGACAACGTATGTACAGATCGCTAGACTATACACAATCTACGCATTAAAAATGAAGCTAACGATATCTTCCAACAGTCTTTCAAGAACGCAGCTGCACCGACCAAAGACGGACTACGAGTACTCAGGCCGTGAAGCGAACACGTTGGTGGATTGGTGGAAGTGCAGACGGGGTACATATGAAGACGGGAGGGTATGCACGAGGACGAGCGCTGAGGCTTGTGATGCAAAAGTAACAGCCTGTGTGTACATTATTTGGCTCTATTAGACCGTGTCTACGATGGCTATTGTACAGTTTCCAGATCTAAGGGCTCTAGTGAGAGCATTCGCGCGGACCCTACACTACCCTCATGTTTTCCAGCGCTGCTCTTGTTCAGCTTTCTCTTGCATTACGCTCCTGAGCCACTGGCTCTCATTCCGGTCCTCTGGCTCTCCCTCAACGACCATTTCGCCCTCAGCTCGTCCATCTTTACTACCGATGCAAAGCTCCAGCGCACGATCGTATGCGTGCTCCCAATACTCAGGCGCGAACAAGCCTTCACTTTCCGCAACTAGCAGGTCTCCATCTGCCGTAAAGGCAAAGACGTGGATTGAGGATGCCTGCTCCAGCGCCTTGTCATCAATTGGCATGATGGCTGTTGCTGACAGACTAGCTTTCTTTTTCACGGGCGATGGCATTGCCAGAGCCAGTCCCACCGATGTATAGGTACTCGCAAGGGGTAATGAGGCGGAGAGTAAGGCAAGCATCGCGGTTTCGAGGAGGGCAGGGAGGAGGGGCAGTGGCTATGATCCCGATCAGTGAGGCCAGCAGGGCATAGAGCAGAGATTCTTACTGAAGAGGTGAAAGGGCAATCGAACGGCGCAGGAGTGTTCACGACCTGCAGTGTGAGCTGGATAAGAGTCCTCGGGAAAGTGTGCGTGAGAATAATGCGGCGAAGAGTTGATTGAAGTATCGATTCCAAGTATCGTTCCTTTGTACCTACATTGGTTCTCAGCATAATTCGAAAGCCTGAGAACGGATATTGCCTTGCTGCATACTTCCAACGCCAACGGCAGGGCGAATATTGACTTCAATTGCTGCCTCTTCTGGAAGCTCGTCGCGCCGCTGCACCTCTATCGGGCCATTGACGGCGCCAACGACTGTGTAGCCATTCGACGAGTATGTTGCAGATCCGTCGGCGCGATTTAAATGCGACAGAGTCGCTTCAGGCACTGCCATCGTTGCGGTTATGGAAAGATTGCCTGTGACATGCGATAAATATTGAAGGTTCGCGCGTCTACAAATGTCGCGGATGAGGTCACTGCCGCGCGCTACAGTGCTAAGTGTTTTGACGCGGAAAACTCCGAAGACATCGAATCCCGGCTTCGGCAAATCTTCGGCTTTCTCGACATCTCGACCGAGGCATCAATTTGGCGCATCGTCTGATTGAGAAGGTCTATATCTCGCCTTAGCGACCTTCATGTGACAGTTTTTTGAAGATTGTTTCGCATAAAGAGGCACTATCAGTAGCCGCCTCTAAACAACTCATTCATGGCGGGTTCCAGCCGCTCGCAGACACCAACACAACGACTGTTGAAGGAGCTCCAACAGTACCAACAAGAACCGAACGATGCCCTACTCTCTTTAGGGCCTGTTAGTGACGACGAGCTTATGCATTGGTCGGCAGTTATGAAGGGGGTGCAAGGCACAGCATACGAAGGTCAGCTTAGATGCAGCCGCAAACGGCCCAAGTGGGTGCGCAATCGCATGGAACCGAACTGATTGTTGCACGCTCCAGGAGGCTGCTGGAAGCTAGACATTAGAATATCACCAACATATCCCAATGCGCCGCCGGAAGTAAAGTTTGTGACACCAATATGTCATCCTAATGTACATTTTAAGGTACGATCACATTATCCCTTGACTCGTCCGCTCCTTGGTCAAGGACGACTGTGAACCACAGGCATCAGATTATATACGACTCTTTCTCTAACTGTTATCAGACGGGTGAAATATGCCTCGATCTTCTCAAGACAAACTGGTCTCCAGCCTATAAGATAACCGATACCTTAACCTCGATACACCAACTCCTCACTTCTGCCGAGCCAGACTCGCCCTTGAACGTGGACATTGCACAGATGTTTAGGCAGGGAGATCTAGTCGGTGCAGAGAGCTTGATCAGATATTACACAGATACTGACAAGTTCGAATGGAGATATTGATGCTTTCTACCACGGTGCGCATGGATCGCGGTGTTACGGAATTACGAGCGTTTGGGTTTAGATGACAGATGAGATTGATGTCAGAATAGCCTTCTAATAATCTTTTGTACATTGGCCCGAAGAAGGCACGCTAGGCGCAATACCAGAGCACTGAAAAGAAATACTCCAGCTCCATCCTTCCGCAACTGTACATGTCCGGCGGCTAGACTTCATCTCCGAATTCAGCTCGTCCGTGCTTGGAGTTGAGGTACTCGTTCCTGTTATACTGAGTGAGAAACCCGAAACATACACTTCAATGTAACTTTCGTCCTTACCTCTCAGTGGCCCAAGACATAAGGTAATACCCAGCAAGCAGTGGGGGAGCAAAGAACAGAACCTGGTTCTTAAATCTCCTCCATACATTGAATATCGCTGCGTTCGTGGTACCGGCAAGCGGGCTCAGTCGGTTCGGGGAGAGCGCATAGGTGGTCACACCTTTCTGTGCTGGTGAGCCGAGACTACCCCACCAGCCCATGTACCTGTTAATTGAGAGAAACGATTAGCGACTGGTTATATCAGAGCTTTAAGTATCCATTAAATGCTGCAGATGTGCTTCTGAAGCCGGGAGTACGAAGAAGCCGGGTCTTGGTATTGACGTACTGGCCAGGCATCTTTTCACCGCCACCGCCCATTGTTGCAAATGGTTCAATTGGCTTGCTAGAGGGTCGGGGTTCTTGGGGGTATTGTAGGAGGTTCCGAAAACCGTATATGCAAGCTCGAAGGGCGACTGAGAGAAGATGAAGTTAGGTGGTGTGGATTTGAGGATGTCAAAGCTGCTTCTAGCCCGAAGCCGGCAAGCTCCGCAGTGCCAAGGAACATGAACGCCATCGAAGAGCTCTCTTGTTTCGCGACAACCACAGCTCTGCTCAACTACGCCACTTCTCCCTTCCTTTCGCTGCCATATTCTATTCTCTCAAGGAGCCGCTATGGCAAACATCCTGGGAGCCACGTACCGGTGGGCAGTTCCGGCCGCCATTGGAATCTCGCTCTTCCAAGCTTCGATATACGATGTCAAGGGTGGCACTCGAGCTGTCATTTTTGACCGCCTGGCGGGAGTGAAGGAGCAAGTTATCAATGAGGGAACACACTTTTTGGTCCCTTGGCTGCAAAGAGCTATTGTATACGACGTCCGGACGAAAGCTCGCAACATCTCCACAACAACTGGCAGCAAGGACTTGCAGATGGTGAGCTTGACGCTCAGGGTTCTGCATAGACCAGAAGTGCAGCAGCTTCCCAAGATTTATCAGGTGTGTTATGCCCATTCCCCATTATTCCTGTAACGTCTGAGGACTATGATTGTCTTGCATTTCTCCCATTTTCTCATGCTAACGTTTACAGAACCTCGGACAAGACTATGACGAACGTGTACTCCCCTCAATCGGCAACGAAGTTCTCAAAGCTATAGTCGCCCAATTTGATGCTGCCGAGCTGATTACCCAACGAGAAGCCGTCAGCAATCGCATCCGCACCGACCTCCTCAAGCGTGCCCAAGAATTCAACATTGCGCTAGAAGATGTATCGATCACGCATATGACGTTCGGCAAGGAGTTCACACGAGCGGTCGAAGACAAGCAAATCGCACAGCAGGAGGCTGAGCGCGCCAGATTTATCGTCGAGAAGGCAGAGCAGGAGAGGCAGGCTAACGTTATAAGAGCAGAGGGTGAGGCGGAGGCGGCGGATACGATTAGCAAGGCTGTTGCGAAGAGTGGCGATGGCCTTATCCAGATCAGAAGAATCGAAACGCAGAAAGACATTGCACAGCTGATGTCGAATAATCCAAACGTCACCTACCTTCCGAGTGGTGGTGCGAATGGAGATAAGGGTGGCAGTTTCCTGCTGGGACTACGGTCATAATCAAGCACTGTTGAAGCTTTATTATGATTTTGTTTCAAAACGGCAGCGATCTGGGATGCATTTTTGGCATTGTGTATATATTAGCGTCTCCACTTCCAATTGGGCGCTTCCTTGGTCATCGCTGCAATACCTACCTACCGGGAATTGTTTCTTGTAATTCTACAACATCACAGCTTTCTCTTGTAAAGTCACTGCGGGGAAATGTGCCGTATTCGGACGATCTCCTGCTTAACAACACCCAGTCTCCTCGGTCTCCCCCAAAGTCCTAGTTACAAGCATGGCCACTTCCCAAACGCGTCGCGCGTACCACTTGTGGAATATGGTGAAATCGGATTTTAAATATTGAGTTAATGCTCCAAACTCGGGCCATGTTTTAAGCATAATCAGCTCCTTGTATGGGTAAGCTTACACTTTTCTTTTACCGCATCGAGGTTATTGGGATCTTCAGCTGTCAGCCTCGGCGGCGCCCTGTTATCCCGAAGTTTCGATGTTCCTTCACTTACGGAGTACACTTTGTACATTTTCACAATCGTCGCATTCTAGATGCCCCTCACATTGCCGATGCAGAGCCATATTGCTCGTTTCAAGCTTCTCGAGGGTGCTCTCAACACGTGCGCAGAAGCCCGGGGCTTAACTGCCCATCATGGACATCACGGAGGCGAACGAATACGACATTGATGGCTTGTCCTACGAACTCGATGAGATCCACGAGAAGGCGAAGGACTATGACACTCTTCCGCTTCTCTCTGCCGACGATCGTTTACGTCACAATGCCAATTCTAGGCTTCAGAATCCGCTGGCCGAATTCAGTGATGCAAGCCTGGAGAAGATGGCTCTGGCCTTTTGTCAAGACTATGCCATTTCGCACAAAGATGATATACGTGGATTCCGCTTAGGCGCCATTCTTGCGAAGGATCCTACGCAGTACGAAAAACTAAGAGATAGAGCGACGAAAGAAGAGATGGACACATTAGAGAGAGAGGTTACACACCGTTGGAGTCAGCCGCGACTTCTCTATCTTGTTATCATCCTGTGCTCGACTTGCGCTGCTGTACAGGGAATGGGTATTTGATACTAGGCACAATACCCTAGCTGGACTAATTCGTCTTAGATGAGTCGGTTGTCAATGGTGCACAGCTCTTTTATGCTGCTCAATTCGGGATCAACAATGGCGACGATCGATCGAGCTGGCTTGTAGGCCTCGTTAACTCGGCCCCATACCTATGTTGCGCCTTCATCGGCTGCTGGTTGACCGTTCCGTTCAATCACACTTTTGGCCGCCGTGGTACAGTCTTTATAACGTGTCTTATCTCAACCCTTGCCTGCTTCTGGCAAGGTTTTGTCAATTCCTGGTGGCACATGTTCATCGCTCGTTTCGCGCTCGGGTTGGGCATCGGACCAAAATCAGCCACTGTTCCAGTTGTGCGTGTATCAACTGCCAGTCTCCGGTGCAATGAACACTAATGCTTCTTCAGTATGCTGCCGAATGCACGCCGCCAGCGATCCGTGGTGCACTGGTTATGCAGTGGCAGATGTGGACCGCTTTTGGCATCATGATTGGATATGCCGCGGACTTGGTGAGTAGCCCATACTGTTTACGAAAAGTTAATCGAAGACGGCATTGTTGGCCCTGGGATAGCTAAAGAAGAGAATACAGGCTTTTTATCACGTGCCGGACCAACATGGTATTGTCGGCCTGAACTGGCGTTTAATGATGGCCAGCGCGGGGATTCCAGCTGTCATCGTTTGTTGCTTTGTCTTCATGTATGGGAATCAAGTTGCGTCTTCAGACGGAAACTAACTTTATCAAGGTGCCCAGAATCACCACGCTGGTATATGTCGAAAGGGAGATATGCTGCAGCCTACCAAGCTATGTGTCGCCTTCGATATAATAAGATTCAGGCCGCTCGTGATATCTTTTATATGAGCCAGCTTCTGCAAGCGGAGGCTCAAGTCTCTTTCGGCCGCAACAAGCTTCTCGAATTGGTCCGCGTACCTCGTAACCGCCGCGCGATGATTGCCTCGGAAATCACAATGTTTATGCAGCAATTTTGCGGTATCAACGTGATTGCATACTACAGCTCCAGCATCTTTGTCGAGTCGGGCTTTTCCGAAATATCAGCCCTTGGGGCGTCTATGGCTTTCGGTGTTTTAAACTTCGTTTTCGCTCTTCCGGCCGTGTACACTATTGACACTTTTGGCCGCCGTAATTGTAAGCCATTCATTACACCATCCGCTCGAATCTACGCTAATGTGATGCCAGTACTACTCACAACCTTCCCTCTCATGGCAATATTTCTGCTATTTACTGGATTCTCGTTCTCGATTCCACTTGACACACATCGCTCCGTTCGCATTGGATGTGTTGCTGCGGGTATATATCTCTTTGGAATGGTATACTCCCCTGGCGAAGGACCCGTTCCGTTTACTTATTCCGCGGAGGCGTATCCGCTCTATGTCCGTGAGTACGGTATGTTTATCTATAATATGCGAAAACCAGCTTTTTTTAAGCCCGTAGCTATTAATTCTAATGGAATACTGACAGGAATGGCTCTCGCCACGGCTACTACATGGTTCTTCAATTTCGTCCTTAGTATTACCTGGCCCTCCCTCCTTACTGCCTTTAAGCCTCAAGGAGCCTTTGGCTGGTACGCAGCTTGGAATATTGTCGGCTTCTTTCTTGTACTTTTCTTTGTGGCGGAGACCAAGGGCAGGACGCTCGAGGAGTTGGACGTCGTCTTTTCAGTACCAACTTATAAGCATGCGGCGTACGGCGGTCGACAGCTCATGTACTGGATCAGGAGGTACGCGCTTCTCCAAAAGGGCGCTAAGCCCCCAAAGCTATTCCATTAGGATGGTATCACGCTCGATTCCAGTAGATACGGTTAGGAAACTTAGAAACTGTACTATGTCCTCAGAGTAATTTTTGCACCGCACTTCTGGGGCTCTGGCTGTCCAGGCCGGTATTTTGGGAGGAGCGCGTCCACCGCAAATCCGCATCACGAGCCAATTTTTCCAACAGTGAATTCACCATGAACCAGCATGTCAAGGAGAACAAGAATACCTTCCCTTTCTCCTTTAATTTTCTCTTCTTGCTTTTCCAATTACCTCTTCTAAGTTTTCGTGACGTCAATATTACGCACTTCGATCGGCAGTTTCAACGTCGTTCTACAATTAACAGCTTCAAATATTAAAGATTGTCCTCACTTTGCACCAGCGCCACATGCAATCCAGGGCTCTCGAAAGACTCCAATCATATTCGAGCCAATTTGTTCCGATCAAGATGCAACTCACAGGTTCGTGCTACTGTCGTGCATTAGAATACAAGATCAATCTCGATTCGGCCGCTGATGCTCGAACATCACTCTGCCATTGCAGAAATTGCAAGGTTCGCACGAATATTCCGCTGGCTCTTTTCACATACTCACTAGAGCCGTCCAGAAAGCGTTCGGTACCAACTACGGCCTCACAATCAAACTTCCGAAGGACTCTTTCGCCTACACCAAAGGCAAGCCTAAAGAGCATGCCGCCGACAATGGCTCGGGTGTGATGCTTTATCGTGAATTCTGCGACACTTGCGGAAGCTTCATCTTGGAGTACGGTGTATGTCCACGCCTGGGCTTTGATGTGGGAGAGAGGATGATAGATTGACGCCATCTTCTAGGAAGGCGCGAAGGATTCGTCTCGTTATATCTGCCACGGCTCACTAGATGATCCTGACGCGCTGCCACCGAAAGGCGAATTCTTCTGCAAGAGTAGGGCGAAGTGGATGCCGGAGATACCAGGTAGGTGCTATATACAGATATGTGGCGGGCTATGGCTTACTTAGAGGTACAGATGTTTTCCATAAACGAGAGGTCAAGGAATAGAGAAGCTTGATTTCAGACACCGTACCAATTACCAGCTTGAGCAATTTCTTGTGCCCTTAATGCTTGATTGAGTGGAAGAATTGAGGCAGGCAATTTTCGACTTATTGCAGTCTGAGACTCTTGACCTGTTGCTCGAGAACTTGACTTGGACTTGTGCAGCGTGCGATCCTGCAAAAACCGTGAGAACGGCAGTAGAGGGGAATCGGCCAGTACTTAGTTGGAGCACAGACGATGAGCACGGATGTCGAAGTGGGGAATTCCTGCATTGAAAGCACCTTTGCCCCTGCTTGCCCGTCAGCCGCACGCAAGCTGCATCTTCAATTTCAGATCCTCATCGAGAACAGACCCAGATGCCGTTGCTAACGTCAGTCTCGGACCATTTGGACCGCTATATACGTGCTGATTAAGGAATGCCGACCACCGAGTCAGGGTCTATCATTCGCTGGAAACTGGCGATCTTGCCCAACCCAATCTTCGGTCCGCACGTACGAGGAATCCTAATCTCAAATCAATGTACCAAAGGATGACTTAACACCAATTTTTATTACCGAGATGCTCGCCCGGATAGCAATCATCGCCTCGTAAGTTATGCCACCGAAGTCAACACTACCGCGTCACAATATTTATTATAAGTAGAGGAGCAGCGCGGATGTCTGCTACTCAATTCCCTCATGGTTTCCGCTGCCCCAGTAAATATGCGGTAGCTTGCCCTTCTTCAATCTCCATTAGTGTCGAATATTCCATCAACGTATATTGTACAATTGGTCACAGCTCGTTTGTAGCTTGACGCATTTCAGTCGTTTCAATGGGACAGCAATTGAGTCTAGCCATTAATCTGTTCAACCAAAACTACTTCATTCCACAGGCTACACTCACCGAGGCCAATCTTCCGAGTCAGCGGGGCAAAGTCCACATTGTGACTGGTGGTTATTCTGGGATTGGTAAAGAGCTGGTCAAGATCCTATACCAAAAGGATGCCACGGTATACATTTTTGGGAGAAATGAGCAGAATGCGATACAGGCAATAGAGGAGGTGAAGGGCCTGTTTCCGGCATCTGAGGGCAGACTGGAATTCATAAACATCGACCTCAGCGACTTGAGGACCGTCAAACCTGCCGCCGAAGCCTTCCTGAGCAAAGAAAGCCGTCTCGATGTCCTTACGAACAACGCCGGCATTCTCTTCCCTCCACGAGACTTACAATCCGCGCAAGGATACGAACTCCAACTCTGCGCGAACTGCCTCGGTCATTTCGTCCTGATGAAATGCCTCTTTCCGATTTTAAAGAGCACAGCCGCGACAAGCCCATCGGGATCGGTGCGCGTCACCTGGGCCGGGAGCATTGGAGTCGATCTCAGCTCGCCAAAAAATGGTATTTTGTGGGACGAAAGCACCGGGGCTCCCAAGCGTGGAGACCATATGCACGATTACAGCCAGGCGAAAGTGGGCAACGTATATCTCTCCAGCGAGCTTGCCCGACGTCATGGTAGAGACGGCGTCATGAGCTTGGCATTTCAGCCAGGCCATTTGAGTAGTCCTATGCAACGCCATCTGCCGGGCACTATGCGACAAGTTTTCGACTGGTTCGTTGGCCATCCTGTCCA
Organism: Rhizodiscina lignyota; assembly: GCA_010015805.1. Taxonomy (NCBI): domain Eukaryota; kingdom Fungi; phylum Ascomycota; class Dothideomycetes; order Aulographales; family Rhizodiscinaceae; genus Rhizodiscina; species Rhizodiscina lignyota. The sequence continues at coordinate 2,163,153 of ML978121.1, read as the reverse complement.
CCTTGGAGCATACACAGAGCTGTTTGCGGGATGGAAAGAGCTGAGCGAAAGTGATAACGGAGCATGGATAATTCCGTGGGGTAGGATTGGATGGATGAGAAGTGACATTACGGCAAATCTCAGGGGCAAAGAGGAGGGCGGGCTCGGAGGCGCGGAGAAGTTCTGGGATTGGTGTGAGCAGGAATTGAAGGAGTACTACTGAGAATTCGACTTGTAAGGATCCGTACGTAGCACTCTACCAATCCAGTGGGACTCTTCAGATATGGCAAGACATTATTAATCTGCCAAGCAGCGCCTAATGCTTGGGATCACATATTGCACTCGCTGAGTTGCCAAATTAGTACTAACGCGACGCCCAAGCAGGTGACCGCGCGTTTCCCTTCCTCCCCGCTTCGCGTCCTATCAAAATCCTTTCATGGCACTGAACGACTGTGCCCTTTCATACATCGACCGAAATACGTTCTATTTATCAACTATCATACGCCCTTGTAATATCATGATTAACGAGGAAATCTTCGTCTCTAAAAGAGCCGGCCCTGGGAGACGCAATGGGGAAATCTTTCGATACGTCCTCTGAACTTCACCGCGTTTCGTCCGACGCGATAGCCTACTTGGCATGTGATGTCAATCTACATCAACCAAGAAGCATGCACAGTGCAACGGCTTGATCCTGACTTCAAACCCCCCAGAAGCTTAGAAATCAAGCACTCGGTATTGCCATATGCGTCTTTGAAAACTGCCTCTCCCCTTCTGCAATTTCTTATCCAAGTTGCTCTCTTCCAACTCTTTATCAATCTGTCAAATTACTCTCTGACTTCAAAGCAATGGCCACATTCACTAAGAGGTATCATCGTGAAAGCTACGAGGCGATCTCCACCGAAACGGAGTCGAACTGGCAGGCTGGTCGTACCATCCTCATTAATGGAGGCTCTGAAGGAATCGGTTTTACCATTGCGAAAGCATTTGTTGCGGCTCGTGCCGCTTCCGTCATCATTCTTGGCCGCCGCAAAGATACCTTGGACATGGCGGTGAACTCTCTCCGCTCGACATCAATATCCGGTACCAGGGTGTCGGGAAGTGTCTGCGATTTCACTTCTGATCTTGAAGTCCACAGCTTGTGGCGAGACTTTGTAGAGCGAAATATCTTCGTCGATGTGTTGGTACTGAATGCCGGCGATGCAAGAACGGGGTCATTGCTTGATGGCTTGAGCAGAACATGGGCCGCTTTCGACACGAATGTCCTCGCTAATCTTCGCATGGCTCAGCTGTTCCTCGCTCAAGCTTCTGATGACAGATCGAACGTGAGATGCGTCCCATAAGCGACTGATCAATTTAGAAAATCCTGACATTCGTGCTAGGCTTTGATACACATTAGTTCCTTCATGGCACATTCGAATCCCGCTCCAGATCAAGGTGCTTATTCGGCGTCGAAAGCTGCCATTGCGAACCTCTTCCAACATCTCGCTGAGGAGGTCCCAGTTGAGAAGGCTCAGATCATCAACGTGCACCCAGGAGCTATCCTCACCTCCGCCGCAGAACGACACGGATACGATGAGAATACGCTCCCTTGGGACAGCGGTACGATGAAAGCCCAACCACAAAGCGGAAGCACTATGGACCACGGTGGATACTGATACCTTCTACAGATGATGTGCCTGGCCACTTTTGCGTGTGGGCTTCAACTAAAGCGGCAACGTTCCTGCATGGCCGTCTTGTATGGGCGAATTGGGACGTCAACGAGCTGCAGGCCAGGGAGGAAGAGCTGAAGAAAGAACCTGGTCTGCTCAAAATCGGTCTGCAAGGCTGTGAGTACGTCGATATTCGAACCATTTTCCAAAAGATCGCGGACAATGAGAACGCTCAGAAGGCAAAATAATTACTTCCGGTCAAGCGAATGACTGTTCCGAATAAACTCTGCCATCAACTTATCCCGCCGAATAAAGCTCGATTCCATTTGATACGCAAAGACAGCCGATCGAGAGGTTGCAAATCTTAGCCTTTCATTACTTGTGCCTGGATCATGTCCGCCATTAACTTCGGTCTGCTGAGAAACGGGGAGTGATCTGAGTCGAACATCACAGCGTCCATGTGCCCGCCGGCTGTTTGCAGCATATATTCCTGAAATTCAGGGAGAACGCACTTATCGCGTGTGCATCGGATATAGGTGCACGGAATGTCGAACCATGGCTCGTACGTCGCTCTCGAAAGGTAGACTCCGCAAGCTTCACTTTGCAGATCCTTCGCTGCCTCCGCTGCCTCTTCATCCGAAAGATCGCCGTAGAACCAGTTTCGTGATTCTGTTGGATAGATTACTCCGTCTTGTTCGCCTCCCTGTCTAGCAAATTAGTTCTTTTCATACAGCCACTCTCCAGTGTTTTTTTTTTTTTTACCTCTAACCTCACAACACCTCCCCATGGCTTTCCTCCGGAGCTCTCCCATATATAACCACCAACCTTGAGAAGCAGTGCGGAGATGTAAATCATTCTCCTCACAGATCCTTCCTTGCCCTCCTTGGCTCGGTCCTTCGGTGATAGCCCCATCACCGCTTGAGAAGCACAAGTTCCCCCGTACGAATGCGCAATCGGAACAACATCCTTGCCCAGGTTCAGGTACGATGTAATGGTACTTCGGATGGCCTCGACATCGGGATCCCAGTTCTTGACGGGCTCCTCGCCACGCGCCTCCGCTCCGACGGAGGGAAGTGACACTGCATCACATTCAAAACCTTGCGCCACTAGAATATTTATGACCTCCTTAAAACACTTGGGCGTGTGCCAGGCTCCAGGAATGAAAACAAGAACTGGTTTTGAAAGGGTAGTTGCCATGACAGTGACAGAAAATGATTTCCCAAGAATTGCAGAGGCATTCGAAATTTCAAATGGCCTGAGGATTATCGGCACAATCAACAACCTGCAACGGCCGCTCTTAAATCGACAAGCCTCTCTTCAACGTAGGATCTTTCGAATTTACCAGATTAGGAAAGGATCTGCTTACTCAGACTCTTGCGAGCTCTGAGATTATTAACAGTGGGCCGTGGTCGTTCTCCATGTCGTCGTAATCGCTATTCATGGTATATATAGCGAGTCGGGTCAGAGAATTTGCCAAGAGCTGAAAGGTAGATTCGCCTCAATGAGTCTGACCATCGAAGTGGTTCCGCTCCACGCCCAAAAAATGTCTTGGGTAAGTCAGCAAACACCCAACGGGAAAGAGCATGCATAATACTGCGGAAGCGATGCAAAGGATAAAGAAAAGGACAAGCACGACAGCGTAACAATTTCCGATATGCAGTCCAAGCCTCCGCCCACACCGCCAACCGCTGCAGACTTGCATTAGAGGGACACCAAAGATCAACAGACCAGCGATATAGGCAAACGCCAGATAGCTAGACAACCGTTCTGCCGCATGATCACACTTCGGTGCTGTCTCATTAGACTTGATCGGTCCCAGCTGCTACGACTGTTTTTTTACTCCGCTTCTCCGCTGTGAACTTTAATTGCTCGTTGTGCGTGACTTGGTGTGTGGCTTGCTGGATGCGCAAGTGTAAGGTTGGAAACTGAAAGGGAAGCTCAAAGATCTTCCCACAGACCATCCATCTCAAACAAGAACTATCAGTCGTATTATACGCTGGATGCCAATCTTGGATGTGGTATGGATATGAATAATGGTTTCGGTCCCAGGCATTTTCTCCATAGCGGGAGCTGCGCTACGCATAGCGAAATCTTGGAGGTTCCGATTCCTAAATCCAAGACTTGTCTTTGGGCATCTCTTGCCTAGTTGGTGGGTCTTGGGAGGGATATCGTGGGATATTGAGCCTGTTTGAGTTTCAAGTGCATGAGGATCCGAGGCAATGAAGTATCATGACCCAAACTCTTTCAAATTGACATAGCTACACAGTTATATATACTGTCGTAACGGTTCTCGGGACTCCTTGGGTGATAATTAATTAGGGGTCAGCCAGAAATGTATGACCTATGGCGACTATGCAATGATTACATCTGGTTTTGGTGAGTTGAATTCTTCCACCGTATGAGCATTTTCGGGTAATAACAGCCTGAAGAATACAGAAATTCGAAAAGATTGGAAACTAGCTTGTAAAGGGCAGAGCGATATCGAAACCTACAATAACCTACGTCAGGCGCCTCCCTTCATGGCCAAGTTGCAGAGAAGCCGGAGCGGGGCTCAACCTGCCAAGCCAGCTTTTGATATCCATTTCAAGGCCTTGGTCTAAACTTTAATCTTGGCACGTGCGATGGAAACTGTATCAGCTTGTCAAGGTCTTGCCTCATGGAAAGTCGTCGAGCCGTGACGCGGAATTGTGCTCCGAGGTCACGGCTGCCGGTCCTTGTTGGTCATGAGGAAAATTCTCGATGACGAAATGTCGTGGACCAAACACGGCGTCTCCGCGTCAATTATGGTCTTTGTGATGATAAATAGGAGCAAATCCTCTGGGAGATATCGTGCACCCTTGTGTCAATGGAGGAGGAGAAGTTTTCATTCGCTCTTTTTATGTGTCAATGGATTCTCGCGCGTCATGGTAGTCTAGCCATTTTAGGTTAGCGTCTACCTTTCAAAAGTTCTCTTTATTCTTCAACAGTCATACTTTTCTTTCGACGTCCTCTTCCACTGGAATTCACCTCGGCCATCTTATTACGGGAACGAAATACAATGATGTGACACCTCCGGAGGCCCAGCGATGCCTCATTTCGTGAGAACATCGAAGGACCCAATGAGCACCAGGATGCATACACGCAGCCAATCAGCATTAGACTTTTGAAGCGCGATCGTGTGAGAATGGAGCATTGGTTAGAAATGATGTGGGTTCATATGGGGCGCCATTTCGTATGTATGGAGTATGGCTTACCTCCACGTTGTATCTTCTCGCGGTCACAATGGAAAGCTACGATTCTTCGCATTCCAAATGTTATTCATCATTCTGAAAAGCAGCTGGCTTTCTTTCGTAAAATCTCAAATATTTTGTCGTATCTACCCGTTTTCACAATAACGTGGGCACAAACGTGTCAGTAGAGGAGTATATTCTCACTGCGTGGGCAGCTTATTCCAAAACACCTTTGATGAGGGAGAATATGAGGAAGGTGTTAAAGGTCGAGATGTTTGTTTTTCCCAGGCAAGCCGCTGACATAACGCGCTCAAGACGTAGGGATTCCGGCCAGAGTCGAACCCTGCTGCAGGAGCTACCAAGGCGGCACGACTCACAGAAAACGTGCCTTTCATCCTCCACATCCATTGGGCGATAGACGTAAGGAACGTTCCTGCATATGCGTTCGATTGATAGTTCGTCCCGCTTCCAAGCATGCTTTAATCGTCCTTCAGGCTTCTGGGGGCTGCGATCGGTTCGAGTGCGCGAAACTCGCGCGCTCAACGGAGAATCCGAGGTCTTGGGTGCATCGATGGCTGCGATGGATGACGCAAAGATGGAGCTATGTGAGCTGGGGAGCTATGTGAGCTATTAATTTGTAGCTCCTCGCTGCCTCTGTAAGATGGGCAGGTCTTACTCTAGCTGTGTGCTCTCTCACTGCTATACATATCTCATCTAAGAGTTGGAAGCAAGATGCAATACTCATTCGCTGCCATTGCCATCACGGCACTGACGCTCACTTCTTCGGTCTCTTCTTTGAATATCCTCCTGGGCAATGATGATGGCTTTGCAAGCGCACAGATCCGTGAAACTGTGAGTGATATTGTGGTACCAACATGAATTTCAGAGCCGTGCTAATTTGCTCCATGCAATGTAGTATCGCTTGCTGAAAGAAAAGGGACACACTGTGGTCATCGTGTCAGAGGCTGATAACGAGTCGGGTCAAGGTGGTCGCTCCGTCTTCACGAGTGACCCTACGCTTCCAAACGGCTCCGAGTTTGGCATCATCCCGCCTGGTGCACCATCCATTGGCACGGATCCAAATGACCACAACATCTGGCAAGTCCAATCCTACGCCGCTACCTCTTCTACTTCTAACATGCGCAGGTATTACAATGGCACGCCAGCAGCAACAGCCTTTGTAGCCTTCGACTATGTCCTCCCCAACTTTGCTCCTTTCAAGAAACCAGATCTCGTCGTCGCTGGTCCCAACTTTGGCAACAATCTGGGTACCTTTTTCTATACTCTTTCTGGTACTGCAGGCTACACGTACAACTCCATTGGTCGCGGCTATCCTGGTATTATGTTCTCCGGTGGAAACAGTGAGCAGCGGAGCTTCGAGTGGATCAACAAGACTACACCAAGCGGCTTCCCAGATCCTGCGACCATCCAAGCACAGCTTGCTGTTGATATTGTAGAGACACTCGTCAAGAACTCCAAGCCTGGAGAGCGTCTCATGCCTTTGGGCTATGGCATCTCGGTCAACACGCCCGTTATCACTTCCTTGACCAACGACAGCTGCGTCAACCCGCCATTCGTTCAGACGCGCTTGACTGGAGGAGCCGATTATGATCAGGCGCTTTTCAATAAGACATCAGGCCTGTTCACCTTCCAAAATATTGTTCCACCTGGCGGCAACGTTTGCTACCATGGCGACTGCAGTTTGCCTGGAGAGACGGTCATTGTGAACTCCGGTTGCTTCAGCTCCGTTAGTGTATTCACTGTTGACTACGACGCTTCCATTGGACCGGTCCAAACTAGCATTCGCTCCCGCCTAGAGCCTCTTGTGAAGTTTCAGGGCAAGAGCAGTGGCAAGGGTGGATTTCCAACCCACCACTGGACCGGCCGTTACGCTCGTGGCATGAAATAAATGGTGGGCTACCTCGAGCGAGGGCGAATAGGGACGAACAAGCGCTACATTGCGCGTCGTTATTTGCCTCGTGTGCAGATGTCTACATTTCGAACAGAGCGTGTTAATAAATAATGAACATATAAAAACCATTGATACACCAGACCACAATGGTCCGTATATATTTCGATATCTTTTTGACCCGGGACTTCCCTCTCTTCTCACTACCTCGCCGTGCTTCGACAATCTCTCAATCAATTATGGACGCATTGAATTTGGAGGCGTTCCAAGGGTTGCAATGATTTGCGGACGCGATTGGCCTGAGGATTGCCTCGGCCCGACGTGATATCAAATCAATCGCGTTTCTCGAGCGTCAAGCTGACAACTTCTAAGTACACCTTTTCTTGGTTCGTATGAGCTCCAAAGTACGATATAGTGCGCATCGACAATTGGTTGCAGTTGAATATGTCTTATAACTGATGCAGACCCTTTGCTCCATGAAATGGGCATCCTTCATTGAGTAGTCATCGGGTCGAGATGGGCTCCTTAGATGAAAGGCCACCGGACCATGTGGCTATCATAGGTGCCGGCCTTGGAGTACGTTATGAAATATAACTTGCTTGCGAATGCGACGTTCGTTAATACGATGAGTGTTTAGGGTTCTGCCCTCGCGCTGGCGCTGAATCGGAACTCCATCCCATGTCGCATATATGAGACACGGATGCCAGATGCCCCAGAGATCGCAAGTGGCGTCGTACTCACTCCAAATGGGCTTCATATTCTCAATGAACTGGGCGTATTCGACCGCATCAAATCAATCTGTTGGCAATCAGAGTTCCGCACTACCAAGAACGACAGGGATGAGACAACTCGCAAGACGCTTATTGCTAACGAACAGCTCTATGGATACAAGAATCATCGCTTGTACCGCCGGGTCCTATTACAGGAGATGAGGGCCATGCTAGACGAGCGTAATATCTCTGTCCAATACAATGCCAGATTTGGAGGGGTAGTTAGTGAAGATCTGGAGTCCGGCGTCACTTTCACTATAAATGGCAAGCATGAAAACGCATCACTCCTTGTCGGGGCTGACGGCATACATTCTACCATCCGTCAATATCTGCAACCAGGGGCACTCCCAGATTACACTGGCGTAGTCGGTGTTCTAGCACACATCCAGTGGTCTGCTGTTGACTGGCCATACCCAGACTACGAAAGAGCATGCACTATCCAAGGACAACCCGGCGCACTGTTTTGGATCCCAGAGGTTGCTGATGGCTCTGAGATCATGGTGGGATTACAGACCAAACGGCCACTTCAGACACGCACGGAATGGGAAGCAGAGTCTGCAGACAAGGACAAGCTGTGTGAGTTCTATCGAAAAGGATACGACGAATGGACTGCTACAGGTAAAAAGGTCATCGACGCTGTATGCGCCAACAAACAGTCGCTATTCATGTGGCCATTCATGAGAGTGCCGGCGTTGGAGCGCTGGTCTTCGCGCACAGGTCGAATTGTCATCGTTGGCGACGCCGCACATGCGCTCCCCCCAAGCTCGGCTCAAGGTGTCAACCAGGCACTCGAGGACGTGTATTCCCTATCTCTCCTGCTGAAATTGCATCCATTCTCAACCTCGACCCCGGAGGGTATTGCCAAGCGGCTTGTTGCATTGGGCTCCTGGCAGAAGATGCGACAGGAACGCATCGATCGCATTTTCGACTGGGCAACAAACGTTGCGAATGTGAATCGTTTACCTCAGGATGAAAGAGACAGGCTCGTCCGGGAAGGTAAAATAGCCGATGATGACAAAGGGAACGATATGTCGTGGCTTTACAAGCCAGTTCAAGATCAGGATATAATCGACCAACTTGAAGCCACTGCCTGAGTTTGTCGCTCTCAAAATCTCCTTTGAAGATTGGTTGCGGGATTGGTAGGTCGACGCCAGGATACCTTCCTCAAATCACAGGAGACGTACACGGCAATATCAACATCGTTGTGAGTTGCACATTTCAAGTCTGAACGCGTAAATCTCCAACTGCAATTGCATTTGAGAGAAACGGGCAGTTGAAGATCATAGCTCCAGTTCACTTATTGAGTGAACAAAGCTCATTTGCCGAAGTGAGGTGAAATGGAGTCTTATTTAGAGTCATTTAACATCATTGACGTACAAATACACAGAGGTCAGGTCTCGGTCCTGGCAAACATAAGTCAGACAAAGACTCTACAGAACCAAAATGGATCACTCACCCTGCAGCGATCATCCTCATTCGCTTTGTGATACGTTTCTAACGCAGTATCTGCCATGGTTGGGTTTATGCCTACCGCCTTACCAGAGTTTGAACCCAGTGTCAGATCTTTAATCATCAACTCAACTCTGAAGCCCGGCTTGTAGTCGTTGCTGCTTGGAAACTTAGGATCAATCCCTGGAACAGGCTGCTTATTCGTCCCCATCCAGCTCATACCGCTTGAAGCCTTAATGACCTCATGCAGCACCTTTGGATCAACTCCTTGCCGAATCCCAATAGCCATGCTCTGAGCGATTGCGAGATTAAAACATCCAGACAAGTAGTTGTTGCTGATCTTTGCGGCCAGGCCAGTTCCAAGTTTGCCACAACAGAAGGTCTTCTTGGGGTCGCCCATCATAGCTACGTTGTCTTTCACACGAGTCGCGAATGAATCTGTCTCGAAACAACCCAGCATGAATGCCAGTATCCCTGCAGCCGCACCTCCAGTGCCGCCCTACTTCTGTGAGTATATTTTTGGAGAAATGGAGTTGAGACATACCGATACAGGCGTGTCGACATATGTGCCTATACCAGCATCCATCAAAGCTTTTCCAACCTCTCTGGTCGTTTCCGAATCAATAGTGCTGCATTCCAGAATTAAGCGCTTGTCGCTTGGAGATGCAGCAATAACGCCGCTTCCTGGGGTAAGATATACTGCCTTGACATGTTTTGATGCCGGAACGATCGAGATGACGGTGTTGGCGCTTTCCGCTGCCTCTTTTGATGTCTTGACGATTTCTACCGATCCGCTTTTCACCTCCTCAGCGGCAACTTTCTTGAAGCGCTCACACGCATCCAGGTTGATGTCATGGATGAAAAGAGTAGCATTTTTGGGCATCTTCCTTCGGACATTAAGGGCCATTCCCCAGCCCATGTTTCCAATACCTGGTTGCAGTCAGCGAATAGAAGGATAGGTGATTTACTGCACACGCACCGATGAAGGAGATATCGTTCATATTTGCCATGTCTGCTACTGCTAAGGAATATTATGCTCTAAAATATACAATATACGCAAAAGTTTGACAAGATTTACATGTTATGCTTTGAGAATGAAGAGCCCGAAGAAAGACACCGTCGGCACGGGTGATCGATCTTTTTGCGGCACAATAGGTGCCGTGGAAGCTTTGAGTTTAGAGATGGTGGAAGAGAGCTACAAGATACTTTTAGAAATTGAATAAAGATCCTCAATCGCATACCTCATACTCCTGGCTTCATCACCCCCGGAGTGTGGTTACCCGGACTTCCCCTCCTGCTACAATTACCTTCCGCTTCACGCACCTCGGTACTGGGAGCCATTTACAGCAGCGCGAGGGGATTCAAGAGTGAGAAGAGAGCAGTGCAAATGGCATTCTGGATTGACCCTCATTGGAAGATGTGTTTCTTCGAGAGCTTCTTATGACGCAGCTGCCCTTGAGACGCGAAAGTGTACATGTTCCCTTCCCAACGTGGTTAGTCTCGAACGCCATCCGCCACAGTCCTGGAAGGAACGTCGGATATTCAATTATATCCTCTATTTCAATTTCCGAGGAAATGGTGGCCACAGAGCCTACGTCACCAATATCTACTCTCTCAACATTTTTAATATTTCCGATGCTTCTTAAACTTGGGTTGGGTTAAGAATAGAAATCAGAAGACCATATGCCTAGTTCGGCGACATTTATATAACCGGTGGAGACTTACTCTATATCGTTAGACCCCGAAGACCGCTTATTCGCCGTCGACCTCCACCTATCTTCTCCATTCGACATTGGATTTGACTGGTGTAGTCATCTCGAACTTGGACCAGCTGACATATCTCTTATTCAGTGCTGCTTTAGCTAGATTGAAACGACCTGACCATACGTACTGGACGATATGGCGCTTTGAGACGCTGACGACAACCTACTAATCAAGATTAAGCACTTCAAGACTGTCCGAACCAATCTCAAATCGGCTTCGGGGCTTCGCAAGTACTTGTGGCGATTTATGATACTCTTGTTTTTGATATCGGCTTTCACTTATGTTTCCTTTCAAATTTCTTCCATCGCCTTCAGCTCTCTGATGAGTAATTGTGAAGTGCCCTCCCATGATAGTGCATCCGCTTCAAGATATTGATGGGTCGGTTATTTAACGTTTGATTGGACAATTCTAGTATTCCATGGGTCTATGTACTTGATATTGGCGCGCATACTGCCATATTGGAGAAAAGTCTTCTCGGACTCGGCCTTGGTGCAGCACTAGCACGCCCGCCGAGGTGGTTTCGTGGAGTCTCCTACTCTTCATAACATCTTATTCATCAATGCAATTAAAAAGTTGCTTCCAGGACTAATCAAGCTTGTTTACATGAGCAAAGGGGCACGCAAGCCACTGTTACCTGTCCTCAACTGAGATCCTTCTCGAGCGAGACGTACGAATTCGACCGTCATGAATTTGAAGAGCCTCTCTCGTCCGAACGCCTCCAGCTTTCGAATATATAAGGCTCCGTTCCGAGTCGAATGAAAATCGCAATACCATCTTACGACTGCAACTTCGAAAGTCCAACAACACTCCAGCCTCAAACTTCGAAGATGCCTTCTTTTCTTATCACTGGTGCCAATAGGGGTCTCGGTCTGGCCTTTACGAAGGAATTGGTGAGTATCAACAATTGCTGTATTATCCCTTTCGTCTAACACTAGATGCAGCTCAAAGACCCAAAGAACTATGTTATAGCGACGGCGCGCAATGCCCAAGGAGCCGAGGAACTCCATAAGCTCGCAACACAATTCGGAAACGATCGTCTCTCGCTTCTGCAGCTCGATGTTACCAAAGAAGAAAGCATACGTGCGGCGGTAGAGCAGGCACAAGACTTGCTTCCAAATGGGTTGGATAACTTTGTCTCGAATGCAGGAGTCGCAACAGACATGCTCTCTCCTTTTGAGGCGGTGTGAGTTCACACCAACAGAGCTTGCAACCAAGCAACTCCCCGAGATTCTATTAACTGACAGCTACATTTTTGTTACAGTGACCTCAAGGCGTTCACAGCTGACGTTGACTTCACACTGGCTTCGACCGTCCGCGTCATCCTCGCCTTCCTTCCATTGATCCGGAAAGGGTCCCAGAAGAGGATTATGGCCATTTCGAGCGTCCTTGGCTCAATTGAAATGGCGTTTGGAATGCCAGGTGTCGCGAATACTTACTCTACCGCCAAAGCTGCTCTGAATATGTATGCAACGTCAATCTCTAACAAACGTCATGCAAGCTCACTAGTTGTATAGGATGATGCGCAAGTGGGCTGCTGTTCTGAAAATGGAAGGCATTGCTGCCTTTGTGATCCACCCTGGTATGTCAATATCACTTCATACGTTTGTCGCCTTAGTACTGATTCTGAGCCAGGCTGGGCTGGGAATACGGCTATCGGGGCGGAAATTGAACCCTGGATGAGCAAGTATGCACCGAACCTCAAGAGTATACCAGAGTCTACGGCAGCAGAGGGGTGCATGAAAGTCTTGACCAAAGCGACGATTGATGATGCTGGAAAGTTTTTCAACTATGACGGCGGCAACTTACCATGGTAAACTGGTTTGTAGATATCGGTGCTTATGCCACAAGATGCTTTTAAGGACATAGGTTTCCTTCCTTCTCTAGAGAAACCTCCAAAAAATCGTTTCGTTTGAGTTCGCTCCCTCCTCGTGCACTTTCTCGCTCTGGACAACTGAGCTCGTTGTTCGGCTGTGTTAGAGCATTTGGTCCTCTCCCATTAATTTCGGAGTATGCAGTGGAGATGGAATTGTTGTAATATTGTTTGCCTTTTGACATGGACATTGTTTCGCCATGACGTGGAAACAATGAACGCCGCTTCACCACAGCTTTGTCACTACACGTTTGCGGTATTTCTTTGTCTTTCAGAGGCGCGAAATCTTTTTAATCAGTTTCTATTATCTACCAAATATTTCCATTTAAAGGCTCTACTAAGTACCAACCCAAGGTTCAATAAACCCATCGCAGGTTTGCATATCATCAACTCCGACCGGACTTAGCGACATCGACATGTGTGGCTCATCTCTGCACAGCTCATCGGAGCAAACTGGTGTGAAGCCAGTGCTCGAATATATTCGTCGTCAAAATGACAGAGTTCTGACGGAGAATAAGACCCTGCGCGAGATACTCCCGAAGCCTTCTGTTCGGCGTATGCTCTCCATTAGGCGTGCGCCAGCACCTAACCCCATCGATTCACCTCCCACCTCTCCAACCCTGCCAGTTCAGTACACGTACTGGAAGTGCGCATACAAACACGGCGACCGCAGGGCCTCCGGAGCAGAGTGTGAGGCTGCCGTCGAAGCTCAGACGCGTTGGAACGCTATGGTGGCAGATCTTGACGAGGCCGTCGCTGAGAACAATAAGCTCCGCGAAGAGAACCTGAACCTCCGCACTACCTTAGATGACTTGTGGCATCGTGGGCGGCTACGATCAGTGAGGAGACCTGCCATCTTGTCGCAAAACCCACCGTGGCCGAACAAGCTTAGAAATGAGTATCAGTTGATCCTGGGAGGTGACAAGTCTATTTGAGCAGAACGCATCGTTTGAACTGGCATGCGATGTCGGTCCAGGCAGGTACGAAAAGAAAGAGCATGAAAGTAAATCAGAAACAGACCAGCGTAATATCAAAGCCGCACGTCTCCGAGCATCACAAGGAGAAAGTGGGACTTCGAAGGATTCATCAAGAGTGAGCAAATTGACGATGAACGATCTAATAGTACCATAATGCGAAGGTAATTCTGTTCCCTTCAGAACTCGTTCCGCTTATTGCTGTTTCCAATATGCATTTATCGAAAATGCTTTTCCCCAAATCGTCCACAATGCTCTTTCGCCGGTATCCCTAACCTTCTTTGGAGCTTGGTGATCCAGCTACCTCACTCTTCTTAACACTACCCCATACCAAACATGCTTACCAATCCATTTCCTTCCTCTCTCTGAAACCAAGCCCTTCTCAATCATATCGTTCTCCACTGTCCTTTCCCTCACGCTTAATTTGACACCTCCCTCATCCACGTCAACAACCTCAAGTCCCTCTTCCCTTGCTGCCTCTACAGTCTCTTGTACCCCATGCGCCCAGCTGCACCCACGCACTTTGACTGTCACTCCGTTCTCATCGACCCGCTCGAAGCCAGCTTGAGACACTAGTCCCATGTCACGGTGCATATTCGTCACCAGAGCCAAGCCATTCGGCTTAAGCAACGTTCGGATGACGGCGAAGTAAGGTCGAAGTGGGAGGTGTTCGAGTACCAACGTGGATATAACTGCTGAGACTGCTTCTGTTGTGGTATCGAAGCCCGGAGGCAGCACTGGTGCAGCAAATGGGTCTACGGGGTCGAGGAAGTCGTGCTGTACAAGGTCGAAGCTCAGTTGGTCTGTACTCCCGCCATGAGCCCTTGCTTCTTCGAGTCGTAAAGCCAGTTTCTGTCGCGCAACATCTAACATCCCCTTGCTTGCATCGTAGCCTCGCACATGCAATTGCCGGGACCCAATGCCTTGACTGAGTAACTTTACTGTGTTACGACCTGTCCCACAGCCGAAGTCCACGATGCGAATAGGTGTTTCCTGAGAGTCTTGGAAAGCTAGTGAAAGGAATGCTGGAAGCAACGTCGCGAGTTCGATATCGTCCACAGCCTGTAAGATGTTTCCATCACCGTCATACACTGAGCTCCAAGCGTCGTAGGCTGTTACTGTCGGGACATAGTGGACTGGCATCCCACGTGCGTTTGTCACTCCCAGCGTCGACGAGGCTGGTGCTGCTCCTGGTCGATATTCCGCTTGAGCCAGATTGGGTAATTGATTTCCACCATCTGAGGGTACTGTAGAGGATGCAGTAGAGAACGAATCCCCAGTATTATCCGCAGGGTTCGTCTCTCGGAGATCAACAAGGCTGGCATCAAAGGTGGAATTAAGTGACGGCTGCGTCATGATTGATACTTAGGAATTGCTGTATCGGCGAATGAGGAATGACGAGGGAAGGAGAGATGAATAGTAGAAACTTCTTGAACAGAGTAAGATTAAGCTACTAAACTTGGAGCCTGTGAGGAATTGATTGAAACAGAGGATAAAGTGAGATGTAAATCTCAGCAGCCTTTACATGAGAGTCAGATGCCGTTGTAAAACTTTACGATGGTCGGAAATGTCGTGCATGAAATGAGTCACCAACACGGGCCCTGATTGCTTAGAACCGCGCGGCAGATCGACGGCGTGCAGCCACATCCAGATTTTGCAGCTCCTCTATCAGTTCGCAGCGAATCAAGGTAGAGATACGTGTATTTCCTTTGACGCATTCTCCATGTAATATCTGCAAGCCGATGCTTTCCGTTCGGCCCGTACGAAGTTGTTCAACTTTCTGAATTCTGGGTATCCTAGTAATACATATTCAAGATTCGGTTCCGGTGTGCAACAAGCCGTGAACGAGTAGCCGTTAGACTGTGTAACCGGCGGTCTGCCCACTTATGTTCGACCTCTTCGTCTAAAAGCAGATGTGTATATGAGAAGACTGCAGCATCAAATAGGCTGGGCCTGCTCGTGCCGAAGAACCAATCGCCATCGGCAAGGAGACTTTCGAGAGCTTCGAAGGCTTGCTCTGCGTCGCCGTACAACTTGTCTACATCTACGATTGCGGAGAACTTCCGCAGTTCGGTCTCCGCGGCTGTCTGCAGTTCGTACGCAGTCGCAAGTTGTATCAGGTTTGAAGTAGAGATTGGATGGATATAGTTTGGGACGACGATTCTCTCAAAGTTTGGAGTAGAGTAGAGTGAGTGCAGCTATCGAAGAATGATACGTTAGCCATGACGATGCTTATCACTTCGTGTTGTCAATATGAACTTGATCATACCCATGCCCTTCGTATGCTGTGATCTACGAGTGAGAGATATGCTTCGAGGCGCGCATCCGGTGACTCTTCCGGACGCTGACCGTTCTCCTTAACCCATTTCTGAAGCTTATTTGCTGGTATAACCGTTCCGGCCTCAGAAGGGGACTGGTAGCGCTCTTTGGGCATAAGGAATGGGAGTGATCCACTGGGGGAAGCGTGATTGTTTGACGGTATAGTCCGGAACTGTACAGCACAAATCTTCAAGTAGGTCTATGCAGGGAGGGAGTTCTGTTAGCAAGCTATTGACACCTATCACTAACGCATCCGAAACTACGTACCTGCCATTTGAGACAGCTCGGATTGAACGAGGGCCGTCCAGTTTCCGCGCCATCTTCGCTCGTAAAAATCCACAATAAATGCTCACTTCCTACGCGTGGCGCGCGAAGTGGAAGTTTGTTCTCGGCATACGTGACGAGAGGGACTTTGTCGAAGATGCGTTTCACCGACGCCGGTACTGAGAAGAAGGAATGCCGACTCCCTTGAGATTTTGACGCGCTCAACGTGGAGCTAGAGGCATTCTTGTCGTTATTGACATTATCATCATGGGGCATTGTTGTCCATGGGGCGTGGCGGAGGGAGAAGTCGCAGAAGTTCAATGCGAGGACAAAAAGTCCGACTGAGGATTTTCTTGGCGTTGTCACTTTTCGTCTCTTCATAATTTCCTTTTTACTAACTAAAACCTAAAGGTATCGCGCGATTATAAAAATACCGGATCTCTGCTTTCCTTGATTCGGAATACTAGTCACGGCAACTTGTAATAGAAATATGGATAATCGCCCAAGCGTTGCGGATTCCTCCACCACCATGAGTTCCTGTTCACTATCGAACGGAGTTGTGTGCAGTCCTAGCCAGATATGAGTCGACAATGATAAAATTAAGCATTGATATACATACGCCGCACCAATACAGTGCCGAAGTTCCCGGTTCAGTTACTCTACGATGTCGGGTTGAATGATCGTATGAGTATTCCCAAGCTCCACAGTACGCACATCGGTGGCAGAGCTCTTCTTCCTTTAGAAGAACCTCGATTAAGCTCTCTTCAATCACGTCGACATCTTGAGACTCCTTCGGCTTGGTCTTAGCTTTTCGTTTGATCCCTAGGTCCTTAATGATCGGTGGAGTTGCTGCCAGCAGATCTTCCAGCAGTATCGGACAAGGTCCCAATTTCTCTTGAAGCCAGAACCTTGTATTGCGCTCCGTACTAGCTGTTGATACGTCGGCTTGTTCGGGATCATTGAGAGCAGCAAAGAGCTTCCAGCCTTCAGCCATGCCGTAAGCTCGTGAGTACACGATGTACCATAGGTTTCCACGACGATGAAGGGCGACCTCAAGTTTGATCTTCGGGGTGTAAAATGAAACGAGACGAGTATCCGTTCCCATGCTCATTATTGCTTCCAAAATGGAGTGTATGTAAAGACATATGCTGTTACGACAGGAACACTCTGTACCGCGTATGTAGATGACGCAAGAACAATCGATCGGTTCAATTTTTCTCTTTAGTGTACGCTTCTTGAGTTCCCTGATCCAACAAGCTCTTAAAGTCGCAAACGTAATTCACAAGTGTATAATTTTTGAAACGTGCGATAGATAGAAGAGACAAACCATGGACATAAGGATGTGGCTTGCGAGGCTGAGGCGGTGGGGGCGATGTCTTCGGAAATACATGGTAGGGTACTCTACGGAGTCCTAGGAAATTAAAAGATATCAGAAGAATAATTCATGCATTATATTTAGAAATATCTCGAACATAATATGCTAAATGGAATTATGCTTCTGAAAAGCTGGTAAACTCCATTCCGACCCGTGGTATAATCCGGTGCCTTTCGCCGAACGCCCCATGACCGTAAAATTAATCCAAAAATTGCGACCCATCTCCAAAGAACGTGAACGCTTTAACTGTCTTCGGTGGTATCGAGCCAGGAGTGATATACACTCGCAGTTTCCTGCCTTTGCCGACTTCGAGATCCGCTTCTCTTAAGAAGCCAAGCTTCTCCGGAATCCTGTAGCTCGGCCTGCTGTTTGCGGCAGTCAGGATTTGTATGTCTCTGATGCCACAGTCGTCTCGCCAGTATCTGAGCTACAGTGTGCACAGTGATGTTAGTAATCTGTTGCTGTAGCAATTTGCACACAAATCACGTACCACTTCTTTTGCAGCCTCCGTCATATATCCCGTATTAGCATACTTCGAGCCAATAAGTGCATATCCTACGTCGGGCAGTCTCTCACTGTTCCGCTGCACCAGTTCTATGTGTCCGATGGCTTCGCCATTGGGGTTATTTCGACCCAGGCGGAGTATATACATTGCCGCGCCAGGGGCTTTCTTTCCGCTGAGAACTTTATGTCCAAGAGTCGTCGTATCAATCAATCTCTTAGCATCTTCTAACGTTTTAACTGGAAGCTCGCCAACATGCTCTTTCGTGTGCGGACTGGTGAAAGTCCCCAGAAACAACTTCAGATTTTCTTCGTTGCCATTCCACAGCGTGAGGGTCAGTCGCCCTGTATGCAAGACCGGTGCAAAATAGAATGTTTCTCGTTCGGAGGGCGCTATTGATACAGCCGTAGTACTTGACGAGGGACTTGAATCACGAATCGGCGGAGGCGGTAGGTGTATGTCTTCGGGCTGTTCATTGTTAGTTGGACAGACATGATACCACTTAACGGAGATTGTACGCACGATGAAAAAACTAAAGAAAGAGTCATCAGAAAATGCTCTTTTCGGAGGAAGAGGGAGAGGGAGAGAAGTTCTCAATCTCTGAACAGACGCATACGCCATCGCGAAATATTATTGTGGCTTCGCCCTGCGGCCGATGCTCCGGAACTAGATTTAGGATAGGCACAATTAATAAAGGGTAAATAAGAGGCATAGGTGCGAGAACTGCCATTTTGACTGTAAGAGCAAGCCAGAGATCGACGAATTTCTTCAGGCCCCATGTCCTGAGGCTGACGGGAGACAAAATGAAGTAAGCAGCGATCATGGTAATGAACAACTAGACTGAGACTAATATGACACGAAAGGACGCTTCTGGTTGGCCAAATTGAATAAGAAATATAAGAAAGTGCTGATACGAGCGAAAAGAAGGACTGCACTTCCTTGAGAAAGGTCCATCTACTGCCTGGCAGGAGTGCGAGTTTCGTACGGGCTTTTCGACTGGGCAACGTCGTATCTACAAGTTAGTAAGACAGGCTGGGTTGAGTTAGGATTATGCCACTTCAGTAGTAGCGGCCGACGACGGTAAGCTGAAGTAGTCGCAAGATGCACGTCGATGTTGTTGAAGGATTCTTCTAGCTTGTGATTAATGAAGGTGAGCGGAAATGGGCTACAGTTATCATGTCGAATCGACTGGAACTCTTCTGATCACCACACAATAGCTAATGCATGTTAATACGTAGAGATTTGCTGGAAAATCTTGCGAAGTTTGAAGATTGCTTTGGGTGATTTGAAATTGTTCCCCAGTTACGAGTTTGAACGTAGCAGGAGGCAGCTTGGCCAGTCTCGGCATTATACGCACCCTACTGGGAAAAATCGGGGACGCGTGAAGACGCGCACGGCCTAGTGGTTATTCGGCCATATCACTGGCTCGTCGACGTTTCACGAAACCTCCACACACATCATATTCGGAACTTGCTCTAGAACGAAGCGAAGAACTTCAGTTGCCATAGTGGGCGCTTAGAACTTCGGATGTCGTACAGAACGCCTATGAGACCTTCTACGCGCGTATAGTACGGCTTCGGCAGCGCAAGGCTATACTCTTTTATTCGCTTCTGCGTTGTCAAGAGCTAGGAACATGATTAATCGTGCATAAATCCGTAAAACTGCCACTCCACGAGGTCGAAGACCCTTCAAAAGTCGTCGAAATGGAAGTCGTCGAGGCCTCACAGATCGTCCTCCGCGAGAAGTCCCTACCGAATCTACCAGCCGCACAAACGCAAATTACGGCAACGACAGCTGCATCGGCAGACCCCCAAGCCTGGTCAGCAGTCGGCCTGATCACACAGGGCATGCAACTTGCTGCCCAAACCGTATCCTCCTATTTCACGACCAAGACCGCCCTCAGTACCTTCCCTTCCGCAATTCCGCCCAACTCGAATACTATCGGTGAGATATATTGGTAGGAATACGTCGGTCTAGCACAGCTGACTTCTTGGAGCTATATACAATGACGGTAAACTCGTCGTGCCTCAGGGGACGAACCAGTCTGCCACGGGGCAGAACATCGTGATATATAACGGAGCCAGGGGAGAATTGTTCTTAGCGCCTCCGCCGCCGAGCACGAAGATATCCTGCCCGCGATGTAAGATGGAGTTCAATAATGCGGCTGACGCCCAAGAGCATCAGATGCAGTTTGTAGAGCACTGCAGAGTGCACAGAGTTTGCTTCCAGTTCTGGACCGAGCACAATATACAAATAGCCCACCGACGGTGCGGAGTGATCGGATGTGCAAAGGCGATGACGGACTTTGGAAATGCCGAGAGATATGCGAAGCACTTCAGGAACAAGCACAGTTGTGCAAGGAAATGATATATGACTTTACGAATCATGGCATTGCAGGCGAAAGGATGAGAGAATGGTCCGGTACCAGAAGGATTTGGCGCATAATGCAAGAACTGGGGCTTGGAACGGTATTTCTTCGACACTCTGGTGTCTCTTCATTGCAAAAATGTACACACTGGCACTACACAGCGAGAAGCTTAACTTGGAATTGCTAATCTCAGATGATATCTCCTCAAATTTATAAACTCATATCACAACTTTCCGCCATTGAGAAACGCATGATCCTCTTTCACGCTGATGATAGATTTTCCACCAGATTTTCAAAGCCTTAAAAGAGTCATTGTGTTGAAGGAGCGTCGATAGGCATTGGTCGTTCAAATAAAGGACCGAAAGGAGTCGGACATTGCAAGCAATTATTTCTGTTGGGATCGTTAGCCAAATCTGTTCGATGCTTATTGCGAGGAACCAAAACTTACGCCGCAGGTGCAGTTGTCCTTAGCACAGGAGCAGTTAGGTCCGCAGTTGCATGGAGACATGATGATGGTATTGATTCGAGATGTGAACGGTTTTGGTTCGGTACGTTTGATGGAATTGATATCTGGTTTACTGATCGTTTGTACTATGTAGGACCTCTCCTTCGGAGGAACATCGAGAACTATATATACCCAGAGGACGAAGTGATTGTCGCTTGGCGCGGCAGCACAAGTCCCGCAGATCGTTGAGTCCTGACTCTGGAATCGCCCTGTCCACCTTGGCGATCGACCAATTAAAGGTCAATCGAAGGTGAGCTGAGCATGTGGGACTTCCACCAAATGCATGCGCGGTTCCACCCAGTGTCACGGGAGCGGGGCGATTGTTTGAGGCTTCCCTAACTGGTTTTGTCAAATACGAGGGGTTTGTGCGACTGGAAGAGGCAACTCCTGTGGTCTGACATGTTTGCTCCCTTCGGGGTACTTCGACATGGGCGAGATTTGTGAGAGTGGCGGGGTACTCCGATGACGAAAGGCGTTGAGGAGACCCTAAATCTCGGAATTGAGAGATTGTTCTGGAGTGACACCCACCAGATTATCTTCCGGGGCCTGCGTAAGTGCTAATGCGTTAGGCTGCCGAGTTCCGTTGAGCTGTGGAATGCAATTCCGCGAAGTACGTGGAAGTCTCCCTGACTCTTTCAATAGTGCCAGGTAGAAGGGCCGACGGCAAGGCTAGAGGTACAATGTAAGACATGATATCGAACCAGTTCAGAGAGTGGATTACGGTGTTCCAGCCTTGACACAGCTACTGTACCTCTTATGTGCGTCTTCGTACCTAGGCTCGGCCCGCTACAGTGGGGTATCAGTAGCCATTCCGGAGGGCGTGGAATGTGCTCATATTAGGTTCGAAGGTCTCCCAAAGTCGTAAATATCTCTCTTGAGCTAGTTATGGGTACCTCTTTGATGCTGATGGAAGAGAGAAGCCGGAGAGCACTAGTTCGTTTCCGGTTGTGGTGTGAGGCAGTTTGTTGCAGAAACTTGCTCACCCACAGCAAGCCCACGTTGTTCCCGGCCGTCAGATCCTTGTGTTAAAAGAATTAGCGATTCTTAAAAGCAATTCGTCCGTGGAGCTTATATCCACGCCGATTCGAGCAATGGGAGCATGCCGACTCGCGTAGGTCGTCGGGCTTCTGAGCTGGCTTGGGGGATCTACAGAATCCACCAATATCACCATTGTTATAGAAGTAAGAAAGCCAATCAGCCTCTCTCAAGAATGTCCGGACTCGCCGAATGATGTATAGGAAACGGAGATGAACTTAGACTGAGTCATGAAATCCTGTGTGAGCTGTGGCAAAGAGGCATAGCGAGATAGTGATGAAAAGAGGTGATTTCTCGATGACTACTGGGAGAGGATAGTAAGGGCCCAATAATCAGTTGAGAGATGAATAGGCGCTAAGAAAACTGTCATACAATGGTTTTGTTCGTATTCTGGTCTAGGTCCTAATCGGACACTATGATCGTTAGAGCAAGAGGTTTTCCCTCGGGTCATGCTTGGTGGACAACGGAATCGTAAGATCGGCATCGCTCCCGCTCATGTGTAAGAACTCACAATCTCTGTCATGCGAGCGTCCAAAGCACGATTCGAATTTGCACCATAGAAAGCTGTTCACATGCCTCAATCATCCCTCTCTTTTCAGCCCATCAATCTTATCAGCGACGATGTAGTGAAAAAGACTGGCCGAGGAAACCTCGGCTGAGTTAGGAAATGCAATCCCTGCACCACAACCTGATTGTTAAAGTCGCGACAGGACAGTTGTTTGCTTCAAGATGTGCTTGGGTTCTTCTAAGTATATACTGAATTGAGCTTTCATAAGTAGGTTGTCTCGATACTCAAAACAAGCACCACTGCAGCAAGATTCGTCATCATCCCGTCTCTTCCATAACAATGGCGGACGCTCCTCCGACGTCCCCACCGCCTTCGCCATTTGCCCGCTATATGGCGCTCTCCAGCAGACAAATCACGACGCTCCTTTCCCGAAGCGACATCTTCCTCATACGTCTTAACCGTCTCCTGTCCACGCCTTCCGGTGTCGATACCGCCCTCTGCACGATCTGCTACTTTCTTACCTTAGTCCACGCACGCCTGTCCGCGCTCCTCGCCTCGCGACTCCAATCGCTTGCAGAAACAATCGCAAAGAACGCGTCTGATACCTTACTCCCAGGCGAAACGCTCGTCGCGACCATCCCGGCGCCAGAAGGTGCTTCCAGATTGGCATATGCAGCAGACTCCACGAAGAGGCTCGCAGATTTGATTGCAGATGTCAGGATTTTCGTCCGCTTGTGGGATCTGCTGAAGATATACGCGTGGGGCCGCAAAACATATCTCGAGCCGCCGAAGGATAGGGCGTTGAAGGTTATTGCGTGGACGCAGGTCGGCGTAAATGCAGCATACCAGTTGCTTGAGAACGGAGCTTATCTGGCCCAGCATGGTATATTAGACTGGACGGAACGTAAGCAGACGAGATGGTGGCTGTGGAGTAGCAGGTTCTGGGCTGCACATGTTGCGCTGGATCTCGCGCGTCTTGGACGCCAGAGGCATTTGAGAAAACGCGAAGCGCACGAGCGTGGTGGAGAGGAGAAAGAGGGGAAGATAGAGAGAAGGAAAGAAGAGGCACTCTGGCTCAAGGAAGTCATCGTTAACGCTGCATATGCGCCAATGACAATTCATTGGAGCTTAGAGGAAGGTGTGATAAGTGAGTCGATGGTCGGACTGCTGGGCACCATTGCTGGCGGAGTGAGTCTGAGAGACAAGTGGATGAAAACAGCATGATGAATTCCATTTTGGTATATTACATGCTCCAACTGTTTGAGGCTAAGGATTACCAATGCAGAATTGTAGAGTGTGCTCCCCATTTGAACAAAATGTTTGAAAACCCAGAGCTTCCTCGTAACGGCTGATGATCACAGAAACCAATGATTTGGATGAGAAAAACAGGAAGGGAACTTCAACAAAATCGAAAATTTGATCCACGCCAGCAATTCAAGGAAAGAGCAACTGGAGAAAAAGATGACAAACCGGAGGTCATAGTTCCTTCAAACTTGAGTAATGATATCTGGAGTGTGGGTTTCCACCGCTTCTTCTGTCAGTGCGACACCTCCATCCACCTCAACTTCCTCGCCATAAAAGCTGGCGTCCTCGAATGCGATCGGCCTTAGAGGCAGTCTCGTAGTTGATCGTCGAAGAGAATGAGTCAGCGGCGACAGCGTATCGCCTCTATTAATCTTGCGAAACAGCGAGATATCGAAATCCTCTGCACATTCATCCAAGTCTCTCAGTGCACCAGTACCCTCGAGCGGAAGTGTTACATTCGATTGATCCGAAGATGACGAGAGGCGCTTGTCTCTCAGGATGTCGGAAAGGGTACGCTTGAGTTGAGTCCTTGACGAGCTCAATCCCCCTTTTGCCGATGCGACGTTTCTCCGAGATGACAAGTCTGCAAATGACAAGTCTTCTGCGATGGCTCTTGGCTCATCGTAGATCTCGTATTCCTCGCTGCTAATGCTTTGAGTCGGCATGGTGCTTATAGTTGACAATCCCGAGCTGTTGCTGATGCTGATGCGTGGAACTCGAAGACCGATTTTTCTCAGTATACCGACATCACGAACCGGCAATAGACGACTCTCCGTCTCGGTAATGGGTTCCTCTTCTGCCGCAAAGACGGCTTCAAAGGACGTGAAGCAGCGATCAATGTAATAAGGACGGCAGCCATGGCAGACCTGGAAGGTGCACTGTGCAGCTTGACTCCTGTTATTTCGAAGTCGATATCGAGCAGGACTCTCCTTGCGCACACTCGACCGTCTCCCTGGGCTGCTCATGCTTCTAGCAAATGCAGATGTTGGAGTGGGTTTGAAATTGCCTGACATCGCGAACATGAGCGCATCATTCACATTTCGCATCGCCTCCTGAGCATGAAGAGTCTCCCACATCCGTTTCTTCTGTGTAACGAGAATCTGAAGTTGTTCCGCCGTGTACAGACCGTTCCTTGCATTCTCCACCACGGACCTGCTGAAACCAAGGGCGACCATTTCGAAGACAATTGGACAATCAGTCGCCTTCCTTAGGTCGGTCAGCTGCAAGTCTTCCTTTATCGAGTAGAGACCGCCTGATGAGCTCGCGTCGCTATCGTTTGGATGAGGTGTCTGTACCGCTTGCTGGTCTTGTTGGCAGACGTAAAGCCAACCAAAATCTGGAACTCGTCCACAAATGTGGCACGCGAGAGTTCCATACGCGCGCATCATGACTATGTGGGTACAATTTGGCCTCGTAACGACCCTCCGCATTGCTTGTTGTGGCGACTGTGGTTTTTTACTGGAGTGTGTCTGGAGGAGCCCATCGATCAGTAATTGCAAAACAAATATCAAGGGGTTCCTTACTGCGCCACTCGAACTTTCTACAGGTAACACAGGAGCAGAAAGGTTCTTCATGGTGTAGAAGGGTTCGAAAGGGCGTGATTGGTGGCCGTTTGCGTGGAGTCAGCTTTTCGACCGTAGTAGAAGCAATCATAGCGTGTTTGACGCGTTTTGCGGGCAGCAGAAAGAGCGATTGCAAGAGTTCAAGTCCTCGGATGAATAGCGAGTGAATAGTTAGATGTTTTTGCGGCGCAAAAGCTCCATGAAGACGAGGGCGAGAAGAGGTTGTGGTGAAGAAACGTTTAAAACCTTTATGTTGTCTGGAGGAAGGCGCGATGACGCGACTGAGATTGCAAGAGCACGCGAACACATCAAATGGAGGGGAACACGACAACAATCAAAACCTCTCCACACTGCGAGTATTGCCTATCCACATGTCTTTTGTGGTTTTCATGCCCACAGTGACCAGTATGGATAACTTCACGTGGAAACCTCAGCTCCGCACTTAAACCATTAACCAAACATCTTGAATGGTCACACCCAATGATGACTCGACTGCAAACGCCCAAGCTGGTAACACGCACTGTGTTCCAGTTGCTCTTTGCTCTGGTATAGAATACGATCTGGTTCCGCCTGAAGCAGCGCATTACCAGACAATCACAGGTTTTACAGCATCCGCCGCATGATGCATATCCTCGATCCCCTTCTTGAAATCTTCCGCCTTGTAGAACTTGACGAACTTCTCGAGCGGGAACTTGCCTTCTCGATACCACTGGATCATCTGCGGCACGTACTTCGACGGCGTTGCATTTCCCTCAATGGCCCCGATGTAGCTCTTGCCACTGGCCATGAATGGTTGCATTGTAATCTTCACCTCCTGCATGCCACCAGTTCCAACTTGAAAGATCTTACCTTTCGTGCGCGTAAAATCAATCGCCGTCTCTACAAGAGATGGGATGCCGGTAGTATCAATCGTTATGGTAGGCCCCAGGTTTTCATCAGTGCAAGACTGCACCTCTCCGATGATGTCTTTCATGTGTCGTATGCCAAAGGTGTCGATGCCATGTGTGGCTCCTAGCTCCTTTGCTAGCTGTATTCGCTCAGGCACCCTGTCGATGGCGATAATCGACTTCACTCCCTTAATCTTGGCTGCCATAACGGCGCTCAACCCTACACCACCGAGTCCAATGACTGCTACTTCATCGTTCGGGCCAGAATCGGACGCATTCCAGATCGTGCCGCTACCTGTCTGGATGCCACATCCCAGTGGCGCAAACAGCTTCAGCTCATCGTCGCTCCTGATCAAGTCCTTCGCATTGACGACGCTCTTCTCCGACACAACGGACAGGGAAGCGAAGCTCGACTGACCAAAGAAGGATCCAAAGATTTGATCTTTCCCATCGCTCGAGAAGCATTCATTGCCCCTGAAGTTGATAGAGTTGAAGGCCGTACAGTACGACGGGAACTGGTCCCTGCATAGCTGGCAGTTCTGACAGCTATCGAAGGACAGGAGAACAGGATCTCCGGGTTTCGCAACGGTGACTTTGCTGCCGACTTCGACGACACGTCCAGATCCTGGCGGATCCACGTCAGCAAGTCCGAACTGGAGATGTTCAGGAATGAGTGGGCCTACCTTCATGACCTAATACACGCGGATAGAACATATAAGGCTCGGCAGGCTCTGCATCGCCAAAGTAGAAGTCAGTGTGACCTATCTTTGGTGTCAATATCTAGTCACTGCAGCTGCTTTCCGGGCTTGAAGCTTACAAATTCCGCTCGCAACCATTTGAACGACCAGTTCATTGTCCTTGATCGGACGCAACGTGACGTCTTCAATTGCCCATTGTCCCTCTTTGTTTGGGCCCCTCGAAACAATAGCTCGTCCCCTGTGAGCTTCGGAACTCATCATTGCTCCGAACTTGACGAATCACTCGCTTGTAGGGCAGATTCGCTCAAGAGGACTGACTTCCCCAGTCGGCTCGGTCCGAATTGTATTCTCACTCTTTTCTGGATTGTATTTCGTTAGAATTGTAGGGATGATGCAGAGAGAAGTCTCCTTGTACTTTTTGTGGTATCGGAGTACGTACATATGCAAGCCACAAATCGCCTTTCTCCGCAGCTGAAACTCGCGGGACGGCCCCGTTCGCTAACATCACCGCATTGCGTTGAGCTATCGTTGGTCCGGCTCTTTATAAATGTATATGCCGATGGGCTATCCGCCGGTTTGCGTGGCGGTGCGGGGAAGATTGGACTTCCAACGCAGTACGAGGCGCCGGTAGTTCGAAGAGCTCATCCACGGAGGTACCTTGGATATCTGGAAGCATGAAATATTACATAGACCCTCAAAGGCATCCTCAAAAAGACTATCGGATTTATATGATGTCTTTAATTATGTACGAATATTACAATCCGAACTAGAGAATACTTTTTGAATATTACTTTTTGCGATACTTGCTACATAGGAAATAACTAATTTTGCGGATAAATACACAACGTCCAACCGTAAGATTGAGGCCGTTATTGAAGCGAAGGATGAAAGCTGCAGCCATTTCGCCTGAATACAGAGTCCCTACATGTTACACAACACAAGAGATATTACAGGAGGAAGCAGAATGAGTGCATGAAATATCATCTATCAATCCCATCCTGGGTAGTTACGATCGTTTCGATACCTGTTGCCGTTGTTCCTATACGTGTCTCTGTTTCTGAACCTCTCCGGCCGATTATTCGACCTCATGTGCTCATGCGCACCAAAAGTGTTACGTCTCCCTCCATCGTAATGGGGGTTTTGATAATGGTCGCTAAAATCCTCTGCATACTGCGGATACGTCTGTCGACGTTCCATGTTGGAAGGTCTTCTCGGATAGTCGTTGTGACGCATGCCACCATTGTAGTACTGGTCATCCATATGTCCCGGCGACCTTGGTGGTGAGGGGTAATTGTTGCGTGGCGGCTTCCGATGTTCACGATACCTCCAAGGAGGAGCGTTGAACTCTGGGGAACGACGGTGATGAAGAGGTGGAGAGGGTGGTGGTGTAAAGTTAGTCGAATCTGAAGGCGGGCGAGAGAAAGTGCTTTGGCCCCCGATCCAGTCAGACACATATGATGTTGAATTTCCATTCACCGCGGTATCGGACTCATCCCAGTCGTACCGGACCTTTTCTTTCACCTTGTACTTTTGAGGACTGGACTGTCCCTTTCTGCGCACCCACTCAGGGCGGCGTGGACGTTCACGGTCATGGCTGGGATGTCTGTTGGCACCCATGGGAGGCCGACGGAAATCTGAGGGCGACGAGCCACGACGTCGATTGTTCCTCTTTCCCAAATTCTGCAATCTTTCGCCGATGTCATCGAAAGCATCTCTGATTTTTTCAATTTCGTCATCTTTGCGGTGTCGCCTGGTGTTTGAATTGCTCGATCGATCAGAATCAGACTCGCTTTCCGACTCGCTTGGTGAGTTGTCTCCACTCCTTGATCTCCTCCTTCCTCTGCCATTCCTCTTGTCTTTTCCCTTATTCTTGTTGTTCCTGCCGGCCTGATTTACAGTGACGGTTACTGGAGGAGGGTTGATGCCTTGGCCGGGCACCCCATTGATAATGGGTGGACCTCCAGGTGGACCAGGCTGGAAGCCGCCAGGGCCCCCCGGGAGCCCATTGGAAGCGAATTGGTTCCCTGGGCCTGGGCGTGGACCTCCAGCCGCACCACCTAGGTTGGCTTGTCCAATACCGCTAGATTTGTTGTCAGGCTTATTGGCGTTGGTGACGTACTCGGCCTTGAGTGCCCTTTTGATATAGATGCGGAGCAAACCAATTTCGGTCTGTGCCTTCATTCCGCGGTTATACTGCGGCAGTTGACGCTCCACCTTCTCAATCGCGGCGATGTGCCACTCGAACTTTGGATCAGGCTCCTCGGTGCGTTGTCCCTTGAGAAGTTTGTCCACATTCCCTTGCATGTTTATACTCTCAAGTGAGTTGTATTCATCGACTGCAGACCGGGGAGTTTTCCCACGAAGCTTTTGGACTTCCTCTTTGATCTGGGTGGATGACATGGAGTGGACCTCTTCACAAGTCGCCATATTCCACGAGGGCCTCACTCTGCCCCCAACTTCTCTGGCAGTTGGTTTCCGGATTTTGAAGAACCTGTAGATCTCAATTGGAGTCTTTTCCCTTTGGTTGTCCTTGTTTCCTCCACCAAACTGCGCTCCTCCATGCATCCCACCGGCATGCTGCATGTTTCCCTGAGGCCCATGTTGCTGTTGGCCCGGCATCGGACCAGGGCCTCCCGCATGCATTGGTAGAGCATGCGGAGGAGGTGGCGGTGGGCCCCCAGGCGGAGGAGGCATATTCTGCGCACCAGCCATTTCCACAATCAATGATGGGGCAAAATTGCTTCCTCGTGATCTTTTTGAGGGATTGAGAAATTGCCCAACGAGAGCAAGGTTAAGCTGGACAATAAAAGAAGCAGACTAGAACTTTTCTTTTGGGGCAGAATATAATGGTAAGACACTGAAACAGGTGGCTGCAATGTTTCTTCCAAGCCCTTGAAATGAAACGGGGCGGAAGGGGCGAGATATTTAGAAGAAGGCTGATCCTAGAAGAAATGGCAACCCGCGAGGCAAAGGATTCTTGCTGAGCGGGGAAAGGGCTGATATACACAGGCCATGAGGCTCTAGATACTCTTGAGTGCCCTCCATATCGGCTTCCTGTAGTACAACTATCCTGTCTTCCGTGAGAATCTTCGAAAGCATATGCAAATGCGTGGCGGTATCTGCTATACACCTCGAAAGGGTAAGCGCAGAAGCTACCAAGGTTCTGCCTGAGGTATGCAATTGGTGCGGCAAAGGCTGGAAGCAGTAAGACGATGAGGTGGCAGCGTCCCCAGCTCGCTCTATCGCGTCAAGGCGAACATCACGACGCCATTGCTCGGATTCGACGAATAGAGGCGACAATGGCGCAACCCCACTTTGATCGGGCGAAAGATCAAGGAATCCGTCATGTTGGAAATCCAGTTGCCTTACCTTGACCGGTGAGTATGAAGGGAATTGGCTGCTTCATGCAGATAGGGATGTAGTCGGTTCCTTCGCGATTGGAGCTTTGCCCCGCAGTCGTTCTGAGAGGATAGCGAAGCGGACTGCTCTGGCCACTCTCTCGCGCCGCTAATCGCTAGTCGCCGGAATCAAGTCGATAGGTCCTCTCAAGCGTCGTCGACGGCAATTGGAGATGAGATATCAAAGTCGGACGCAGAACAATATGTAGTTGAAATAAGGAGAGGTGTGACGTCGGAGAGTGATCGGTGTTCGTCGAGTTCTCGTCCCCACGCGAGCCTTTGCCCGTCCACACCACTTTCGACGCCCCGTCAACCCCCTCCTCACCGGATTGCTGAGACATGCGGTTCGGCCCTCTCCCGTTCCGCAACTTTATCGACAGGAGGGCGTACTGATTCCTGAAGTTGGTATGCGGGAGAGAGTCTCGAGTACGGGGCGTAAGGTAGTCGATCCTTTTAGTCGGCGCTAGGATAGTCAATACGAATTCTTAGCACACCCTCTTTCCCAAGCAATTCGAATCTCTTTTTCTTTGCCCTGCTTCATACTACGCCCGGTCTGAGTAACATAGAGTGTTCAATGAGCAGATGTGCCTTATTGTCATTGCAGCGGCGTCTGCCGGCGGTGAAGATTGACACTTCCGCCAACCGCATTTGGACCGAGTAACAGGTATAGAGAGGTATGACACGCAACATAGAATGAGGCTCTGCGTGGCACAAGCACAAAACAGTCCACGGCAGTGGTCGGAGTCTCCAGAACAGGGACCAATGGTCAGCTGGACAGAGTAGCTCAAAGTCATAGTTGTAAGCTTATCGCGCACTTCCAGGTATTAAGACCACGAGCAAGCAATTGACGAATAGTAGTGGGAGCTGTCACGAGTTTAAGGCAACGGGACAAGGAACCTTTCCACGTTCAGCCTTTCGCTCCCCTCACGTATGATCAGACGATCACCCACGCCCCGAGTTGCCCCAAGGCCTTGAGCATTTCGCCCTCTCAGGATTCAAATCATTGTCAGCCCTGTTTGATATATGCAAGACCCTTGCAGGGCGACCACGAGGCCCAATTCGTTGGAAGATGATGATCAACTAGTCATTGCCTTAACGTCTCACCGGTTTCTGATCCGTACACTCGGGTCCAGGCATCCAGCTTCACGTCTTCAAGCCAACTTCTCATGGCATCGTGAAGGAATCGGAAGAGGGTGTGGCAACACGATGATCGCAAAGGAGAAGGAAAAAGTGTTTGAGGAACGACAACAAAGTAACGCGGCACGTTCGCCGCTTCATAGGACAACTATTTTGCTCAGGGTCGCGCGACTGCCTGCGCGAATGACTCTATTTACAAGATGGTCTAACAATTGAAGACATTAGTAATTAATCTGTCATGCATCCCGCGCACTCAATGCTGCAGCGATGCGCGCAGGTAGAAGTGAAAAATCCCGCTTCTAGGCAAATTGCCCGAGAGACTTTGCGCCTTGTGTGAAAGCAATATTTGAACAGTGACTTTGTGGAAGTACCGCAACGCCGGGAGACCGGTAAGTTCTGGTACGCGTAATTTGGGACGACGCTGCAAGATGCTGTGATACGCATTGAGGGCTGCAGAACTGGCCGTCGCTCTCCTGCATACTGGACCGGTGAAAGGGTTCGCCGAGATAGAATGACACAATTCTGCTCAGAACGAATGACAGATGGCCTCGAAAGCAGATATGCCGCAAAAGGCAGAAAGGGTATCAAGCGAATGCATGAAAGAAAAATGCTCGGTTCTGTTTAACGTAATGGGTCCTTGACATCATCGACGGTTCGTTTCAGAACTTCTTCAAGTCGCCATCGAGGAGGCTTGATTGTAACACTCGCCCCGTTTTCAAGCTGCTGAGCAATGCTGGCCTCTTCGGCATTGGTAAGACCTTCAGGGATGGGCTCGGCTCCTCCCGCGATGCCGCTTGAAAATTTCAACTGCAGCACCTCGCCGATCTGGTCGCATGCCGCCAGCATACGGTCCAGATCGTCTTTGGTATGCGCCGCCGACACACAGAAACGTGCTCGGGAAGAAGCAAGTGGTGTGGCCGGGTAACCAACAACAACGACCGAAATCTTGCGTCGGAGCATCTCATGTGAAAATGCAGGCATCTTTCCGGGGTTGTAGAGCAAAAGAGGAATGATTGGCGAATCGTCATGGCCGTAGATAATAAAACCCAGGCGCTTGAGTCCTAACCGAAGATACCGAGAATTGAAAGCCAGTCTCTGTAACCGCTCTTCACCATGTCCGGGTGCGACGTCGCCAATGATAATTCGAAGTGCACTGCAAATTTGCGTGAGAACTGGTGGCGTAGGCGCTTCACCGAACATTGTTGCAGCATTCGTGGCCTTTAGTTTGTCGACGATGTGTTTTTCGGCTGCGATATAACCGCCATTGGCTCCGAAGGACTTGGTGAGTGTTCCCATCAGGATGTCGACCTCAGAGGTATCTATGCCAAAATAATCACAGACGCCACGGCCCTGCGGTCCAAGAGCACCAATTGAGTGAGCCTCGTCCACAAAAAGATTGAACTTGTACTTGTTCCGGAGCCTGACAAGCCCAGGTAAGTTGCACATTGTGCCCTCCATAGAATAAAGACCTTCGACAGCGACAAGGATCTTTTTCCAAGGGCGGTGCGTACGTGGTTGGCCCTGAGAAATGACACGCCGCAGTAAGCGTTCTAAGTCGTTCATGTCATTGTGTTTGAACATCTCAATCATTGCGCCGGACAGACGCGCGCCAAAACGGATCGAAGAATGGTTGAGCTCGTCGGAGATAATGAGACATCCTCTTCCGACAAGGGCCGGGAATGACGAAGCATTCGTAACAAAGCCCATGGAGAAAACCATGGCAGCTGGCTTGCGAACGAATTTGGCAATGAGCTCCTCGGTCTCGAGATGCAGATCTGTATTTCCCGATTCTGACCTAGTGCTGCTTGTGCTGAAGCCATTTTTCCGTATGCAAGCCTCTACAGCCTCAGCACACGGCCCTTCTGATTGCGCAAATCCCAGGTAGTTGTATGAGCTCATGTTCAATGTTTCGGTGGTTGTGCCCGTGAATTGAAACTTAAAGTCGGATTCGCCTCTGCGACGATCTAGCAGAGTGATGAAACGTCCAGGAACACCAGTGATTGGCCGTGAGAAACAGTCATTTATACGACCTTTCAATCTGCGCACATAGAAGTTGTCGAAGTCGCTGTTAAGCGGTGCATAGCCGTTTTGGGCTTTAAGATGCCTATAACGCTCCTCGCGGAATCTCTTGCCGAAAAAGTCTCGCACATGACCGAATATAATGAGGATGAGGTAGCTGACGTATGTTGTGAGGAGGAAGAAGTACGGAGGTTCATCTTCAATCGGATCAGGGAACTCGCCGCCTTCGAACCGGCTGGAGTAAAGGTGGTTTTTCGAGCCTAATGGGCCGAACTGCGCATGTTGTCGTTGTACCCGGCGTACCTCGACGGGTGAGGGAGGTTGGAACAGTGTGAGAGGCCCTTCCGTTTTCGATTTTTCGCCCGTGGCTGTCGAGAGGCTTATCGTTGGAAGAGAAAGAGTGGCAGAGTTGATTTGATTGGAAGCAGAAAAGGGAGTTTGTTGAGATGCTGTCGAATGTAGAGAAGCGTCGCTTGATCGATTCTTTGGCGATGTGGAGAAGAAGGATGTCAAACGGCTGCCAGCTTTGCCCACAGAGGATCGACGAATCGTCTTCTTCTCGTCATAAGCATCGAGGGTCGTGCTGTTCGTGTTGGAGTCTTTGGAGAATGGATTCACCAGAGACGGCATCTTGATGCTTCTTTGACGTATAGAGTGTAACCACAGTCTATCAATCTCAATCGCAAGGACTGCACACAGTATATTCGGAGTAAGGTTGTGGCGGTTTACGGCGGAGGTTGACGCGGCGAGGGTGTAAGCGCGGTCAGAAAAGGATTTCTATGTCGAAGTCATGAGCGTCAGCCTCAATTGATTCGAATGCGAAACAAACGAACGCAATGACGCGCAAAAAGAATACGCTGAAAATCGCGGGAGGTTGGGTATAAATGAATGTCGTAGTATCATCCGGCACCTCCGGTTGCATATGCGGCTAACGCTGAATGCGAACGGCGCCTTACACAGCAATGAGCATGCGTGGGACTTACAGCTTTACTAAGAGGTCCTCCAGCGAAACCAACTTGACCGCACAGGTTAGAGACTGACTCAAACACAGTACGGAAGTTTAGACAGGAAGTTGGGTTCGCGCGGTAGCGGATTCGAAGCGTATATGGAGAAGGAGTGGAAGAAGAGAAGGTGGAAGAGAAGAGATGTGACTGTGGCTGTGGTAGGAGACATATTTCGCATAGGAAATGAGGAGCAAGGATTTGCGACCCTTGCCCTCCGGGAAAGGCTAGACCTGATTAGTAAAATTAGCTTCTTGGCAGTGAGATCAGGGGCAGGAGCCCCGAACCATCCGATCCTGTGGTGTGATGATTAAATTTGCTCCGTATGGTCGGCAGAGTAGTTACCGCGCTTCCATCGTTCTTTGGCTAACAGATACTATACCGTAACATTTCTAGGTATTCGAAAACACGGCAGTGTTCCGCCGTAACGCTGCAACGGACCCTATCAGGCAAATCGCTAGCCTTGATGGGAAGTGACTAGCCTTTATAGGAAAATCTTATCTATACCGAGTGTATCATCCTACACTCAACATGATACGGTATCTATTGAAGTATCGACATCTTGTTCAATGGGCTCCACGGATGTTAAGTTTCAGCGGCAATTTCGACATGATGGAATAGAAAGCCTCCTTTGGAAGACCGTTTAAAAATGATTCTTCTAATATACAAATTGTACTCGCAGAGGATGTCGTAATTCGCTATTCATTAAGACCAATGACCAAACCATGTCGCTTGAATGCTCTCGACGGCTAATAGAAAATGGAGCAAGTCGTAATCGTAACTTCGTGTCGTGTCATGTTCAATGCTTTTTGGCCCACGCATCTCAACCATCTACCTTTAACGTTGCTGCTCGTCGAGGGCCGGCAGGAATAAAGTCGCTGTCTTCGAATTGAGTTGTTGGTGAATCGGTACCTTCGACTGCTGTTGACTTTGCAATGTCGACCTTGCCTTCGGTAGTCTTCGCGGTCTTGGCCTGCTCTTGCTTCGACTCGTCGAGTAAATCGTAAAAATGCTGCAGCGGATCCCAATCAGGCACGATGAATGACTTCACTGGGTAATCGTAGCCTTCGACTGTGGCCTCATACGATCCTTGCGACTGAGCTTTCTCCAGGGCATCGTTTAGCCACTTGTGCCAGATGGGAGTTTCTGGAAGAGCATCATTCTTCTTCACCCAGTCAATGCTTTTAGTGGCTACGATAGTCTTCCACAGAGCCCAAGTGAAGCCGGTATTGAGGTCTGTAAAAGTTCCCCTCGCCTTCTCTTTCATCTTACGTTGGGCCTTCTTCGCACGGTACTTCTGCCACTCGGTCATTTCGTCATAATCATAGTCGTCCTCGTCATCAGAATCGTCTTGCTTGTTGTCGTCCTGAACCTCCAACCTCTGTTTCTTGATCTCAAAAGCAGAAAGGTCCCAGTGAGCCGAGGCAGGCATGGCGGCAACAATCCAGTAACCAGCATTTAAAAGCATGTAGCAGCCCGCGAAGATGATTTGTTGTACATTCTCAGCGTTACCGAGAGCAACAATCCCAAGCATGAGCATCAAAGTCCCTGCGAGGGACATCAACCGGTACACCCAGGGGCTTTCGATGAGATAGTAGACATTCTCCGGAGCAAAGTATAGTTGTCTAGCGACGTCTTCGTCACACTCGACCACGAGAAAGCTTCCATTTGGGTACCTGATAACGACATCTCCCTTCGGAGGAACAGTTTTTATCGTTTCGCCATGTTGGATCTTCGTTCTGGTCGGAGGTTTTTTCAATGGCCAAGTCAATCTTAGTGAGCGAGCTTCTTCCAATTTCTTCTCGCTTCGTATTGTCTTGACCTTATCGCGTGGTTTTCGTCGTAACTGTCGTCGCTTTGGGAGTTCCAATTTCCACCAATTCGAAAGGCCGGCGAGTGAGGAGAGGAAGGACAAGAGGAGAACGGCGAGCATAGCCATACCATCGCCATTCCATACGGAGACAATGAGAATGGCGATGGATTCAGCACAGCCTAGCGCGGCGAGGAGGGAGAGGGGGCCTTTCGTTCGCGCCTTGACTTTGCCTTTCGAGTTATTGGTGATCTGGACGCAACGGACCGAGTAGTCGGGCATGGACTCTGCGTCTCTGAGTAGGGTTAATGTGTCCGCATGCCAGCATCTTCGGATGTAATGGAGATCTTACAACACAACATGACCAATATAGTGAACATAGTCCTTGTCGTTTCCTGAAAAGACACCGGTGACGTTGCCAGCATTTCGTTCGAGCTGCGTGTCGCGACTTGGGCGGAGGAAGACTTGAGGTGCTGGGAGGAGACGCGGGAGAAAGATGAGCTTTGAGAGGGTAGACACTTGGATATTGGCCGTCACTGAACCTTCGCCTAAAATGGCGAGGAAACCGACAATGTCAAGTTGTAGGTTTTTGATGAAAGAGCCTTCAATCCAACTGAGACCTTTACCCATGGTGACCAGCTTCTTTTCCCTGTAACTCGGCTACCGCGATGGTAATTGTGGCACCAGAGTCGATCTGAACGGATGCATGAGTTGGAGAGTATGTAAAGGACTCCAAAGCTGCGTAGGTAGAGACGAGCTCTTGAGGGAATTGAAGCAGATTCTTGCCTGGAGCTTGGAGAACTGCGGTGTTTTCGTGCAGTTTTCGATGCTCAGCCGCACATCAGTAGGCGCTGGGTGGCTTTGGAACATTGAACCACCGCCGTTCCGCACCCTGGCATGGGCGAAAGCCTCATACGCATGGACTGCGCCTCGTGGCCATCACCAGTGATATGGAGGATGACCTGCAGGACACTCTCGCTGCGGCCGCCGGTGAGGGTGTGGCCTGAGGCAGCGATTTAAGGCGCCGAGATGTCGTCAAGTACACTGATACCCGTTCCCGTCGCTGGTGGCCGGTCGGGCTGAGGGGCCTGATTGTTTAGTTCCAGTTCACTCTCGAGCGTCAGCGTGAGAGGGAGCGCGCCTCAGCCTTCCCAGCCTTGGCATTTCGACGGCATCCGCTTTCAGGCCTCACCGTACTGCCACAAACAATCTTCCCCCATCTCAAACCCCTTGCGACTCTTCACCAGCACGTCGATCTGCTTTACAGCCACTGTTCTTTCGATTGCGGTGTCAAGCCGATCGGTATCCCGTGAATGCGACAAAGGCACGTACCACAGCGATACCAACCCCCCGCCATTCCAGTGACGTGAGTTCAACTTTCGCATCCTCTTTTGCTTGCTCAATATCGGCATGAGAGCGCAGCAAACTGTACTGTAGCAAGCTCTCTCTGTCCTTTAATAGCGACAGCAGCTCTTTCTGCGCGCGACTCTTGTTGAACGGTGAACTAGTCGCGTGCTCTTGACGGTCCTGTCAGTCCAGCTAGTGCTTTGACAGCCCTGCGCCGCTTCTAGCTCTCATTGCCATCAGGCGCAATCCCTTCCCTTTGATAGCGTGACAGAAAGGAGTTTTATTGTTGCCTGCGCCGGCATAAGTGACTGAGGTGATATATCCCCCTCAGCGCATACTGAAGCCTGCCCCTAGCTCTTTGGTATCTTGGAAGTCGTCGCTTCAAAGTTACTTCGATCTTTGCCTATATTTTGAGATTTACTTTTTGGGTATACGAGTATACGCTTACCATGCATTATTCAGAAATTCCCTCATTCAAGCCAATTGTTTCAATATACGAGGTTCATGGCCGCGTCCACACTATGCCCGCAATGAGCGACGGCACTGATCCAATTGATGAACCACGGGTGCTACGGAGCAGGACCCGCTCCGGAGGGTATGTGTTACTAGTGAATGAATTCACAATTTTCATTCACCTTTGCTTTGAGGCGGTGGTGGCTTGACCGCTTCTGTGCGCTGCATGCGGGCTGAACAAAGCATCTTACTTACAACCTCCAGCATCGATAAGTCGCCAACACGACGCTTCGTTAACGCAAGCAAAACAGTAAAGAATCTCTTCAGTTCCGACAAACGAAACAGCAAGCGCAAGAGAAGCGTCGTGGCCATGGGCACTCCAAAGGACAGCTTGAGCTCAAATGGTGTGAACGGGAATCCAGACATCGCATCGGTGTTTGATGCTGGAATGTCGAATTCTGTTGACCTCAGGATCAAGTACGACAAGGACCGAACAGGCCTAATTGACCGAGAAAAGGAGAATTGCTGGTATCGTGAAGCCAAAGACAGTGCCTCGGATGCCGAGATCAAAGCAAACGCCATCCTTCTCAAAATCAGGGAGCATGAACGCGAACACCTGTTCGGAGACAAGGCGTCTGAGGCGATTCCAGGACCAGAGACTCGTGACATGGGCGGTCAATTCCTTACCAACAAGGAGAGGATCAAGGCGAGCAAGGTGTACGAGATGGCACAACTCATGCCAAAAGGCGCCCATTTACACATTCACTTTAACTCGGAGTTCCATCCAGCTGTTCTATTGGCCGAAGCAAAAAATAAAGTGCCAGATACATTATTTATCAGGTCCACACGGCCCTTGACAAGCAGAGAGTCTCTCGACGACCTGAATTCGGAGATGGTGTTCAATGTGCTCCCAAAGGATACGCCCGCCGCGGACATCTTCTCGGACAAATATAACCCGGACGCCAAAGACAAGACAAACAACCCCTGGATAAAATGGTCAGCATTTAGTGAAGCGTTGAAGACCAAGTACGATGTGGATGCGGATGATTGGATTATGACCAAGATGGTGCTTGGCGAGGAGGACGTTTATGGCATACGCCAAACAACGAACAAGTAATGATTCTCAGCTTAAATACAAGTTACGCAATCCGTTACTGACTACATCACAGGATCTGGGCGAGGTTCAATCAGGGAACGCGATGCTTTAAGGGCTTGATGAACTATGAATCGATCTATCGTTGGTATATTGGCGCACTCATTGATGACATGATTAGCGAGAACGTCATGTTTGCGGAACTGCGCCCGATGCTCATGGACAAGTCAATTCCAAATGACGACGGAACGGCACAAGTTTCGAATCATAAGCAGATGGAAATCATCTTGGAAGAAGTGGAGAAGAAAAAGGAGTCCTTGAAGAAAGAAGGTCGCCTTGATGATTTTCCATTCGGGCTCAAAATCATCTACTGCACTCCGAGGTCAATTCCAAAGCAGAAGATGAAGTCTGAGCTTCAGGACTGCATTAAACTGAAGCTAGACTTCCCAGACTTGATTTGCGGTAAGTTCGAACTAGACCATAGTTTCGTAGGAATAGATACTCATGTTACACAGGTTTCGATCTGGTGGGTGCTGAAGATCGGCCAAACCACATCGGATACTACAAGGACGAGCTTCTCGCGTTCCAGGCAGCCTGCCAGTCGCTCAAGATTAAGATCCCATTTCTGTTTCATGCCGGTGAAACACTCCTAGACAGAGGTGGATCGCGGAACCCAGAAAACTCAAACTTGTACGATAGCGTCGCTCTGGGTGCAAAGCGGATTGGGCACGGATTTTCACTTGTCAAGCATCCAGAACTCGCAGAGGAATTCCGTAAGCGCAAGATCTGTATTGAGCTCTGCCCGACGTCGAACGAATTGCTGCACCTGTGCCGCAACATCAAGGAGCACCCATACCCAGAACTTCTTGCACTGGGTATTCCGTGCACAGTCAATAGTGACAACCCTTCTCTCTTCAGGTACGATTGCGTTTGGTTTTCCCCGTTTCATACGAAATCTTACGTTACTGACCGTAGGGGTGATCTTTGGCATAGCTCGGGCCTTAATTTAGAGTTCTACCAAGTCATGGTCGGCTCAACGACG
Source organism: Rhizodiscina lignyota (assembly GCA_010015805.1). Classification (NCBI taxonomy): domain Eukaryota; kingdom Fungi; phylum Ascomycota; class Dothideomycetes; order Aulographales; family Rhizodiscinaceae; genus Rhizodiscina; species Rhizodiscina lignyota. Next base: position 2,122,952 of record ML978121.1, on the reverse strand, counting down.
ATGAATTTGCATGGTTGGAAGCAGCTTGCTCTATGGAGCTTGGAACACAGCTGCTTATCAGAAGAGAACGATAAGGACGGCAAGAACGACAAGCAAAGGGCCAAGGAGATTTGGGGTGACAAGTGGGAGCGCTTCGTCGACGGGATCAATAAGACGCATGGCGCGTATGCAGATTCGTTGGATTTAGACCGCACGTAGACTCAGGTCACTCAGTGCTTAACAACAACTCAGTGAATGAGTTGAATGATTCATGACATGGCGAGTTGGACGGCATTACTGAGGATACCGGTGATGGTTATGTCTAGTTCACGTAGTGACCTCCAATGTTCTGGTATGGCGAAGCAGCGGTGGAGATACCCGAACATGCCAGGTTTCTCTTTATTCAATTTCAATATTTGAGTTCACCATTCGATTCGCAAACTCGCTCTATTTCATCTGAGCCGTTCGAGCGAAGCTGGCGACTCGCTCCTGGCCGAGCGGCAAACACGATTGCATTGTTGCGGGAAAAGAGTTCTCGCGGGCTCGGTTGAACGCGGAAATTGCACCTTCCATCAAATTGGTGTTAAATTGGCGGCGGCTAAAATATTGGTGTTCTGCGTCACACATGCTTGACTATCGCCAAGCCGACGCGGGTGTTGTGTCTGTTGTTCATGGCGTGGGCGTGGCCACATCTGCCTACAAAACAAAAGAAAACAAACAGCAACCTCTCTCTCCCTCTTCCACTTTCATACACTTTCTACCTACTTGGCTTCTACCAACAACCTTTCTATCATGAAGCTGCACAAGATGGCTCCAGTCATTCCAATGCTCCTCACTCTCCTCTACGCGTTATTTATCACGCAGATCTCGGGCCATGCGATCACGCCAGCTCCTTCTCTGCCTTCCCAGCTCGCTGAGCGCGTCAACCTCCAGCCGCACAATGGTACCAAGCTCGCTGGCGGCGGCATGTTTGCCAATCAACCTTCTCTGCACACCAATTGCGATGGCGTTGGCATCTGTGAGTCGCGCCAAGTGAAGCATCGAGTTTGTACACAACGCGACTAACAATTTTGCAGTGACCTGTCCTACTGGAACTTGTTACACTGGCTTGGATGGTTATATTGGCTGCTGTTCTGTGTACGGATCTCTCTTGCCGTGTCATTACTGCAATGCTTACAACTCTCTAGCTCAAGCTGCGCTCCGCGAACCACGTGCATCGAGTACAACCCCAACAGCAAGGCCGACTGCGACATGAACACAGGCGGATGTGTTGTTTGGTGAGATTGGGGTCGGAGGACCAATCTACAAGAACCGTTACTGCTCATGGGCCTCATAGCTCTTCTGCGGCGCCGAAGTGCGTGTTGCTCACCAACGACTACTACGACCAATATGCGATGTACTGCTCGACCACTGGACTCACTGTCACTACTTCGTATGCAAACCTCATCACTACTGGGTCGACAGCATCTGGAGCACCAAGTACGACCACAGTATCCTCGAACACCTCGTCAGCCAGCTCGTCGTTCAGTTCGTCAATTACCTCGTCTCCTGCGTCGAAGACATCAGATCCTTCATCTTCTACGTCGTCGCTTGCCTCCACATCTGTCAGAATCTTTGATGGTGATTCAGGCGCAGGCACTTATCTGTCGCCCGGTGCCATTGCGGGTATAGTCATCGGCTCAATCGCTGCGATCGGCCTCTTTGGTCTCATATATTGGATCATGATCGCAATCGCTGACCGTATGGGCCGGCATATCAACGAAATAACCGGTCCATCGACATCGAACCGGCCTGCTGGAGCCGCACGCCTCGGTATCCAGGAGGCAGAAGGCAGTACTCCGGCATCGGCGCCGCAACCGTCCCAGTCCACTGCCATCGAGCTTGAATCCCTGCCCTTGAGCCGCAACCCCCGGTCAGAGCCTCCTCCCGACGTCCCTTCGGCCACAGACAGAAGCAGCTACCCCGGCCAGCCGCGCTACGCACCGGCGCCAGCCAATCAGGCCGTCGAGCAGCCGACCACCTCTGTCAAGTCTCCCGCCATCTCTTCCTTGGCCGGCTCAACGCCACGCTCTGCTGGCTTCCCTGCTTCACTCGCCGAGGCAGGGGAGCCGGAGAGGAGGCTCAGCAGGAGCCTGTCGACGATGTCGGGACGGGGCGGCGGCCCCACTTATCACTCGGCGGAGCACGCGCTGGCGGGCGGTCGTCTGTTTGACGACGTCTCAGACGAGGGCGGAGAGAGGTCGTAGGCGGTGGTTGGGGGCAGTTCGGTGTGGGGGGTGTGGGGATGGCGGTGGATTTGTAAGAACTCGATAGGTCGTGAAATGAGAGAAGCCCACCCCGCCGTGGGTGGCAATTAAAAGTTCAAAGTGCTCTCCAAGCTTTCGTGACCGCATCCCACCGTGAATTGAATAGCGTAGAGATACATGGCTTAATAAGCAGCTTCATTTAGGACTCGGCGATTGTTGGACTATATTAGGTATTGCTGCCGTCATTTGCAATGGTACGCAATGGGACTCTGTGGACCTCTCCATGTAGTTGGCCTTGGTCAGCTCCTTTCAACTTCAGTTGCAAAGCTCTCACGGAGCCCGCGTACATTGAAACCGCGTATGAGTGGACAGTTCGGAAGCCCGATCTCTCAACTTCTAGCTATTGTCATATTGCTTTCGAAAATAATATCGCGCCATTCAAATACATTCCATGTATATTCAAACCACAGCACAGGAGGCAGTCCTGCAGTTCATCCTCTCATCTATCGACCTTCATCAGCTTGCCTTTGACAACAAGGTCGCCGCCTTCAAGGGGACTCTGCGTACGTTCAACACGCCTGTCATCCCACAGCCGTAGAAGCTCTTCATTCGTAATCTCCAAGTTAGCTTTGAAAATTCAACGCCAGTCTCACTGACCATAAGCGGACTCCAGGAGCATTTGAACGGCCTCGGAGCACACAGCCAAGAACCGGTCGTCTGTAATACTCTCCATTAGTCAGGAGGCCTTCAACCTGAAATGTCGTCGCCGCTGAACAGATTCAGTACCGGATAGGCTTGAAGTGGGAATTTCAGTACACTTGAGCTTAAGTAGCTCCAATGCAGCATATAATTGAAGCTCGAAAGCTCTGAAACTCGGAACTGTGCACACTCCGTTCGGCATTCTATCGATTCTGGAACTCTGTGTGCTTTATGTTGTGGAAATCCCGTGCAGAATGCTATTGATACTCCGAGGCCAGTACAGCTGCGATCGTTCATATTCCGAGCATATTCGATTTGGCTTAAAGTATACGGCAATCTAGCATAGATTCTGTCCAACTTTTACATGGGCGCTAAACTCGAGCATTCGTGATTGTCTCAGTTTAACCCTTTGTGTCACATAGCTAGAGCCTAGGCCCTAGGCGCCGAGTACATGATCTTGATATTTCTCATCGAAATCTACTCTCACTTTCCTCACTCGCCCTGACACTGATCTTTCTTAATAAATATCCCACACGTGTCTTGCAATTCTCCAAGATGTGCTGTATCGTTTGTGACGACGACGACGACGCTACTCCGCATCGCCCTCTTCCGCCCAGCACATACAAATACGATGCTAATGCTGCAAGGGCAGAGCAATTCAGGCATTACTTCCCAGCCGGACTTCCTGCATTAGGCCTCAACGCTCCTGGTGGGCCTAATCAGGGTGCTCCAACAAGACATGGCGGACAAGCTGGACAGGGCGGTGCATACGGCCAAGACGAGGATGACGAGTATGGTATCGATCTTGCAGACATCCATGACAACGGAAACGGCGGCGCAGGCGACACAGGCCGTGATGGAGATGGATACGGGTTCGGGCAAAATGAAAGGACTCCTGGAGCGAGAGTACGTCCTCCACAAGAGCCCTATGGACGCGAGGAGAGAATGAGATATGTCCCTGGAGGTGGCGATCATATGTACTACGGCGATGGTTCGCCAGCTGACGGCGAGTATTTAGCACGTCGTTTTGGTGCAAGGCCAGGTGGATTTGGTCGAGGAGCTGGTCGAGGTCAAGGTAATCCATACGGAGAGGGTGATGATGAAGACGATGCTGATCTATATGATATGGGCAACGGCTATGGGCTCAGAGGTGGCGTTGGCGGGGAGGATCATCCTGATGAGGGCGGCGATAATGAGTTTGGTGCACCACATGGCATGCCCGGCGGGGGACGGGGTCGAGGTATGCCTGGACCAGGGCTGGGACCAAGAAGGCCTCCAGGATACTTCGGTGGATTTAACGGGCGGGGAAGGTACCCGATGATGGGCACCCACGGTGGATATGGAGAGTATTATTCGGCACGCTGAAAGTCGAGCTATCCGTGTACCAAAGATGGTGTTTAAGAATCCTTGACTTGGAATCAAGTTGGTCTTGTCAAGAGGCGCAACTAGATCGCCAGTCGCAAACGCAGTCTAAAGAAAAGACCAGTTTGCCTTCTATCATAGCACAAGCTCTTTATATCTGCGATGGATATATTCGAAGCGCAGGAAGTATTCCTAAGGTTAACGTCCCGCGAAATCAAATGCTGGGCTGCTTGTTTGGGTCGAATATTGAGTCCTACACGCTGGAGTCGATGCCCAAATGCTGGTGGAACAAAGTAGAGGTGAAACTTGCTGTAGCTATCTCCTTTCCAATATAATATCAGTTAGCCCATTAACCCATACTTTAATCATCTTAGATAGAGAGATTCTTCAATGCGATGTCAATGCGATGTTCGCAAACTTAGCGCGATGAGCTACAATAACACTTATCGTAGCGACTTTAGAGAATGCCGGTGCTGGATCTCATAGGCTGAGCGAGTCCCATTCCCGAAGAAACTGAACAGAAGATGGAAATGTGGCTTTTCGTTTTCGAAACCCCTTTCATTGCGACGTCGCCCGAAGATATGTTGAATAACCATTCTAACCCTACATGGTATATATTTCACGGAAGCGTGTAATTATTCTTGAAACAGTTAGTACGTCAAGATCATCGTAACATCACTTCGTCCCTTCAGCAAGAACAATGCTCAAATCTTCGTCCCACTCCACGAATAAGGCTCAATTGATTTCCAGTCTGATTGTTTTAGCCAAGCTTTTGACTTAGACAGCGGCTTGCCGCTCACAGTGTCAAAAGACCATCTATCCCTCTTGTTGCTTGATCCGCTTCTATTGGTCTCCCATAAATTGCAGTACTGTAATTGAGCGTCTGCACATCTTTCCTTGCGCGCCAAACAACATTTTACGAGGCAGCATCTACGCTGACTGTGCTTCTCTGTTCGTGCCCAACGACCGATCCCCCAATCTGCGCGCTATCACCAGAAGTTCTGCTTCTACTTTCCGAGCGTCGAACCCAGAAACCCACCCCTCCGTTTGTAATACCACGAGAGACTTTCGAAGCCAATCCCCGACATCTTCATAGCATGATGGCAACGAGATTGCTGCGAGCCTTCGATCCACTTCCGCAAACGAAGCGCCAGGATCCAGTAACCCAACAGGAACCAACCCCAGTATTGCATCATCGCATAGCAAAGCCCCGTTCGGACAGACAGAGTATACAAATTTCGTCTCACCAGGGTACTCCAGCCATGGCTGATTTTTATCTCTGCCAACCTTCCAGGAGGCGGTGAAGCTGTCGGGGTCACCGTCGATGTAGATGGCCCAAGAGAATTCATTGTGACCCCTCCTCAAGCGCTCCTCTGCATGCGATGGTACGCGGCCCTCGCTCATAATTGCAATGTAAATGGGTATGCTTTTGTACCCTCTAAATCTCTCGGAATCCATTCAGCGAAGTTCTGGCCGTCTGAGAAAGGAAAGGAGGTAACTGTAGATATTTTGAATTCTCTGGTCTACGCAAGTTATATATAAGGCTTTTTTTCAGTTTGCTTCCAAACAGGGCGGCCTGAATGTAGGAACCCCAGACTGGACTATTTTTACCCCTTCCCTGCGAGGGGAGTTCAGAACAAAGACGTTTCGCCATCATCATAACGAGGGGCAAATAAACTGGTGAATCAAAATTCTCAGTTTATACATTCATTGTACTAACACAAACCATCAAAATGCAGATCGCTCCGCAAGCAAGAAGACAACCAAAGCCGATGTCGCCACTGCCCCAGGAACGCGCGACCTATCCAAACTTGCATATCCAAACCGAATAGCCCGTACTTTAAAATCCCTCATCACGAATACGAACCATATCGACGTTTCTGATACCAAGCCCATATCATCACATCCAGAGTCTCATCGCAGACCAGCCCGACCACTCGCTCATCTGTACGCGTTTAGCACTCAGCATGGCGCGCCTCTCCAAACCAGTGGCCACATCTTGCAGCGTCCTGCACGCTTGTCATACCAGTGGTGACCCCAAACATTCCCCTCGTTCAGGTCACGCTTGTCCTTCCACATCTTCTGTGTTCCGTCGTCGCGGAAGCACCAGCACTCGCCGTCGTCAGTGCAGGATCCATCGTTGAAGCCATACGTTTGTCCAAAGCGTTGGCACTGTGAGATATTCAGCATGGAGAGTGACAAATGGAATGAGAGGGCACATACCTCGAATGGGCAATACATCTCGTCGTTGGCGTTGCAGATAAACTCACTGCCGGATATTTCGGGAAGTGGCATGGGCAAAGGGGAGGGTGTTGGTGTCGGATTGTCAGGGCGCGAGTACGGACCGCGGAGGGACGATGTCGGGGAAGGTTCGTTGCCTAAAGCTGTTGTTAGCACTATGATTGGATATGATAGGCGAATGACGGATTCCCTTGAGCCAATCCAGAGGAGAAAGGTATAAGGATGGCCAGGAGGCTGAGGGAGAGCAGCGGGCTGAAGATGCTTGGAGGTCGCATTTTCACTTTAAGCTAAGAAACGGTGATGTTTCACTCTTAGGGACAAGCGAGGGAGTCTTAAAGAGCTGGTTGAATTCAGATTGCGGTGTAACCAACAGAGCAACAGAGAAGTGAGGAGCCAGAAAGTTCTGTGTTACAGGTCAGAGGTATGAAAAGTGAAGGTTGTGAAGACTCCGCGAAGGTCAGTCGGTCTAAAGAGAAAGGTATCGGTCAGATGACATCGCGCTTGCATTGCCACTGGTTTCATCTCTACAGTAACCGAATTGAAGATGTCGCGCTCCGCGGACATGAAGTCGAGCGAACACAAGTCGGTGGCCGCCAAGAGCTCAGCAGTCGCAGTTTCCTAAAGAATTTATACCATCTCAGATTTTATTGACGGCCTTAACAACCCACAACGAGCGGTTTGATCTTGACAGGACTGTGAGCGCTTTGATCGAACATGGAAATTGAGCTTAGTCGAGGAATATGTTTGGCGCTAAGAAGGCAAGCTGTCACTATATCTCGATGATCAGCTGTAAACGCTTCGGAAGTTCGTGAAAATGAAGGTCTACGGAGGTTGAGCTTAATGCTATCATTATTGGGAGCTCAATAAGTTCCTTGCTGGGTTAGATAGAGTATCAATTCAATGATGGTTAGATGCTCGACAAGTATTGCTACTCGGGGTCAATCATCGGTATCGATATCCACGTCACGCACCCACGAAAGGTCTCGACACTCTCCGTTCCTGAACCGTCGGACTGCATCCCATATCGGGCTGAGGAACATCGATAATTCCGTCGGCGAGAACTACTTGCCTGGAATGCATGTTAGCACCAAGCATTGATTCCTTCGAGCTCAAAAACCCCGTATATAGACTGCACGTGAGTGTTTAGTTTCGATTGTACTATCATCAGGGGCTACATCACGTGAGAGCGCGCAGGACTTAAGCTTAAACACTCTAAAAACGAACCGCTACGGTGTGCTTTATCACTGAGTGTCGGATCATTCACCATACTAGGACTGATGTCCATTTGTGCACGTTTAGATGTGTCGTTGAATTTGTATGTATTTTCTACAAGGAGCACCTGGAGAACGTGAATAACCCCCTCACATGTTCTCGTATCTCTGCTTCGCCTTGTCCTTCACGTCCTCCAGGTACTCCTTGTACCCTCCCCGGGTGTCCTTCTCCGCCGCCTCCGAGGCGTCCCCGAGGCGCCCACCAGCAGCACCGAGACCGACGCCAGCCGCGTAAAGGTCTGCGGAGACCGGCACGGTGATGCCCGTACCGGCTGCTCCCAGACCCTCACCGGCCGACCACCCCATCTTGCCGAGGAGCGATGCTCCCTTCGACACCCCACCGGCAGCCTCGACGGGCTGCTCGGCGGGGTTCGGCTTCGATGCCGAAGATGGGGTGGCCGAAGGCTTCTTCGGCTGTTTGTGAAATTGACGGCGCTCTTTGGCGCGGTCTCGGTACCCTAGCGTGTCCTCGGCGACGCCGGCCTTCTTGAGCTTCTCAAGAGCCTTGGCCTTCAGCTCCTCGCTCTTGAGATTCTTCTTGTGGAGCTCGCTCTGGCTCTCGTGCTTCTCCACTTCCTCAGCAGACTTGAACTGGCGGGAGCACAGGTAGCAGCAGTGCTTGTTGGGATCCGCATAAGACTGTGCCGGTGTGGGGGCTTGGTGCGGCTCCACCGCTTCCTCCTGCGAGGTCTCTTGTGCAGGTGCCTTCTGCTCCTTCGACCTGCCCCCATGCAGTTCGGCATGTCGATTATGCCATAGGTCCAGGTGTGCAGGGAGCAGGGCCTTCTTCTTCTCACTTGTCTTCTGAGTCGCCGCTTTGCGTTTCGTGCCCTTGGTCTCTTGAGCCTCCTTGGGAAGAGGTGTGGCTGGAGCGGCTGAGACAACCAATTCGCTGAGATAGGCCTTTAGATCCCAGTACTCATATCGCTTGGAAGGGTCCGCGCTGTCGGCAATGGAAAACTCTTTGAACGGTGATACAGTCCAAGGCCTGAGGACTCCAAGATTGATGTGGTTCAATTTGACGTCGTGCTCCAAATGACGATGGGAACGAGAAGGCATGACAAGCGGCTTGATCTGGTCGAACTTTGCCAAGGCAGCTTGCGCATCCTGGTGTAACAGAAAATATGAGCCAAACGTTCTCGAAATTGACCGCAAGGAGAAATGCTCACCTGTGCCGAACGGAACTCTACGAAACCATAACCATTCGAAAAGCGCGTGATTTTGTCTCTGGCAATGAGAACACGCCTGATACTGCCCTCTGGAGCACCCAAGTTTGTAGCAGATGGTGTAGAGGTCGAGGGGGCGTCCTTGTACAGCTGAGTCATGAACTCTGCGAGCTTTTCTTCTGTGGCGTCGCCAATTTTGCGAACAAGGAGGAATTTTGTGGGGGGATCTGAATCGGCTGCGACATCTTTACTGCCGTCGTTGTAGAACTCGCCCGGTACGTTCGAAAGTGATGCTGGGTCTACACTGTATCAAAACTTCGTAGTTGGGGGAATGAGGGACACAAACCTGGACGTGGAGCCATGCACCTGGAACAGTTGGGCTTATCGGCGGCATTCAATTTGCCACACTATTTGGTCAGCATGAGTTGAGCTAAGGGATAACAGCTTACTTACGGCGGGTACCGCGCAGATGTACCTGTAATGCTCGTCTCGCTTATCACTGTATGAAATGCCAACTTTGCCTCCATCATCACCACGAGGCCCATGAGCAGTGTAGAGGTAAATGGACGGACTCTCTCGTTCGAGGAAGGACTTGGCGGATTCGGTGTCTTCGAAACGAATGAATCCAACTACCTTTGGGCGGCCTGGACGTTGTCAGAAGCAGTAACATCGAAACTCCTTAAATTTCTTAGGTCTTACCAAACTTGTCGAACGTTCCAACGCAAATGTCTTTAATAGCGTCGTATTCTTTACAGTGTTTCATTTGTTCCTTGATCTGTGATCCGAGGCCCATGTGTAAGCTCAAGTCCTGAAATTCATGCGCCCAGAGACATGTTGATTTGTCTCTGGCGAATTGGCCAGCATGAGTAGTGACGAACCTCATCTTCAAGTATCTTTCTAGGTAGGCCGTCCAATCTAATATCGGAGCACGGGACTGGCTCTGGCTCAGGAGGTGACTCGCTTTGAGTGAAGTCTCGGTTACGTGATGGGTAATGACTCTCTCGATCTCGATCTCGATAACCAGTGCGGTCTCGACGGTCATAGTCTCTGTCGTAGTCTCTGCCGCCGTAGTGGTCTCGAGAGTCGCCTTGGCTCCTCCGAGAGGCCCAGTCCGATCCTCTGCCACGTTCCGAAGCAGGTCCGCGAGGTGTACCCCTAGGTAGATCTTCGAACATTAGCGACGTCAACCACAATAAGCCTGCTCATAGTCCATCTTGCGCAAAAATGTACCATGAGGTGGTGTTCGGTGCCGTGGTGGCGAGCTTGGGCGGTAGCTGTCGCTTGAATTACGCGGTGCGCGATCTGAAGAGCGATGCACATCCTCGCGGTCGCGACCATCACGGTCGGACGAGGATCGATATGACATAATGTCTGAAATGCACCGCAGCGGGTGTGAAAGTGAGAAGATGAAAGTAAAGTGCGTGCGTGCGTGAAGTGTGTTGGTGGAAAGTTGTTGGTGGGGTGTGGGGAAGAAGTTCAAGCTCAGTATCAAAATAACGGCGCGCATGGCTTGGCACATGGCCAAAACAAGCCTTAGCGTCCGTGCCCGCAACATCCGCCCGAGCCCGGGCCGGGTTACCCTGCGCAGATCTTCTAGCACGTGATACGGCAATTATGCACTAGCCGGATGTGGTTTGTCTTCCCCAAACATGACGACGAAGTCTAATACTATTAGTTTCCTGACAGATCTGTTCGTCGGTGACTTTACCCAGACGTTACGACTCAGCGGACGTGTTTATACTAGGACGAAGCATTAACGCTCGGAAACGGGAGTCCAAGCCTGACAATATGGCTGCCAATGGCGCCGCAGGAGATGTCATGATTCGAGAAGACGAAAGCATTTCCGTCGAGCTCACTTATGATCACCTCGATGTTGTCTCCGTAATGAACAAAGTTAAAAGCCCAAAAGCAGGCGCCGTTGTACTATTCGCTGGTACGGCTATTCGTGACGAGATGCACTTGTCGAAATCTCACAGACTGGCTAGGTACCACAAGAGACACATTCAATTCGAAGCCTGTAAAGCAACTGCAGTATACTTCGTATCCACCATTGGCTCTACATACTCTGCTTAAGCTGGCCAAAGAAGTCAAAGAAAAGCATTCATTGGTTGCCATCGCCATGATACACCGACTTGGCGTCGTACCCATCGGGGAAGAAAGCATTCTTATCGCCGTCTCTGCACCACATCGACAGGCTGCATGGAGGGCTGGCGAGGAAGCGTTAGAAGTATGCAAAGAGAAGGTTGAAGTCTGGAAGCTGGAAGAGTTCGAGGGCGAGGAAGGAGTGTGGCGAGCTAACAGAGACGGAGCCGTTGGTGTAAAGGTTGAAAAAGGATGAGGACGATAATGGAGTACGCGACTAAGTCTAGTTACTCCCTCATTTCATGATACCCATTCGCCGCTTTTAAAATGAGAATCTGCGCTATTGGCTTCCGTCTGAACTCAGCAGACCACGAGTCCATTTCCCGTCATCGTACCGCCACTCCAGCCCACCTGGTTTCCTCAGAATGCTTCCTTGGAAGAGGATCAAGTTTGGACATTTCTGCTTCAGCTTCGCCATGTCCTCCTCGCCTGGCCATACCCTATCGAGGATCTTCCGTCGAGGGTTTTGCACCTATCTTTCGGTCAGCGCAACTTTCGCATCCTTCGACCCAGATCACTCACCGCAAGAGAAAATTGTAGGCCTGGACTGGCCACGATCTCTACTTGCTCCAGATTCGTACAATACGCGATCGATTCCAAGACTTCCGCCTTCCACTTATTCCACGCCTCATCACCCTCCTCGCTCGATTCCATCTCCAACTCCACGGTCACATTGAGCACTAGGATACCAGTATGGACTTCCTTGATCCTCCGCAATTGAGTGAACGTGAGCGTGTACAGAGTTGTATTCAGCACTTTCAACGTCCGGGGTCTCGTCGTCACAGCGGTGAGGTACTGCACCAGATCCTCTGCGAGCGTGCGATTAAGGGGAGTGATCCCTTCCTCCTTAGGCTCATCTGTCTTTTGCCTCTTCTCATCATGTCCTTTGTCTTTATCCTCTTCATCATCATCTTCCGGCCCCTCGCTCGGTGCCATATTCAAAGCGAATGTTATCAGTCCTGGGTTCACCATGCCTGGCAATTCCGTACCCGGTATGCGGGCGAAGAAGTCTTCGTCATGTCTAGTTGTATAGTTGATCTCGGAGAACATCAGTTTACCCTGCTTCTGGAGCACGTTGCCGACATCCTTTATCAAACCTGGCGGGGAGAAAACGTCAAGTAGGTGCAGCTCTCGCAACCCTTTGCTTATCATTTCAAAGAACTTGACTACATCCTGGTGGGTCTCGACAGAGACGCCGCCGAGTAACTGCCCGAAAACTGTCAGACTCTTGAGCTCTGGAAGTTTCTGCGCGAGCTGTTCGAGGAAACCGGCGGGATATCCGAGCGAGAAGAGCTCGAGGGTGAGCGACTCGATCTTTGGAGGGAGGTCAGTGACCTTGAAGGGCTGGGTAAGAAGGCCGGTGTAGTTGTCGAGTGCAATGTCGCATGTCAAAGTCAGAGCTCTCAGCTCTTGGGCCTGGGGTGGGAAGGTCGGGAGCTCAAAGGATTCAAGAGGTATTTGTGCAGCGGTCGGGAGTGATCCTGGCGGCGGAGCTTGTGACGCTGCCGTTGATGCCATTGCGAACGATGGGAGAAGATTCTGTCCTTCGGAATGGAGAGAGTTGACAACGTCATGTTGAAGCTTTGCAAATATTCCTTGTAGTCGCTGACCTGAATGTGGGGTTCTGGAAGCATGTGGAAAGACGTTGGTAGGAGGTAGGGGTGCTGTGGAGCCGCTTCAGGGGTAGCTTCCTAGTCTCTGCGGGGAACCTGGTCGAGGAACCGCGGGGTCATCTCCGTCGGAACGGGTACAGTCCTGCTGGAATTTTTTAGAGGTGAATGTGGGATGGGACATTCTGCGAGTCGTTGAAGTGTACAGAGTTACTTGAATGTCAGTCGTAGAAGAGGTTGATTGTGCATACGATATTGATTCATTTTATATCATGTCCACTAAAACAACATTGGCTAAGGAGTGTAACTTCCAGATCTATCGTGCCACAAGACTGCTCTCCAAAGAAAGGAAAGAAACACAGAGCTTTTGCTAGACATTACGGCAGAATGTCATTTGCGAAGCTGTTACAATAGGAGGAGATATGTCAGAACCAGAGAGGGATCTCTGCCCGGCCTAGACGCAATTGCATCGAGAGTCTCCTCAAAGCATGCCAAGCAAGATGAAAGGGGAATGCTATTAGTAGCCACTGGCCCCCTTTGTCGTGCAGACCTCCTTAGAAGATGTAATTGTCTTGTAGATCTTTTTGGACTCTGGGCAGGTGGAGTAGCTGAGCGAGTAGCTCGTGCTCGTCTCTGCCTCAGTCTTTGGGATATAAGTCGTGATGGTCTCCGGAACAGTGATAGTCTTAGTGATAATGCTATCGGAGGTCACCTGCGTGTTGTATTAGCTCCAATCTTGCCGTGTTGAACGTCCAGAAATACTCACGAGGTTCGTCTTGGTCTTGAGATAAGTCTGAACCGTCCACGTCGTGACTGGGACCTTGGTCGTGTAGGTGTCAGTCTCGTACACTGTCTTGACAGTGCCGGTCGTCGAGGTCTCGGTCTCGTATTTCTCCTTGGTGATGGTGGTTGGGTAGCTGGTGGTGATGTAAGTGGTGTAGGTGACGGGAATCTTCTCAGTCTTTTCCAAAGTCAGTACCAGCACAAACCAGTACCCCAAGGGAAGAATGATATTACCTTTGTGGAGTAGTAGGTGGTGTAGCCCTTCGAGACGGAGGTTTCGTACTTGGTGGAGCAAGATGTGGATGGGTGGTTACCACCCTTTGCAGTGCTGGAGATGGAGCTGGAGCTGGAGCTGGAGCTGCCCGAGCCGTATACTGGAGGAGAACCACCAGGCACAGCGGCAACGAGGGAGCTCGAGGCAACCAGAGCGACGAGGGTCTTGAGATCGAAGAACATTTTGATGGTGGAGTTGAGGCTACTGTCAACGAGGGTAGTTTTGAAGCTAAAGCTAGCGAGAGAGTCTTGATAGAATCGATCGAGAAGTAGCGAAAGTTGTGTTGAAGCTGTTGCTGATGGAGAGGTAGATATTGCGAGAATCAGACCTGCCTTTATACCTTTTACTCTTCAACGTAGCTCGAATTGGCCTGCTACACAGAGTTCAGCTTTGCAACGAGTCTGTCCTAATGGGCACGCCGAGGATTCTGGAGCATGTGCGGCCTGCAGCGTAACATGGACCCAAATGCAGACATGGTCGATGTAGGTACTAGGTACTCTACTTTCTCAACTGCACGATTGTCGTGGAGATGCTTGGATGAGGTGTCAGAGAGGATACGAATGATTGGGTGGTAAAGAGGCACCACGTCTGTAGATCTAATCGAATAAGATCTCATTGGAAAGCGGGCACCCGATGGTGGTCATAATGCAGAGATACAACGCCGCAAAGGCAAACACCACCCAGGCCTCGGCGGGCCCAGGAAGGCGGCGCAGCCTGGCTTGCCAATGAAGATCCGAAAACAGCGAGCATATGGAGGTATTGAAAGGGTGAGAAATGTCAGGAACATACTACTACGCACGTTTCTCGCAAGGGCTGAATCTCTAGCTCGTTGAACCGGCTGCAAGGTGCGCTGTTGCACGAGCACAGCCGATTAAGCTTCATTGCGCTAGAAACTCCGCAGGTACACCCAGATTTGTTGGCATGCTGTTCTTCTTGACGCTGGCTCCCGCCTGAGGGACCAGAGAAGAACTTGCATCCCGGTAGAGGAATGTATTTCCCCACATTTTGATGAAGTCAGTCTAGAGCGGCTGCGAGGCCGCGTATCGGTGAATCAGTACCTGATTGCTGCCGCGAAAGTGGCGAGCTGTATAACATATCCGGGCCCTGGCAAGAAGGAGTGGCACGCAGAGCGTTGAAGGAATGAGTGGAGTGATTGATCATCGCAGTCTATTGGCGCTGTGCATGAGCAGTTGGGCTCGTCGTCAGCCGGCCAGGATGGAGGGATGATTGGAGGTTACAAGATCGGGCGCGGAAGGAAGAACAATAACCCATGGCCGGCACCGTGCATACAGGGCAGCTGCGTCTGCGTCACGCTTGGCCTTCGCGCGCTTGGCGTGCATGGGCTTTTCTTAGCAGCAAAGTCTGCGGCCGACTGTCGCAGAAGAGACGCAGAACACTTCTACCACGAACCGCGTGGGACGCTTGACAAAGCTCCTCTGCGCGCTTCTTCTGCCTCAAAACACCTTCCTTACCTCCTGCTTCCGATTGGCTCCCCTTTTCTTTTGCCAGGCCTCGTTTATGCGGCTCTTGCAGGCGGCCAGACAGTTGTATATTGCTTGCGTCTTTCTCTCTGCGCAGGCGGCTCAGTCATTACGTTTCACAAAGGCTCATTGAGGCAATTTTCTTGCCGGTCAACGGCACTGCTTTCGAACATATGCAATTTCTCCACCGTATGGCGGACCGGCAGCCTCCAGAGAGGGAGAACGTGCTCCCTCTCAAACAATCTTCCGAACGAGACAACGGCGCAGAGCCAGTCAAACCCACCGAGACTGGAGTGGCATCGGGGTCAAAATCAGCTCGTGGACTAATTTTGTTCGCTGGAGGTGCTGGATTCCTGCTGTATTCGTCGCTCCTCACACGACGGTCGCTTGTGCGGCGCTACAAACTTGCACAGCCTCGGTTCTATCAATCAAACAACGCACCATACCCACGAACCAATGGCTTTCCTGACGCAGTAGAGGCCCTAGGTCTAGCTACGATAAGTGTTTGCAGTGCAGGAATGATGATGATGGGAGGTTGGATGTGGGCTTTGCAGATTCAAAATATGGAAGATCTACGATTGCGGCTTCGGAGCAAGATTGGGGGAGGAGCTAGGCCAGGCACAAAGTCGAAGCAAGAGGTAGAGGAGGAAATCGAAGAATGGATCGCCAAAATCCTTGCCAGGAAGGCTGAGAAGGATCGACGGAAGAAAGAAGCTTCAGAACGTGGAACGCTAAGTGATTGAGGTGATTGAAGGCATCCCCTCCACATCTGCATTCGCATACGCAAGCCATTTGCTGGGGGTGGCGGTTTACACATCTCTGCGTTGGCCAGGGTTGCCGCACTTTGACAATACCTACCTTAAACTATTGGGACGGTACAGGACACGTGCAGATCACGTCAGCCTTCTTTAGGCTCGAATCCTCGTGCAAAAATCCTCCGTAGCCGTTGGCGCCATCGCAGCAGGCTGACCTGGCAGCAATCAATGCATGTCCTGATTGGCACGTCGACCAACGGACGTCAGCGATTGTCTTGAAAATATTGAGACATATTCCACATATTCTCTTGATATCAATATTAGCAGTTTTCTGGTGTGGTCAATGAGACGACGTCAGACTCTATCAATACCTTTCCAATTCCGATGCAAGGCAAAGATGCTCGGGTACGACGGGCTCGGCATGGCGTCTGCAATGGCGATCCGGGTTAGCCAGGCCAGGCACGTTCCGATTCTTCACAGTCAAAGTAATAAACGAGACCAATCAGTATCGCAATTAGGCGAGGTGAACAGCCGTTCGGCGTCAGGTCAAGACATAATCACGGGGCGTATGTACTGTTGTACCACCGGTTCCAATTTCGGAACTGCCGCCCTTTTCTGCAACGTCGCTTGACCTTGGTGCGAACACGGCATGTCTCATTGCATCCGCGCGCCGTTCTGACGCCATGGTCCAACAACCCATCACGCCGAACAATCGTTTTCGCGCACCTCAACGGCCTCGTCGCACTTGGGCTCACGACCATCCTAACATTTGCTGTTTACAGGAGCAATAAATACGAGAAACATGTCAGCTGACAATACAGTCTTCGACTATTGTTCGAGACAACTTGCGAAGGGCTGCGCGATGCCGCACTATGCAGCATCTTTCAAGTTTCAGCGCCTGTTGCAACGCCGCGAGACATCACAGACCCTACTTCTATGGGTCCAGACCCATGGGGAGGAACAGCTCTGCATCAGCCCCGCGGCCGAAGCGCCGGGAGAGTATATCCACTCTTTAGGGAATTCAGTGGCACGACCAGCGTCTCTGGAATGTACACGTTGCGCGTTCCATATCTGCACAGCCAAACGCTGATCCAGAATCGAAATGTCTCACTTGCCACGGCACACACATGAGTTCATAGAAGGAAGTTGTTTTCGTCGTCGGGTGGCGATCATCATGCATTCTCTGAATGGTGCTTCATTCTACCTCAGCTGCAGAAATTCCACGATACTCAGCCCTCACGCCGGTATCGCCGTGCCTGCTCCAGTCTCAGTTTCGCCTCAGCAGTGTGTCGTTTCGATTCGTCAAATGTCCTCGATCTTCGATGTTTTCGACCTTCAGGGCATGCCTCACATCAGTTCCAAGCATTTGACACGTGTGATAGCCTTCTTTGCCTTCCTGCCGCCCTGATTCTCAACCCAATTCTCGTCCCAGTCGCGAACCTCGACCACGAAGAGATCCCAGTGCGGGAAGTGCTCCAACTCTGGCAGAATCACACTGTTCTTCCAGATCATCTTGACCCTGTGCATTTCGTATAGCAGGTCCATCACCCAGGAGTACGTCGTTTCGGTGTCGGTGATCTGGATTCGCTGCGCGAGTATGTCGATAATGTCTACCTCTCCCTCTAAGCCATTTGACTCTTCGTCTTCCCACTCTTCTGGAATCTTGCCGACGTTGGCGATGCCAATCATATCTTTTCCTTCCGGCGCGTCGGTCAACTTCTCGTACTTCCACTCGGCTCCCGTTGCTAGTCACACATCAGCTTCACTCTATCACATACGGGGTTTGTGGATGACAGAGATTTGCGCATTTGGTGTTAACGCCGTCTCCAGTTGCCATTCTGCACTGCGTGGGAGAAGAAAAACATATGAGTTACACTTACGGGATGGACGGCCGCCTGGCTTGAAGATGATCTCTTTCCAGTCCGTGTCGATAAAATATCGACGACGGTTACGTAGGGTCGCCAGATTTTCTCTCTCAACAACAATCTCCCACCGAAACGAAACATCGCTGTTCCTCTTTCGAACCTCGTCGTTCTCTGGCGTCAATTCGTACCGATAAGCGGCGAGGTGGATATGCTTCTTGCCATGATTGTTGTTGTCATCGACATTCGGCTCAGTCTGAACGGTAGACGCGCCGGCGATTCGGCGCTTTGATCGAGTGTTCTCCGCCATTTCTTCACGTTCTTCTGCTCAGCTGTCAGTGTCCGCCATGGAAAGGTGCTTGCTTGAGTCGAGCCTCCGGGCGGTGCATTATAGTCCTCCAAGTTTTTCTTCTCGCTATCCTTCATTCCTTCTTCGCAAAACGACATGCCTGAAAAGTATGCGAGGTAACACTTTGCTAAATATGGTGGTTCATGGAAACTCACTTGCGATCAGAGATTTCTCTTTTTAGTTGCGCTCGAGCGCTGTGGTAGTGTTGATATGCTTCGATCGCTCCTGCTCTCTCCAGCAACGTCAACTTTGCAAAGCTGGTGCTTTGCAATGTCGAAGTGCGAAGAGGAGGATGAACAAAAGAAAGAGAAGTACTTGAGTATGCGAAGAATGTTTATACGATTTGGTTCCTGCGTCATTGCGTTTAACGTCGGCAGAGAGTGCATGTGTTAAGTGGTTGATTCACTAACGTTCGCAGCCTAATTTGAAAAAGATTTCAGTCATTGCGTCAGATTCCAGTTAGACTTTTATTCATTAAGTGCGCGGTGTTTCTAGGTTGCAGCGGTTAGGCTCGGTGTCTTCGTTTGCCGCTATTCATTCGGTCTTTGTGGGCGTAACTAACATTGGAACAGGACAATCTTCTCTCTGTACCTAATTCTACTCTCCTGTTACAGTGAGCCGCCGCCATGGTTCCTGAAAACTTACTGTATTCGTGAGCAGTGAAGCGTACATTTCAACTTCATATGCCGTATATGAATTAGCAGATACCAGGGATTTACTACTTGAGCGGATTTTAGTGTAGTCATCAATGCGGCACAGTATTCACTTGGACCTTCTTGCAAGATGCTCATCGGTCCTCATGGCGCTCTGCCTCATTCGAAACGGGCCAAGCATCTTGAAGTAGAGGTGTCATCGGCATATAAAGAGAGACGTCATGCTCTTAAGAAAAATTCATTGGATCCCTTGTGAGGGTGTAGCTAGAATTACAGATAGGGCACTACATATAGCTAGCGGAGGTACAAAAGAACAAATGTTTCATTCGTCGGACCGATAACCTCCAAGTTGTATGCCCCTTGAAGCCCAGTCTAAGGGAGCATAGAAGTAAACGTATATATGTGAGCTGCTGAGAGAGATTATTGGTGAAAAAATGTAACCGCCATAGCAGCGAGATCGAGTTGAAACTGAATGCAAACTGCGCGAAAGTAGCAGTTTTCTTCCTAAGCTCTGTGAATTTTACGCATAATGAGATCCACGAAATTGCCATTAATCACGCAGCATGTATAGAATTAAGCATTTGCACCTGTTTCTGCGCAATGCTGCCGCATCTCTAGAATGACGTTGACGATTTAGGATTTCCAGTTTATTATTATCGTATAATCGTATGGTCACTCCCGAGGCCACCTCAACTCCCTGCAGATTCCAGGTTTCTTTCTGTGCTCTTCCTCACTTACGCGAAGGTTACTCGGAAAGCCAGGATCTCGTGCGTCTTGTAAGGATCAGTCGACCGTTGCCTCTTCCTGCTTGTTACCGTCGTGCAGGTTCGAATGCATGTTCCCGCCTGTCAACTCAAGCCTTGTCAGACATGGAATGCGCAACCGACGTAAATGAGAATCTGATTTGATACCATATATGTTTACAGCTGCATATATCAACGTAAATGCCTCATACAGAACGACAGGCCTCAAGCACGCGCACGTCCACGTGAACGCTACCGCGACGATAAAAGGACCCTGACGGGAGTACGGAATTATTGCTACATTGTGAATACGATGGTTCAGCACCCTGATCCCAGAACTCGTGCCAAATGTATTACAATGACACAGACTACCTTCCCATCGTTATTTGTCCCTTGCGATGTTGGGATTGGGCTCGCATGACGAGATGATTGCCTTTCCTGTTCCTCCTCCAAGCGCTCATCGACATTGGGTTTCGATTTAGGTATCCTTGACTGATAAATATCAATCAGGTATTCAGGGATGGGCTGAAAATATGTATAAAGCTGGAATTCCAGTCAAGCCGTAGAAAACATTCATTGACACGTGTATACTTTCTCGTAAATACTGATAACAGGGAAGAAGTTGCTGCAAGAAATGTCAGACTCTTACATTCCAGCTTCGACAGTAGAGCCTTCGTCTCCGCACCGTTACCGGATCTTCGTAGTTCCCTTTGTCACCCCCATTGTAAGTAATCTCGGACGACACTGGCGCCTCAGTCAAGGCCACCTCGATCGTCACCAAGCCGCTAGAGCGTACAAATGGGGCATCTGGCTTGAACGGTGGCCGTACTCTCGCAATGGGTATCTCTTCAAACTAGATGGTGTATATTTCAAAGCCTTCTTCCGGCAAGCCGAGCCAAACCGGGTACTGCGTATTCTCTACGAACACGGTGCGCTGCCATTAGACATAGAAGTTGTGAGAGTCCAATTGATGGAACGGGCGATAGGTATGGCACTTATTGGGCAATTGGAGCTGAAGGAAATTCCGGACCAGTGTTTTACGGCTCTGGCGAACATATTGCGGAAAGGGCCTAAACGGGGCGAATCGCCGTACGAACAAGATGACGTTTCGTGGCTTCAAGAGGTACTTGGTGAGTTCCAAAAGATGGGGTGGCTCTCAATGGATCAAACCAATTGCTATACTTGCTTACAAGTCATTGATTCAATCCGCTATAAAGCGGATCGCGAGTGGCTCCTCAAGTATCTGAGTATTGGTTGGCAATACTCACCCGGTAATATCTTTGACTCAAATATACCTGTGTGGAAGCCGACAACTGTGGAGATTGCACTGGAACCAGAAGTTATTGAAGCACTTAAGACCCAGGGCGTAAGCTTTTGAGCGCCCACGACGCTGAAGCAGACTCTCGTACGTTATCATTGTTTGAAGATTTGCAGGAGAGGCCTTGAAGAGTTGCAACAAAGCCCCAAGTAGACGTGGTATATCAGCATCCAGATCTTAACAAACAGGATACACACCTCGCAGCTTACTGCTTTATCAACCAAGTTAATGCGGATGCGGTATATCCCTCGACGCCCACTCTCATAGTTGGCTGTATGACCGGTGCAAAGAAAGGACTATGGTTCACAGGCACAACCTCGGTCGCTTTTCCCTCCTTTATTGCTTTATCCCACACCTCTGGATCCGTGCCTCCATATACGAAGTAACAATACGGTCGCCCGATTGCCGATCCCAGGATCCCAAAATCCTCGCTACCGAACAGCCGACCCGTGTCGGGGAGGAAACCATGTGGTGCCGGTGGGAAGTGCTCTGTAAATACCTCTGTGACTTTCGTTGTGACATCTTCGTCGTTGATGGTGAGCGGGAAAGCCGTCGTCTCCTTGATATCTGGCGGCGCGGGCGCATTACTCGCCAAGCTCTCTGCATTGACAATTCTCTTGATACCCTCGATCACTCGCGGTCGGGTCTCAGCATTGAAGTTGCGAATATTGATTTTTAGTTCTGCCTTCGCGGGAATGACATTCTCTGCGTCGCCAACGTTCAGCGCACCTACAGTGAGGACGGCAAAGTCCTCTGGATTGGTTTCTCGCGAGATCACCGATTGGAGGCGCATGACGGTGCTTGCAGCCATGACGACTGGATCAACACTGCGGTGAGGTTGGGAGCCGTGGCTGCCACGACCGTGCATGGTGATGCTGACAGGATCAGCATTCCCTCAAGGAATTTCGGAGACGATGTGATGCTTACTGGAAAGAATCCGCCGCAGACATGACCGTTCCTTTCTTCGTACCTATAACTCCAGCTCTCATCGGGAAGACATGACCGCCGAGCACAATGTCTGGCTTCGGAATCTTGTCGTAAAGCCCATCGTCGACCATGGCTTGCTGCATGTCGTTAGCCGCAGAAGCATCCAATGCAGGATAGCTGCAGTTACCGCTCCAGCGCCCTTCTCCTCGGCAGGCTGAAAGCATAGAATGAGCGTTCCGCTCCACTTCTCTTTCGCCTTGACCATCAACTCCGTCGCTGCCAACAGGCACGCAACATGCATGTCGTGCCCGCAAGCGTGCATAACCGGCTTCTCGTTCCCCTCCAAATCCACCATCCTTTTCTTGCTCGCATAAGGTAACCCAGTCAGCTCCTCCACGGGCAGAGCGTCAAAGTCGGCTCTCAATAACACCGCTTTGCCTTCCCCATTCTTCAAGACCGCAGCAATGCCATGGCCGCCGATACCGGAATGGATTTCAACTGGGAACTTCCCAAGCTCTTCAACAATGCGGGCAGCCGTCTCCTTCTCTTGAAATGAAAGTTCCGGGTTTGCGTGAAGGTGTTTGTAGAGTGGTTCGTAGCTGTCGAGGCTGGGGAGATGCTCTGTGATAATGGTGGAGATTGCGGACGGCATGTTGAATTAGATAAGGTTGAAGGCCCGCCAAATAAATTATTTTTGTTCTCCAACACCAATGAGGCTGTATATGAGGCTCTTTATCTCCGTGCTCTTGACTGTATTCAAAGATAATGTTATTTATTCAATAATTCTGTGTCGTTCTCAGAGAGAAATCTGATCGACATTGCGTGCCGAGAAGCCGAATGCGAATTTGATATGGGAAAACCGTTCATCTGCCGTTCGGACCCTGAACGTCAGCATCTATATACTATACAAGTATATTCTCCTCGGAATTCAACCTGAAGTATCGAGCATTGAGGTCTTACAAAATGGCCTTTCGTCCTTGGATTATGCCCTGACTTTGGGGCAATCCCTCTCGTTGCAAAGGTGGCTCTTCTACCCTTGGGGCCTCGGCTGTTCAGCATCATTTCCTTGCATAAGGATGCGTTCTTTCTCTCGGAAAATTTGGATATTGAGCATCGATGCGTTCTACAGCGATATTTCTTCTGGCCTCGACTCCTTGAGCCTTGAGCCTTGCTTCCTCATGGAAAGGCATCTCTTCCGCACTCAAGGCCCTTTAGGATTGAGCATTAATTCAATATCTAGTGACGTTTGATCTGTCGTTCAGGCCTTGTATACGGAGCAATACATTGACTTGTAAAAACGGCTCTTCTCTCGTTCACACCTAAGTTATTCAGCATTATTGCTTCATCCGGCCAGGTTTCAACTCACCTTTATTTCTTAAGTCTTGAGTAATGCGTCTCTATACAAAGTCAGTTCTTCTACTCCAGTTACTTTGAGCAATAAGCGTTGATTTGACATCTCGTGAAGCTTCTTCTACCGTTTCACCCCTAATTATTGAGTAAAGGCTCGCTATGTAAGGTCTGTTTCTCTGGAGTTTAGACCTGTCTTTTTGCGCTTTGAAGATGTTGTCACGAAGAGTTTTGATTCGCGGGGCATCTTCCTTCAACTCCTGATGTACCGATCACATCTTCACTATTTAAATCATGAGCTACGTAAGAGCCATCGTATTCACTAGGTTAGTAGACCACCCATCCCACCCGCAGGCGATAACCTCAAGCCGAAAGTCGCCCTCGGATCGAACCATCCACCCTTTATAGAGTACTTGAAAGAGATAGAGCAGGCTCGCAGCGCTAGGCCAGTTATCTCTTATACTAGACGTAACACAAACAACCAGGATGAGGATGGCCTGATTATTAGTCAGTGCGAAGTCAATTAACTCCGTAGGGTTATCGTATTCTGTGTATAGCAGCAGTTTCTGCCAAGGGGTGAAGTCTTTCAAATAGGCTAGTGCAAGTTGAACAGATCTCTGTAGCCCGGCGATTATAGCTAGTGCAGCGTTTCCGAAGCCTAAGCTCTATCGATGACATGACAGAATCACTTTTAAAGCCCTTCTCGCTTGCTCTAGTTGTAGTGTTGGTGTGCGAAAGCTTGATGGTGTTATTGTTGGAAAAGTAGCGCGACCTTGGGGTATCAACCTGACGAGAAGGACCGGCGCTGGTTGCTTGCCCGAATTACCTCATTATGGCAGCTTCATATCGCTATATCAGGGAATCCATATGAAATCCTTCGCCTTACCTCCTGATCATAGCGGCAGTCCGCCGTACTCCACGTATTCCCCTTTCAGCACACGTGACAAGTGAGCCACCGAACCACCAAGTCCCCCCATTCAACGCCACTTACATCATCTACAGAGTATCACATTGGCACATCACAGGATCTGTATGAATTGACTTGTACAGCGTCTTGAATTTCCACTATTTGTGCCCCGGAGGGCCTATGCAGCGTCCTCGACCTCCCCTACAGCTCCTCCTCCGCCTTCTTTTCCTCCTCCTCCAGGCGCTTCTCCAGACTGCCCAAAAGGTCGACCGCAGGCTGCGTGAGCGAGCCCGACCTGCTGTGGCCACTGGTGGCAAGTGGCTCATCAGGCGAGCTCGACGCATCGCGGCCTGCGGCGCCAGCATCGGCGGCCGCGACCTCCTCGGCAGCTGGAGCGCCCTCCTCGACCGTTTGCGCGACAGCGGGTGCAGGGGCGGACGTGACGTCGGCGCCGGTCGTGGGCTTCGCGGGCGCGGCCGCATCATCCGGTGTCGGGGACAGCTCGCCCTCCTCGCGATCCTCGTCCTCATCTCCCTCCTCGCCCTCCTCCCCTTCCTCGCCAGACTCCTCCTCCTCCGCGTCCGGCATCGGAGTGTCGCCCTCGGCCGGCGTAGCGCCTTCTGCGGCGGTGGTGGGCACAGCAAGGCTCGTCTGGGTGTCGCCATTTTGGGTGTCGGACGCACCTTCTGCGCCGGGCTCGAAAGCAACCTTCTTCTTGTGTCCGCGGCCGGGCCCCTTCTTTGGCTTGCGGCGTGGTGGTGGGGGCTTCCTCCTCGGCGGCGTAGGCTGGATGATCTCGCTGCTTGCCACGACGACGCCATCGGCATTGACGACACCCACTCCCTCGATGACAGTACCAGGCGCAGCGGCGGGGGCACTCGGCACGGCTTCTGCAGTCTCCTCGACAATCTCGCCCTCGACCGACTGACCCTCTGGTACCAGCACCTTCCAGATGTTGACGTTGCCTTCTGCATCGACTTTCTTGACCTTTGTCTCCCTCATCGCTCCAGTCTGCGCCAGCGGGCCTTGATGACCGCTCCATACCGAGTAGACACTTCCTAAGCCCTTGCGCCTCTTCGCCAGATACTCGCGCTCCGGTCCCTCCATGTGGCGTGGGACTTGGCTCCACTTCTTGATCGCGAATCCCTTCTGCGTCTCCTTGTTGGCACTTTCGCCGTCGTCATCTTCGCCCTTGTCGTCATCCTCATTGGTTGGGGTTGGAGGCTTGTAGAGCTTTCCAGAACGGGCGGCACGAAGAAGTTGCTGGCTCACATCAGGCAAGAGCTGCCAGTCGCGGGGCATCGGTGGCTCTGGCCACTCGTTCTTGTTCTTGATCGGTTGAGCTGTAGGCGGTGGAGCGATTGTTGCCTCGGCCTGGCGCCACTGGCGGATGGGAAGGCCCTCGAAGACGTCATGATCGATCTGAGTGCGGCCAGGACGTTCTGTATGTCCTCGGCGGCTTGAGCGAAACTGCTTTGGGTAGTAAGCCTATGCAGTAGGACTTGGAGCAGGAGGGTCTTGGGGTTGGGAGGTCACGTGAGAGCCGCCAACAGAAACAGGTACCATGAGTGGGCTGCGGAAGAGGTGCGCGTGATGTGGCAGCGGTTACAGGAGAGGTTACAGGAGGAGCAAAGAGAGGAGGGGGCAACTCCAGTGGGGAGACAGAGCGGGATGCAGAAAACACAGGCAAAAGCCTAGAGGAAACATAGCCGAGATGAAAACTCGGGATTGGGACGTGAACATGCGAGCTGCCTTGAGTTGTGCTTGGGACTTCGGGAGCATTGGAGTAGGTGAGACGTGCAGGAGAACCGCGAGCGCTGGTGCCAGTGTCCGAATCCATGAGATCAACTATTTCCTCCTCTTTTTCTGCTTGCTTAGGACGAGGCGTGCGATCGAAGGTGTTGAATTGTTGCGTGTTGATGCGGGTGCCGCTCTGGTGTGTGATGCGACCTTGAGTGCTGCGAGGCGCCGCAACGTTCTTGCCCTTGCGCTGACGAGTAGGCGTCTCTTCGTACTCGGAGAAAGCGCTATCGTCGGGGCTGGTAGGCGAGTCCGAATCGAGAAAGTCGTTCTTGTGCTCCATTGTGGAATAGCGTGCCAGTTCTTTGCGAGAATATCCAATGTGCGAGTGTATGGTGGATGGAGAGACAGGCAGATGTTGTTGAGGGGAAGAAAAACAAAAGAGGGAGAAAATATGGTGCGACACTTAAAATCAGGCGGCAAAGGAGGTGTGTTGCTACCTAAACATTGCGTAGAGGGAAGGCGCGACTCTCTTGCGTGACCATCGTGATTGCTGCATTGGGAAACGAGAGCGTGACTTACTGGAGCCATCGTGGCGGTGAGCGCCGATCGCTGACACGTGTACTGCACTTGCCCTGAGCCGAGCTGTAGGGAAATGAGCGGAAAATAAACTTTTCGCGTTGCTGTGCGAACGATTGTGAATGTGTCGTGGTGTTGATATCACGGACGCGCCTGAGGTCTCAAAGCTGCACGGCACACGCGCGCTTAGAGCCGCATAGCCCGGAAGGCAAGATTATCCGACCACAAATTCTTGGCAAAGCAGACAACCATTCACTCCATTCTGCGTACCAGATCACCAAATATGTATTCAATTCTTTGTCAAATTCAAATATAACCTGCGGAGAGCAGCTCGGAGAGCAGCTCTTAAATTGTAACTTATAACGTAGAGATCGCATTCAATGGAGCAGACACGCAATGCATTCGCTATTACAATGGCATGATATTCGCTTTTACCAACCATACCCTACCGAGTCTTATCGAAATGCTCTCCCGCACAAGGAGTGAAGACATGCTCCCCTACCACGATCCCTAACATGATGCTGCCCATCCGTGTATCTTACATAAGAAAATAAAAGGAAGAAGCCGGCCTAATCAAGCGTGAATCGAGTCGAGTCAAAGGCAATCACTTCACCCCACTCAAAGCTCCCCCTTCGTAGCTTCCTTCGCATCACTCGCAGGCCTGGCACTCTTCCTCTTGCCCTCCCTGTCTTCGCCTTCCAAACTCGCCTCCACAACCGGCGGCTTCGCGCTCGCCTTGTCCTCAGGTATATCGCCCGTCTCGGAATTCGCGCCCTCGACATCAGGATGCGGCGGCGCCCAGCCGATGTTGTGTCCCTCCTCGACCAATCCCTGCCTCTGCAGCTCTTCAAACTCTTCCTCGCTGATCTCCTGCTCGCCCATTTCTTCGTCTTCTCCGTCAGGGGAGCCCTCGTAGAGTTCGTTACCATCAGCGTCGACGACGCGCGTGCGCGTCTCGTAGCGTGTGCGGAAGGACACCTTGCCCTCGAGCTCCTTGACCTGCTCTGGGTTGAGCAGATTGCCCTCCTCGTCTCTATACTCGACCTTCTCCTCGCGATGGACGACATTCCCGCCTTCTGGCACAGGAACTCCCTCCTGCCTCGGCGTAACCCCCGCCTTCGGATCATCCTTTAGACCCTGCTCGCCTCCCGCCGGCGCGGGCGGCGCATCACTACTCGGCACAATATCTGCGTTCGAAGCAATCGGTGGGCTCAAGGCATAGTCAGCATAAGTGGGATAGAAAGTTCCGCAGTCCCAGTCCCAGGTGTCAAAGAGCTTGACGCGCTTGCACTCGCCCTGGGTCCACATGTTGCCGTACGCGAGCGGGGAGTAGAGTGTGAAGGCGACGATGGAGACAGCGAGGAAGAGTGCCATGGCAGATTGACCGATGTACGGGCGGGACTTGAGCGCGCTGAGTGCACGGTGGCCGGCGAAGTCGTAGACTTGGCAGAGGGCGATAATGGCGAAGTAGAGGGCGGGGAAGTAGTGGTGCTATAACAGCGTTAGCGAGAAGAATTATGTTGGAGGGAAGGAGAAGGACTTACAAGGAAGAGCTGGCGCTGCATGAGGTAGAATGGGAAGTAATGGAATGCCCAGCCGAGAACCGTGGTGCCGATTTCGTAATCGAAGCGCTTGAAGTTCACATTTGCATAGTCGTTGCAGCTGCGTTGCCATCTAAGTACCGCCAGGCCCTTGAACATAAGATAGATAGCAACGGAGATGGTGCTGGACCACCAGATGATGGGGTTGCCGATAAGGTAGATCTGACGGTGGTCCTTGCCCCAGAAGTTGATGCCACGGCGGAGAACCGGCCAAGATGGAGGGCGAGAGTCCCAAGCATGAGATTCGACGAGGCCAGCGTTCGTGCGCCACATAACCTTCTGAAGCTCCCAGAACTTGCCAAAGAAACCTGGGTTTCGGTAATTGACTTTCTCGGCGTCCGCGCCAAGTTTGGGATGGTCGTTCTGCTCAATGTACCAAATGCTGTTGGGAAGAGTACCGCCACGAGCGCAGGTGACTTCCTGTTGCTCGTAGCCCCAGTCTGGAAGCTTGACTTTGTGCGAGAAGAGTACGCAACCAGTCATCAAATGGACAAGCTTGAATTTAGTCTCAATCGTTCGGAGGCGCTGCTTAGCAGCGGCTCCATCAGACATGGACTTGACAATCTCAACTCGGAAGAGGTCGTTCGCGTCGCCCTCGAAACCCTCGTAGCCATATGCAGAAACCTCATTCTGCCAATCAGCCTCGGTAACGGGCGGACGGACGTCGTGGGAGTGAATGCGGCGGTGAGTAGTCAAGTGGTAGAGTTTAATAACCGCACCATCCTCGATCCAGCTTGGGTCCCTCTCGTCCCATGCGAGCGGTCCTTCGATGACAGTTGCGTTAACATCAGTGCCATTGACGCCTGTTCCATGAATAATCGGTTGGGTCTGGTTCTCGAGCAAGAAGACATTGTTCTCATCCTTATGCGGGTAGAGAGTAATTTGCTGTTGCTTGCTTCCAGTGGGATACATGTGGTTGTGAGAGTGCAAATATCCACCCTGAGTATTGTGATGGCGCATGCTGATACGGCTGCCGAAAGCGACGTTTGCTGGGACGTCCACCATTCCCTTGGAGTTGAGAGTAGCCTGGAATTCCGAGGACATGAAACCATCGCCATCGCCAGGATTGACAAGGCAGGTGAAGTGGATAGCAAACATGGCCATGTAGAAGGTGACCGGGATGACCACGAGGCAGAAGAGACGAGCAAAGAAGTGCTTGAACCACAGCCTGGCAGTCACATTGACCGTGTCTCCAAGCAGCACCCAGAGCTGCAGAATGGTCAAGCTGCCAACCCATGCGATTGTGAACAATCCAACCCACTTTACGCTAACGGTCGCGCCGAGACACACACCAGTCGAGGCCAACCAGAACCACCAGGAAGGTGTGAACGCCTTGCTAGGTCCCTGCTCATGCTGATTTGTGAAGGAGGTCCAGGAGAGCGCAGTCATGGCGGTGAAGATGATTAGAGGGGAATCGAGGAGGATCAAGCGAGATTGAGTGACCAAGCCATTCTCTGCGCAATTCGTGTAAGCTTCTGATGATCTGCTATCCTCTTGCATGCAAACGTACCGAATATTACCAGTAGGGAGCCGAATGCAGCAGTAGCAGTTCGGCAACCAAACGCCTTGAGAGTAAGGAACATTGTAGGTATGCTGAGGATGCCACAAATTGCGGGAAGGAGGCGCATGGCGACATATGGCACGCCCGGCTCGAGATAGTCCTTGCCAATGTCCTTGAAATCAAAGTCGCCATCGAACCCAGCCAGATATCCAGCCAATGTTATCAGAAGCTTCGCTAGCGGCGGGTGGACATCCATGAAGAATTTGCCCTTGATGTACTATCTCACATGTCAGAACTCAATCGCAGCATGGCGGTGAAGAACACGAACCTTGGTTGCGAAACCTCCAAAGTGAACTTCATCGAAGACGACGCTGCTGGGTTGATATATCCTGAATAACCGTACAACAGCGGCAATCACTGTGGCATGTTAGTCAACGCTCCATCTCCCATGCAAACGCGCAAGGCTAGCAATACCTGTGAGGACAC
This sequence comes from Rhizodiscina lignyota, assembly GCA_010015805.1. NCBI lineage: Eukaryota > Fungi > Ascomycota > Dothideomycetes > Aulographales > Rhizodiscinaceae > Rhizodiscina > Rhizodiscina lignyota. Next base: position 2,092,930 of record ML978121.1, on the reverse strand, counting down.
CCAGCAGCTGCCAATCCGAACCCGGCAGGTTCAGAATATCATGATCCGCCACTCCATCTGATGTGTAGTCCGTCTTGCTCTTCTTTCCCCCTTGTACTTTGCCATTTGGCCTTTGCGTTTTCGTTCCCCGCTTTTCGTCGTTGGAGACTTGCGACGCCATGTTGAAACGCTGAAGGGCGTTGGAAACCGGCGGAAGGAGAAGGTGGGTAGAACTTCGCTGGAGACTACGCTAGCGGCATGTGTCGTGGGTGGTACAGGTGGATCGGGAGGATTGAGGAAGAATCCAAGCTCGGGTGAAGCTCTGGAAAAGTTTCAAACGAACAAACGGATGCAAGGGAGTAGCGACGGTAAGAGGATGAAGGAGAGTACGAAGGAGCGCACAAGGCGGCGCAAGGGCAGTACAGCAGTGGGAGGAGAAGCAGTTCGGCGCAGACGTCGAGTTGGCAGAGTGCAGCAGTTAAAGGTGAATTGCGCGTTCAGCTGGGCTGGATATGGATATGGCTGTCGTGTCCAGAAGTCGTAAGGGGCTCCTCCGCGCCGCTAGTAAATGCAAGGTCGATCCACGCAACGCAGTTGGGCGACGCTGGCTAAGCAATACTCTATACGATGCAATCGCTTTATTTATGGAAATTTTCTATACACTCCCACATTGGCTGTAGAGCTGCCTTTTGGATATGGAATTTTTTGTCGAGGACGTCATTCTGGTGCAGTTTCAGAGGCCTGTCCTTGAGCGTCGCGTGCAAGGCTCGTCGCGACTCGACGATGCACCAGCACGACGCCCGTTGACGTGATGGAGAAGCATCTCTCCTCCCTCCTGCAGCGAGCATTCTGCCGGCGGAGGGGCAGAGAGATATATCGCCACATTGCTACCCAACTTCTGGCGATCTAGTGCGAGGCACGACGCGCCGAATCTCGCTACTGCAGCGCTGGTGCATACCGCCAGGCACTGGCCAATCAGCGCGGCGCGGAGGGCAGATCGGACGTCCTAACCAGCCCTGAGTGAAGCCTCACGAGCGAGACGAGACGCTTGCGCAAAACAAACTTTGCGTCTCATCGCTCTCTCTCCCCTACACTCCTCAGAAACCAGTCGCGATTGCAAATCAAGCATGGCTGTCCGCATATATCGACCATGTCGCACACTATAGCCCGTCCCGAAATGCCCGACTTCATGCGCAGAGCAAGCCTGACCCTGCACCTCCCTGACTACTTCTCGCAGCCATGACGGACGACTCTCGCACATCACTCCCTCCCAACCCGCCCGCCACAGAAGAAGACGCTGCCGCCGCCCACGAACTCAAATCTAATAGGGCCAAATATCATGCTCAGACAGTATCAATGACAGAATTTGGCTCGGAAGACGACGCCTCGACTCTCGCCGGTCGCGCCGGCAACGTCACGGGGGGGGACAACAGCAGAAGAGCAAGCGGCGCGGTGCCAGGTGTGACGGGTCCGGTTGGCGAGCCTGGTCTTCCGCCTTCGAGGCCGTCGACCGCGCAGACCGGTGTCTCGAGAGGCACTTGGTCACAATCGCAACCCGGCCAAGGCAGGAGCGGAATCAGCCATGGAGCGCGGAGTGTGGGTAGCACGGCGGCCAGCAGACCCCCAACGGCTGGGAGCAGGACGCATGTCCCCTCCATAACGTCGCATGCCTTTTTCAAGCCGATGAGCTCGCAGAGACTACAGGCGCAGAGAGGTCAGAGGACATCAATACTCGGTAGAGGGACTCCATTTCAAGACCAGTCGCAAAAGCAGGCCGCAAAGCACGACTCGGACCCGCCAGTCTCGAGAGACACGGATGTCACCGAGCACGACGGGCAAGACAGAGCAACTACAAACCCGTCGCCCGACAACGCCGACACAGTTCGAAGTCAGGGTGAGAGCATTGCGCCGCTGCGTAAACCGTCCGGTCTCACTCATCTCAACATTGAGAAAGCCAACAGGAACGGTTCAGCATCACATCTACCCACACCGACCAAATCCCCACGCTCCTTCCGATCCAGTTTCGCAATACCAAGCCGCCGGAGCAAAACCGGCCATTCTTCACTTCAACATCAGCATGGGCACGAAAAGTTGTCCTCCACTGCCTCTTCGCCGCATATGGCATTACCGGAACCGCAGAAGACGCAAATAAAACGAGAGCTGGGTAAGAATTACGAGTATTTCACCGGCAATACTGTGTTTTTCTGGGGTGGTAGACTGCAGAATACGCGGGATCGTCCAATAAACATAGCGACGGGTATACTGGCGCTCCTCCCAGCGGGCCTTTTCTTTGGTTTTTCGTACGTATTCATAACCATACATCTTAAGCAGGTGATACTGACTTGAGATCACAGTGCCCCATGGTTATGGCTTAATGTTTCCCCAGCGATACCCATAATATTCGCGTACATTTTCCTAATATGCATCTCCTCCTTCCTGCACGCCTCAGCCACAGACCCTGGCGTAAGCTATTCCCTTCCCATCCCTCTGACAAACAACTGACATCCACAGATCCTCCCCCGAAACCTTCACCCTTTCCCCCCCTCGGCACCGAACGAAGACCCCCTAACCCTCGGCCCCCCAACCACCGAATGGACCATGGTAGTCTCCGCGATCTCCGCCTCCGCAGCAATGGAAGTCCCAACCAAGTACTGCAAGTCCTGCAACATCTGGCGGCCCCCGCGCGCGCACCACTGCCGCGTGTGCGACAACTGCGTCGAGACGCAGGACCACCACTGCGTGTGGCTGAACAACTGCGTCGGCCGGCGCAACTACCGCTACTTCTTCGCGTTCGTCACTTCCGGTGCGCTGCTGGGCTTGTACCTGTTCGCCGCGAGCTTAGCGCACCTGCTGATCTGGAAAGAGCGGGAGCACAAGGGCTTTGGGGATGCGATCGGTCGGTGGAGGGTCCCGTTCGCGATGGTCATTTACGCGGTGCTGGTCACGCCGTATCCGCTGAGTCTGTGGGGGTACCATCTGTTCCTCATGGCGCGGGGCGAGACGACGAGGGAGTACCTGAATAGCCACAAGTTTATGAAGAAGGATCGGCACAGGCCGTTTACCCGGGGCGCGTGGATTAAGAATTGGGTCGCCGTGCTGGCGAGGCCGCGGCCGCCGACGTATCTGCACTTCAAGCAACAGTACATCGAGGGGGATCAGCGATTTGGGGACAGGAAAGGGCACAGGACCGCGCCGTTGCGGAGGGAGTTTCAGGGTGGGAGGAGCTTGGCCACCGCGAATAGGGCGAATGGGACGAATGGGAATGGCGTTGAGATGCAGGATATTGGAGGGAGTCGCAGAGAGCAACGGTAGAGTTGGTATTGTGTCGCGGCTTTTCAATTCTTGTACGACATTTTCGCAACTGTATCATTTTTTTCTCCTGTTTCCAATAGTACGCTTGGGGTTGAGGGAGACTTGTAGGAGTACTCTTGGGAGGCAGCATGAGACGAAGACTTGATTCTCTCCTATTTTCATCTTAGGATCAGAGCGTTCAGCGTTGCAGCGAGCGTGGAAGCATGCGCGGAGAAGGGTGGGCTTCGTCGTAGCGTAGCCTTTTTTCTTTACTTACTTAATGCATCAGGTCGAGGTTGAATAGCACAGTCTGCGTAAAAGTCTGGTATTGCCAAACCTTCTAATAAATGTAAAGAGATCCCAGAGAAGAAAGGCATCTGCAATGTGATTCGTTAAGTGGGCGGCGGAACGATGGTCGTCGGCGTTCGATCGGATCTTAACGCCGATATGACGAAAACAACGCCAAGACCGGAGGTTTGCCGCATCTATCAATTCTGATTGAAAAGGCAGTGGAATTCCACAGCGCGGCCATGTTGTTGTGACGTTGATTTTATCCGGTCTTCAAGATGGCATTATCGTTATCAAAGGGCGACGCGTCCTTCCAAGCGCGGTCGTTGGTGGGTTCGCATTTCATACTCCCCATTCTATCTTGCCGCAAGTTTGAACGAGAATTGTCGAGACAAGTGGTCGAGATGGAGGATTGCGTTGTCGGATATCTTCAAGCTATATTTTCTTCCCATTCATAGCCAAGATGCCCTTCATCTCATGCCTTGCGATCCCGAATATTATAATCGCGCTTCCATTCAAGAGCCAGACAGGAGCTAATCGCCTTCTTGCTCGATACAGTACCGCTCCCTCCTCAGACAAGCGAACCAGTTCGCCGCGTACAACTTCCGCGAATACGCACGCCGGCGCACGAGAGACGCATTTCGGGAACACCACAATGAGAGCGATGACAGAGCGGTGCAGGAGTTGCTGCAGAAAGGCTTGAAAGAGCTGCAGGTCTTAAAAGTTCGTCCAAATACGCCGAGAGGAATAGAGACAGATCGACCCCCGGAGGATGGGAAGTTGGCTGACAATAGGGGACAGAGACAAACGGTGATAAGTCAGTTCTTCCAGCTGGAGAGACTAGTGGTGGAGGGTGGCAAGACCGGCAAGCAGACGGGGGAGGAAGGGGATATTGTGAGGCAGAAAGATCAAGGGTAAGCCCGCCTAATTTCATTCCACTATTGAACTAGAGCTAACTTGGTGCAGATGGGATTAAGCCGATGAATTATAGAGGGCGTGTGAGAGAGCGTGTGGCTCTGGAGGTGATTCTGGCCAGCTTGAATCTAGAAGTCCGAGACGAGATCTAATGATCCGCAACATGCAGAGCCGAGTACGGGCTTCTTTGTGAGAAATGAGACTGATTTCTCTAATGTATATATGCATTGCACGGCGTTACAGTCACCGCGACACGCACAGATGTATCATATATTCGAAATATCCTCTCTACAATTATATCTCCTCTTGATATGCCGAGCCACATGGGTTCCTTGATATTTTCATGTTGCACCAGCCATTGGTTTTGACACTGGTGCTCAAAGTTCCGCACTGCTGGCTGTTTTGGGGTTGCTGTTCATCTTCTGGGAAGATTCGGTCTACAGCCCACGCATTCACCACTCTGGCATTTCTTACCTTATGCAATGCCCTTGTTTACATGCTCGTCTGCTATTGCTAGTATTGGAATGTCCATAGCTGGGACATAATCAAGGGCTTTACCACATCGTGCAGTAAGTGCATGATTGAAGGGAGACTTGTCTCGGAAGCACGAGGGAAGAGTGTCAATAGGAATGAAGGTCCAATTGAGAACCAATGTCTTGGTTTTCAGAAAGACAAAGGAAATCTGACCGTTAAGCCATGTTGTACAAGAGATGCTCCTGTGCGGACAGATATACACAACGACCGCAAACTTGTCTACTGCATGCTTCAATCTCCTAACCGTGAGCCACGTTTCCACTGCCACATTGCTTCTCCCAAAACTACCGCCAAGAACTATTGGGTACATCTACGGATACCCCTCCTTTCCCCATTTGTTGTACTTCTCGTGGAGTTCCTTCGGTAGGTTGACATTAGGAACAATAACGACATTCAGGGCGCTAGGTGCATCCTTCTTGTGGCTGGTATCACCACCAGGATGGTACTGATATTTGCCCTCGCCCCCAGACTTCCATGGCTCGGAGCCTGGCACACGGTTTGTATTTGCTTCGGAAGATGCGGTTGTTGGGTTGCGAGCTTTTACGAGTCAGTAGCGTTCCATTCTTTGCCTTTGATAGACGGGATGATAGGAAAGTGATCAATTAAGGGCAAAACGATGAAGGAGTCCAGTGATCTGCAATGTCCACTAAAGAGAGAGCCTACAGAAATGCCATCCTGCGAGACCGAAGACGCCGCACATGATGGTGAAAAGGATCTATTGAGGCAGCAATCAGTACAGTAATCTTTCAGAGCTTCGAATAGCATCATACATAGAGCTCGGGGTCTCTCTTTGCACCAGTCCTAACTGCGGACTTGCCCTCCTCCCGCTCAGCTCCAGTCACTCCCGGATTGGCCCCCGAAGCATAGCGCACAGGGCGCACGGTTCTGAAAGCTGGTCGAAAGGCGGTACGTCTGATGATTGCCGACATCGTGAGACAGTTGGTGGGAGTCAATTGGGGATGTTCGTGCGAGACATCTGATGGGGTGATAGTGATGTTAAAGAGCTTCCGGCAGCTCCTCGGCAAATTGCGTACACGCTACTATCCGTGCACCGCTGACTAAGGCCAATACGCAACATGAACACCACAATTAACCTTAACCTTGGCTTCGCGCTCTGTTTTTCTCATCTCTCTCTCCCCACGCTGCGGACACGCTGAGAAACACCATTCTCATCATGGCCGAGCCAACGCTTGACGAGATCACTTCGAAGCCGCCAGACGGCGTCATTATTCCGCCGATCAAGGTTCAAGATGTCCTCGAGAAGACTGCTGGCTATGTCGCGCGCAACCCTGTCTTCGAACAACGCCTTATCACCAGAAATGCCGGCGACCCAAAATTCGGCTTCCTCAAGACCCAGGATCCTTACCACGCCTACTACATATGGCGATTGAAAGAGATACGCGAAGGCCGCGGCACAGATGTTTCGGCAGGCCGAGTTGCAGGATCGCCCCAGGCACCCGCGAAACCGCAAGGTCCTCCGGAACCGCCAGAGTTTAGGTTTTCTGCGCGTATGCCCATCATCAACACGAAGGATCTGGCTGTTGTGCACTTGACTGCGCGCCTTGTGGCGGGCAATGGCAAGAACTACATTAGCGCGTTGCATCAGAGAGAGGCGAACAACTTCCAATTCGACTTCCTTCGCCCCCAGCATAGTCTGCACCAATTCTTCAGCCGACTCGTGGACCAGTACACAGAGCTGCTCGACAAGAAGAAGAAGGAGGCTCGCATGAAGATGTTGCAGGAAAACATCGACAATCCAATGCGCCTGTACCGGGACGCAGAGCAGCGAGCAGCCTGGGTGGAGCATCAGGCGCAACAGAGACATGAGAAGGACGAGAAGGAGGAGGCGGAGAGGGTAGCATACGCAGAGATCGACTGGCACGACTTTTCGTTGGTGGAAACTGTCCTCTTTAATGAGGCAGACGAACAAACCGACCTTCCTCCGCCGACGTCCCTGAACGATCTGCAGTCAGCTTCACTGGAGCAGAGAGCCGCGAACTCCCTGGCCCCGTCCAGCATGCGCATCGAAGAAGCAATGCCGTCCGACGAAATGTACGCACCCGTTCCCGCTAACAATCTGCCTTATATGCCTGTCCCCATTCAGCCTGCGTATTCTCCTCAACCTCCTCCAACCGCTGCACCGGCATTTTTGCCACCGCCACCGCAAGCGGGCTACCAGATGCCGCCACAGAATGAGGAAGAAGAGGCTCGAATCCGCGAGCGTATGGAGGGAAGAGATCGTGCGCATGCAGCTCATGCTGCCGCGAAAGGCCCCGGACAGATGCGCATTCGAAATGACTATGTGCCTAGAGCGCAGGCGAAGAAGCAAAACGTGGGCATGGCACTCTGTCCAAACTGTCATCAACAGATTCCATATGATGAGCTGGACAACCACATGAGAAGTAAGTTTTCGATCCCCATATTGCTATTAGTCCTCTACTCTGACGTAATACAGTCGAACTGCTCGACCCTGAGTGGAAGAAGCAGAAGGCAAAGGCCGATTCGCGTCATGCGACTACTAATCTCTCAACTTCTGATGTCGCGAACAACCTCAAGCGTCTTGCCTCCCAACGATCTGATGTCTTCGACCCTGTCACCGGCCAGCAAGTCCTGACTGCTGAAGATGAGGCTCGGAAGAAGCGGCAGCAGTCGGCCATCAACTACGATGGCCAGCCGGAGACTAAGGCTGAGTTGCAAGGCTTGAACATCCAGGAGCAGATCCGGCAGATTCACCAGAAGTACAAGTGAAGAGACAGAAAATCATGATTGGCTAAGGCGTTCAGGGCTTCGAAAACTGCATTGGGATCGCCCAATTCGAAGTATAACTATAGCATTGGTGGCGCAAAAGGATTACGTGTTGATGGCAAATGGCAGGTGGCACTACTCAGCAGTTTGTGAACTTTCTAACTTCTCTGCAGCCGAACATTTGCAACGGGCGAGGCGGATTTGTATCGGCTGCATAACTTCGGACTGGAGGTGGTAGTGCCTCCTAAATACCAGTTTGTAACAATAGCTCTTATGACCAATGAGTCTTCACTGATTTTCCCTGCTCAGCAAGGACTTGCCGTGAGCTTCGCCCGTATGTCATCGGACGGCCGATCTTCCGAGGGATCCTTCAGCATAAGGTCTCGTTTGACGATGAGACGGCCAAGTACCGATGCAACGTGAAGCGGCGTATTTCCCAAGCTCTGAAGGACCGATACGCCCAAGCTCTCCACATAGTCATCACACACCATCATCGGTTCTCGGATTTCGCGAATGTGTAGTGCCCATTGAACCTTGTATTCCGCACAATTGAGCTTTGCCAGTGATTCCGGACTCTGGAATACTGGAAACGTCTTTTCCATATAGCGCTTGACTCTCATATATTTGCGGGACGCTCGGAGTACCTGCACATCATCCTCGATGATTTTCACTGCCGCGGTCCACATCGCGATTGGATATTTGCCGGACGCGAATTCTTCTCGAAACGTTTCTATCAAACTTTCTGTGCGGATTTTGATGACATCTCTTCTTATCTCATCGTGGTAGCGTAGTGTTGTTTGTCGCGCCAGCCGTTCAACATGCGAACGGATCATGCTTGACATGAATTCCCATCTTACAAGACGCGACTGTTCATGCCTTTCTGGGGCTATGTTAATGATATCTCAGCAGCAGGAGGCAATTTTGTGGCAGATTCTGCTTCCTGGTAAGACTCACTCGACTCGCGTCTTCAGCTTTTATTGAATATGTGCATTCCACTTTCGTGTAGAGTAAAAGGTTTATCACCTTCTCCGTGCTAACAGTAACCATATAGTATACTCACAAAGTTTGTGAAAGGGGCATCACTTCAAAGAGACACAAATCGTACTTTCGGCCCGGGCATCTATGGCATTGACCATTGGCGTAGCCCGAAGTCCAGTGACAGACGCTCAACAGAAACCTGGGCCGCAAGCGCCATGCCATATATCCGGCGGCCGCTACCTCTTTAAATAAATGATATTTGCCACGACTCAAAACTCTAGCGTTTGTGCAATCAAATGAGAGATTTCCATTCGTAATCTTTGTTGTACTGCTGCCATGGCAAGTATTTACACTTCATTTCCAGCTCTTCGACGGGCACAAAGCTCTCCGAGTGAAAAGTCAAACGATCGAAAAGAGTTAAACCTTAAAATCGACACTGCGGCTGCTGCATTTGTTGATAATGCTCCGCAAGAATTTGTCTCTCTAGCACACTCAGCCTCACATTCCCTGCCGCCCAGTATTGCAGCGAGAGTGGCCAGTCGTGAGCCGCACTGGAAATCCAAAGCTGCCTCACTGGAGGTAAAGAAGGTTCAGAACACGAGTACTACAACTTCACTACCTTTCAACGATGCTACCACAGTACCTCCCTGGCTCCAAATGACTCCTTTACCGCCTGTAGGATCGCCTCCGGCTATCAAACCGACATCAACTCAAGCGAACAATACCACGCGCCGAGAAGAACAAACCAAATTCAGCTGGCATGCGAGTACAGAATGGCTCGAGCTCACTGCCTGGCTGCAACGCTACGCCAACGGCGCAAGCAAGGGCGACAGGAGACTGCATATGGAAACTATACATCGCTTGGACGATATCGCGGATGATAATGGGCCAGAGTACCTCATCTTGGCATGGAAATGGGCGACCGATGACAACGCAGTCTTCGCTGCCCAATTAGCGTACCACCAAGTGAAGGAAGCATCGAAGCGCGACCCGTCGGTAGCTAATCGTATAAAACGAAGCGATGCGAAATGGGGAAGGCGTCAGGCGCTTCTCAATCGGTCGTTTGCTCGGGTTGATAAGCTGGCATGCACAGAAGAAGTTCTGGACTTTGCCCGATCAATGGTCGGACCATGGCTGCGGTCAGATGATGAGTCGATGAAATTGGTGTACATGCGCGACCTTATTCGGGTGTTGTTGGAGGCAATTGAGAAGCGTGCGGAGTGGCTTTCTTGGGAAGATTTGGACGTTTGGTGCGGGGAGGTGATACTGTGGTTGCAGGATGGAAAGTGGTTTGGTGAGCCTGACGTAGAGCTAGGCATTAGTAGTGAGAGCACTGAGACCGGGTTAGACAAATCGCTAGCGTAGCAAACATGTAATGTCGTATTTCATAGCGGAATATTCTTGCGTGGAAAGTAATCTCACCTATAACCACTTCCGTTTCAGTCGTGAGTCTGCTACGAAGAAGAGTGTAGCAGATCGACTCCTTGAACATAGCAACGGATCTCAAGGATCTTTCTATATCCCCGGAGTAACAACTAGCTTACGGTACTTTCAGTTTTGCAATTCCTTCTTTCTCCTCCTCAAGCCACCTTCCCTTCAGCGACTCCGGCTCCCACAGCATTGTAGCGATTTCTTCCGATAATGGTCCGATCTTCAATTTCTGTATCGTCTTGAATCCGAGCTTTGAATATAGAGCTTGTCCCGATACAGTTGCCTCCAGCGCCATAGGAAGTTCTCCCTCTCGAGCTATGCTGAAACCGTGCTTCACAAGTTTTGCCCCGATGCCTCGACGTTGGTACTTCGGATCCACACCTAGAAGGCCGAGGTACCAGTATTCGTCAAGCGTTCTGTAGATACTGAATTGTTTAAGGTTTGCATACATTTCAAGTGCCTTCGGATCCATAGCGCGCTGTAACAACGTTTGCTCATAATACACCTCCCAGCCTAGCAGGTATCTCTCTATTTCTGCAGGCAATTATAAGCACAGACTCTTGCGGAATGATCATGTCGCATTCACTCGAACACGACTTACTATTCATTAGAGAATCCGCCCGCCATTTCTGCGCCTCCTTACCACTACCCTTCACAATGAAAAATACATATCCCACAACGACGGGTCCAATAGTCGCATCCCATCCGTCATCGCCAGGCTCAGTCTCGGAAACAAATCCATGTGACCCTCGTTCTACGAGCCGCGTACGTAAACGCAGCAGCTGCCAGCGGGTGCTATCATTGGGATATTGATCCTTGTACGGATAGAGCCAAGCGAAGAGCTCGTCGTTGGCAAAGGTTTCCTTCCCAATGTCCGCGACGACTCTGACGTCGAAATAGGTCATAGGTCGAACACGCATGACTTCTGATCAAGGTGGTTGCAGATGGTCAAGAAGAACATTGGAGAAGCAGGGACGTAAAGTAGTCAAAAGCAATGAACAATCGGACGTAACTCAACTTCCAAATTAGGAAGGAGCGGTGCAGATGCGCGACTAACCTCGTTGGGCGTATGGGTGATATATCTTTGTCCATTTTTCTTTTAGAAAAACTCTGTTAAAATCATTTCCTCGAAGAGCTCTTCTGAAGGCCGATCTCAGTAGCGCTTCCCTCTTACCTCCTTCGCATCGACGAATTCGATGTGACGCAGCTTGACTCTGGAAAAAATCTAAGCTGAAAAATCCCGGGATGTGTTTGCAGCGTGAATAGCTCGACGTTCGCGGCGTGCTACTGAATATCAAAAGTCGATGTCTTGTTTCGAAGCTGCCCTTCGTCTGACAACTTTCGTACATGTTCTCCCTGCATGATACCTTGCACGTATGCACTCCCTATAAATGTCCAACAGCCCTGCTGCTGACGCAAAAGATGCGGTATGCCCGATCCGAACAGGATGACAATTTTATCTCCCTTTACAAGTCCCGGCGGGCCAAGCGCCATCCTGCCTCCTTTCGTAATGAAGAAAATCCTGTTCCAAGAATTGCCAATGATTGTGGACGAAAATCTCTTCCAGTCGCCTGTAGTATTCTCTGGTACGTGGCCTTCCACCATGTGTGTCCGCATATGCTCGATGAAAGCCCAACTGTCAGCTTGGAAACCATTGTCATTCATTGCGTTCGATCGTTCGTTATTCAATCCTGCAGCCAGCACAATACTCCATGCCTTTATTCGCTCAGTGTCCGTAAGGCCCGGTGAAGACTGTTTAGCGAGCATCAAGCTGTCCGCAATGCGCTCTGCCAGACTGTAGAGATCCCCCCATAGCGAGGGTTGGATTGGTTTGGTATACTCGGACACTTCATCAACGATCAAGCCGCGGACACGCAAGACAGAAAAGCTGTTGTTGTCATTTGAGTATTGCAGAGGTTCGCCGTTATCTGCCCCCGATACGTAATCAGCCTGGATCGTCGAAGGCGAGCTAAGCTGAGCATCAAAGGTCCAGTCGAATCGCGGAACCCATGACGGAATCCTATCCGTGCCTTGATCATCGTTTCGCTTCTCAGGGTGTAATACGTCGACAAGATCCAGAATTCCCAGGTTCTGTGCCAATTCGAGAGCGGCACGCGTAGCGCCGATATAAACTTCTGCAAGTGATTTCGAATAGTCTGGGATCAGATGGTGAGATATATTCTGAAAGTCCTTCACGTTTTGTAGTAGACCGAGGAGGCCATAGACCTTGTCTTTTGGTTCAGTAGCTTTGAACGTAACACTGTTAGTTAAAACGCCAGGCACACTCTTGTGGCTGAACTGCAGATCAAAGATGTCCGCGGCATTCGAGACTCCTTGTAGGGGACCACCAGCTTTGTAGAACCACTTCCCTGATTCCATCAATCGAGCAGTAAATCCAACAGCAAACCACATAATGTGCCACTTCCCACGTATACAGAGAACGTTATGCCTCGCAAGAACTACTTCTTGGATCACCCAAAGCCGCAGAAACCACGGGGACGAGAAAAAGGATCGAATAGCGGGCCAGTCGATGGCACTATCGTCCAGGAATTCGAGATCAGAGTACCTTATCTTGCGGTGACCGTCCTCGCTGTAGCGCCAGAGGTATGAGCTCATTTTCTCATAGGATTGTGTGTCGTCTTTGTCCTTGATCTGATCGAACACGTAATCGAATATATGATTCATGGACCTGATTGCAGCTCCGGTAGTTCCGTCACTGTCTTCGCCTAACCATATTACAACGTGAGATGCACGAGCATAAATATGCTGCATGAGGAACACCTGGCTATTGCGCTCGTCCACGGACAGTTGATTGATACTTATTGCATCTATCCAAACAATGAAGCCTTTCCTAAGCTCTCTGGAAGTCCAAGACGGCTTGCTGGATTCTATTTTCCCGGACTGGCGTTCAGTATGATTGGAAGATAGATGCGTCTGGATGTTGACGAGTCCTCGAATGGCCAGCTCTGCATTCGCCGGCACAGAAACAATGTCATCATGAAGACGAATTGTGTGGGTAGCAGTGGGATCGCCCCACGCGTAAGACATTGCCATGTATTCGGGGCATTCTTCGTCGTCGAGCGAAAGGTGCTGAACGGTGCATTTCAGAGGTTCTGAGTCCAAGGCGTCCTGCGGCGGCAGCTGCAAAGCTCTGAACTCTCGACGGTCGGGATTCAGAGGTTTGTACTCATACCCACTCGCCATAAGAATGCCCAGATGTGAGATTAGCAGTGCATATGCACTAAAAGCCTGCCTTTCTCGTCAGGCATTGGTGGACGCAAACGTTGACATTGGGAGCCCGGAAGACGACGATGAGCGTGGAGCTAACTAGCCTTCCATACTCTCATAGCACCATTAATGGTTTGTTGATATCTCAAACATGCACATAGTTGGTGATAGAGGCTTCCTTGTCCCATATGGCTGCTGGAGGCCTCCAATGCTGAGGTGGATTTTGCTCGCCTATGTGGCTAAACCTCGCCTAAGGCTTGGAATTCGTCGAGGTTTACAGAAGCAGAAGGTGATCATACGTCGGGGGGCTGATCTATACGCCGGCAAGCCACCTCCTGGTGCCAAGTATACTTTTTTTTTATCGCGCTTTACCATTTTTGGACGTATAGCCGAACTTTAGTGACGTTTAGGCGAGCTGTACACACGTGACACGCGGTGAACATAGAGTAGCGGCTAGGCCACGTGTAGGCTTCTCCTGAGCGAAAGAGTGTCACGGAACGACTCTTTTTTCCTATTCTTATCTATCGTAGTTATATGTATCAATGACTGTTAAATCTCCAATTTTAAAGCTTTGCCTCTTCCTGCTTCGGCTGTTTTGACTCCCAAGCGAAATTCACGGGATTGTCAAGACCAGGCTCCACTACCACGTTCACGAGACAGACCTTCTGCCTCTCCTGGTATGCTTCCCTCACGGCGTTTTCAAGCTCAGCTTCAGTCTGCACAAACCATCCGCGTCCGTCTACCATCTCTGCCATCTTTTCATAGCGTGTATTGTACGTCAATGAAGTGGCACTGAGTCTCTTGTTCTTCTTGATACCCTGACCGCCGGCAAGAGTCTGCTTCCGCATCTCGTCCCATTCATTTGCAGTCTTAGCATCGCCATGATAGATACCGGAGTTGTTCATCACAATTATCAACACATCCATACCGCATCTAGCCATGGTCTCGATTTCCATGCCACTAAAACCAAAAGCCGAGTCGCCCTCCACTGCGACAATCTTCTTTCTCTGTGCGTTACCGGAATCCTCAGGATGGGGGTAGTTGTAAGCAGCCCAGGCAGCGATAGCATAGCCCATACCAACACCCATTGTCGCATATGTGCCAGCATCGAGACGGTGTCGAGGTAATGACAGCGGAAAAGAGGAGCGAGAAATGTCCATGGTCGCAGCGCCTTCGGAAACCAACACGACAGAATCATTCGTTCCTTTTGAGGAAGTGGAAAAGGAATTAAACACCGAGCGAATGATGTAGTAGACACGTTGATATGTCATATGAGCTCCAGATTCCGTAGGAGAAAGTTCTAGTACGCGATTCTTCTGCTCATTCCTTGCCGCCGCTGTTGATAACTTTCCAGCATACGAACTGGCGTCGTTGGATTTCAATGATGGTTTCGGAAGATACTTCCAACCTCGAAGAGCGGTATTGAGTTGCTGAACGGCCACGGCAATATCTGCTAGAATGCTCAATGATGGATGCCCGGCACTGTTGGTATGTCCGAGAGCTTCAGCAGAGATGTCAACCTGAATGATTTTGACATCACTCCTGAACTTTGGAGCTGCACCATAATGCAAAATCCAATTGAGACGACCGCCGAGAAGAAGCACTACGTCAGCCTCCTTCAGAGCAGCGGATCGCGCAGAAGACGTGTTCAGTGGTGATGAGTCCGGTACCACACCCTTGCCCATTGGTGTTGGAAGGAAAGGTAAGTTCGCAGAAGCGATGAGGTCGTTGATGGGTCCTTCTGCTCGTGCCAATGCAGCCCCTTTGCCAACGATCACTAGAGGTGCCTTGGCAGATTTTAGAAGATTTGATGCTTTCACAATCAAGTCCTGTTCTGCAGCCGGACGAGGCGGCGCCTGTATCATTGCTCGCGGCCTCGCTTTTGTACCTTCCGGCTGTGCGTTCATGATCAAGTCCGCTGGGAGATCTACGAATGTTGGCCCAGGCCGACCGAAAGCACATATCCGGTATGCATTATAGATTGCGTCTACTATCACATCTGGCTGGTTTGAAGACGGGCGTACGGCGGATTTCGTGTGTGGAGTCAGGAGCGGCACCGTCTTCATTTCCTGAAAGGCGCCTTTCGTATCGAGATCGCGCTCAGAAGCTCCTCCAAGGAACAGTGTAGGAAACCCATTTTCAGAAGCATTTCCGATCTATTGGAAAGCTGTTAGATAATTGTCCGGATTGGGAAAGGTGACTTACCCCAGCTATTCCGTGTAGCATCCCCGGCCCTCCAACTAGCAAGCACACGCCTGGTTTGCCTCTTAGGTATCCATAAGCTGTAGCTGCATAACTGGCTGCTTGTTCATTCCTGAAGGCGACGAAACGTATCCCAAGATTAATCACCTCCTCTGCAATGCCTGCAACGGGCAGGCCGACGAGGCCAAAGACCACCGTTACTCCGAGGTCACGAAGAGCCTGAGCAATAATCTTCTCGCCTGTTGGTGTAGCCATTTCGGACCATCTCTAACAAACGAACAAGTGAAAATACCGTGATCAATTGGCCTTAGACTTGGTACTTGTTATACAACGTCAGACTGCGGAGCCGTTGCGGAGGGTTGGTGGCTTGGGCCGAGGCTGACGATCCTGCCTTTTGTTCTTTCGCAACATCACCTCCTAATTGTCAGTCCATCGCGAACGTTTAATCCTTGAATATACTCCTCTTGATAGTGTTGATGTCTCTGTCGAAGCTCTGAAGTCTCGTTAGTACCACTCTAGCACTTTTCACTTTCTAGTATCGTCTTATCCCGTATTCTCAATTTATGTTTCACATTTCCGGAAGAAAGGAAGGTCATATCATGAAGTTTCTTCATTCCACCTGGATGAGAGAATGACACTCTCTACAAAATGATGCTTATCTTAAAGTCACCGACAATACCAACCCAAAACTGAGGGCCACAGCTCCCGACTCTTTCGAAGAGTACTGAATCACCAATCGTCGCCGAGAGGAAGCTCGTGCACACTTTCCCTTGTGCCTTGGCAAGTTAGTAATTGTCTTCTAACATTTGCACCAGGAAAGTCGCTCACCTTGAGTTATTCCGACAGCGCGAGCCATCCCTTCCTCCGAAGGAAGTCGAGCGTCCCGGCCGCCATCCAGCGCGACTCTTTGCTGTCCCGCAGCAAATCTCGACGTTTCATTGCCGCCTTGAGCAGCGGCTCCTGCATCCTCCATCCCTCCATCACCCTCGCGTCCGAGTCTGTCGCCGCTGCCTGTATCATGGCACGTTCGTCCTCGGGACGGTCCGGCCTGACTTCGCTCAGGCGTGCTCTGGCATTGAGAAGTGCCTGCCTCGTCCTTCCCAGTTCTTCCATCAACATCTCGCGATTCTCGCCAATAGGCAGCGTGCCGTTGTTTTCGTAATGTGTCCAGTCGAGAACCATGCGATGATACTCTTTCTGAGCTACTATGATCTCGACTTCTGTTGTGATCCACCGTGTGGCAATCCAGAGGTCGACCTCGCGGAAGAGGTTGTTGTTCAGGGGGAGGGTGTACATTTGTGCGAAGGCTTGTTCGAACTCATTATCGTCTGCGATATCAAGTAAAGTTTTGAGGAATCTGGCTCCGTTGCTTTCGGCCCACCTTTGAATCTGCTGCTGTTGCGCCATCGTAGTTGGATGGGTTTGGAGCTGGATGGTTTTGGAGCTGTGGGTTTTGGAGCTGGATGATTTTGGAGCTGGGGAATTTGGAGCTGTGGGTTTTGAAGCTGGATGATTTTGGAGCTGTGGGTTTTGGAGCTGGATGATTTTGGAACGATGGAGCATCTGCAAGAAAAATTTATAAAGGTGTTCTTCGCTCTCAATTCAATTTGGTAGCTCACCATAAATTTCAGAGCCTAAGGGGAGCGAAAT
This sequence comes from Rhizodiscina lignyota, assembly GCA_010015805.1. Lineage (NCBI taxonomy): Eukaryota > Fungi > Ascomycota > Dothideomycetes > Aulographales > Rhizodiscinaceae > Rhizodiscina > Rhizodiscina lignyota. Next base: position 2,075,689 of record ML978121.1, on the reverse strand, counting down.
TACGTGTTTTACCTCTCAGGCACCAGTGCGTAAACAACACAATATGCCCATTCTATCTGGCTCCAAATGCAATTTGCAGCCGCGCTTCTCTCCGATTCTAACCGCTCAATGCCCACCCAGTGTTACGTTACCATGAAATTATGAATTGGGGTCTTCTACGCTATCGATGATCAAGTGGCTACAGGATTCGACGTGTATCTATTTCACTTTTTAAAAGCTTATATGAATTCGGAGCTAACGCATTTGATACAGAATGTGACTCAAAAAGCGAAAAGGGAGAACTTATATCACAACCCAGATTCAGTGGAACATCATCCGCTTCGTGTTTGTACGTATATAGCTTGCAGTTTATCATCCCCACTTTGCAAAGGGCCGGCTTTGCTAGAGGAGCATCTATGAAAAGGTGAAATAGATTGCTACATCGACTATATTCACTAAAGCATACAATGTGTGGTGGACTTAACGCCCAATGTGTTGCAGAGGTCACCGTGGGCGTCCCAAGGTTCATAGGTTGGTGCCGGAGCTTGAAACTAATATGCTCGCAGTGAGTTCGCGTGGATACAGCAACCGGCTGAGCAACATCCATTGAGAGAACCAGTACCAACTGTTCCAGACGGATCACGACAACCAAGCCTGTTCGTATGCTCGCAAGCAAGAAGGATGCAAAATCTGATCCTCAGTCCTCATGTTTGAAATTAAATCATTAATCTATGCCGAAATAGACAGGTTGATTGGTCCAAGCTGTTTAAGTAGCTTGTAAGATGGATTGTCTTACTGTCTACGCTCACGAAATTCTTCCAGCCCGTTCGAAATTTGTTTCTGGTGGACAATCTGAGCACCCTTGACAATGCCGACTAGAAGTGGATTCTGTGAGCATGAGTCTGTACGGAAGATCACCAAAGAGAATCAAGGACGGGCTGCTTGACCGGGAGATATAGCACTACTTCGGAATCAGACACCTTAATTTCGCGCAATGGCTCCAGAAACCACTATTTCTGAGGATCCCAGCATACGCAGCAAGCCAGTCTATGTTCGATAACCATCAAGTGGACTACATGATCGGGGCATACGAGCGTGTATTCATATATGAGATTTTAGTTCTCCAGGAAGGCTCCAAAAGAACTTTGACTGGGCCTGTAGCAAGTATGTCCGACTGCTGTAGTCTGTAGATGGCGCAACTCAATACACTTTCTCTGGTAGATGGTTTTCGCCTCAGGGCCTTTTTCTGTGCTTCCCATTCTAAATTATTAGAATCTTGCACTCGTTGCCGCACCCGATGCTTGTCTCAACGACCGCGACGTAGGATGGCTTTTAATCTATTGAACACCATTCGGAGGAGCAAACAGCTTAAACAATAAAATTGATCAGCAACAGGCAATAAGAATTGTAGGATTGTAATAGAAATCAAGACTCTGGGCCGTAGTAGAGTGGTTAGTTAATGTCTTGATGTTCACGTAGTATGTAGTCAACTGTCGCTGCTTAATAAGATCGCCCTAATCAACTGCATTTCAACCAGACATTCGTGTTCCGACAGAGAATCATACTCCAAAGCACACATTTCCAGCGCATCCATTCGTACTAGACAACAAATGTGAGAGAGCCCACGTAAGCATCCGATATATCTAGGTCTCTGCTTCGCTCAAATCAGGCGAGCATGTCCAGCCTGTACCATGATCCCGACTACCCGGACTTCTGAAGTGAACTCCATCAAGAACAGTGCCTTCCAGGTCATCAAGGATCTGGTCCCTACTCAGCACATCCAGATCACGTACCACTTGTTGTCGTTCCCGTACTTTTGCTATCAAAGCCTTCTTTATCGTTAGCTTCAATTTATCATCCTCCCCATTTACCGGCCAGTCTTCGTACAGTCTGTATCGAAGCATCCGGTCGACAGCAGACTGGTTGCCCCAAAGTCGGCTGATTTCTCGATCTATCAAAGCCCAGTGGAACTCCGACATTGGAATTTCCCGTTGAATGGATGGTTCGCTTTCTAACGCATCCGTTGCGCGCTGCTTCTCTACGAGAAAAGCGTTCCACAAATTGAGAACCCGGATATCATCGTCGAGCCATTTAAGAGCTTGTAGGAGAGTCGAAGCATCCGCTCTGATTAGCATAATAGCCTTTATCAGTTGTTCTTTTTTGTTCCGATCCAACGAATCTGAGCAAAGCTTCTCAAGAAGATTACGGAGTTTCTTCATGGAAAGCTCCTTCATGGAACCATCAGTCTCCATACTTGCCGTTGCTCAGAGATTAGTTCAACTAGCGATATGTCTTCGGGCAAATGAAACAGTTTTATTCTCAGCGGTTTCACTTATTCTCAATATGAGCGACAGGTTAAGGACTGGCACTTTGCAGAGTTATATCCCTTTGGCAACTACATGATAGACAAACAGTCCCGGTGACGAAGGGCAATGCCGCCTAACCATCAGCCAAAACCCAAAGTCAACACTCCATTTGCTATTCATCATTTGGCCTTCAAAGTAACCCGACTCCAAGATTCCCGATTCCAATGAGCAAACGTTACTCCTGATCACTACCGATCTGCCGCCCAATGCCCTGAAGTCATACATCACCCATAACTGTACAACTGAAATTTGACTTACTGTATGTACTACGGACCGGTTGGGGCATCAACTATTAAGTATCGTTTACAAATGGAAGACCCCAACCCCGTGTCTCATGTAGCCTTCTGAGAACCTCTTCGTGCGCCAACTCACCATCTTCAGGAACCACTTCAACAAACTTTGGATTGCAAATAGCGTCTTGCCTTACGACTGCCCTCTGACACATAGTGTCTCTCAAATCTCTCGCCATCAATCCAGCCTTCGCCGCGGCGATAAGTGCCATTGATTTTAGCCTCAGTGCATCAAAATCACCTGAGGCTCTCGCAAGCTCGCGATTGACGAATGCAAATTCTGCAAAGCCCATTTGTAGTGTGTGAAATATTCCCGCTTAGACGGATCTCGACATAATTTCGCCCGTTCGAGGACCTCGATTGTCATCGTCAATCCATTTCAACGCCAGAACGAAATCACCTCCGGCGAAATTCTCCTCCGATAACTTCTCCAGCAAGTCTGGAGCGGAATAAGGTCTACGACAGTCGTGTTCGAGAATACTATTCAACTTCTTCATCTTGAATGTTGACAGCTAATGGTCTCCCGGACTGGCAGGACCTCTTATACCCAAAACAAATCGCGGAATATTACACAAGGTCACAAAGCCTTATAGACTCATAGGGCACATTAATTTGACGATGGGGTTCATTTTGTATTCAACTACCTGAAATCCAGCAAATTGGGAAACTAATTTTTTTTTGGTGAGTTTGCAGTTTTAGTTTGAAGACTTTTCAGGAGCCCTTGTTCGGATCCCATGTGTGAGAAAAGCAAAAGGAAATGGAGGAGAGGTGCACAACCAGACTATGCCCGTTGAAGCGCGTGAGCTCGTGAACGAATTCGACAAGCACACGATCGTGATAGGGCAAAAGTCAGTAATGGTTGAAACGTCCGAAACGTCCGCATAGACCAGTGATAACCCCATCGTCGAGAACAGTAGAGAGCGGAGCGCAGAATGCTTCGCGAAAAGTGTTGAGTCATGCTAATGCCATGGGCACAGTACCCGAGGGTGACTAATGTAGCAAGACGGTATGAGGATTACTCTGTACGATGAGAGTTAGCAAGTTTCATTCTGTTTCTTTTGCAGGTCAAGATCTCACCATTACCCCAGTTGACGTCGGCAGCGCCAGTGTCTGCATCAGCGTCTGCATCAGCGTTTTCGGCATCTCCAGTCTGAGTATCCTCGTTGACTTCCTGTGCATAGAACTCCTCAAGCCAATCAGGAACGTCCACCCCGTTCTCCTTGAGAAGTGGATGAAGGTCCTTGGCAAGGGGCTGATCCTTCTCAGTGAAGAACGCCGTTGCGAGGCCCTTGTTGCCGACGCGAGCAGTACGGCCGATGCGATGCACATACTCGTCAACGCCGCCTTTATCGTGCTGAGGAAGCGTGTAGTTGATGACGTGCGTGACGCCTCGGATGTCAAGACCGCGGCAGGCGACGGAAGTGCACGCCATGATCGGGGCGCTGCCGACCTTGAAAGCACGCCTGTGACGACAAATTAGTAAGAATGAGGACATCAGATACAGGAGACGTCACGGTTACGTACACTGCGTCTTCGCGCTCGACCTGGGTCATTTGAGAGTGGAGAAGGGTGACTGGAAGGCCTTTGCTGAAGAGCAAGTCGTCCACATGCTCCGCCAACCAAATGGAGTTGCAGAAGACGAGCGTACGACCAGGCTCGCAGGACATCAGCAAGTCGTAAAGCGCATTGTCGCGCAAGTATGAGTCCACGTAGTACACCCTCTGGTCAATGTTCAAGTGCGTGCCACCAACGCGACCGATCGAGATGATCATCTTGTTGTTGGCCAAGAAGTCGTCGGCGACCTCGCGGATATCCGGAGGGAAAGTAGCGGAGAACATCATGAACTGGTGGTCCTCGTCATCATTGGAATCTATTAAAACGTCAATGGATTGTTCTTTCTGGTTAGGGTCATGAGAAACATACCATATCCGGTCAGGATGCTCTTGACATGGTCGAGCCAAGTACCCTTAAGGATCTCATCTGCCTCGTCGATAATTGTGACCCTGTCGGGATTTAGCAAGAGTAAGGACGGGGTCGGTTGCACGAGCACTCACTTGACACGGTTCATGCCGAGAGATCCAGGGCGGCCCAGGAAGTCGGCGAGACGACCCGGAGTGGCGATAAGGATATCACATCCCTTCTCCAATTCTTCAGCCTGGGTCTTGAGAGGACCACCTCCATATACAACGCAAGGGCGCAGCATGCTTCGGTAAGAGAGGCGGCGAGCCTCGTCGAAGATCTGGGCTGCCAACTCACGGGTTGGCACGATGATGAGGATGACTGGCTCAGCACGATAGCGGACGCCCTGAGGAGTGTCGCGACGGGGGCGAGGCTTGCACGCAGTCTTCCACTTGCCCATGAAGCGCGAGATGGAAGGAGCAAGATAGGCAACGGTCTTGCCAGAGCCTGCGCAGTGGTGTTAGCACATGACTGGTTAATTTGGGCGCAATACATACCAGTGAATGAAGTGACGAGCACATCCCTGCCCTCCTTGATAGCACCGAGCGTCGCAACTTGAACCGGAAGGGGCATGAAGTATCCAGCCTTGATCAGGTTTTCGTTCATCAAGGGATGGAAGCCAGCATGAGCAAACTGCAACACAGGACGAACCGGGTGCGGGCCCTCACTGTTCACCTCAAGGTCATACACGTCAGTGTAATCGCCGATGATGGGGCGGAGAAGAGTGTTGAAGAGCTCTTCCTCAAGCTGCGGGACCTCGGGACCAATGTCGCCTTCATCTCCATGATACTCATACTGAGCAGGGTTGGAGAACCACTGGCCACTGAAGGCGCCAGTATCCATGGCGACCGTGTCGGGGACCTGCCGGCCCCAGCCGCGCTCCTCGGCAAGCCTGAGACCCTCTTCCTTGGTGGCAGGAAGCTCACCGTACTTGGCCATGCCAGTGTGTTCCGGAGCGTTATCCGGCGCGTTGGCCTCTTGGCCAGCCTCACCGTGAGTGGAAGTCATCTTGTTGTTGTGACAAGTGATTCGAGGTTGAGTGGTGAGGTGTTCGGTGTGGAGGAGAGTGGAAGGAAAGAGAGAGAAAACAAGCGGGCAGGGCTTCAAAGTTTTGGATGCAGAAGGCGCTGAGTCAGCCAAGGCAGCAGAAAGCTGTTTGGAAGGCCGCCACCGGAGTAGTGCCTTCCCTCCCTTCTTGGATCACGCGAGGCGAGCCTGGCGAATCACCCGGAGCTCGACCAGCGAGGCGCAGATTCGACACCGGCACCGGAAGCATCAGTCTTGCCGCTCATGGTGATACGGTTTCACTATTGAGCATGGTTGCTTCTTTGATATGCCCTCTGCCTCATGTACTGGCACAACTGGCTCTCGATGCTTCTATTATGATGGAGAGTTGGCGTGACACTCTCAGCTCACACGCATCATTCAACAACGCTGGCTTACCGCACTGTTCGCCAGCGCAGGTCCATCTGTAGATAGATTTCCGAAATCCAAATGCATGTGGCTCGGTTGTCGTGTGAATCATCTTTTCTATGCCTTCGCTGTAACCACGCGTGCAGTGCCATATGGTCGGATACAGAGTGACTGTAAACTGTATACCCCACAGCCGCGTTAGAGAGCTCTATATGCCATCTATCCATACATTAGAGCCTCTCGCATGGCGTCCTTGAGCATACTGCGCTAAAGCCAAGCGCAGAAGTCCACAGGTAGGTTGGCAGGCCGAGCGCAAGCTTCTGAATTGCCTGAGCTGCGCCGAATCAAAGGATCTGGGAGTATATTTCATCTGCTCTGCAGAAGGTGGCCGTGGCGAGCATATCCAATATCACATCGTCTTGCCACAATGTAGGTGTAGTCACTTGTAGCTGTTGACGATCAAGACTCAGAATGAGAGGTAGCTTCTTGTTTGACGAATCGGAATCAAAGCGTGCACGCAGATGCTTCTCTACCTATTGTATATGGTCTATCCACAAAAACGACGTCTAATATCCTGCAGGATATCCTGGCTGGATATGGATGCGGATTTTCGACTTCTTGGTGGTGAGAGATTTTGCCGAGATTTTGCCGACCAGTGCTCCTATAGTGCTCCGTCCCAGACGAAGAAAGACACAACAGCACAAACAAAATGACGACTTGGGCCTCCGTAGAGGAGGCATTGAAGAGGTTGGATTGCTTTGGTGCGGAGAGGCGCCAGGAGCGCGAGGAGGAGACGGAAGAGGAGCCGGAATCCGGCATCATCGTGATCGGCATCCACCGATCATTGCTGCCAGAAGAGGAGACATAGTAAGTTACTTCGCCTTGCTCATTGCGGTTGACGAACAGGTGGAGAGCCCCGGTAGCAGCAAGCAGACCATCGTCAATCCAAAGCAGGTTCCAAATAGACCGCGAAGAGGGCAGCAAGCAATAGGACCTTCCAGCATCCAAAGATCGTAGCACAGGTCGAGATATCTACCCAGCCAAAGCATCTGAAACGGCGCCACAGAGCCTGTGCTTGTTCAGAGCCTCCAACTCCAGATGTTTGAAACCTCAAAGCAAACCGGTAGAAGAGCAAGCGGCAGCAATCGAATAAAGCCTTCGACGTCATCGCAAGCAGCGAAGAATACGACTTCTCGCAGATAGAATAAACACTCTATCACCAGATGCGAGGCTAGACCGATCGTCGCAAGAGCTACCGTTGAAGAGAACATCTACTTTGAAGACATCTCGAACGGGTACACCGCAGCGACGGAGCAACAAACGCCATCCCAACGCGCGGTGGCTCCGCAAGCCTTCGCCTTTCAGGTAGAGATACCGGTCAGACACATCCTGAGAGATCTGGAAGAGATGGCAGGCATCAGTGGCCAAAGGCGATTGATATCCGCGATGGTGGCCCAGGAGACCACAAAAAAGATGAAGGCTATATCTCAACACCGTCCCTGGCAGCGTGGAACCCAGCAAGTGGAACCCAGCAAGTGGAACCTTACAAGAGCCGTTGGAAAATTTCTATACCACACCTTGCGACAATTTTTCGTCCATAATCGATCAGGCAGGGCTGTCATGATGGATGGAAGAGCGCGGAGAGTCAAATAGACTCGCCTTGCACTATGTCCAGAAGGGCGCGATACGGAGACAACACTGGATAACGCTGCTTCGCGACTGCAGCAGGTTATCGGGGACTCAGCGTACACTTCTTCGCCTTCGTCCTGTCCCATGCGCTGAACGCCAGCTACACCGAGAGAGCCCCTTCGATGCTTCGACTACCGAAATAGCGCCGGGATAACGGCAGCGTGGTTATCATAGAGCGTGCGGTTGACCATCATAAACGTTCCCGTACCGCTTTCGGTGGTACAGTGGGCAAGAGCAAGAAAGCATTGCCATGCTGCATTACGAGCACTTGCATGGCAATTGAGAGGCATCCATGTCACCTGCTGCACGTCTTTCGACGTTCAGAGATTGCCAAGCCTGGTTATATTTGGACCAATCCAATATGCGACAGCTTCGCAATAAGAGCTGCAGTGTCCAGAATAGGCCTCCAGGGCTGAAGACAATAGCTCTCAACACTACTCCGTAACGGTCCAGAAGCCTGCCCCAGCCGTTCCATTCGAGACTGTTAGAACCAGAGTCTGGGTGACAGGTCATTCAAGCATTTTACAGGCAGCTCAGAATCTTCCCCCAATAATATAGACCGGTGGTAAAGATTCACCATGCTCCGCATGTAGCGATATTTACAATTGGTAACACTGGGGAAGCTCGAACAATGCAACTGAAACTGTCTTCGACAAATATAACAAATCGGCAAGGCCCGGGTAATAACAGTTCCAAAGACGGACACGGAATTACGGCGATGCATCGCCAAATCACAACAGGGCCAGAAAGCCGACTGTCGTGACTGAGCAAGGCCATCGGAACGCGTCAAGGAAGCGTAAAGCCAGTTCTGTATGGAATGAGAACGACTTCGTCCAGAGTGGGCAAGCACGAATCGTATGCTGCTCTATCGATGAACACTTGACGGACAAATATGGAAATACCATCCGGTGCCAGAGCAGTTCCACTGTACCCTTGGCACATTGAGTCCTGCAGATACGGTGAAGCTTTATCGGTTGGGCAAGGATAGGCGACGTCCAATTTTCAGAATGCTGCCCGTTCGCCTCCAATCATCTTGCCTGGCTGAGGGAACTTATATTTTGAACGGTGTATATTCGTCTGGTGGATCCTCGTGGTCCAAGGGATGCAAAAGTCAAAATCACAGGCAACTCTGGTGCGTTATTCTGGAAAATTAATCGAAATTCGGGGTGTATGAACCAAGTCCACGTCCAAGGGAGATATCAGAGGTCCAGGTTCCGCGTCGTCCAAGATCCAGGTCCAAGATCCAGGTCCAAGGGTCAAGTCCCCGAGGCAGGTCCCAAATGCTCCGAATTCCCTGGAAGGTCCGCGTCCTCATCAAAAACCAAGGGGTTCCCCAAGCAGCTTTGTACTCAAACTCCAAGCTCTTTCTGCAATGCCACAGGCGTAGCAAAAGAAAAATACCATGCCGAATGAGCCATTGGCCCACGTCATCAGCAAGCATGGTTCGATGGCACGCCCCCATCTACAATATGCATTCACCACAGCGTCATCTCTTGAGATGGTAGCTTGCCATCGGATTCTCAGCCGCCTCTCGCGATATGCTTGTGCATGCATCTCGCCGTCCCCTCGCGGTATTGTGTCTTTCCGATATAAGCCAAGCACGCCGTCTATTCCCAGAGGAAGATCGCACCGGCCGCCTTATCATATTGGTGAATATACGGCCGCAGGTTCGAAGGGAGGTGGCCCGGAAGTCTCGGTCGCAAATTGAAATGAGACTAGTCGATACCAGTTCTGCTGTACTCGGGCATTCGTCGAGAGATACATCGAATGTTGTCAACCTCGGGCTCGCTAGCCGTCATGAACTCGAATTGCTCATTATATCGTGAATGCTATTGTAGCAAATGAAGCTATTATCCTGTTCCAGGCACCGCAGCATGATGCCAGGGCACGGGTTCATAACTGGAGCTCGGCTGGCTTGACGACAGCAGTGATCCGGCTAGTACGTAGAGCTTCTGCACTGCGATGAAGAGTCGGCCTACTGCAAAGCCATCGTGATCGTTTGGGCCATCTGAGCCCTTCATCCATCGTTACCGATCGGTGTTTTCAAGGAGGCGTGGCCGAAAAATCTCGGGCATTGACTGCAGTGGTCGCTCCAGTACATCGCTGTTATTCAGAGACATAGTCATGATGACATGAGCTTCCTTTGCAGCTTTTTGGCCATTTCATCGCGTCGAATTCGTCACAGTCGCCACGTTTTACGTGTGCACGGAAGGCGTGAGAGACTAGGGGCCATCGTCTCGTCGGCTCGGGAGGGCGGCAGAATACAGTAGCATACAGGATCCCAGCATCTTATCAGGGACTCTGTCGAGTTTCTGGCTATGTTCTGCGCTCGGAAGGAGGAGTTTGGCGTCGTAGCATCGCCGTTGTGTCTTCAAGATAGATCGAAGTGGACGGTGAAGCGGGAAGGAGCTGAATCCTAGCCAAAAGGGGGGAGCCCAACCACGCCTTTCCCCACAGCGTCCTAAAAGGACACCGATCCTCGGCGGACACTCACCCAAAAACCCCGGCATTGGCACCCGCACACGCCTGCATAATCCTTGGGACCACTGCGTCATTGGCGTGCTTAGTCTGCTTGGCCCTGTTGCTTCTTGACACCGAAAGCAAGGTCTTCTATCACATCCACAACTCCTCATCAAGGGACCATTCATTCCAGAAAGATCGTTTCACATTCATACATGGTCATGACCTCAATTGGTCCATTGAGAATACACCAAACTCACCATGAACGATCCTGGACTAGATTCGCCTGTTAATGAGGCAGCCAAAGACCTCGAGCACAACCCCTACCAACACCTACAAGAAGAGGAGGAAGCGGAAGAGGAGAACTTCCTCGATCCAAGGTACGGATTGATTATCGAGTCATGGAGAATTTGAATATTCAGATCAGCTGGCTAACTTTTGGATGTTGAAGCCGCTGGTGGTTCGCATCCACAGCATGCCCACTTATTGCTGGAACGTTCGGGCCAATGGCCAACTCGTTTAGCATTTGTGCGCTCGTCCAGTCCTGGCGAGTTTACGTACCCAAAGGAGTCTCTGAGACGAAGGGACAGCATATTAAGGATCCTCCATGGTGAGAAGAGCCACAGTGACGAAGAATTGGACAATGTTCCAGGCTTCGCAACCCCATTTTCACTAAGTCTTCGGCGCAAGCAAAAGCCCGAGGTGTAAACACCTCCATCGACGCTACTGTTGTTTCCTCTGGATTGGATTCTGTCTGCCGGGATTCTCCCAACATCGCTAACTTGCATTCATATTTCGCCATTACTTTTTTGGATGCAGATGCTAACTCATGTCACAAGGCTCATTGCGGTCAATTCAGTCTCCCTCGCACTCGCCCTCATCGCCAACCTCGCTCTCCTCTTAAACATGGCTCGCAGAATCCCATTTGCTGTCGCGCAATCAATCACGATCGTCGGCTTCTTCCTCGCCTCCTTCATGCTCATTGCTCTTGTCTCCGTCGCTAGTTCCCACCACCTTTTCCGCGTCGAACCATCAGAAACCCACGCCCTTTCACAAGCCTACTACTACGGAATCATCGCTGCGGCCCTCTACTTCATCATCTCTTGCCTCATGATCGGCACAGTCTGGGGTGCCTGGAAGGGCCATTACCGAAAAGAATTCAGGCTCACCATCAGCCAGCGAACGCTCATGATCCAAACGATCATGTTCATGCTCTACCTTTTACTCGGTGCTTGCATATACTCCTTTATTGAGGGTTGGGAATACCTTGATGCGGTCTATTGGGCCGACTTTACTCTCCTCACAATTGGCATCGGCGACGACTTTACACCCGCAACTCATCTTGGCCGGGGCCTCCTATTCCCTTACGCGGTTGGAGGCATCGTTACCATTGGTCTGGTCGTGGGGTCAATCCGAACTTTGGTCCTGGAACGTGCGAAAGCGAAAATGGAAGCGCGTATGACAGAAAAACGCCGCGAGCGGGTTTTGTCCACCGTAAACATGGAAAATGAAACCATCAAAGTTGGTCACTTCAGAAGAATGAGCTTCAGCCAGACAGGTCTCTCAGAGCCGGAACGGCGAGAACAAGAATTCAACATCATGCGCAAAATTCAATCAGACTCTTCGAGTCGACGTCGCTGGATGTCGCTACTCACTTCTACGCTCGCAGCATGCGGACTCTGGTTCATTGGCGCTTTGATTTTCATGTACTCCGAACGAGCTCAAGGCTGGAGCTACTTTGTTTCGCTCTACTTCTCCTACACCACGCTTCTAACCATTGGCTATGGCGACGCCCAACCTGCATCCAACTCAGGACGCCCCTTCTTCGTCTTTTGGTCACTCCTCGCAATTCCTACCCTCACCATCCTCATCAGCAACATGGGAGATACTGTAGTCAAGCTCATCAGCGATGTCACCATTTGGGCTGCCTCCATTACGATTCTACCAGGCGAACATGGCATACGCGCAGGCATCAAAACCACCGCCAAAAATGCCAAAGCAAGGTTGTTTCATACCGAGGACTTCCGAGTCGATAGACCTCCTGGCTTCCTCTTTTACAGTTCTCAAGAGGATGACAAAGAGGGCAGAAAACGCCGGAACCGCATCCAGACCTCAGCCCTCGACCGCATGACACAGCACCTCGAAGAAGAGGAACTCCACGAAACAGAAGAAGCCGAAGAGGCAGGTGATCCGACTGAAGCGGATACACACTTTTACCACTACCTCCTTGCCCGCGAGTTGCGAAATCTTATGCGCGACGTCAATAAATCACCACCAAAGCAGTACAGTTATGCTGAATGGGCATACTTCCTCATGCTTATCGGCCAAGATGAGGATGATCCAGACTTTCACCGAAGGCCTCCAGGTAAGCCAGCGAAGCGTCGCGGAGAGGAAATTGGCAATGCTGGTGGGCAAGTTCGAGACCCAGGCACACCGCCTGCGAGTGATGAAGATCTGCCTGGGGTGTGTGCAGCGAAATGGAGCTGGCTGGGTCCCAGGAGCCCTCTCATGGCTAGTAAAACTGAATCAGAATGGATTCTCGAGCGAGTGAGTGTTGTGCTGGAGACGGAGTTGAAGAGCTTGAGGGGAGGTGCGAAGGGCAGGCCACCGCCAATTAGTATGAAGCAGCTGAAGGAGTACATGGCAGAGAAGGAAAAAGCAACCGGCGAGGCGGAAAAGAAAGAACAGTGATGATACCCGTACATAACTAGTGTAGTTTCAAAAGTTTCGATTTAGCACAGAGATTTCTACTTGCTAAGTATCTTTTATTTCCTCTCATTGGCACGCCGTCTTGAGATACTTTCCTTTTCATTTCCACTTCTTACAGAACGTCTTGGGATGCGCAGCGGCAATGTGGTCCAGCCCTCTTGTATACTTGTTGCCACACAAGGTGAGGGCGCAATTGCGTTTCTCAGTCCACATATGCTGTGTGACTCGACATTCTTACGATTCAGAGTTCTTCGAGAGTATGATAATGCTCAGACAGCAAGGTCGCAATGTCCGCGTGTCTCCCCAGCCTACTCAACCATGCTGCCAACAAACTTCCCGAAATCCAGCTATGTGGTGCACGTCACTGGCAACACCAACAGTTTACATGACTTGGGCGAGATCAGAAGTCACGTCTGACGTGTGGTCGTTTGCTGTTTGTGACCATCGTCATCATCGAAGTCGTGGCAAGGAGCAAACGCAGGACTGACTTTATAAATATATGACAGCTATCCATCAGGCGATCCTGTGGACAATGATGTTGAATGGGGCACAATACAGAATGCCACTTCGTTCCCTCAGGCAGGCGTCAAAGTAAATTGGTATCCAGGAGATCGTTTTGCTCCGTGCTCTCTTTTTGATAGAGAAATGACGTCCGCACATGACTTGGAGCAGCTTTCGCACACTCCGAAAACCGGAAGCTCGTCGTCATGCGGACCATTATCTCACTGGGTGGCCGTGCGAATTATCAACATTCTCCTATTTGCCTCAGCCTTTCATGCATCTCCGATCACAATTGCACACCCCCAAAGGACACTTTCGTAAACCTGACCGGCAAACACTCAACAGCCTCAAATTCCGTGATCTTACGATTGAATATTAACTCAAACCATTCAGAAAGAGCGATAATCCGTCATACACAGTTAGCGTTAACTCAGAGCCCTCCATTGGCGACAAGGCAGTGTGCCGGCAGTCGATATCGTCAACTCCATCACATCACGCAAACGATTACTTCTTTCCAAGGCTTCTCTATCAGCCACAAAAAGAGGTAGCAAATACCTTTGGCCTATTACGACACTGAGATCTCGCATAATTCCCGCCTTGCCACGGCAAGGATCGGGCCACGACGTCGGTTTGAGCCTCATGTGACTGATCGAATCTACGATCTACTCGGAACTCATAAGCGCCTATATACCGTTTGTACCACCTGACAAGTATAAGAAGGGAGCACGCCCCCAACTACCGACCTTCTCCATCGGCCTGCCGCATCCACTCGTTTCTGGTCTTCATATCACTCCTCACACTTCATCCGCGGCTTGCGATCCATCACTTCTCCCTCTCACTCACATCTCAACCTTACCGCGCTTTTTGAAACTTCGTCATACATATCAAGTTAAAGACCATGGCGCCGCTTCCACCATCCATCCGGCAGCGCGAAACCTTCGACCAAGTCGTTAAGGGCATCCAAGGGGGTCAAGGTCTGTCTAAAGCAGACAAAGCCGGCATCGGTGTTGGAGCTACCGTGGGGACCTTTCTTTTCACTGCCTTAATCTACCTCTGCTGGCGGTACCTAAAGCAGCGGAAAGAAAGGCGCGCGCAAGAGATTGTCGAGAAAGTAAGAGAGGAGCGGGAGCGGTTGCTAATTGAGGAGCTCGACCGCCTGAGGAAAAGAGATGCCGAGGCGTACGCGGCACGCCAGAATCAGATATGGCATGGGACCCCGAGGGTGTCTTCGGAGCTTGATCCCGAGTTCGACTTAAATCTACCTGGACTTCCACGGAGACGAGGCGGCAGCGCAATCGACCTCTCTGGCACCAAACCACAGGTGCCGTTCTCGACCATCACGAGGGGCGTCGACCACAAGCAGGATAACCACGATCCGATCATCGGGCATATGACTCCGGCCAAGCGACGAATGCTAGAGGAGTGGCACCGTCGAGGCTTAAGATCTTCAATAGGATTTCGGAGTGAAGTTTCTGCCGCCGCGGTTCCAGCAAGTTCATTGGGCCCTGACGAATCTGCCAGCGCTGTTGCAGCCAGGTATGCAGTAGCCAGGTACCGATCTCGATCTGCAGAAGCATTGCCGAATATGACGCATCACGAAATGGAACGCACAGAGATGAGACCCGTCGAAGATGAAGTTCCGTTCAAATCGCGCAATCGCAGACCTACAGATGTGGACAATCTCCCTGCTGCACCTGCGCCTGCTGCTTCCCCTCAACGACGGATCAGGGCGGCTTCTGACATGAGTGCCCAGGATCGCATCAAGACCTTGGCACATGCCTTGCTGAAAGGGATCCCGGAGGACGAACACGTCGAATATGAAATGCAGGATCTGCCCCCGCGGCGCCAGGAAGAGGAATTCTCACCAACAGGCGAGACCGTGGGTTCCAGTAAGGGCAAAGCACGACTCCTGGACGTGTCCATCGGCGATGAAGAAACGGCGACTTCGCACACGAGCTTGTCGTTCAGCGGCTTCGACTTCCCAGAGAGCATGCTGAGCGAAGACCCGTCGACGTTTCTGAGCCTCGATCCGTTTCGAGACGAGGCTCGGAGGAACAAGGAGAAGGCAGCCCAGGCGAAAGCAGCCCAAAGAGAGAGGGAAATTCAAGCACGAAAGCCGCGAGTATATCTTCGAGATACGGCAGATGTTGGTGCAGAAGAAGAGGAGAGAGCTTCTCCAGCAGAGGCCTCAGGTAAAGCCAAGGCAAGGCTTCCGGATGTCTCTGTCGGCCTTGGACATGAAACAACGCCGCATACCAGCATGTTCCTGAGCGACTTTGACTTTCCTCGGAGTACGCTGAGTGACTACGAGACGGACCTCAGCCTCGATCCCTGGCGAGACGTGGCTCAAAGAAACAAAGAGAAGGCCGCAAAGGAGAGAGCTGCTCAGCGAGAGCAGGCATTGCGGGCATGGAAAGAAAGACAGCATGCCCGGGATCCTGACAGAGGAAAAGAGCAGGAGGGTGGGGGGACGGGAAGTTAGAAGGTCCAGGCAGTGGTACAAGTTAAACTACATGCTTGTTTTCGTTACATTATACGCTTTGAGTTTCATGCTCGATACCCCAGATAGCATTTTGGAGTCGTCATTTGGTTGAAGGCTCGAAAGATAGAACAGCCAGGACTTTTGGGTCCATTGAGATACCCCGATCTATAAATTCAGCATTAAAATCTCCAACTGTCGCCTTTTGTCCCTGTACTTGAAATCCCGAGTTCCGGTTAAGCAATAAAAGAGACCAATTTGCCTCCATCGATTCAAGCCAAAAGGTCTCTCAGATCTCCTTCTTCCGTCGACACTGACGTGCAGCTCCATCAGCGAACACTTGGTAAACTCGGTAAGGTTCTTCAGGATGCCATTCCCCCTTATTATCGATATAGCCGTTCCATATCAACACGCAAGTAATCCATTGGCCACGGTTCGAGACTCCATGCCAGTTCCTCATGACCACGCATGTCGTTCCTCTGTCGCAGCCCTCCGAGTCCGACTCGGCCTCGTACTTTTCCTGATCGAAGGCAAATCGGCGTACTTTGCGGTTTTCGGACATTCCCTTGATGAAGGTTTCGATGGCCGTCATTCTCTGCTTGATTTCTGGCGCATCGGCTTCGAAGTCGGCTCCGTCAAAGAGGATCGCCATGTGGATTGCGGAGCAATTATGGCAAGCTTGAAGAGTGTTAGCAGACTTTATACATTGAAGAAGGTTTGATTTCAAACACTGAAGATAGCACTGACTTTGAAGGTAAAGCTTTGAGATGTTTGAAAGATTGTTGGGCTGGCTCCGAGGCCAATGGAAAGATGTGATCTACTTAACCTTTTATCGCTTATGAAACAATTGCACAAAAGAGCACGTTTCAAATAGCCAGCGTATGATGACACATGAGGGTCTCGTTGTACATCTCAACAGTGACTGAATGCCAACCGAAGCCGTTCACATTATGCCGTCGTTTTGCGCCCTTTCACCAGAACATCATTGGCTCAAGCGAGCAAATTAGCGGTCTATTAGAAGCAAATACTCTCTTCACAATCATGAGCATAGAAGTGAAGTAGAAAGAAATGGGAGACGCGCCGTACCTACGCAAATTGAGGATGCGGCACGAATGCGGCATCGGATTTGCTCACGCGGCGTAACGGTACCTGGTTAACATGGCGCCTTTTATATTCCGAGGAGATCGCACAAGCCATTCAACACATCCGTTTCCATTTCCACTCGGGTCTCTCATTATGTAAGCCCATATCCTAAGGTTGTATGCACAAAGCCCTCCCTCGGCCCATCCGTCGTCCAAATCCGCACACGTAACTATGCCACCCAACCCGCCCACCAAAATCCCTGATCATCAATATATACCAAATGAAACAGAAGGGGGGGTATCTGGAACACCAAAAAGGCCCATGGCCTTTCGAAAATACAAAAAAAACAATACGCGTACTGTCGGCGCGTGCCCGCTTGTCCAAGAGGCTTCAACGCTCAAAACTCCAAAAAGGCTCCAAAGATATGCCTGCCGCCAAAACGTGTGTGTGAGAAAACTGTTGCCGTACTTCCATGAATCATAGTATGTCCTCCATTACTCTGCTCTCCTCTGACCAGAGAAACCCGAAGGTACCAACTCTTTACTTCGTCAGCCCCGCCCGTGTCCCAATGTTATTGCTTCGCGCCCAGCGCATTTTTGCGCTGGTGGCTGTGGTGCGCCTCTTCCGGTGGCAAGACGTCATCCAAGGCGCTCTTCAACGGCACGTCGACCATCCAGAACGCATCCCAGACTTCTTCCGGTCGCAGATACGGTAGGCCGCCGGGAATCTTTCCTTTCTCCTCTTCGACGTTTCTTCTCCACACCTCGAATCTTAGATTACTCCTCGCGACGCTGGCGTCCCTCCTCCTTCGTACAATCAAATTAAGGCTTCTCACTTCAGCCATCTCAACCTCTTCCCGCTGAGCCAACGCCTTGCTCCTCTTTCCATTCAGCTCCGCCAGCTCGAGTTCCTGCTGCTTCGGCAGCCTCGCCTTATCAACATCCTGCTTCTCCCGCAGGTGGTTCGAGCTATCCTGGCGGTACTTGTCGCTCTGCAGCTGCTCGACCAGCTGCCTTTGCTGCTCCAGCATCGCAAGATTCTGGCTCGTGATCTTGCGACCGGATGACGGCGAGCAGTACGCCTCCATGTGGCGCAGCTTACCCTGCTCCTTCTTCAGCCGGTCGTCGAGCGCAGCGAGCAGGTCGAGCTCCGCGAGTACTTGGCGGTCCTCGACGAGATGCGTGAGCGCTTGGCGGTACTATCCGACGGCTTTGTTAGCATTGCGCAGGAAGACGATAATGAGAATGCTGAGTGAGCAAGGGTTGAGTGGTAGGAAGGAAGGCCGAGCAAGGGGTGCACATGAGGATTCGTGCGGAGAATGTCGGGTTCCCCACACAGAAACAAGCATATGGTTCTGGGCCCTCTGGGGGAGGATCCGGGGGGAACAAAACAGAAATTTGGGGTATAAATACCTTTGCGTCGATGAGTTCCTTCTGTTGCTCGTATATGCTGAGCATTTTGTTCCGCTCCACTTCGTGTAGAGTGGCCAGTGCGAGCAGTTGCTTGTTCCGAAATGCTTTTAGTCGTCGGAGCTCGCCTCGATTCAATGCTTGGACGGTGATGAATGACCGAGTTTTCATTGCATCTTTCATCTCTTGTCTCAATGGTTCTGGCGATTCGAATGGTGAGGAGGCGAGCATTGCTTGCAGAGTTGTGCTAGCTCCGTCTATTTCCGATTCGTCTTCCATCGATGACAGCGGTGTCAGAGGCGTCAGAGGTGTCTCGGGTTCAACGCTTAGCTCGAGAGAAGACCAGGCGTGCCGACCGTTCGCAATGTCAATTGGTCCAGTTACGCTTCTTCTGTTCATCTTCTTTCCGAGAAATTTGCTCGACCTTGCTCTGAAGCCAAGTCGCTCGCCAGCCTCAGTGTTGATTGAAGGCGGTCTGCTAGAGAAGAGCCTCCTCTCCGTGATAACAGGTGCATCCTCCTCTTTTATTGATATTTGCCCGGCAACGCCGGTGCGAATACCGCTGCCGATGGGCTTCATAGCTGAGACGGTAGGTGATGCTTCTGGAGTCGGCTCCATTTGCCATGGTATATGCTCGTGCATAGAGTCTTTTCTGAATACTTTCGACAGCTTCTTCAGTCCTTTTCCATGTGCCAAGCGTATCTCGATGTCGCGAACAAGAAAGTGGGGCTTTGTTCTCCTGGGCGAGTGTGCCTCTGGGAGCGTGATGGGTATGCTCTCCAACGACGGCGGAGAAAACTCTTTCCCTTTCAACGGACCAAACAAACTCGATATCGATATGTTTTTGTGGTGTGACGGCCTGTGCAGGCTCTGCCTCGGCTCCCCGGAGCTGATGGAATGGCTGGACGTGGGTGCGGTGGAGTTCGTATTCAAGCTCCCCCTCGAGTTCGGACTGTGGATCGCGGTGGTGGAAATACTCGACGGCGCGGTCGGCGCAGGGAACGGATTAATGGCAGGTCCCAAGGTATGAGCAATCTCGAGGTCGGACAAGCCGACGTCCTGGGCGGACTGGACGACGCGCTGGTTGAGATCATCCTCGGTTTCGCCGTCGGAGAGCTTGAGCACCTCGCGCTCGAACAGCGTGTCGCTCGAGAGGAAGTCGACGGTGATGGCGGGGCGAGCCATCGCCGGGCTCGATGGACGGTGTCTTGTGCCCGCGGGCGTCTAGTGGTCGTAGTACTGGGTAGGCATATATGCAGCGCAAGAATACAGGAGTGGCTACTCGTACAAGTGAGCGAGCGTGTGCAACGCGGTCCCGGTCTACCACGGTCGTCCAGACGCAGTGGATTGAGGGCGACAGGATGTAGCAGAGGCGGTGCGGAAAATGGAGCAGCGTGTGGGAGTGTAGCGAGAGATTATTAGAGCCGTCTGGGGGATCGCGACAGGGTCCGTCGCTGATATTTTGGGGCTGAAGGGAAGGATTTGGAGTCGAGTCGGTGTCTTGCTCCTCATTCACGCACCCACTTTGCGCACGCGGCGGCGGGCGGATTCGGTGCTAGCACAGTAGCGCCCATCGATGGCCTGAGGTAATCGAGGAGCAAGGAGCAAGGAGCAAGGTTAGGGCTCGTAGGCAGATCTGCGAGTGCGGAGTCGCGAGCAGACAGTGATTGGGCGGGCGAGCGAGGGTATGCTCCGCCGCCAGCTGGTGCAGAGCAAGCGAGGCGCTGCGAGGGAGGAGTGCTGGCGCAAGTGCGCTGGCAACGATGCTCTGTCGACCTACAGCCAGCATCCACGCCATCGTCGTCCCACTCCATCCTCTCCGTCGTCAGCCACCGCCGCCGGCAACGTGCGAACGGGAGCGCCGGCCATTTCTCCAAACAAATGCGCCGATGCCCCAGCCCTCATTGGTGGCGGCTGGCTGATGGATCCCCTTTTAATTTTCCGAGCGCGTCCATTTCTGCTGCAAGAGCGTCTGCTGTACCACGTCTGCGCTGCACGACTGTTGATCGCGCTGTGCCTCATCAAGTGCGACGTCCGGCCAACCCTCTTGCAACCTACGAGTGGCATCGCACTTCGGCTGTTCCGAAGAGGTCGCGGTCAAGCGGACACCAGCCTCCCCTCACAGACGAGCACTTGGGCCACTGACGCGACGCCGGTGCGCCACATTGCATGATTGCATGATTGCCATGTGGACGGTACTTGCTTCCAGAAAATTACCCGTTCCTTCGAAACAGCCGTGCCCGACTCGTCCCATCAGGATGATCCGACCCAGATGAAAGGAGACACCATGCTCATTTCAGGCACCTATGAGATGACGGCACTCCAAGTTCAGCAGTACTGCCCTGCGTATGCATGCAGGCTCTATTGGTGCGCAAGCCAGTCATCTTCCCGCTGCTTCATCCAGCAAAATTCTCGAAGCAGTCAGGAGATTTTCGACCCATACAGACGGTGAAAACTTGGAAAAGGAATCGTTCATTTCGCTTCATTCGTATTGCACCACTCCCATGGACTCCTAATAGGACCGGAGAATTAAGCTTATCCATCCTTTCGCGAATCCCTTAATGCCACAGCATGCATGTACCTCCGTATCTCACCACCTCCCCCTTTCCGTGATGACTTTCTCCTGGGACCTGGCATGCTCCCGGGCCGTATGGCTCGGCAGTCAGTGCGCTCTTACAACTTCGATATTTACTCCCATGCATAGATCTCTGAAAGACACGATCACCCATCCTACTCGTATTTTTCCTTGAAATCGGCCAGGCATCATTTCGGCAGTCAACATCTCTCCCACCGGCAGTCAGCGGCCGGTGCTAAACGACTAGCGAACACCGGTGCCACGAGCTAACAACCCGGATTACCACGAGCCGCGTAGATCCATCTACACGAGCTACACGTGGACTTGACGGAATCTCGGTACTCCTTCGATAAGGCTGACGCGAATCTTCCTTTGGCACTGAGCTTAAATGACTCGCTGACATCAGGGTCCTATAATTGAGATGATCATAACCATCGTCTCAGACATGGATTCAGGTCTCCGGAATGTTTTGGAAGTGGCATCGTGCCTTCGTCCACTTATAATTTGCCTGCCTTGGTACAGTAATCGTAATCTCCTTCCGTCGTTGATTCCGCGTTTCTTCCACATCTTCCCCAAAGATGCCCTTTTGTCCTCGGGCAGGCAATTGCTTTTACGCCATGTCATGACCGTCCATGTTTATGCTTACAAGCTTGACCTTGCAAGCTGTATTACCTGGATGAGACATCCATAAAGAGGCAAGGGCATGTTCATGTTAGACGCGCCGAATTGAAGACGATGACAACAGAGCAAGCAACAACTCCGATCATGGCTAATCGAAAGCAATCACAGTTGGGTTGAATGACCTCTTCGGAGGTAGCACCAAGGAATTAAGATTTGGTGACATATATGCTGAGGGGACAGCTTAGCCTGGATATACCAAAGGCTCATTCTGCAGTCCGCAGGAAGTTGAGAAAGACCACCTCAGTTGCTCTCATGGCTTAAGTTTTCCATTATCGCCGCTCAAACTGTTATAGCCGTCGAATTCATCAACAACCGTTTCGACGTCAAGCTTGTTCCTGAGGCCCTCTTCAAGAATATCGAAAAGACAACGAGACGGCCATTCAAAATTCCTCCTTCGGTCAACAGCACCCAAGGCTAACAAATAATGACAAGTGTCGGCGTGTCGAGGCCCTTGTGGACAACTGAGAGCTGCATTCGATATCGGCGGTCAAAGTGACCTCACATCTTTCCAGCATACATCGGCGAGATTACTGCTCGAATGCCAATGGCCAAGATATCACTAATTGCCAACCTGCTACAGTGACTCGGTCAGAGCAACGCGGCGTCCATCTCATCGATGCAATCGCAATCCAAACCGTGCGAGCATGTAACATCGCTACCCATTCATACAACCATTTCTTTCGAACGCTTCCTCTATTAAGCAACGATCATTACGAATTCTGGAGGCTAATTGACAGTTAACAGTTTATATCACCGTCTTACAAGCATTTCAATGCGAATGACGATACCGTCCGAACCCTGAAGGTCAATATAGCAGTTCTATGCTGTCTCGAGTGCGGGAAACAAACGCTCGATGAGATAGCCGCCTTCCGGAACAGGCAGCCTGCCGCGCTCCGGTGGAATGGAGGAGACGCGGCTTTGAGAAAAGCACTCAGGTTCCGCTTCACCCTAAGCCTTGTTGTCAAATCAACGGGCACAGGCTATATTCTGGTACATCAAGCCGCAGTCTCGCTGCACCGCGTCTCAAATAAGTTCCAGCAGCGCAATTTCGAAAGACGATCGCGTCTATCTGAGTTGTTCGGGCACAGTCGCAATGGCCCGCCCTGTGCTTCAAAATCGTCGACTCAGCATCTAAAGAGCCCGCTCCACACGGATGGAGGAACCGTGGACGCGCCTGATTCGAACAAAAACGGAATGGAAATACAGACTTAGGAATTCATGCATGTCCGACGATACGAAATTGCATAGAGACAGTAAAGAGGGCGCGTCGCAAGATATCTTAGCTATTCAGTGCCAAGTATTCGTCTGTTACGACGCAGCTGGCCAGCCTATCATCTCATCTTTGGCGATCAATGGCGCACCGGCAGTGACAACTGCTCTCCCTTGGGAGTCGAAAGCGCGAGGTCTGCTCCGGAGGAATGCGAAAGCCAAGTCTCGAGGATTGATCATGTCCCACCGCTCAAATCATCGCATAATGTTTCCACTGCAGTGGCAATGCGCGAAAATCACGGCCATCAAGGCAGGATTCCTCTGCATTTGCGATGGAGTGAGCAATTGGAAGAGGTCCTACGCAGTCTTCCCAATGTAGTCATTGTTCTCGCAGGAGGCATGGAATGCCATTCAAATGATCGGTAGGGCGATTCCACATCACGAGAAGTTGCCTCTCATCGATTGCGAATGTGTCGTTCCATATAATAAGTGCTGTGGTAAGAATCTCGCAGACTTCCCTAAACAGGTCAATATGGCCTCGAATTTGCGTCTATCTTACTGTTGCATTTGGCGACAGCCGTGCAAATGGCCCGGTGCCATCAGATCGACGAAAAGAAAATTCTGACGATCGGAGATGCAACTGGAAAACTTGTTTTCACTGCTCCACATGGGAAAACTGAATTAATTGAATGTTCGGAGGCGTAGACTTTAACGGCAGCAGCTAATACTCCAAAGGCATCTGGAGCCAGGCGCCACACACGAGGGAGAAAGGACTGGATAATAAAACTTCTCCCGTCGGACTCCTCCTCCGCGGTGCCCACAGAAGGGACATTGGATAGGGTAACGAGAATCTTCTCGATCTCACGATGTGGATATTGTTAGTCACGCCGCAGTCTTGTACTTCGCTCACTAAGAAAATTTCTTCCCAACGGCGTGTGCTAATTTTGGACCCTGGGTGTCGGCCGCCAAATGGGTTCCGCATGGAGCGGAAAATACCTTTAGAGAGCAGGGCTTTAGCCTCTTCGAGGCAACTTCAACTCCGGCGTCGTTCCGTGGTCGGCACAGCATCCGCCTTGACACGCGCCCTTTACGGCTCGCCGAAGGATCTTGCGGTGTCATCTTGCGAAAGGAGAATTATGACGAAACTCGCTTATTATTCAGCATTACGCCCTTTGCAGCCGTCCGTCCAATCGCAGCGCTTCGTTGCCTTGCGCCCTGACGCCGTTGGGCGCATTTTGTCGGCAAACTACCCAGTAGTAATCCGTGAACCCTGTCATGTCATTCAGAATTCGCGTCGCAGTTTTGCGCATAGGGCGGACATGATGGCGGTATGGCGTTTCCTTCGGCCCATGTGTCACCAGCCTCAACGACATGTTCGCGCGCTAAGCAGCTAAAGGTGATCTGAAGGGCGTGTGATTTTTAATGGCAAATTCGGAGTCATACTCCTGTAAGACCTCAATGGGTAGGCTATTTCTATATAAGAGTGGCAATTGTCCCCCGTTGCTCAAGGCCATTCCCACAACACTACAAGACATCAGAAGAAGACAAGAACAGATCATCCACACTACAAGCAATCAATTTTCAATAACTCAAGACTCCAATCGACATATAAATCAGCAAACAATTGAATCACTCATCTTCTGATCGCCTCGGCATCTTCATCATCACACCTCAAATCAACCTTACCGACTTCACATCAATCACAATGTCCGCACCAGTCTCCGCCTACAACCGCAAGGACTCATCCTCCTCTGTCTCTTCAACCAGCTCCTCAGTCCAGAACGAGCGCCGCTCCTCCTCTGTCGCCTCAGGATTGAAGGCGGTGGGCCACAGACTCGCCCAGCACCACCGTGAGGTGAACGCCGCGTACGAAGCGTTCTACGGCGTCGGCTCGAGGCCACAGGATGCACCTTCTTACAGGCCACGCAAGAGCGAGGAGAGCCAGCGGGCTCTGATTGACGAGGACCACCACTACGAAGTCGAAGCGCGGCCCGCTGCGGAGAAGAAGCAGGACAGCAAGAGCACGAAGAAGGTGTGGCAGCGCGTAAAGCAGCATGCGAAGGAGCATCACGAGGGCGTGAACGCTGCTTACAGGGCTTACTATGGAGTTAGCTAGATGACTTGTTTCTCTCCATCAAGTCATCGGGATAAGCGGAGGCGGCGCGTATTCGGGTATTTTGGGTGGCTTTGAAGCGCATAGCAACGGCGTCTTTTTGGGTTTCTGGCTGGATGGTTTCTGGAGATTGGTGGGATATGGAATGGTGTCAGACGATGGCATGATCCATTATACAAAATGGGCTTCGGATTACGTTATAGTTTATTAGAAGGTCTTTAATATTAATACGAACAAGCTAGACTCCATGAAGCTCCTGGCAAGCTGGTATATAAATGTCCCCTTCTGGAACGTGAGCAAGTTATGAGTGGATTATTATGCACCGGTCAATTACAATCTCACTGTGCTTATAAAACTTTCGAAGGGCAAGTAGACAAGCCTTGTGGAGATTATTCAACATGGGCATTGCAGTCACACAGGCGGCAAATATGGGATGGAGAAAGTCGCCGATATCGGATGAACAAGGGTCTGGCACTTTGCGGCATGCCGCTGTCTCCATTTCTTCGAACGACACCCCTTTTGCATCGTCTCTTCAGCACACCGGCATAAGTTAACGTTCACGGAAGATAGTTTCAAGTTATTACTTCCTGTTTGAATCATGCCTATGTTTCTCTCTTTGTTGTGTGGCGCTAACAAATCATGAGCTTGCCCTGAACGACTGAACGCCCAATTGAGCTGGACAGGATCATAGATAAATGACCCTATCAAAGAAAGACAGTTCCCTTTGCTGAATGCTTGAAGCCGTTAAACTTCCCTTTCCGCTGATACCAGGCACCTTTTTCGTAATCCGAGCCAATGGGGTACAATCTCGTCCTCGACTAACGTTTACGTCGGACGCAGTCAAGTTCCAGTAGAGATGAGGTAACCACCATCCACTGCGAAATTCTGACCGTTCAGGTACTGGTTGCAGACTGCGAAGAGCACTGCGCCCGCCATGTCTCGATCGTTACCCGGCCTGCCACTCGGCAAATCGCCCTTTCTCTCCTTCTCCATCTGACTCTTCTGCGCCTCGTCGCTATCCTGCGTCGTCATCTCGCTCGGGAAGACTCCAGGCGCAATCGCATTGACACGGATCTTCAGGCCCACATCAGCAATCTCGGCAGCGAGCATCTTGTTCAGGTGGATTGCGGCGGCCTTCGACGCGTTGTACGAGAAATGGCCCTGCGAGATGCGCACCATGCCGCTGATCGAGGTGATGTTGATGATGGTGCTGGACCAGCCATGCTGTGCTTCCGATCCCTTCTGGAGCAACGGCAGGAAAGCGGTCGACATTAGATACGGGCCAGCCACATTGGTTGTGTGGATGGAGGACCATTCCTCAGGCGAAGTCTGGTTGAAGAGGCTCTTGCTAAGTTCTTCGGCAGTTTTGACATGAGTTGAGGCCTTTCCGGGCGCGATGCCAGCGTTGTTGATGAGGATGTCGAGATGCTTTTCACGATTGGAGATCTCCTTGACGAGTTGTCTAATATCCTATTAGCATAGGTTTCTCTCTTGCAAGTGTTGGACCGCATACTCGACCCCCTTCTGGTCTGTGACATCTCCGGTGATGGGCACAATTTCACCCTGGATGTCCTTCCCGTGAGTTTCAACGACTCGTTCAAGCTTCTCATCAGTGCGGCCGACGATGTAGACTTTGGCACCGTTGACCGCTAGAGCTTGAGTGCACTTATCGTTCGTCAGTATCGAGATCCTGCACAAAGTCATTCGCACCGACATACCATCAAGCCAATACCACTACCTCCGCCAGTCACAAGAGCAACTTTGCCCTTGATGTTGAAGACTTGGTTCAATTCGAAGTCCTGATTGTTCGACATCTTGGATACAGTGAGTTCAGTTTTCTGTTTCTGTTCGGATGAGGAGACTGAGAGTTTCTAGAGTTTGAGGGTTCGAAAATTTTATAATATGAGGAAGGTGTCAACAAGGTAATGGTGATGTCATACCACACTTGAAGCAAAGTTTCGTTGCTGTGACGAATTGAACCTGAGTAGGGGCTGTGAAACCACATTGAATGTGCCCGGCGTGAGATTGTTATTATAGCATGGCGAAAGAGCACGAGGATATCCTCGAACGTGGGAACCACATATTCGAAGTAGAGGCCTTTGGGCCGCCGCAGATCGTATCCTCGAGCAAGTCGTGTAAATTTGAGACATAGATCTTGAGGAGCCCATCCTGGACGACGGTTCAACTTGAAGCTCTAGCTATGGTTTCATTTAAGTAGCTAGAGTTGACGGAGCGTTATTCCTCTCAACTGGCTTCGGTCCATGGACATGGAGCATTGTGGAATATCAACCAATGACGTGAGGGGCACATCACAGCAATGCTCGCGGAAGTTCTACGTCTTTGGCCGCGTCGTCCGCCGTACAGCTTCTATTCAGGATGAGCTGCTCTTGCACTTCAATGTAAGCGAGACTATCTGTGAAAGCTTGGCTTTGGTTCTTTGAAGACTAGGTCACAATATCATACTGCTGAAACCTTGCACGCTTTTGGTTGTGAAGGTCACTCCTTTCTGATTGAAAATCGAGGCACGGTGGTAGAGCCGCTATCTTATTTGTGGTCCGCCGGAGCGGCCGCTCGGCGCACCACAGCCTAAATACTACTTTAACCGTTGGGTCTAGCCTCCCGAGAGCGACCAAAAGCTTGACAGGGGTACCCGCTTCACTCTTCTTTCCCCTTCTTCACTTAGTTATGAAGTATAGATATCGGTATAATAACACTTTTGTCTATTTGAATGGAACGCAAACGGAGCCTTTCGTCAGTCACATTCCAGTTGGCGATGTAGACTGCTTCACAGCAAACACGGCGAACATCAATCATCCCTTCCTTGCCTTCCTACTCCATACAGCCGCCTACAATTGTCTCCAGGCGTTCTTGTTTCAACTTCATCTAAACGTCCATGGGATGTCCGCTCTGGAATGGTGTCTCACCACAGTGACACAAATGCCCCCCAGGCGCTCGTGCAACGTTAGATGCATTTAGACCATTTCACATCCACTAGAGCCACTTCTCCTGGCCCTTTCCAAACGTGCCGATTGTGCTATACTCTTAATTTTCTTGGGATGCCACTTTGCCACTGCTGTTAGAGAGGGGAGCAGAACTGATAAATTGAACTGGCCGGCTGGCAAAGCTTATCGCTGGGATGAGTTTAATGAGCTGAGCTCCCGTCTTCACAGTAGAACACGCGATCAGTCACATGTGCAATCTGCGATTAAAGAGCGCGTATTTGGCGGCTATTGACGGGCAACACAATCATGCTCTATTGCGCGAACGCTTTCATCACAACAACGTCGCGTCCACGCCAAAACAAACCGGCCATATAAATACGACAACCTTCCTTCTTCCTACTTAACACTCAACCTTTCTCTTCCCACACTCCTTTTACTTTTTTTAGCAACAGCCAATTCCTTCCTTATATCGAAGGATCTTTTCCACTCAACAGTCTATACTTGACGACCATGATTCTCCTCTTATGCATGCTGTCGCTGCTGATTGTGGCGCGTAGCCACATGCAGCTCAACTACCCCCCAGCGTTCAATTCCAGTAACAATCCTCACACCTCTGGAGCCCCGGATCCATTCCTCTTCTACCCGTACAACTGTTGTGGAAGAACCACGGTGTTCCCATGCGGTGGCTATCTTAATCTCTTAGGCAAACCTGAAGGGGCTCCCGTCACGTCTTGGGTAGTTGGTAGTAAGCAGAAATTCACTCTCACGGGTCTCGGTATGCTTCTCCATGTCATATTCACAGTAAAGGTAAGAGGTACTATACTATCTCACATGAGCTAGGAAATCACTACGGCGGTTCATGCCAGGTTGGCTTCTCCGTTGACAAGGGCAAGACGTTCCAAGTTGCGACAAGCTTCGAAGGCAACTGCCCGCATCGCAATGGTGGACTTGATCCTAGTGGACAGACCTTTGAGTTCGACGTCCCTGCAGACATGCCGACGGGCCAAGCCGTCTTCGCGTGGACATGGATGAATCGCGAACAGGAATTCTTCATGAACTGTGCTGCAGTCACCATCGCAAAGAAAGATTCCAAGTCAAGTTCATCAACCGGGCCGGCCTCCAACGCCGCTCCATCGTATGATATGGACGGCTGTACCTGTACATGCGCGTCCGCTTTCGCTCTAGACGCCGCCAACCAATACACCACTGGCGGATGCGACTGCGATTGCAGCAAGGCCCCATCGGCACCAAAACCTGGAGCAATCCACAAACGCGCTGTCTTGATTCCCGCGATCAACAAGCGTATTACTCCAGCTTACTTGATGAGCGATTGTGCCTGCACCTGTGCCCAAGCAGCTAAGAAGAATACCAACGGCCACTACAGCATGAGCGACTGCACTTGTACATGCAACGAGTCCCCAACTGCAGCTGGCAGCAAGCATAAGCGCTTTGGCAGCATCGTCCGCTCCCACTTCCGGAGCCTGGTCACAAAGCACAATCTGGAGCACGATCTGGAGCGCGATGTCGACGTCGTTCACGTTGAAGAGCGTTCCACCGTCGCCTATAAGGATCGCCCATCGATGTTCTTTGCAGACATCAACAACGGCTGCGAGTCTCCTCTTACCACTGCCGAGCTGAAGTATCCGAAGCCCGGTCCGGATGTTGTTCCTGGTGACGGAGTGTATCCTCTTGCCCTTCCATCCCCGGCAAGTGAATGTGGCGTTTAGCAGGCACTGACTGTGCAAATGGATGTCCTCAATGGGACACTCTCTAAAATGGTGTTTCTGAACGGTAGCAAAGGTGGCAGTTGCAGATGGTTAACCTCATAAATTTTCTTTGAAAGTGCTGGAACACTTTACATACGACGAGGCTGCGTTGGAGACCAACAAGGAAGAAATGCACGTGCATGCATGTAACTTAGGAGTTTTTTCAAAAATTCCATCTTACTGCTCAAACCAATTTTGCCTGTTTCGGTACCCTTTAGAGTGATACTTGAACCTATTATAATCCGCCGATTTATCAATTTCAGTGAACTGCTGAAGCGAAGCTGGAGAGTGAAGCAAATAGAGAGGTTATGCCGTTGCTACCCGCATGTATGCGGAACCGCCTTAGTTGCGAGGAAGCGCCAGTGACCTAGCCGCCCATTCGGTCCCAGTCCAGGCCTAAGGAGCCCACATAAACACATGGACGACATCTCACCACACGCAAACACTCTCCGCGACTGTCCCGCTGTATCGACTCATAACCCGTCCGTCATAAATACTGTTCCTCTCACCTTCCCCTCCACCCGCCTCTTCTGTCGAATTCATTCAAAGAAAGACCTCCGACCCCTCAACGTTCGGAGCTGTAATCGCTATGATGGACACCGAGATTCGCGAAGAGCCAGCGGCAACTTCACCACTGTTTAAGCTCCCCGAAGAGCTCCGTCTGGCAATCTATGGCTACGTCTTGACAGTAGGCTTTCCAATTCAGTGGCCCGACGACCACAACGACGCACATCTCACTCCAGCGCTTCTCCGCACTTGTCGAACCATTCACAAAGAAGCGACGGCCGTCCTCTACTCGACGAATACTTTGGCCTTCCAGCACCCCTCAGACTGCAACATGTTTGGATGGGCGCACTCGCCAGACTCTGCGAGGCAAATAACAAGCATTGCGCTTCACATTCGAGACAAGGACGTCAGGAGCCTTTGGACGGGCTACTTGGGCAGTGCAGATGTCCATCGATCCCTCACATTCGACTATCCCGCGCTCTCGACACTCAACATCACATTTCGATCGAATTACTGGTTGCAGATGCACGGTCAGCCCGCCGACAAGTTCCAGCAGTGGATGAGCGACCCGCACTTGAAAGACCTGCGCCTCAGCCTCCTCGAAAAAGCGCCCGAGAATTTGAAGGTGCGATTGATGGCCGTGCATAGGGCTCCTCCGGCAGAGATTCGAGCTTTAGTGCAATCTGAAGAGCTGAGGGATAAGCTTGACGTGGATTCAGAGACGCTTGGGGTTCGCACCGAATACACGAGGGTGTACAACGTGGAAGTTGCGCTTGCTTTAACACCAACCGGTCATATCTGATGAATTCCGAGAGAGATCTGGCGTCGGCGACTTTTGGAGCCCTTTCAGCATGAACACAGCATGATACACATCACGATACCACGTCGAGTTGGAAGCCGTTGGATCTTACGCTGCGGCAGCTCTAACGAATAATGAAGTTCATTTTGCATTGGAAGATGAATGTTTACGTTTCACACACGTCCTTTTTTTCTTGTCACGTACTTTAGCCTGAGCGTGATACCAAGCTTCTCACCCTTACGAGGTAGTTCACGGAGCTGCTCCCAAGTTACTGCCTCTTTGTGTATCCTATGATCACAATAGCATTGTTTTGCACGATTCTGACCATGTTGTTCAACTTTTCTTTGTTGCAAAGTGACCAAGTCTCACTCGAATACATAGTGAAGCCTCCAGTGGAACAAAGCACAATCACATCGCAACCGAAACAAAGGCCATCCCAGTTTGGATATATAGAATTTTTGATAGTACAATGATGGATTATCAGGATTCCCGATAGCTCCAACATCCTTCGGTCGTTACTGGCTGACGACATCTCGGTATACTACACACACTTGTTTAATCATTCCATTGTCAAGGACGTCTCCAAACGACTCTCCCATCACCATTCTTTCCTCCAATATTCCCTCTTGTACGATAGACATGACGACCAGCATGAACGGGGACCTCCCCAGCTTTTCTGACGACCTCGCTTCCGAGCCTTGGATCGATGGCCTTTTCAAAGACACTGACATGCCTTCAAATTTCGTCCTAGAAGCTCTGTCAACAGACCCAGAACTAGAGAAGTTGCTCGCAGTCGATCTCAACAATGTCTTTGAAAGCCACAGTCTCCCCAACGACAGTCAGTCCCCCAAGCTCATCCCAACTCCTCAACTTGCTGCGGCTACTGTGTCCGAGCAAGCCAAGCTAAACGACACTTCTGTGAACTCTGAACTCGTACAGGCATTGCCAGAGGCGATGCCTCCATCACTTGCAGATGCTTCGCAGAGCAGCCATCAGCCAACCAAGGCTGAGGGTTCGTTTGACTTTTTTGCTACCGACACCATTGATGAATTCTGGCGCAAACTACCAGAGTTCTCTACCGGTCTCCTCTCTGACGGTCTCCTCTCTACTGATCCCCAGGTCATGGTGAGTCCAAAGTCTTCAACAGTTGCTCCCGCCGATATTTTATTCACCAACCCATTCGTCACTCCCCAGTCAGTACATCAGACACCAGCTGCCGATCCTCTGGTCCCTTCGCTGGATACGGTCGACTTCCAATTGCCCGAACTCGAGCAAGAATCGCCGGTATCTCAACCCCAGTATGAGGAGCCCCCTCAATATGCAGCTCCACTTCAGTATCCTGTTGCACCGTTTGCTCCCATGGTACCAGCGGCAGGGAACAACGATGCCACTGCCCGATATTACGCCGCCCCGTTCGCACCAGCTCCCATGCCTCCAACAGAGTCGGTTCCACATCATGGCTCTGTCCCTAACAACGACAGATTCCGGCTTCTCAGTGATGATTCGAATGTACCAAGGGCTCGCAGCAAGAAGACTAAAAAGAGTCATCTCAATTTCCGAGCGGAGAAGCCCAGCTACGACCCCAAGCATGTGTGGGTTCGTGTCAATGAGAGTACAGCGGGTACGAGCAGTCGCTCTGGAAAGTTGAATCAGTACGATGCTTCTGACCACTATGAAGAGACAGACGCTTTTCCCGACTGGAGCTACGATGGCTGCAAATTCCGATACAATGAGCACGGCGAGCTCCAGAATAGCCATTACACAGCCCACGAGCTCGAGACATTTTTCCTGAAACACGACGAATTCTTCGCAGAAGAACACGGTAAGTTGAGACTATACATACAGAAGACCCCTGCAGACTCGGCGCGTCGCTACCCTTCCAAGGAGAGTAGCTTGTGCCGCTTTGCAGAGTGCCCTCTTCGCCAGATCAACAAGGCTGCCAACATTTGGCAAGGTCACTTGCGCGTCGCCATCGATGAGAGGTGGAATAAGTATCGCGCAAAGACTGACCCATTCTACGTCGCCGGCTATGTCCATCTCTATTGTCTAGAACGCTTCTTAGACTTGCCCAAGCTTGCCAAAGCTATCGAGATCAAGATCGACCGTCGCGAATTCCCGAAGACCGAGCCACTAGGTAAGTTTGCTGCAATGATTGCAAAGGATGACGCCCGCTACAAGGCCGGCCATGAGTTTCTCAGGGCCATCGAGAAAGACAACTTCAGCGAGAAGTTCCCCATGTATCCAGTCCATTATGAGACCGGAGCGCCCAAGAACCATGAAGACACCTTGAATTACAAGATGCAGAAGGCTTGCGTTGAGAGCTGGTCAGTAGGTAAGCGCCGCCAAATGGATGTTCGCCAATCTGCAACCCAGCTTTCGGTCACCTTTGGCGATCTCGATCTCTTCATAAAGGGTAAGTGGCCCAAATTGTGGGAGAAACAACTGGCTCCTCGCACCGATGGCTCTTATCCCACCCCGAAAACTAGAAAGCCAGGAAAGCCAAGGAAGCGCACTCGCGATGACGATGACAGTGATAGTAGTGACAGTGATTCGCTGGACACCACATCTGACATCGACTCGCCACCAGCAAAGA
Source organism: Rhizodiscina lignyota (assembly GCA_010015805.1). Taxonomy (NCBI): domain Eukaryota; kingdom Fungi; phylum Ascomycota; class Dothideomycetes; order Aulographales; family Rhizodiscinaceae; genus Rhizodiscina; species Rhizodiscina lignyota. The sequence goes on along the minus strand of ML978121.1, from coordinate 2,042,167 downwards.
AGATCAAGATGGGTAAGTCTCGCCTCCCACGCCATAGTAACCGGCTCGCGCGGAAGCAGCCGCATGATTATAGCGAGCCTTGATGCTGACAGAGAGCTTTTGTTTCTTGTCTGAAATCTTATTCTCGTTGGGAAGGGTGGTGTTCATTCTTCTTAGGGGTCGATTTTGAATGTTCCATTGTTTTCCGTACTCAGTTATTATCAAACTAAAGAACAAAGCAAATTGTAAAAATGATCCAATGAAATTTCATTATGTCAAATATTATCTTCTCCATTGATACGTAATAGTGATGTTCATTATATCGTATAACCGTCGTGCCAGGATACTTCATAGTGAAAGGTTTGATTATTCGCCTCTACATAGGTACATAGACGTATCCTAATTCAATTAGCGAAGCTCTTAATTGAAGTTCTGACAATGGTGGTAATAAAACGTGTATTGCGAAAGATGTCAGACGATGAGATTTACAATTAGACCACATGAGGATTCAGAACAGGTCTGTGAATTTGTGTTGTTTCATCAGGAAGCAGAGGGCTAGAGAGTGTAATTAGATGCACGTACCTCAGACAAAGGACAATTTAAATCAATGCGTCGTAATACTGTATTTTGATGTAGAGGAAGGAATGCGCTTCGAAAGAAATTTGCAGGTGAAGCGGCGGACAAGCGACAGGAAATAACGTATTCCGCTTCCGGAGGCAGCCACACCCATTTGCCACACAGGCTAAGGAAGCCTCGACATTGAACCGACTTGGGAGCCACGCAAGCACTTAACAGCCTATAGCAGACCAATTATACGACTAATCTTCGAACGCGTGGCTAACAGTCAAGCTCTAGGCTTTCCCCACCTTCTAGATGCTTCGTAGAGTTTCTTGACTCACATATATGGCCTATCATGTCAGTCCGCGCGTACGTAGAGCGGGACGACGCCTGCCTCGGGGTGCTGTCGTACGCGCTACGATGCCTGATCAATTGCATATAAATACAGGGCGGCAACTGTTAAGTATGATTTCATAGAGCAGAGACTTTTTTCTCTTTCAAATTCAATCAATCTCACACATCATCATCATCAACAATCATCATGCCTTCAATTCGATACGCCAACCAATCAGCCCCTTTTTGGGACTTCATTGCCAACCTTGAGAATCAAGGCGCCAGCCATCCCTTCTCGGCTGATCAAAACCGTGACGGCGGAGAAGCTCCTGACGACAACGGTCCTTGGGGATGGGGCTGGCCACATCGTGGCTGGCATCGTGGGCCTCCACCATTTGGGTCCATGCCATTCCATCCTCCACCCGGGCCTCACTATGGTCCAGAGGGACCAGCTCCTTCACATCCTCCCGAGAACGAGGCTGGCACACCAGGCGAACAGGATGGAACGGATCGAGCACAACAGAATGAAGAGTCGGGACATGAGCGCCGCCACCGTGGCCCGCATGGACCTCACGGTCATGGATTCCGTGGACGTGGAGGTCGTCGTGGTGGCTTTGGCCGTGGACGATGGGGCGCATGGGGACCACCTGGCGGGCCTTTCAACATGAACAACCTATCCGAGTTCATCCAGTCTCAGATGTTCGGACAGAATGAAGGAGAAGAACGCGCGGAGGATTTCAAGCCCGAAGTCGACGTCTTCGATACCGAGGCCGAATTTGTTGTACATGTGTCACTGCCAGGTGCAAAGAAGGAAGACATCGCCGTGGGCTGGGATGCGGAGAAGAGCGAGCTTAGCATCAGTGGAGTCGTCTACCGACCTGGAGATGAAGAGTTCTTGAAGACGTTGGCAATGGACGAGCGCAAAGTTGGTGCATTTGAGAGGAAGGTGCGCCTTGGTAGCAGGGCCAATCCGGCACAGGTTCTTGAAGATGGCATCACTGCTAAGCTGGAGGAAGGTATCCTCCGAGTGGAAGTGCCAAAGATGAACGAGAAAGAGTACGTCGAGGTGAAGAAAATCGACATTGACTGAGCACAAGGTGGGGTAACAATGATGCTCGACATTTGATATCCTGGCGTTTGGCGTTACAAATTATATAGCGAAAAAAATTAATTGGATTGCGAGTCGACGCAATCCTATACACATCATTCATCTCACCTGTCTCAAACAACCTTAATCGATACCTCCCTAGGTATGTACATCTTCATTGGCCGTTTTCAACTTCCACGTGTTGTGATGTCACTATCCGTACCCCACCAAGAAAGAGCTCTCCTTGCAGCAGCTTCCCCGCTAAAGCTCTGATCTTAATCAATTGTTTTCTGACTTCCCAACTTCTCATTCCTCAATAATCTCTGAATTTCTCAGTGCCGGACGTGCCGGAATACTCAATTGGTTCCTTAATCTCTGAAAATCAAAGCATCTCTCACTGTTTAGGTGCGTGCAACTCGAGAAGGCTCTCATAGAAATTGACTGACATTTTGCTTTGAAGCAGACAAGCAGCTGAATCAAGATGGCCCCTCGCATTCCCACATCCACCAGCGTGCTTGAGAGTGCAGTGATCGAAGCACCGCTCTCCAGTGTCTGGCACCTCATCAAGCTGCAGGATTTCTCCAGCTTCTGGACAACGCTATCGAAAAGCGATTGGGTCAAGGGGGCATCTTCAGAGACAGATATCGTGAAGTGGACGTTCAAGGATGGCACGGTATTGGAAGTCAAGCAGGAGGAGCACTCGGTGAGTGCGATTTGAGCTCATTCCTTCTTGTCTCTGATTGAATACCTCTGCATGAGAGCATTGCTGATCACACACCACATTCAAGACCATTGAGCACTACATCACATACAGTGTGATCTCTTCGCAGCCTGCTCTGAGCTATACGTCTGTCGTCTCTACAGTCCATCTCTACCCGATCACATCTGGCAAGCACGAGGGCCATACCTTTATCACCTGGTCTGGCAATTTCTCCAGTGACGCTGATGCGGGTATGTTTTCCTTTGAGCTTGAGTGATTCATAAAGTTGTTCGCTAACCAATTGCAAGACGTTATCGAGGACGCAAAGTACAAGCGTCGTGAGGCCTTGGCCGATCTTGCCAAAGCTGTTGGCAAGTAAGCCATTGTTCACATGCAACCACGGTTTCAATGGATTATGGCGTCGAATATCACGAAGTTTGAGGGAATAGGTTGCGAAAGCAAGCTATTCAGCATGGTGGAAACTATGCAGCGTTCATGATTAGGTCTATGAAAGTCACTGTGGCTGTTATAGATGAGGAGAATCAGGTTGGCGGAATCGGGTTGATATCAAAATGTATCTGGCATTCAACGACCTTCAATTCTTCATCGCTGTCCAAAAGAAATTGAAACGATTGCACGCGGGAAAGCACCTCGAATGATCGTATTTAGCCCAAACTGTCCAGTCTCACGATCATTGTATCCAGTACTCCTTCTTGAAAATGCAGCTACAAAGCTGAACCTTCCTGACATTGGAAGCAGGTTCAATAATTCACAGCACGGACAGTACGGTGGCGGCAGTTCCTATCAGGTTGAACTGCGATGGAAGTAACGACGGTCGCGGTGTCGGCTTTGCTGCCAAAACAACAGCTACTTTCCTTTCGTCCTCTTTCTAATTTCAATCTCACAATCCTCAACAGTCCCAGACCATACGCTACATTTTCCATATACCAGCTTCAAATATATCACTTCATACAGTTTTACACTCTTTCAAACATGGATCAATCCCAGGGACCTCTACCAGTCTGCTCGATTTGCAACGGTGTACCACCACCTTCCACGACCGGGAGGTGCAAGACCCACTTACGACATAGGAGCATTCTGCTTGACCCACAATCAGAGCCGGGGGCGGAGCCTATCAAGTGTCGCTTTGAGGGGTGCCAAAAAGTGAGTGACCCCAGAAGGACTGCTTCACGAACGAAGATGTCTGGTCGGATGGATCACAGGGTCACTTTTGGTCCATTCTTGGCCGTGCTGCTGACACTGTGCTGAAACAGACGTTCAAGTTCCCCTCACGCCGAGAAAAACATGAGAAGACGCACACGAACAAGGGCGACACATACAGGTGCTTGCAAACTCACGGTGAAAAGAGAATTTGTGGAAAAGAGTTCAAGAGCATAGATCGCCGCCGCGAACATCAGGAACAGGTAAACAAAAGGGAATCTGGTACTGTTGAAGATGCGAAACGCTCTTCAACGACGTAAGTTTGCTTCTCGGCTCCGATTACACGAGATGGGCTCTTCACTAATAGACTTTAGTCAAACTGAAGGGACTGCCAGTCAAGGAAAGCCGAAAAACTCTTCCACCAATCCGAGTGGGTACGTCAACTCGCCTGCCAGAGAGCATACAAAACCCCCGAGACAGTGATTCTGATTGGGAGGGCGTTTCTCTTCAACAACTTCTCATGGGGCAAGCAGAAGAATGGCAAGGAAAAGCAGCATGTATCTATGGAAGAAGTCATATCTTCAAAGATGCACTAGCTACTGCAGAACGTATCTCTTGCCGCGAGCCTTGAGTTCGGTTCATAAGACTTGTCGTTTTGTTTCTCTCGTTGACGCACTGGTACGCTCGTTTGTTCCGCTACGGAGGTTATTCAATGTATTCTAGTCCGATGCTGAGTTCCGGCTATCGTGTTAGCAGCATTCCTTAATACGCTTCAGAAAACTTCCACTTCGCATTCGAATGAGTTTGTGTGCATGTTATGAAACTGAACTCGCTCGAGTGTGACATGCAGAAGAGAGTGAAATGATTTGAATGTAGAAATAAGAATTCGAAGCAACTGAAAATGCTTCATGAGTGTGCGCGAGGCTGATCGGAGCCCTGTAATACAGCAGTAACCGAAAACGTGACCCTTCAGCTGAATGTGCAGCGAGTCATGCAAGTGCGAGGACTACTGTCTTACAGACAATTCTTTTCCAGGTATATATTCATGTCGGGCCACTGCAGATACTTCAGCTTCTCTCATCCATCGTTAAATCCCAAATCTGGACCTCAAAATCGTGACATCCATTCGCGGTGCTCGATTTGGCCCCAAGGATCTTGTCCCCTAGAGAACATCTGTGGCAGTACGAACTGAGCTCGAAGCGATTGTACGTGTTGGCAAGCGCTAAATGAGCTCGCAGGGGAAGCATGCTAAATCTCCTATGAAGCCTACGATACGTCTTATCTAGATTTCCAGCATTTGCAGACTCAGTTAGACTTGAAATAGCAAGTGCCTTGGATCCCTGCTGTCGTCTGTCTCTGATTGCTGCAAGCAGGAGATCCATCGAGCCGCGACGGAGAAGTCGAAGAGGAGGAGAGGGAGCAGAGGCTGCCCGCCGCAAGATGGAAGGAAAATGGAATTCAGTCCGCCGAGTGAGCTTCGAAAGGGGCAGGTCATAAGGAGGCTTATATAACTTCCGGAACGCGACATGCACGCGACACGGCAAGGATGTGCCACCTCCGCAATTCGAAGGATTGTCCCCATTTCCGTCCACCTTGAGAGCAGATGACACCCTCACAAACTTCCTATCGTGAACCGATCACTGGGATCAATAACAGAACCATTACGACCTGCCTCAACATTCGCAGCATCGCATCAGAAATCCCTTGCACCTAGAGCTATTGAGCATTCTCCTTACGAGGCGAAGGCGAATAGTGCACGTTTCGGGATGACAGATACTTAAAGGACCCATTCTTCGCTTCTTAATGACTTGACATGCCCCAATAAAGTGGCACGAACCTTGTGCCTTATCAAGAGACTCCAAGTTGCAGCCTTTCGGAACCTAGGAGTTATCTACGATACTGAACGATATCGCTCTCACTTCTCTTATCATGAGCGATTCATCGTCTCCGCTCGCGCAGGTGCGGAGCAACGACAGACTGCTTTCACCGCAGGAAAGTTATGAGAGTGGAATGGACGGCTCCCGCAATCTACAGAACAGCACCAGCAAGAATAGCGCAGTCCATGGTTTGGTGACAGCAGTGGATTCAGTCTCTCGCACTGATGATGTCGCTCTGGAGGAGCGGAACTCGCCTCAAGGATCATCGGGTCAGGAATATCGCGTATACAGACGCCGATTCTTCGGCCTGACTCAATTGATATTGCTAAATATTATTGTCAGTTGGGATGTGAGTGGAGATACCCTTTGGTTCTCGAAATAATAAACCGAGAAGTTGACTTCCAAACTAGTGGCTTACGTTCTCGGCGCTCTCGACTACTTCTGCGGAGTACTTTGACGTATCAGAAACAGCGATCAATTGGCTTAGCACAGGATTCCTCTTTGCATTTGTCATTGTCAGCCCGTAAGTTCACTCGTTCGCTTTTGTTCTCACTATACTGATACGCCATCAGAGTTGTAATATGGACTCTGAACCGTGGTCCTAAAGAAGCGATCATAGTATCGAGTATATTGATACTGATTGGTAATTGGATTCGTTATGCGGGGGCTCGAGCTACCGGAGGCCACTTTGGTGTCGTTATGTTCGGACAGATCCTTATTGGGTTTGCACAGCCCTTTGTGCTCTCAGCTCCTACGAGATACAGCGATCTTTGGTTCTCGGACAAGGGACGAATATCTGCGACGGCGGTTGTGTCTCTATCAAACCCATTTGGCGGAGCAGTAAGATTCTCCGACATTTTGATATGTTTTATAACTAACAAACCCTTAGCTTGCTCAACTGATCGACCCTCTGTGGGCTTCCAAGGCGTCAGATATACCGAACATGATACTCTGGGTCTCAATAATGGTAAGCACCCTATTTGAGTCTTCTTTGCTCTGATGTCCATGAGGTTGACCAGCAATACAGTCATCCATAGCATGCATTCCCTCTTTCTTCGTTCCCGCCGCGCCGCCAACTCCTCCATCTGCCTCATCGACTGTTCCAAAAATCTCACTGCAGAAATCATTCCATCTGCTTCTCCACAGCCCTTTTTTCTGGCTCGGCTTCGCCCCATTCAGCATCTACGTCGGCTTCTTCAACTCCATCTCTTCTCTTATCAACCAGATCCTCGGGCCGTACGGCTACTCTGAAGACGAAGCAGGAATCTGTGGCGCCGTCCTAATTCTCGTCGGCCTGGTCGCTGCAGCCGTAATATCGCCCTTGACCGATCGGACGAAAGCGTATCTTCTTACCATTAAGATCCTCATTCCCATTCTCGCGCTGTCCTATCTCGCATTCATCTGGATGCCACAGACGCGTACCATCGCGGGGCCGTATGTCGTCGCTGCCGTGCTGGGTGCAAGTTCTTTTGCTTTAGTCCCTATCGTTCTTGAGTTTTTGGTCGAGGTCACATTCCCTGCGAGTCCGGAGGTAGGAAGCACGGTATTTTGGGCAGGCGGCCAGCTGCTCGGAGGCATCTTTATTATTATCATGGGCGCATTGAAAGACGAGACGGCGACAGGTGGTGATACGGTGCATCATGGCGATCGGCCGAAGAATAACATGTACCGAGCGCTGGTCTTTGAGGCAGTCCTTTGTCTGGCTGTCGTGCCTTTGCCTTTACTTATGGGTATTGATAAGTTGGGATTGGGTGGGGCGAAAGAGAGTAGGAGACTTGGTTTGGATCGGCAGGCGGATCAGCAAAGGAGCGTTGACCCATAGCATTTGACAGTCATGTTAATACTTTCTCCTGTAGTTGTTCAAATGCCATGATTCTTGTATATTCACTTTCATATCGGCCTGTGAAAGTAGATGGATAATAAGATTCATCGTTTCCGGGACTTCGCTCTATTCTTGATGGTACAGTACATATGGCTGCTCGCTATGACCCGTTGGAAAAGCAGTATACAGCTTACACGTTTCTAGGAGGAGCGGACTTTGTACAAAGGTGAAGAAGGAAATTTCTGCTCTGGGAAATGCAGAGTATTGCCGGGGGTTGTGGAGGGCGCGGTATTTACTTGAGCTGCTTCCACAGCTTTGGTGCGGCGCAGGCGGATGCACAATGCATGAGGTGGAAGACTGTGGCCTTGTCAGCTTGATATTGAACGTATTTGCAGAAGTTTATTCGAGGGTCCATGTAGCACGCACATTCTTCGACGCAATCCTCCTCCGCCTTGCCATTTTCCTCCTGCTGCTTCTGGACACGCTCGGCACATTCGTCATAGTGGTGCTTATATTGTGCGCACTGCTTCGAGTTCATGCACTCTGCGGGTAGAGGGTCAGTCAACTGTATCCCGAGGCCATAACAAATTGTTTATTAGAGAGTCCGAAGCTGTTCAACAGCAGGGAATAGGAAGCTCAAGGCCATCTCACCTTCTTCCAATGCCTCCTTCGGGTCCTCCGGCTCCTCTTCTTCCTCTTCCTCCTCGTCTGGCTCCTCACCACCCTCGTCTCCTCCATCCTGATCGTCTCCACCACTCTCATCGTCTCCACCACTCGTTCTCTCCTTTGCCTTCTCCGCATCTGCCTTGTTTGCCTCTGCCTCCTCTCCGCTTTCCTCGTCAGTCCCACTCGCAGGTGTCTTCGTGCTCGCTCCGCCGCTCACTCCCGCATCACCGCGCTGCTGCGCGCCGCCGACGGAGCCATCAGAGGGCGACTCGGCGTGGGCCTCGGTGACGGTGAAGGCAGCATAGATGTCGGAGAAGAAGTCGGAGAGGCCCATTGTGCTACTCAATGAGTGATTCGGGCCAATTGGGCGGTGGGAGGCGATCAATTGAGCGTGCTCTTCGGAGCTTTGTAGGAGTTGAGGTTTGCAAAGTCACAGTTCGGACGAGCTCGCGACACACAGGCCAGGCTTGGCACGCTACACCCGAATGTGGATGGAATGGTTATTTAAGCACCCCTGCAGGATAGCGAAGCCTATGTTCCCTCTCAAGGCAAGCCAATTGGACTTTTGAAGTATTATGCTACATTCTGCTTCAAGGTTGGTATCCTTATTATGCCGTCAAAACATCCCCAAGGAGCTTGCATCTCCTTCCGAGCCTAGCTGCCACAGAGCCTCGTCTAGCATGGCTCGGCCAATCTACTTGAAGCGCTTCTCAGCGGCCTTCCAGTTGACAACGTCCCAGACGGCCTTAAAGTACTCGGCCTTGCGGTTCTGGTACTGCAGGTAGTACGCATGTTCCCAGGCATCAATTCCTAGAATGGGGCGGAACTGGCCGACGACTGCATCTTGGTTCGCATAGGTCTTGATGGAGATGCTGCCAGTCTGAGTGTCTTGCACAAGCCAAGCCCAGCCGCTTCCCTGGATACCCGCAAGCGCAGTGTTGAACTTCTCTTTGAAGGCATCCAAGCTTCCGTATGAAGTATCAATGGCCTTTGATAGGCCACCTGTCGGGGGCTCACCGCCGCCAGAGCCCTTGGGAGCGAGGTTCTCCCAGAACAGCGTGTGGTTCGTGTGGCCACCTGGAAATAATCAGCACTTGTATTGTTGACAGTGGGAGCGATTCCAGCATAGCAGTGAAGCTCAGGAGAGGTAGCATACCTCCGTGGAAGTTGATGAGCGGCAGGAGTGCAATCTTAGAAGGAATGTCCTCCTTCTGCTCTGCCTCTGCCAGCTTCTCCTCGGCCTGGTTGTATGAGTTTACGTAGGTCCTGTGGTGCTTGTCGTGGTGCAGCTCCATGATCTTTCCGGAAATCGCCGGTTCGAGAGCGCCATAGTCGTCTACAGTGGGTAATTGGTCAGTACTTATTTCGGGAGGTCTAGATGAGATTCTAAATGGCCAGGTAATTGATTTCTTACATGGAAGGTCAGGCAGCGTGGCCTTGCCGCGAGCGAACGCAACTCCAGCAAGACCCACACGCTTGGAGTTCTGGGAAGATGCAGCCCGGAGTGCTGATCGAGCAGTCGACGTGCGAAGGAGGGTGGTCGACATTGTGAAAGTCCGCAGTGTTGAATTGATGCTGCTGTGAGCTCTAGGGAAAGAAAGATAAGGGGGAGGGGATTCTCGAGCTACGAAATGCTCGCAAACCGCGACGTCATGCAGGCCGGAACTGACTCCTTCGAAATCACCTCAGTCAGCGGCACTTCCCGATGTCCCAGCCCCACCTGCATTTGCGTGAGCCACGAGCAGCTCAGCGCAGCAGAGCATCCCACACCAGCGTGACAAGCTTGGCCCAGGTTCTTCCATAACCGACAACAGCACACAAGCCGTCTCAACACCCGCGCAGACGACAGACAGCGGCTGGCGGCCATGTTGAGATGCCTTACCGCACTCAATGGCTTGATCTCACGAGACCGTCACCCTGATTGACCTTTTCACGCTTTCTTAAAGCATTGCATTTCTTTATCAGTTCTCCCCCACTTATTCTTAGCTTGTGCCAATGGCTCCCTCAATTGTTCACCTGCCCAATGGCCACAACTTGACTGTCACCCCAGTCTTTGGTGGGCTATATTTCAAAGCCAATGATCTGAGTACCCTCCACAATTCAGCTTTTCCTCCAGGCTGGACCATTGTCATCAATTCTGAGGACGACGAAGAGCTAGACGAAGACCGGGATGGAGCGTACCATGCGAGTTCAGGAACCATCCACGGTATCACAAGGCACCGAGTCATCCACCGATATAAGAGACCGACGCTGAACAATGACCACATGTTCATCTCCTCCATCTCGAACCCGAGCAACCATGAATTCAAGCCAGCCACCTCGCCTACCCGCCAAATCGCCATGATGCTGTGGGCCAGTCTGTATTGGTATTTTCATCAGCCTGAGCCCGAGCTCCAAATGACGACTCCGGCCTCTGCAAAGACTGCACATGCTGGAAGGCCAAAGGGTGATTGGAGAATCAATATTAATAAAGAGGGCATATTCAAGGGTCGACTGCTTCTGCAGAAGCTGGAGCGCATGGGTCTCATATCGAGCGAGGAGTCATTTGTAGGAGCAGATCTGGACGAGAGAGCTGGTGAAGGCTGGCTGGAGATGTTTGTTAGCCAAAAGTCCTTTTGGCAAATAGACGCGAGGATCTTCCTCTTCTCCCTGTCTCCGACTGGTAACTCTCCTCATCCTGGAGGTACACCCATCTCTTCTCGGCCCAATTCTCCCAGCGGTCAAGGTGATAGAGCATCCGATGTTGCGACACCAGATTCTATGTCTCAAAACTTACGAATGCCGGATCGCGGCCCGCCGACGCAACCTTTCCGATCTAGTATGAGTAACTTGCCAACGTACTACCCTCCTCCACCTCCTCAATTCATCTTCACAAAAGGAGTTCGTCACCCTGTACGACCGAAGCCGCCTCAGCAACAAGAGACGTTCTACACCCGATATATACCAAGCGTCGGCCAATACCTCTCGTTCCGCGTCCCCTCGCAATCCAACGTCCCGTGCACTCATAGAGGCCCAACTTCGACACCAGCTCTGATCAGAAACGTCCAGGCCACCGTATCAGACTCCATACTCCCTACTATGAATAATGTGAGTTTCGGTTCGACAGACTTGGAGATTCTCAACAAATGGATGAATGATCCTCGAGTCAATTATTCATGGGGAGTTGCCGGACCACAGTCGACACAGGAGGAATTCCTAAAGGCTGCGTTGAGAATGAAGCATAGCTTTCCGGTCATTGGTTGTTGGGACGGGAAGCCGTTTGGATACTTTGAGATATACTGGGTGAAGGAGGACATCCTTGGCAGGCATCTTGATGGGGTTGGAAATTACGACAGAGGAATCCACTGTCTCGTCGGAGAACAGGAGTACCGAGGCGCACATCGCGTGAAGGTCTGGCTAAGCGCGCTGATACACTACTGCTGGCTCGCAGACAACCGGACCGAAGTTGTTATGATGGAACCAAGAGTGGATAATGAGAAGTAGGTTTGCTCCGTCTTGAAGAGTTCTCAAACCGAGATGCTAACGAAGTCAATGCAGATTGCTACGGTATTGTCAAGAAGTTGGATTCTACAAAGAGAGGGAAATTAGCTTCCCACACAAACAGTCGAGTGTGCTCAAAATACGACGAGATGCTTGGGTGGCTCCAGCTATCTAATATTGCCCGGTTTACAAGTTCACGGGTTCAAATGATACGTCAATGATGTTTACGGTCGGAATGTGATGGAAACGATACCATTTACTTTGGATACGCTGGGGGCGGATATCTATCGAAACATACAAAGCATTTACCGGCATCTAAAGTAGCTTAGCATTTAAGCCGATATAATGAAAAATAGTCCAAAGTCGTGCGTCCTCAGAAATGGCCAACATGACCCTTATTAGACGCCCATAGATTGCATGTGACATCCGATTCGTGGTCATGCACCACAACTCCCTTCTCAGCCAAGTGCCTCTATCCCACAACAACTTATTGGCACATACCTTGTTCCCGCACGGAAATAGCGAGAATTTCTTCTATTCCTCAAAATGTCGTCTTCTAAATTTGCAGCTTTGGCTGCATATTCCGCGTGCGACGTACGTTGAGCTTTCAATATCAAACTTTCGACATTCTGTCGAATTCGACAATGCGCTGAGCCGGCCATGAGCTGTGCAGATCGCGGACGTCCTCCTCAGGCTCGAAGTACCAGGCGCAGGCTACCTTCCTGACATCAGTGCGTACATCCCCATTGTGATCCTCATCAAACTCTAATCTCCCACAGCGCCCATTCCAAACCCGCAATCTTCAGCATCACCGCTGATGAAGACAATCGCCCCCGCCAGCACCATCCTCTTCACCCAAACGTCTACATCCTCCTTCCCCAGCCCAAAGTCCTCCTTCTCCGCAGGATCGATCTTCGCCTCTACGTTCTCGCTCCCCAATCCAAACATACCCAAAGGCATGCATTGGGCCGACATGACGCTCCCTGGCAGCATTGCGGTCTTATCCCAACCAGACGGACAGTCTTGCGCAGCTCTCGGAGGCGTAATGGCAACGCGGATGAAAGTCAAGGGCGTCAAGGCCGTTGTGGTTTCAGGCAAGGTGAGAGACTTGGGCAAGCTAAGGGAGATTGTAAGGGGGGAGGCTGCGGAAGGGGAGAGTGTGCCAGATCCATGGAGGCAAGGACAGCCTGTTTCCGGGTCTCTTCAAGCTTCTGAGCATAGGCGGAGGAGGGACGGGATGCCGATTTGGAGTAGGGGCACGAGCGTTGTAGATGTTAGAGGTGAGGCGAGACCCTGGGCTGTAAATGTGATGGTGAGGGTCGGGCAGACAGAAGTGTGTCCTGGGGATATTGTCATGCTGGATCCTGAGGAGAGAGGTGCTGTGTGTGTACCGGCGAAGCTGGTGGATAAAGTGCTGGAGATGCTACCGCGGTTGGTGGAGGGGGATGGGAAGGTTCTGCAGCATGTGGAGAGTGGTGGGACGGTAAGTGATGCATTTAAGATGTACAGAGGGAAATAAGGAAAATAGAAGTCCTGTTTCTGATCTTTTTCTTATTCCATTCTTTTGATACTCCATCCTATTGCCCGATTGAAACTTTTGAACGCCAAAACAAATTCTCTCCCGACTCTCATGTTCATCATAGTGTCGTGTCAGTTGAAGTTGTAAGCTCTGTAGTCAATCGTACCAAAAATCCTGAAGTCGATAACACCGTTCCAGGGTTCAAGCAGCTGGAGCTGCCCATTCGACATGCGCTGAGCGCTTCCAACAAACCATTGCTCCATGCAAAGAGACATCTTGTTCAACCTCATCAGCTCTCTTGAACAACTTCGCCCAGACTGATTCAGCGTCCAAGCTCCTTTGCGAGCTCTTCCCACAAGTCAGCGAGGCCCAAGTTCATGAAGCCCGCCTTCAAGGTCTTAATCTCCTCGTCCGTGGACTGGCGTGCATCGCCCATCTTAGCGATATGATGGCTCATGGTATTCGCATCGGCGTCGTAGTCGAGATTAGCAAGCTGCGCGGCGCGAATGATGTTCTTGATATCATTATGGCCGCGAAGCATGGCCTTGGCAAGGTCGAGGAGGCCAGCGCGCTCGTTCTTGAGATGTTCGACATCTTGAGCGGTATTGTAGATGAGACCCTGCTCTTCGTTCGCCCTCTTCAGCTCGCGAAGCTCCTTGGATGTCTTCTCCAGCATGGCGGAGACGACCTTGGCGTCCTGGGTGCGCTTGTTGATCTCCAGGCGCATCTCCTCGGATTCGCGATACTTGTTCTGCAAGCGGGAATTGGTGCCATTCTCCTTCGCAATTGCCTCGTCACGCTCCTGCTCGAGCTGATCACGCGCATACATAGCGGTCGCGAGCTCGGCGGACAGCTGCTCGGCACGCTGGCGGAGAGACTGGCACTCCACCTTGGCCTTGACCCACTCTGCACGGATACCTTCAAGCTCCTCTTTGTCGACTGCAGAGAGTGGGCGAGATGTAAGGTTGTCGAGACGGCGGCGCTTCAGGTTGTTGCTCTCTGGAGTTTCTGGAACTGCGGACTGTGAGCTACGGCCTTCAGAAGGTTAATAACGGCTACTAGTTAGCATTAGAGAAGTAAGAAAACTTACCATCCTCAGCGAAATCGCCAACAGCCATAGACTCGCCACCTCCACCTGCAAGGGCTGACATGGCTGCGCGATAGTTGGCGTCATCCTGACGGAGAATGTCCATTGGATTGGGGCTGCGAGGGCTTTCTGGCACATCATCATCCTCACCGTCAGGGTCCAGAGACGTATTATTGGGATTCCTCTTCTTTTTGACGCTCGGGTCTCCGTTCTCGCCCCAGAAATAGTAGGCACCACCGCTGCTGCTCTTGATGCAAGTCGCAGTAGTAACACCATCAGAAAGGAATGCCTGACGGCCACGGTTTGGGCGCTGAGCGCGAATGCCACCATGCTGAGTGAAGTCGAACGGCCAGGCTTTGCCTTTGTAGTGACCCGAGAAGGAGCGTGAGGCGATGATATCGTAGCATGCCTTGTCGTCGAGAAGAACACGAGCGGGCGGCATTTGACCTCCCATTTTGATTCCACCAGGAATGTCACTCGCGTAGATGCGCCAGGTTGGATGACCACCAGGGCGACTCAGCGAGTTTGCGACCAAGTCCAAGTCACTGTCACCAGGACCGTCGCCAGGTAGCCAGAGTTCGCGCATGCGCTCGCCATCAAACATCTGACGGCGCTTGGAAGCACTGCCGGTTGCCATCTTTGTAAACTGTTCCAAGCAGTGGAGGAGGAAAGCTTTGAGAATAGGCTTGTTGTTGAGATTTGTTTTGAAGTGCGCTGGAGTATGGGCGAAAGATGGTGAAGTAAGAGAGTGCAGAAGCTCGTGTTGGATTTAAAGAGGCCCCGGCGGTGTTGAACGTGTAATTAAGGTGGGGCTTAGGTGGATGAAGTAGCGGCGATGTCGGTTCACGAGCAGTTTCACAGGAGGCTAATCGTCGTGTTTATCTGAGTGTCGAGTAAACGTTCAACCGTAGCATGCGCGTTTTGATAGTGCCAAAGTTCGACGTGAAATACAGGAATAACTGAAAAAGAATTTCAAAAATTGAATATTAAAAAATTAAATAAAAAAGGCAAAAAGAAATAGGTCCTATCCCCGCGGGAGTCGAACCTATTCCTAAACCTAACAGCCCCAGCCGGTTGGTTGGAGGTGTTCAGGAGGAAGTATGAGGCGGGTGCGGCTAACCGCTGCGGCATACTACCTTTTCGATCCGACAGTGGTAATTTGAATTTTGCATAAATATGCATGATTTGAAAATAACACCCGCTGGTTTAACAGTTCACCTCCTGACAGCTACAGTGCCCGTGAACTGAGAGGGATGGGAAATATCTGAATCGGTAAGAGGATTCGACAGCTACAATCGTCGATTCGTTTGAAGCCAAGTATAACTTTCGCCAGGCCTACACTATTTAATGCTCGTAATAGAATATGGCAAAGAATAGTCGCATTGGACAATCCAGGAGCCCTGGGCAGGACGAAAGGAGACACATCAGACCCAAAGATGCAGAGATGGACATTTGAAAAGAATATTGGAACCTGTGCAATGAGCCATAATCTCATTCAGAGAAATAGTAGATCTGGATTGAGTCTCGTAAAATTAAACCAAAATATTTAGGGTATCGTGCAGAATGGTAGAATTGGTAGACAATTGCCCTCCCAATACTCTGTATGTTCACCTGATAATTCTTCCAAAAAGGTATAGAACCAAGCATACAGATACTTCTGATCTTTTTCAAGGAGTCTCGCTAATTGAACTATATAATATCGTACCATCTTAGTAGTTCTTGACGAGAGTATTGTAGATATAAACATGTCTAATGAATGTCTCGACGTCTGATCTTGAGCGGGTCATAGCGCAGAGCCGCCGGCCAATCAAAACGCAGTGATTTTAACGATGACCACAATCCGAGCTCCCTTCCGACAGTTCGAACTTCGAAGAGCATCACCAGAACAACCACTGCTCCCACCACTTCAACTTGGGCTCAATTGCCCGACGCTGCCTACAATGATCGTGCGACATGCGCCTACACCTCAGGCGTTGAGCGCTGTGTCGCATCGAGCCCTTCCGGCTGCGAGAGCCGCTGCACGATTCTCCGCCACCGTCCCTACTCTCCAGCAGAAGCGAACATTCGCAGAGGTACAGGAAGGAACACCGAAGCGAACATACGGAGGGTTGAAGGATCAGGATAGGATATTCCAGAATCTCTACGGACATCATGGTGCAGACTTGAAGAGCGCCATGAAGTATGGCGACTGGCACAAGACCAAGGAGATCATTCTCAAGGGCCATGACTGGGTATGCACTACATGTATAGTCGGATTTTGCAATCGTGGACTTACTTATGCTGTACAGATTATCTCCGAGATCAAGGCGTCTGGCCTTCGTGGCCGAGGAGGCGCTGGCTTTCCTTCTGGGTTGAAATGGGTGAGCTGCATGCCACAATCTTACAAGCACTGGGAGCTAACATCTGCAGTCTTTCATGAACTTCAAGGACTGGGACAAGGATACGAAGCCCCGCTATCTCGTCGTTAACGCTGACGAAGGCGAGCCGGGTACTTGCAAGGACCGCGAAATCATGCGCAAAGACCCCCACAAGCTTGTCGAGGGATGCCTTGTGGCTGGCCGAGCCATGAACTGCACCGCTGCCTACATTTACATCCGTGGAGAGTTCTATCATGAAGCTACTGTGCTCCAGCGTGCAATTCAGGAAGCATATCAAGCGGGCTTCCTTGGAAAGAACGCGTGTGGCTCTGGATACGACTTCGATGTGTTCATCCATCGCGGCATGGGTGCGTACGTGTGTGGCGAGGAAACATCCCTCATCGAATCCCTTGAGGGCAAGCCTGGCAAGCCTAGGCTGAAGCCACCATTCCCTGCTGCAGTTGGTCTCTTCGGATGTCCAAGCACGGTTGCGAACGTCGAGACCATTTCAGTGGCACCAACCATTTGCCGCCGTGGAGCAAACTGGTTCAGCTCGTTTGGCCGTGAGCGAAACCAGGGCACTAAGCTATTCTGTATCTCCGGGCACGTCAACAACCCTTGCACTGTTGAGGAGGAGATGAGCATTCCGCTGAAGGAGCTCATTGACAAGCACTGTGGTGGAGTACGTGGAGGCTGGGACAATCTCAAAGCTGTCATTCCTGGTGGCAGTTCAACGCCAATTCTCCCCGCTCGTCTTTGTGGCGATCAGCTCATGGACTTCGATGCCCTCAAGGATTCCCAGTCCGGTCTTGGCACTGCGGCAGTCATCGTCATGGACAAATCTACAGATGTTGTTCGCTGCATCGCACGTCTTGCCAAATTCTATCATCACGAGTCGTGCGGTCAGTGCACGCCGTGCCGTGAGGGCAGCAAGTGGACGGATCAAATCATGCAGCGTTTCCTGAAGGGCCAAGCAAGAGAGAGGGAGATTGATATGCTGCAAGAGATAACCAAGCAAGTGGAAGGTCACTCAATCTGCGCTTTGGGTGAGGCCTTTGCGTGGCCATTACAGGGCTTGATCAGACATTTCAGACCTGAGTTGGAAGAGAGATGTCGGGACTATGCTGCGCAACATGGTGGTCCAGCGCTCGCGGGAGGTTGGGATCACGATGCGGTGAAGAAGGGACAGCTCGTTGCGCCAGGGCAGTAGATACATTTTTTCATTTGTTTTGGAAGGGAGCTGGTCTACAGAGACTTGTACATAAGTATCATTCGCGTGGTCCCTCAAACTTGTTCACCTTGTGACTTGAAGCATGCGCCAGTAGCCCCGCTTTCGGACGGGAGCTGTGAATCAAGCCGATATCGCATCCATGAGCGCGAATATTCAACCACCTTTTGCGGGGGAATTCTTCGCAAGGTCCAGATTTTATAGCAACTCAAAAGTATGCCTACGTATAAGATCGTTCTCTTTGCTGGTACGGTTATGCTCCTATTTGTGTTTGGCGCTGATAGCTGCTAATTGGCTGACTGCATAGGTGATCATTGCGGTCCTGAGGTAATTTCTTTCAGCGGAGCTGTGCGTACTTCGTCGCTCACACGACACTTATACAGGTCACTGCAGAGGCTGTCAAGATATTCAAGACAGTATCAAAATGTCGGCCAGATGTAGAGTTTGACCTACAAGACCACCTCCTCGGTGGTGTAAGTAAATGCGCCTGTCCTGTCAAAGGCAAGTCCTATTAACTTGAAGACGCGTAGGCATCAATTGACGCGACCGGATCGCCATTGACCGACGAGGCGCTTAATGCTGCCAAAGCCGCAGACGCTGTCTTCTTAGGCGCAATTGGCGGACCGGTATAGCACCTCAGCCTCCTGCAACAACCTCGATGCTAACAGTTCACTCCCACAGAAATGGGGGACAGGCACCGTCCGCCCTGAGCAAGGCATTCTCAGGCTGCGCAAAGAAATGTCCACGTTCGGCAACCTACGGCCCTGCTTCTTCGCTTCCGAGTCGCTCGTTTCTGCGTCGCCACTCAAAGAGTCCGTCGTGAGGGGCGTCAACTTCACCGTCTTACGGGAGCTCACTGGTGGCATATACTTTGGGGCACGGAAAGAGGCGACAGAGGAGGACGGCGAGGCGTGGGACACGGAGCCGTATTCGCGCATGGAAATTGAGCGGATCACGCGTATGGCGGGACACCTTGCGTTGGCGGAGAACCCGCCAGCCAAGGTGATCAGTCTAGACAAGGCGAATGTGTTGGCGACGTCGAGGCTGTGGAGAAAGACGGTCACGGACGTCATGAAGAAGGAATTCCCGCAGCTGGACGTGACGCATCACCTGATTGATAGCGCCGCGATGCTGATGGTGAAGAACCCGAGGGCACTGAATGGTGTCGTGCTGTGCAGTAACCTGTTTGGGGATATCATCAGTGACGAGGCAAGTGTCATTCCTGGCAGCTTGGGGCTTTTACCCAGCGCCAGTTTGACAGATGTGCCGGATGTCGAAGGTGGTAAGAAGGTCAATGGGATCTATGAGCCCATACATGGTCAGTACATTGAACTCGATTGCGGGAAAGAATATTCTAACAGTTTCACGTGCAGGCTCTGCGCCAGATATATCTGGAAAGGGGATAGTCAATCCTGTTGCAGCAATTTTGTCCGTGAGCATGTTGCTGAAGTACTCACTTTGCCTACCAGACCTGGCCGCTGCCGTCGACGAGGCCGTCAAAAACGTCATCGACAAAGGAGTGCGGACGCCGGACATTGGGGGTACTGCAAAGACCTCCGAGGTTGGCGATGCAGTTGCCGAAGAACTCAGCAAAGTCTTGTCAAAAAAGTAGACGTGTAGAGGTAGCTCGTGTAGGCTGATTAGGTATATACCTCAACAAAGAATCAAAATAGAAAGGAGAGGTAATTCTACAGTATCGTATCCCTCATCTTATCATTGTAACTGCATCCCATTGCGGCTCTGGAAGTCTTGTCCTTGGCTTTCTCTTGCCATTGACATGTTTCGATGGGATGTCCACATGGCTCTCTCTCCCGTCCGGCCTAAGCCCTGTAACTCCCTTTTCTCGAGCAAAGATCTGAAGGCCTCTCAGATGCGTGTCTTTGCCGTTTTGATGGTTCTCCCTGATCTGAACCTGAACTAACATGGCCCTGAGGACGGGCCAGCGCCGTTGCTTTGCACGATTGGCATCCGCGTCTTCTTCGTCAGTCACCTCCTCAGATTCCCCATCCATGGCTCCGACGCCGCTGAAGTCGACGTCCATCCATCCTCGCGGTTGCTCAAACTGCATCACACACCACTCCTGAAGATCGTTGTATCCCGTGCCGGCCAAAAAGGCGATCTTAGTGGGCGTATAGCTCTCGTCCAGGTCAAAGTCAAGGTAGATCCTGATGCCGGCAATCTCGACTAGTTTGAAGAAATGGATGTTCAGATGATGCGGTTGTGGCCCGTCCGATTGCCAAAACAGGCTCGTGGACGGAGCGCGCAACTGCGGTACTGAGCAACCTGGCTTGGCCGTTGAGACGGTCCACGACGCTAGGCTGGAAATATCTTTAAAGTGTGGAGGTAGTGGTGGCGGGCCTGTGACCGGTGGGTCTGGATCTGAAGGTTCTGTGAAAGCAGAAGATGACGTTAGTTCTTAGCTTTGCGCTCAACATGCCGAGCAGTCTCAGATCCAGTTGCGCAGCCTAGCAATCCGACCCACTGTCTGCCGGAGACCTGGAAAGGAGATGGGAAACGCAACTGAATAAGCATCGGAAAATGATGGCAAATGTTGTGACGGGTCATGTTGTGCATGCTTAGTCGAGCTATCATATTACACCCATGAATGAAAAGCGGGTAAATGTGAAATTCATCTGAAATACGCGAGGGGTAGCTGAGTTGACCTTGCCGATAAGAAGAGTGCAGAAGAGCACTAGGAACCAGGGTGTATGTGAATTGGATTCAGGGGGATTGTGTTTCAGATCCTGAACTAGCAAAAGGAGACTACACGGCAACCAGGTGAAAAGCGAACGAGCCATCAAACTGCTGCGGCGAAGATCGTGAAGATGGATCTGAGAGACCAGCTAGAGGCTAGGGCAAAGTTACAGAAGACGACTGAAGCGGACGAGGGCGAGCAGAAATTTATGTAGATGCGCTCAGAAAGAAAGCTTGCCTTACCCAGTTGGTCATCCTCGTCCGCCTCCTCATCCGCGTCGCCGTCATCCATCCCATCTTCCTCGACGTCAAGCGGCCCTTCAGCCTCGTCGTTCTGGTCTGGTTCCGAGGGAGGTTCCATATATTGCTCGGCTTGCGCTTGCGGTCGTCGTCTGGTATTTGCAGGCATATTGGCGTGGCGTGTGTTGTTTACGCCCCTTGATGCCAGCTAGGGGAAAATAGTTTTCGCGCACTCTAATTCGTCCATGAAGAGACGGGAAGGAACTCGCAGAGATACATACGTTCAGATTCCAGATTATTGACCGTTGACTGTTGACCGTTGACAGCCTCCAATTCATCATCACGGATGCAAAGCGAAGGAGAGTGGAGTCAACATGGTAACGAATGAGAGATGGTGCCTGGCGCGGGGACATGTTTACACACGCAGCTGCACGCGCGGAGCGCCCTGGGCAACCGCGTATCATCGCACAGCTCTTTTACGCCCAGGTTAGCATCGCGGTACAGATTTCCGGATCTGCTGGCCGATCTAATCGTAAGCGACTTCGTTTCGTGGCTTGTGCTTGTTATTTGACCTCCGTCTGACCCCCGCAAGGCGTCTGAGTGAGGTTCCTGTCACTTGGCTTTACCTCCTACCCACTGCATGCTCACGTTCACGCAGTCATCCCGCAAAGACTGAACCTGGGAATCGGCAGTGGCTGGTTGGAGAGGCTGGATTGCAGCATGCTGTGCACCCGTTCTTGACACCACGAGAGCGCTGTTTTCGCCGCTCGCCCTGTCAAAGAAAAGGGGCCTTCAACGTCTCTTTACGGTTGAAATGTCATCCTGGCCACCCACCACCACATAGCGGGGAGTGGCTCCCTCCTCTCCCAGAAAATTGGTCAGATTCCACTTGCATCAGCACCTGCAGCGATCACCGCATCCCGCCGCATCTAGTACTGGTCAACGCCAGGCGCCTGGTCGTACCCGAGCAGAGCGCTCACACGCGAGTAAGAGGCGTTTAGAGTGACACAACATACGGCATGTTGAGCATCGTGGGAATCATGTTCCGCCGTTGCAGTGGAGGAGCTGCTTCTGTCCGGAAGCTGAACTGTGATTTGGCCCGATTGCTCTTCGATGCCTCCCACGGGCCACGTATATTGGCTTCCCACCTTATCTGAAGTATCATGCCGCGACACCTTCACACATTGACCTCTCGAGTCCAGATACCCGAAGCACGGATCTGGTCCTCCTCCTCGGATGGACCTTACCTTTGGTCCCGATCCTTCTTCTGTGTCCCAGTTCTGAGAAACAGACAGGCCGATCCCTCCATCACTCCCACACCCACACTTATGTAGAGGTCAAGCCACTCGACCAATAGCGAGCAAAGTTGCATAGAACGAGACCCGCTTGACGCAGTAAGCACCTCTTTCCTCAATTTCTGACAATACCTTCATTTCTTCCGCGGTTGCGGCCGCGAAGCAATCTTCGAAATTAGCTCTGTTCCTCAAGAACACTCTCGAATACTCAATTGACATCGAACGCTTCTCCACGACAAGCAACTCCAAATTAACAGCGTTAATCGCGCCAAATGGAGGATCCGTTGATGCTTTGGTGATGCGATCTAGAAGGACACCATACTTTTAGGGTTACCTTTGAGCTGCTCTTCGACCGAATGCCTATTGGCCTACACTCGACATTCAACATGGCGCACGATGCAAAGTCGCGTGGGCCGGTTATAGAGACGGTCGTAATCGTCTTTCTCGCCTTGTCGTGGCTGACGGTACTCTTACGAATTTTCGTGCGAACGAAAATGATCAATTCCCTCGGCTGGGACGACGCGACTATGGCTATTGCCGTAATGGTTTTTACAGCTGACGCTGGCGTCCTGATTAAACAAGTATCACTCGGAGCTGGATCACTGGACGTGAGCATTGAGCGAATGCAGTTCGCCATAGATGTACGCTTCAATGTCCCAGGGACATGGATTACCACTAACTTAACACAGTTCATCATCGCTGGTGAGGCGCTGTATCTTGTGCGTCTCGCTAGAAATACAGTAGAATGGACTGCGCTGACATTCACAAGGCGACTCTCATGTTTCTCAAGATCTCTCTGGGAATCTTCTTTCTTCGCATTGTCATCAGGTAGGCCAAAGTCTGATAATGGATAGTCGCAATCAAATTTTCTAATGAAACCAGGAAATGGCAGCGCCGAACTATCTACGTTGTCATGGCTCTATCCACCGCCGTGAGTTTTGCACACATTTGGTGAGAGCTTTTAAACGTTTTCAGTACGCGAGCATGCCGCTGAGATATCCAGGATCGTTGTCTTCCTTTGTGGCAATCCAAAGCACTATCTTGTGAATTATCTAGCCGACCAATGTATCTCAAGACCAGCTCAGAAGGGTCTTCTCTACGAGCAAGCTTCTACGACCACATTGACTGATTTCATATTCGCATCGATGCCGTTACCAATATTATGGAATGCGCAGATGAACACCAGAACCAAGATTTCCGTCGGTTTTGTCCTGCTTCTCGGTGCCGCAGGAAGTATTTGTTCTATCGTGCGATTTTTCTACGTCGAGGGCTTGGTCAACGCAACAGAATTCTTCTGTAAGTCCACTTTGCGCATACCAAATCTGGTAGGGTAAGGCTAATGGAATGGACTACAGGGAGCTCAGCAAATATAACAATCTGGTCTACTGTTGAACTTGGTATTGGTATCGTTGCTGGGAATTTGGCTACGCTTCGTCCGCTCTTCAAACGGATATTCAAGGAGGCTAAGACGCTTGTGACTGCACATTATTCGCTATCAGGCCAGTCGCATTCCTATGGATGGGCTGCCACAGGAGGGAGCGCAGACAGTGGAGGGGGCGCCCAAAGGAATCGCAGTGCTAATGAGAAGACGCTCCTGAACAGCTCTGGCGACAACAGCATGCAATTTTCTCGCAAGTCATCTGTGCAGGTTAACCCTATGCAAATGGCCCTCAATTGCGCTACTGCCCCATGGGAAGGTTATCAGGGTGGTACAACTACGACCTGCGTGGGCGGGCCAGCTGTCAACAATGCCGGAGCGCAAAGCTTCTATGACGACACAGATGAGATAGAGCAAGCGCCAATTCCCTGCCCGGTGGTCTCTCACGAGCCTGAGAGGGGCGATACTCGATTCATAGCATTGGAAATGGATGCCTTAAGCGCTCCAAGTAGCGCTGGCGAAACGATACCTGGATTACTTGATGCAAGTAGCACAGATCGGATCTGGACCGCCGATCCCGAACGCGACGCTGTGTATCATGCCAGACACGTTAGCGCTGGAGAGGGCATTACGAAAGTTGTGGATATCGATGTGAGGGAGCAAGCGCGGGCAAGATCCAACTCGGGAGAACATACTTCGGAATGGGAGAAGATCGAGCTGGCAGAAGGAGAGCAGGTGTGGGTTAGGAAGCAGAGAGCCTCTGGAGGTAGAAGCAATGGAGTTCTACGGCGCTGATACCCCACGTGCTCTTCCATGATATTGAGCATATGTTTTTACTTAGGGACACTTGGATTTCGATTAGCAAGTGACACATTAGGTTAGGGTTGTTCTCATAATTATCTTGAGCCTGGGCACTACGCTCTAGTAGAGGATCCACGGCTACTCGAGACAATAGACAGAGTATGCGCGCCAAAATGGCACTTTGTACAATATATAGACCTTCAGACGCTCCAGAAGGCTAAATATCAACACAGTATTGATCAGATATGAAATAACACGAATATTATTGAACCGATTTGGAAGGGGGAATGAGAGAAAAGTCGTCGGTAAGCACAGCGCCGTTTGAGCGCCGTTGTGGGCGCATACGCCCCAACTTTATTCAACTTCACAAAAGTGACGACAGCCCTGTAATCTGGCCTTTTGAGCAGCTCTGTTGCTTTTCAACGCCGCTGATGTCAAGAAAAGCGTCCTTTCGCTGCCAGGTACCCCATGAGATGTGCCTTGCAGCTCCGAGCACCCGGTATCGTGCATCTAATGCACGTGTGTCGTTCGCTGCCATTTAAAGGGCAGTTCGTGCCTGCAGCTGCGCCGCTCCCATTCTAGCTGTGTTTGGCAGGCCGCAAGAGCGACTGAAAATGCAATTTTCGTCGATGAAGATGCCCGGGGCTGTAGCCTTTCATCGTAACACCTCTTCGTTGCGTTGCACAATCTGCAATAGCCCTGCATACAGGAGCTCATCGATCCACTCCACAATATGAACTTTTTCTTCCTCTTCGGGGTTATAGCCTTCCTTGGAGCTGTGCAATGTCAATCAGTACAAGGCATCTATAACTTGGTGGCTCGACGCCTTCCTCAACACCGCAACAACTTCGACTTTTGCTTGACAGACTTTGGCACCCATTCTAACTCCAATCAATCTGAGTTTGATCAATATCTCGTCACATCAGGCCCGAACGGGAAAATTAAAATAGAAGGCAGTACCCTGAGTGCTATCAGCGTTGGGTGAATGACGCCTCCGCAACTAAGACACTCAGCCTTGTGAATCTAACAAGGAGTTTCTAGTTTACACCGTTATTTAACAGATGTCCTTAAAGTCGACATCTATTGGTACGTCGGTAGCCAATTAAATCATACACCTTCGAAGCTGCCTCATCTCGGGACCCCACTTCGTGGAGCTAGCACTGTCCCATGGCGATATCACTTCAACACTGGTATGAAACTCTGGCTTCTAATGTACCAAGTACTAGCTAACCCAACTCAGTTACATTCTCATACACTGCTGCTTTCTGGTCATGGGAGGACTGGGAGCTGGAACTGGACTGGCTGGCACTCCGCGGCGTAAACCTTCCTCTTGCGTGGAACGGCAACGAGAAATTCCTTGTCGAGGTGTTTCGCGAGCTCGGTTTGAGTGATTCAGAAATCTTCGATTTCCTCAGCGGCCCTGCGTTCCAAGCCTGGAACCGCTTTGGAAATATCCAAGGTTCTTGGGGCGGAACCTTACCCCAGTCATGGATAGACTCTCAATTCACACTGCAGAAGAAGATTGTGCAGCGTATGGTCGAACTCGGAATGACACCCGTCCTGCCTGCTTTCACCGGCTTTGTTCCTAGAGCGATATCTCGGGTGCTTCCCGGTGCAGCAATCGTCAATGGTTCTCAATGGAGCGGCTTTCCTCTGAAGTACACGAACGACACCTTCCTGGAGCCTTCGGATCCCAATTTCACCAAGATACAGAAGAGCTTTATCCAAAAGCAGCTCTCAGCGTATGGCAATATCACCTATATCTTTACACTTGATCAATACAATGAGAACAACCCATTCTCGGGAGATCTGGGCTATCTCCGAAATGTCACTTTTAACACGTGGAAAAGTCTTAAGGCTGCCGATCCCGCTTCAATTTGGTTGATGCAAGGCTGGCTTTTCTTCTCAAACTCCGCCTTTTGGACGAACGATCGCATCAAGGCGTATTTGGGCGGAGTGGAAGAGGATTCTGACATGCTGATCCTCGACCTTTTCTCTGAATCGCAGCCCCAATGGCAGCGGACGGATTCATACTTTGGTAAGCCGTGGATCTGGTGTCAAGTCCACGACTATGGTGGAAATCAGGGTATGTGACTGTGTTTGTACATGACAAAGATACACGGACTAACAATGAACAAGGAATCTACGGTCAGCTCGATAACGTGACTATCAATCCCGTCCAGGCCCACAACTCCAGTTCTCTCGTGGGATATGGGTTGACAATGGAGGGTCAAGAAGTAGGGGTGAATGAGATTATGTACGCCATCCTATTAGATCAAGCCTGGTCCAAGTCTCCGATCGATAGCGAGAAGTATTTCCGTGATTGGGTCAGCGTTCGCTATTCTCAAAGCAGGAGCGTACCAAACTCACTCTATTCTGCTTGGGAGATAATGCGCACGACTGCGTTCAACAACACAAACTTGACTTCCCAGGCAGTCTCCAAATCCATTCTCGAACTTTCACCGAACATTACAGGAATGGTGAACAGGACCGGGCATCATCCGACCACGGTCAACTACGACCCCATCAAGTTCGCCAAGGCTTGGACAATGATGTACAGCGCTACACGGGCGAAACCCTCGTTATGGAGTAATCCGGTATTCCAATACGACTTTGTGGACGTCACAAGACAAGTCATGGCGAACTATTTCATCACGCTTTACACCCATCTCGTTGACAGCTGGTCGTCAGCGAACGCAAAGCCTGCAGCGATACGGGACGCGGGATCCAAATTGCTTGCGCTTCTCTCTGATCTGGACAAGGTCTTATCCACGAACGAGAATTACCTCCTTTCTAAGTGGATTGCCGAAGCACGCTCGTGGGCAAGTGGCGTTAACGCCTCAAGTGTGGCCTCATTTTACGAGTACAACGCACGAAACCAGATTACGCTCTGGGGGCCGGACGCGGAGATCAATGACTATGCATCAAAGTCGTGGGGCGGGCTAATATCATCCTACTACGTTCCGAGATGGCAAATCTTCGTCGATTACCTTCTTAAGACCACCCCTGCGACTTACAACTACACCGCCTTGTCGGATCAGGTGCTAAGCTTTGGACTTGGATGGCAATCCGATCATTCCGACAGCTTTGCAGGTGTCAATGGAGAGCTGCCAAAGGTCATCAATGAGGTTCGAAAGTCGTGGCCGACAATCTTTGCCTAAGGATGTCTCGGCTATATAAGTTTGACCAAGTAAATACATCAGTTCAATTCGGTATTTGTACCGTCCGATCTGCTTGATTCCCTCAAGATCGGGTCTAGCTGTTTCTCGAGGCTTTACGTTGAGGTAGATCAATTCCTCGACTAATCGCTGAAGCCTTCCCAAGAATCCTCCTCCTCCACGTCCTGATCGGCCAGCGCGACATCGGACATTTCGTGGGTCACACTCGAAACTCGTCGTTGCAAAGCTGCCTCAATTTCTTCATCGTGGATGTCTCTCACGAATCCAGCAACGAAGAAGCCCATCGTTCCGTCTGCCGTCCCCTTTTCGCATCTGATGCAAGCTTCAGCGATGTGCTGGATCGCGTAAGGCGTGAGTCTCTCCGGGTCAGCTATTTTACTATTGCTGGCTTTAAGTTCTTTTGCTAATTTTACGCAGGCAATATGATGACCTCTGGTTTTCCATCTCCGTAATCCATCAACCTGCTCGTGCCTGGTGAGGATTCGCCACCCGAGCTCTCGCGCAATCTTAGAATTCAGGGCCTTGAGCACGACAGCCTCGTTTTCTTCAGAATGTACCGAACACGTGGAATACGTAATCCGTCTTGCTGACGGGAAGCGCATTGCATGTGTGACCATCTTGAGCTGAAATGTCGACAGCGCTTGGAGCCGCGACTCTAGAGGAGACGATGGTTCGTTGTCGAGCTCCAAAGGCGTCTGCTCTATTTGAGGCCCATCCTGCTCAGCAGGAGAATCCCGAGGAGGCGATTGCGGGGCTCTTTTCCGCTTTCTGCTCGACCTACGCAAGGTTTTTGAAGAGTCTTTCTCTTTCGCTTTCTCCGGAAGTTGCACTTTTGGGCCATCGTCCCGACCCACAATGCCGCTGCCAGAGCAACTGGGATCTAATAGCACCGCTTTGACACCATGTACGGCGTCTGATTTGGGGTCGACAGAGAGGAAGTCTTGGTTATGAACGGTGACCGTTCGAGATGCTTTCGCTGTAGAAATCATCTTATTTAGAATCTGAGCCCGATCTTTATCTCGTTCGTAAGCGTAAATTCTTCGCTTGGAGTCGTCAGTGCTTTTCGCATCATCTCCCATCAAAGCGGCTAGATGTGTCGTCTTGTTCCCCGGCGCGGCGGTAGCATCAATGACATGCCCCCCAAGGCTTTGAGGGTCAAGGAGACAAGCTGGAAAACAAGACGCTTTATCTTGTAAGATTACATGTCCATTTTTGTAGGCTGAAGTGGTTGTAATGTCAGTTCCGGGCGGCAGGGCAATGAGATCTGGGACGTGATCGTCTACATGAAGCACTTTCTCGGACGACGATGCTGAGGCAATTTCAGAAAGGCTTTCCTTGCGACCGTACTTGGCAAACGTATTTGCTAATTGCTCGTCTAACGAAGACTGCAATGTGTTGACTCGCACCCATCGAGGATGTCCTCCTCTGCTTGTGCCATTCTTCATGTTGTCGACACTGGATCCTTTGCCTTCTATATGAGCGCGAAGCGCGTTGACATCGCCGAACCCAAGCTTGACCCTTGTTTTTATCAGTTCGGCGTTTAGGCGCGTCTTGTGTCTCGTGATGGCGACCTTTAGTGGGTGGTTCGATGGAGCAGCTACGCCGTTCTTGGAGAGTAAGAGGTCGTGGGTGAGGAGTAAAGCAAGGAGGGCAGTGAGCTTGTACGAGGAAGAATGTCAGTGGATTGCTTTTGTTCTGGAGCCAATTGACATACCTTCTTCTCTTCCTCGAGAATTCCACTCTTTTCAACCACCTCTTTCAACACCGGAGACCATTTGGCTGCCTCACTGGCGAGAGCGTACACTTGCGCCGGCTTGCTTTTGAAGTCGCTCTTTCGGTACACGCGCGATTTTAGAGAGCCGCCTGCACCTTTGGCATTTGTCAAGATGTCTGCTGCCTCATAGTAGAGTGACATTAGTATACTTGCGCAGAAAGCGACGCCGTCATCTTCATGCCGAGGAAAGCTACTCAGCTTCGAAAAAGTGGGACTGCAACGGGCGCTTTTAGTCACGTAAGCAGAATTGTAAGTACTCCGTAGACATGGTCTGCGGCAACAACTCTTCTTCCGACATACTTCATAGATTAAATTCCAATTCATCACTTCCATTATAGCCGCACTCAATAGCATATTTATACCTCCCGACCCATATTTAACTGCTGTTTTATAACGACCTGCTCTCCTGTCTGTCGTATTCTCAGAGACACAGCACACTTGTGTATGGCTCGACTCCCTAAAATCGAGTGTTTCTTCGATAAGGACAGAGAGCTTCATCTGACATTGCAGTTCTGTGCCTAGACTCTACTTCTAAGCCTGCATTACCGCACATTAACCCAGCATCTGCTCTCATAATGTACTCTACACACCTAGTTCCAAAACAGAAAGAACCATTTTCTTCGAGTACGTGTCTAGACCCTACTGGCAAGCAAGCAAGATTAAGAGACTTACTTCCTATACTAGCCCGCTGGGAAACGATCATGCCTCTTGTTACCGCAAAGGAATCTGAAAGACCTCCTGAACGAGGTTCACCCTTCTTTGAGCTCCCTCGAGAACTTCGAGACTTGATCTACGCTGAGCTTATGGGTTCGGAAAAGATGCTCGTTCAGCCTGGTACACAGTGGTATTCGCCACACTGCGTCCAGTCTGTTTATGTCCCTCTATTTCCGGAACCGCAAGTTTTGCGCGTCAATCGTCAAATGAATTCCGAATATCTAGATCTGATTTCCAAGTTGCTGCGCGATCAGCAGCTGTTGATATGGCTTCGGCGCTATCCGAAGACGCCACCTGAACTCGGGGCATGGTTTTTGAGCCTGGTTCCTCTCCTGAAGCTCTATGGCTCGGCAGTTATTGCATTTGAGTGGATTAACTTGGCTAATAGTAGGGACACTACCTTGGACTACGTTCTCAACTCAATAATCATGCATCTCGAGAACGCGAGGAATTTCCAGCTCGAAGCACATATGCAGTCACGAGCAGACCGCTTTTCCGCGCTTGATCCGCATCTCAAAGGTCTCTTGGACTACTATCCCCAACGGGTGGAACCAATTACTTCACTAGAAGCGTTTAAGCTGTACTGCCCCCATGAACTGGTGCGGGAAACAGACGGAGTTCGAAGAGCAAAGAGTATTATGCAGCGAAAACAACTTCTTCCATTCGACAAGATTGAGAAAAGCTTTTATACAAACTGGGCCATCGCACAAGATGACCCTTCAGTGTTTTACTACACTCCACGAGACCGAGGGCAACTATTTTTCCGGCGAACAGAGATCTGGCAGAGAGATACTGAAGAACCGAAAGTTGCTACCTACCAGCACGCCAGATTCGAGGTCGGTATCTCCTCGTTGCATTGAGTTGACCTCTGCTTATGACAATAGACAATTGATCACCAAAGCCCCGATCTGAAGTGGCCAGAGCCAGGGGCCTTGAGAAGGACATTGTAAATACCTTCTGGGCGATTAAGTGGCTCACACACAAATATATCCCAACGCCAAGGGCGGTGGGTGTTCCGAGCGAGGCAAGGAGGGAGCAGTCACTTTGTCTGATTCTAAATGTTGCTGCTTCTGTACAGTTGCGTTTTGCACAGCCACACCTCCTGAACCGGGCCGACAAGAAAATGACAAGAAAACGAAGTCTTGTTAGGAATCTCGAAGGTGAAACGAACACTAGCAAATGACGCCTCTCGCTTAAGGCCTTTTCCGTTAGCACGGATCTTCGTAGTCCTCCACAGAGCGTAAAGCGTCTCACAATGCCGAGCTCTGATGCATTGCGCGTCGAGGTTGACCGGCACTAGCCACATCCCACCATGTTGCCAGGATCGAGCCAAAGAAATGCGGGACCTGTAGCAGGTGCCGCGCAACGCCGTATCCACATCTCACGCCGGCCGATAAATCTATGTTTTTCTTTATTTATCTATTGTATTACTAGACCGTGCAATCCGCACACTTTCAACTGCGGACTTTGCAGATACTCTCGTTTTCGAAAACACCAGCCTTTCAGATACCCACAGCACCGTGACAGTCTCGATATCAATAGAGGAGCTTATCTCATATCTGTTGAGGAAAGGAGGACGTAGGAGCTGGACCTCCTTTACATTCTGGATTTCGACTCTTCCCAATTATCGTTCGTTTAATTCAACTTTGAAATGGAGAAAGGGAACCAAATCTCATCGTTCACGAGGGACGCGCCGCCTGCCTATGGGTTTGATGATCCATACACAACGCCTCAAGGCTCATCATGGCATCCGAGGAACTGGGGCAAAAAGACCTGGATAGGTGTTGTACTGGGAGCTGTGGTCTTGATTGTGGTAATCATTGTAGGCGCTGTGGTTGGTGTGAGGAACAACGCATATCCTTCATACAGTAGATTGAATTATACATTGGAGGATGACTGTAAGCATAATTGGACAAAGCCACAGCAGACCAACCTTTACTGACACATGAAACAGACAGCGGGAGTACATTCTTCGATAACTTCGATTATTTCACTGGGTTAGCACTTCCTCCATGTACTGGACGAACCAAAATTCTGACAGCTGAGCAGATTCGATCCAGCTCACGGATTCGTTCACTACGTTGACCAACCGGGCTCTGAATCCTTGAACTTGACTTTCGCGAGCGCAAACTCCGCAATTCTTCGTGTCGACACGACAGACACGAACGCAACCACCGGACGCAAGTCCGCAAGAATCTCATCGAAGAAGCAGTACAACTCTGGTCTCTTCATATTCGATGTTCTCAATTCGGTAGGGTTTTCCCGGATATCCTACAGCCTCTTGCTAACTAGATTGTCAGCCTTATGGATGCTCGACGTGGCCAGCGCTCTGGCTTTATGGCGACCAAGATACCTGGCCTTTGCAAGGCGAAATCGACGTAATGGAAGCAGTAAACTTGGCAAATACAGGGAATCAAATGACACTTCACACGACGGAAGGATGCAAGATGGATAGAAAGAGAAAGCAGACTGGAAAGACCTTGGCGAAAGACTGCTGGAATCAAACCGACAGTAACGAGGGATGCGGAGTTCAGGGTTCGACAGCGACTTTTGGCCAGGAGTTCAATCAGAACGGAGGCGGAGTGTACGCAACTGAGCTTCGTAGTGATGGCATCCGCATGTGGTTCTTCCCGCGGAATGCTATCCCAGCCGACATCACAGCCGGAACGTCGCCCGATCCATCGACATGGGGAGAAGCGCTGTCAGACTTCCCAAAGACCGACTGCGATATTAGCAAGCACTTTACGAATCAGAGCATCATTGCCAACATTGACCTATGTGGCGACTTTGCGGGACAAGCAAGCGTGTTCAGCAAAGGCTGCTCTGGGACGTGTTCGGATTTTGTTGCCTTCCAAGCATCTTCTTTCCAGACGGCCTTTTGGGAGTTTAAGAGTTTTAAAGTGTACAGCGCCGCGACATGAGGAAGAAGGGCCTTGGGAGTGCTGCCTCCTTCAGCGATGGCTTAGGTTACGATATCAGGTTGGGTTTCGACGTGGAAAGGTTCGGCGTTCAAGATTCTTGGGAATGGAACAATAATGTAACGAATAGAGCAGTCCAAATGAACGTAATGATAAACGTTTGTATGCCAGAGCGCAAGGGTCAATGTGGTTGAAGGACTCCCAGTGCTCCTTTTGTAGCTCCCATGTCATCAACCTAAACATTGTACCTCCACAAGGGCTGCACCTGAGGCTCGAGGCTTTTGAACGTGGGGTGGCGCACGGACAGCACGGTTTTTTAGCGGCTGAGCCCCGCATGGCCCTGGCGTTCGCGCTTTTTGTTTGTTGCTGCACTAGCACAATATAAAATCCACCGTTGCTTAACCACTCGACACC
The DNA here is from genome assembly GCA_010015805.1 of Rhizodiscina lignyota. Taxonomy (NCBI): domain Eukaryota; kingdom Fungi; phylum Ascomycota; class Dothideomycetes; order Aulographales; family Rhizodiscinaceae; genus Rhizodiscina; species Rhizodiscina lignyota. The sequence continues at coordinate 2,008,906 of ML978121.1, read as the reverse complement.
AATTCAGCTTCTCTCCCCTTCTGCACCCACTACCGCCCATCCCTAAAACACATACTCCGCGGAACCTACGCCTCATTCACTCCAGCTCGAATTCCGCTCATCCATTTGCCTCCGGCATGACCGCATTGCCTGCCATCAACACCTCCATGGTAGGTGATGCAAGACAATGAACCACCCACAACGCGACCAGCTCTCCGCAAGCTCCACAACGCGGAGGGACGCGCAATCTGGTAATTCTCCACACGCTATGGATATCGACTCTGGCTCGTTCAGCAACATGGAGGAGATGGAAATTGTACGTATTGTTTTGCCGGTTCCTTTCCCCAGAGGTGGATTTCAGCTAACTCGTGTATTCAAGACTCCCAATTCGCCTAGGCTGCTGAATCCGCGCGCCGTTTCATTCATGCCTTCTAGTCCTTCCAGTGGCGATCTTGGTAGCGTTCCAAACATTGTCTCCAACTCCGACCCTACTTATCCTACGCAAGACAGTGACATGACCCAACCACTCACACCGAACCGATCACTTCCTTCACATGGCGCAACATCCGCCACTCATGCGCCAGAGGCGATGGCAGGCTTCTCCAGTCATAATTACGGCTACGGACAAGGCCCTGGTCTGAGCGATCTCACAGAGGAAGAGATGGAGGAGGCCATGTCTGGAAATTCCCATGTTCCGAGTCTTCAAGTTGCGCCAGGTCCTTCCCCCAGCACGGGGCCAACGCAGGCACCACCTCTATCGCCTTTCAGTTATCCTATCCCCGGCTCCTTTCCGATTACTCCGCCGAAAGGTTCAAACTCTCGTGGCTCTAGCGCACAAATCCAAGCCTTGGACCTGTCCAGTACATCTAGGCCAAATAGGCGCGGCCGCGCCCCACGTGGTCGCGGTTTCGTAGGGAGAGGAGGCCGTGCTCCGTTTCAAAGATTTCACAGGGAGCCCTCACATGACGAAGGAAGCTCATCGGCTTCTGGGCCTGCACATCAACACAGGAACCGCCATACTTCCAATGTAGCTGACACAACGAACCCAAATCATTGGGATATGGACTACGCGATGTCTATGATGGCTGGTGATGCTAAAGGCCACGCCTCTGAAAACTATCTGGACGACTGGAGATACGAGAAGGATGGCGTACGTCACTCACCCACTGACTCGCCAAATGCTATTCTCCGTGGAAGAGCACAAGCTACCATTAAATCAGCCCTGATAGTCAAAGAGAAGGTCCTATCTGGGGCGAACAGGGCAGTGTCCATCGCCTCTGCAACGCCACAATCTTCAGATTTCGACTTTTCCGAAGACGGTGACGAGGGAGAGGAGGATACACGATATCCAAGTTTTGACGACGTTGAGCATCTCGACCCAGATGCGATTCTACTCTACCAATTTGAGGCTTCGAATGGTGGTGGTAGTGACGTGTGGCCGGATATGCGTGATCCGAAGAAACTTCCGGCAAAGTACGTACCATTGGTTGCTTTGGCGCCTCCAAGTTTCGAAAAGAGGGCTCGTGGCATCCTCTCACTCTGGGGTCTCGAGAGAGCTCGCCGCGTCCTTCCTCACTGGATCGGTAACGAAAACGTTAAGAATTCGCGAGCAGATTATGCGAATAGGCTTCAAGAGCTCCAAGATGTGTGCAATCAAGAGTCCTCTTCCACCATTCTGGCCAAACCGGCTTCCTCTGGCTCTCCTCCGCAGTGTCCGGTGAGATCTGGTCGTGGATGGCCAGCGCAAAAAATGCCTGCGGAATTGTACGATCTCATCATCGGCTACTTACCACGAGACGAAATCAAAGCCATGAGACTCGCGTGCAAGGAGTTCGAGAAGCACGTGTCGCATGCGCTTTTCTCAACAGTTGTCGTTCCTTTCAACACCGAAATCTACGGCATGCTTGAAGTGGATTCTGAACCAGCCGCACCAATCAAGCGAGATGTCAAAGGCAAAGGCAAGGCTCGCGCATCTGATTTCGGCACAGTATGGAAGAACGCCAATTGCGACGACATCTATACTGGTCACGGCATCGATGTATATCGCGGCTTTGGTCCTCATATTCAGCGCTACGGCATGAGTTTTGAGGTGGATGAGGAGATATTGGCTCGACCGCCAAAAAAGACAACGATGGAACTTCATGATACCTATTGGGGCCACTTTCCATGGCCATATCAGAACTATAGGCGATTTGACCATGTTGCTAATTTGGAATCGGCCGCCGACGAAACCCCCAAAATGAAGCAAGCATTTTCATATTTGAAGAAGGTCAAGGAGCTCGCATTGTCGATCGATAGCGGACTGGGCTGGCTCAATGGTCCTGATCTGTCCATGCGCAGCCGCATCCTGAAAGGACCTTCTACTGTGTTTGGATCGTCGCATGCGATAGCAGACCGACAGATGCGGGCGAAGCGAGGATTGTGGAAAATGCTCGAGGATCTGCACAATGGCATGGCAGGAGCCTGCAATTTGCGACACGCGAAGCTCCGACACGTGGATTTTAAGTTCACAATCGCGGAATTCCAGGCTTTGGCGGAGGAACAGACCGCCAACGGATTGATGTCTCATGACGACATTAACTTCGTGAATGATAATCTGATCCGGGACGCGCACAGTGCAATCATGCCGCTGAAGGTCACTGCGCCTTCCACTTCATCTGCACTATCTAACAACCCGGACGAGTCCATGGCTAGTGTCATGGATGGTACTGGCGAGGATTTTGCCAAATCTGGCAAGCTTTCTATTGTCAATGGTGTTATCGTGCGTCATCGAGACAACAAGAAGCGTCCAACTGGTAAGGGTTCTCTTTCCAATTGGACAGAAGGTCACAACGAACCCGATTCATTCCTTGGAGACACCGAATCTCCGCTACAGCCCGGTCGCAGGGGTGCGCTTTACACGATAGAAGACATGTTTGAAGGACATCTTCTTAAGCGCCATGCCCTTGTGCCGAACGATCTTACGAAGCTTCAAAGGGAGTGGCTGCTGGAAACAGAGTGGGCACAGCGAGCTTTCCTCTCATCCTACATGGTTGCGATCATCGATAACCCCAAGACTTTCGAGAACGTCCACACTATCAACTTCTCGCGCATTTCCAGTCGATATCTGCACTCACTGTGTCGCGACGACTTTTGGAGCGCTTTGCCGAATCTTCATACAGTAATCATCAAGGTGATCGCTGACTGGCGCACTGTCGAAAAGGATCCTGCTGGCTTTGTCCACACGCCGATGGAATTCCCTTCAGAAGCTCTAAGGCCTTTCTATAAGCTTCTGCAGAACTTCCTAGCGCCAATGGAGAACATCAAGACTCTCCAAATTGGCTGGGCAAGTGGTGGAGAATATGCAGAAGGCGTGCATGCCAGGAATCGGCACCTGCTTCCGGCGCCCGTGCTTCCATCCGGCTTCATGGCTGATGGTCATCCTTCTCGCGAACGTCTGGAGGAGACCGTGATCGCCTTTCCTCATGTGGAACATTTAACCCTCGCGAATTGTTGGATCCCGCCTTTGGCATTCACTACGCTCGTAATGAAGCACGAGTCTGCCTGCCTCAATAAGCTGACGCTTGACTCCGTCTCGCTCAGCCCACTCGAACGAGCGAATGCTGGTCAGAACGCAAACAATCAAGGCGTGGCGCCACCTCCGCCACTAAACGCCCAACCTGTTGGACCTGGTGTGCTTCCTGCTATCCAGAATCAGAACCAAAACAACAACAATATTGGTGCTCAGCAGCCCTGGCAACTGCCCGCGCCGCCTCCGATTGCAAACCCCCTTGCTCCGACCCTAACCTGGCGCGGCCCGCATCGCTCTGGATCATGGCCGTATGTGCTCGACATTATCTCGCCTGGAAAGAACCTCGGCGACTATCCGTATACAACTTCCAATGCGGATAACGCCCGCATCGCAGCGTCCACACTCACCGAGATCGAGCTCATCTCCTGTGGCTACGCGCGCATCCAGTCGAGAAACTTTGACAACTCCTCGCTGGACAGTCCCGCGCCGCACGTCCTGGATCCGCACTTCCAAAAGCGCCGCGAGGCGCTGGCGAGCTGTGTTATGACTGTGAGCGATACGTATCTTGGCGAGATTGTGCAGTATATGCCGCAGCACGAGATCCGAGCGGCATCGACGGTGTGGAATGTCTGGCATGGTTGGCAGGATGTGGCGAAAGCGGATGAGGCTACGTTCGATGGCTTATTGCCTGGCGGTACTGGTCGAATTTCGGGTGTGATTAAGAGGAGCGATCGCGATGAGCTTGAGATGCCTTGAGAGGGCGTGTGAACATCAGTGTTGGCGGTGTGATTTCCTTTTCTACTTTCACTTCTTACACTCATTTCCCAGATACCTTGTCTGGTCCCTTTTTTGATTTCATTTTGTCTGCCTTTGACGGCAGCGTCCACTCTTTTGGCAGCATTCTGGATTTTGTAGCATAGCCTCGGGTGTTCGTGGTGGCCGACATTCAAAGGTTTCCTTGTATCTCGGGACCGTGGATTGGGGCATAGCGACACGCATCATGGGAATCGGTCTTGCGGTAATGGGAAACGAACGAACAGTACCATAGAATCAATGATACCCCTCACGGGAGATGAACTTGCGCACTTCGGCCATTTTCAATGTCATCCATTTGTAGTGATCACTCGTCCTATCGTTACAGTCTTTTTGCCCTATTCAAAGCTGCCTGAGCCACCTTGACTGGCGCATATGCGCCACGACATGAGCCACTCAACTCCCAAGAATCAGTCAGAGACATTCCCGCCAAAGTGCTTAGAAAGCGGCGCGCGTTCGGAAATCCTGTGACATTGATAAGTACGCCGTTCTTGCATCATAGGAAGTAGAAGAGACTTACCGCAATCTTACGCTCGATCTCCCGAACGCTACGATTGTCCAGCTCCACCGCAATGGCCTCCTTCTTCTCACGCGGCAGCATGACGAACCGCTCGCAAAGATCTCCATCGATGCATCCCTTTTCAGCGGCATAGTAGCTGCGATATGCCAAGTGGTCCCTTCCGGCAAGAGGCGGCTCCGCTTCATTCTTGCGCATCTCGCTTTGCAGCTGTTGGAAGAGTTCGACGTCCTCCCTACTCACGAACGGCACCAGAATGCCTAGCGTGCCCTGCAGTCCACTCCATAATACGACATCACGGCCACCAGGAACGAGGCTTGTCTTGTGGACGCTAGTCGGGATATCGTGGACACAGAAATGCACCATGAGCTCAACCCGATGTTCCGTACCCTGGAGGTACTCCCTCTGCATGGCCAGATGCGTGCTGCCCTCCTCATCCACGAGGTCGGACACAGCTTTCGGGCAACGAACGAACCAGATGTTGCCGAACTTGTCGCCAGCCGCAGCAGTATCGTAGTCGACCATGACGGGGGAGCAGGTATTCCAGCGAGCGATGCTGTCGTCACAGAACTTTACGATGCTGTTTTCCTGATACTTGTACACGCAGTACATGACGCTCTCCTGGATGTCTGCGCAGACAATTCGGAATCCTTGGGTTGCGAGACCGACGATGAGGTTGGGGACGACGTTCATGGCTTGCGTTTTGCGGAGGAGCTGCTTCACACCAAAGTCGTAGATGCGCAGGTCTCGGCCCATGCCTACAAGAAGACGGCCTTGGAAGGCCTGGAGGACGCGAGGCGGAGCCTCCGTTTTTGACTTGTGCATCCACTCAAGCTTACGGCCTTCGTCTACGAAGCGGAACAGATGGATGTAGCCGCCTTTGTCGGATGGAGGGGAGGCGGTCATTTGCACGCCGGTACCGACGACCAAAAAGGCCTCTTCGTCCTTGGAAGCGAAGGTGACGGTGCCAACGCTAATGGCAGCTTCGTTGGGCTCGAAATGTTCAGTGAACAAGGGCGCTTTTGTCTCCGTGGTAGGATCTGTGATCTGTATGAAAGGATCAACAACCTCCACGCAAGACGCCCAGTGACCCTTTCCTCGAGGATAGCCGAAGGTTTCGGGTGGCAGAACATTTGCATCGCCATTCACCACGTTCGGACCGGACAAGAGCTTCGTGCGGGTGTCTTGAGCCATAGTGTTGTTGTCAGCTTCGATGACGTAAAAGAGAGGCAGATGCGGATGTTTCACAAAGTGACGAGGCGTGTATGTAAGCGGTATAGATTCATGGAGAAGGTTGCTCGTGAGACTCTCGACCGTGAGGATGCTGTCACAAGAGTCAGTTTTGCCGTACACTACATGATGAAGTCGATGAACCCATGATTGAGAGGCATGGCAGATCAGTAGGAACAATTGGAATAGAAAGCAATCCTCATCAAAGATCAGAGATTTGAAGATTTTTCATCAGGCAACGCGCAAGATTCAAGAAATCATAGCAGTGGCTTACCGAAGACTGTCTCCAGTGATGGCCACTATGCCCTCCGGAATTGCACTCATGCGAAGATTCCATCCCCATTCAAGCTGTCGGTAATTCAAAGGGGTCAACTTGAAGACATGCGTTTCGCGCTCTGCATAACCGAGCCAGGGCTGAGAGCTCAACGCCAGTATAGCAGGTTGGCCATTTGCGGACACTTGGGAGAGTTTCACTGGTTGTGGTCCAAGGAATCTCGTGCGAGTGTCTGAGAGATCGCCAGTGACTTCGTCGATCATGACTCTGAGGTAGACACCTGAGTGGAGACCGATGTGAAGAAACAGAGTTTGCCCGCCAGACGAAGTGTCTGCCATGGGCATAATGTGCAAGGCAGATGGCACAGCTGTCAGGGCCTGCACGGATTTGTCCTCGAGGCAGTTCTCAGGATCCACGCTGAATATCCGCACGGTGGAATCAGCGCATCCCACGGCGAGGAATTCGCTTCGAATGCGACCGGGAGGGACTTCACCCAAGCTCAAGCAAGTGACCGTCGCAGCCATCTCTCGTCTTTCCTGATACTCCGCTAGGTTACCCTCGTTGTCCACCTCAAAGTAGACAACCTCGCCGGAACTGAGCGCTATCGCGACCTGATGCTCATTCGTAGTTGCCGCAACAATCGTACGATGTTGGGGAGCTCCCCACTCGTTCACTTTGCCATCAGGTAGAATGTGTCTGATGCCCCTGGGATGGACTTGCAGCAGAGCATCGTCGCCCAGCAACTGAACTGCTAATGTCGGGACAGATGTAAGGAATCCTGTATCTGTGACTTCCTCGATATTGGCGCCTAAACTGAGGACGAAAGTTTGATTGTTCGAAATTGTCAGAATAATGTACGAGTCGTAGGGGTCGCTTCGCGCCTTCTTCGTGGTCCACACGGCTTGTGCCACGCCAGGCAATGCGGATTCGGCGAACTCGTCGACCCCCAAACCATGCTTTAGCATGTTGAAATTGCTTCTGGCACCAGTACCCGAGATCGTGTATATTTGCGGGGCATCCTCATGTAAGAGGTTGGCAACCTTGCAGTCTGTGACAGGGTTCATCGAGTCAATTGTCGAAGAATGAAAGATATTTCCACGTGGACCGGGACGGAAGTAGACAGGCTCGTGGGGCTCTCTGGGATCCACTGGGAAATCATCGCTGGTATACGTATCCTCGGGGCCCTCTGAAAGATCTTCGAACGCGTAGAAGAGCTGTTTACCAGTCTCAGTGGCTACAAAGAGAAAGCCGCTCCGTAAGATCACGATACTTGTCGCAACAGGAACAGTTTCGAAGTATTTGATCGTCAAACACCTAATCTCGCCCGTTGACTTTTCGTTCTCATCCTTGACCATCTGGAGTTTCACTTTGAAGAGATCTCCGTCTTCGGTCTGAACCAGGAAGAAGAAATCATCGCGCATCTTGTGCATTAGGCCGGCGACGATATAGCGTTTCCGACCAGGGTCCTCAGTCGCACCTTGGCGTCGAGGAATATCGACACGTAAAGGGTCTTGATTCGAGTGGCGATATGTGATGCTTTCTTCACCGCACACTAGAACGCCGCTCGGTCCGTCGCTGCCTCCTGGCACTTGGAGCAACATATTCGCTGTCCGATCGACGACATCTGTCCACTTGCGCACGACGTGGTTAAGTCCAAGGTCGAGCTCATAGTAGACCAGTTGCTTCTCCACTTCCAGATATGCTTGGCCCGTCGGATCTTGCTCCGACTCACTGTAGTCGACTTCCAAAGCTGCGAATATCGGGTTCTCGTAGCCAACATCGAGCCCGACCAGAGCAAAGACTAGCGTTTGTGGCTTGTGGGCTTCCAGTGGAGAGGATATGGTGAGCTCAGCTTGCGCATTTCTGTTGAGCACATAGACGATCTTGTTCTTCTCCACCGACGCCATCATGCAGGCTCTACCCTTTGGATCCGTCGCCAAATATTGACCGGGAACAACCCGCCGTATTCCTGACTTTCCAAATGTCTCGAGATGCACACGCTTGAAGGTATTCTTTTCGGGTTTGTATTCGAGGATGGTGATGCGGCCGGAGTCGGAACCTACGATGAGGAAATCTATGTCTACATTAGACGTAGTATCATCCATAACAAAGTAGCCGTAGCTAGCAGCACGAACAAGCCTTCGCCATCCGCTCGGTCTGGTCGTGCTGCTAGGCGCGCTTTTCAAAAATCACTAACGGAGCTCTTCAAGAGCAAGAGTGTGTTCGACGTACCTTTAGCTGTTCCCGACAGGCGGAAAGCGGAGAGGGTTCGAATGATGCCGAAGACATTTCGCGACAGAGCGGGATTGAAGCTGCCTAGAGTGGAGCCCGGCCGGTAGAGCGTCAGATATGAGCCACAAGCAGTTATGAGTTGCTGCTCTTTCGTGCCAGAGAATTGTCCTTGCACTGCCTGGGTGATTGCGGTCGGAGGTTTGATTGTGAGCGAGTACATAAACATCGAGGAGGTCGTCGCCATGCTGGGCTGCTTGCCCGGCGGCGCCGGGGCTTCGAAAACTTTGCTAGCAGATCAGGTAGGAGAAGTTGCGAAGAAGGCGCTCGAGTTGAACGAGATATTCTTCAGGTGGAGAGATGTGTGGTGTTTTGGTGGAGGTGTTGTGTGAAGCTTGAATTTAGAGCTCCACAACTTTTCAGGTAGTGGAGCTTGCCGTGGCGGGGGCTCCTGATTGGCCCACTACACTTCTTCACTCCATCACGTTAGACGGCCTAAGGACGCTCTCCACTGCTTCAAAGAAGCCAACGCTCGCCGCAATGTCTTCCGGATACACGTGCCGGAGATGTCTGGTAGCTCTGCGAAGGAGCTCGAGCTTCAATCGCTCGCTCGGCCACCTTTCTCTCCCTTCGTGCCGCAGCAATAGTCTTCGCTCGCTGAACTCGAAAATTGCGAGAGCCTCTATATCCACCAGGAGACCACTCTCTTCTCCTCAAGAAGTCGATCTTAACAAAGAGCCTTATGTCGAGCCTAGAAGCCCACCGGGCTTCTCAGAAACCGAGTTTCCTACCGACCACCGACGAGTTATCCTCGAACAGAACAACCTATTTCATCCGTTCTCGAAATCCCCCATCCCCGAAATCCGGAAACGGGCAGCTTTCATGAAACAGCATGCGTACTGCCCGCACCCAGATCACCGCCAAACCCGTCTCCCTACCGCGCCGGATGACCCAGAAGCTAAGAAGCCGACAACGGGAGGAGCTGCGCCAGCTCACGTCCGCTTTGAGTGTCCAGATTGTGGCATACCAGTATACTGCTGTGAGGACCATTGGGCAGACGACTACGAGTCACATGTGCAGGTCTGTCATACACTGCGGGAGGCCAACGAAGACGACCATGACCTGCGGTCCGGTCGTCTTTTCAGCGAATTCGAATATCCCGGCCCGCAATTCTCTGAAGCACAGATCAACATGACGAATTGGGACACCCTACTTTATACAAGAGAATTCTCTGCGATCGACGACGATCGAAGGATGCGCCAGGTGACAAGGCTGCTCACCTACCCTGTGACTATAGCCAGTGTGATCCATGAACTCAGCCCGTACAATATCAACAAAGGTGGACGTTTGACTACCGAAGGCCTCAGAAGCATGAGCGGTACGTTCTCTCCCCCACTTCTTCTATGAAGCTCAGCTAATGCCTCACATTCCAGCCCTCCGCTATACTCTACATCCTCCCAAGTCAGGCGCCGGCAAAGACATTAAGAATCTCAAGCCAACCGCGCCGGCTGTGCGCCTCTTCATTCTCGGTGCGCGCGCAGAGTCCAGTCTCCCACGCGACGTCTGGATCCAGCTCGCACACATGTACAACGACGTGTCCTTCCACCTCATCTTTATCGGGCCCGAGTCAATGCTAAACCGCGACCACGAGTTTCCACTACCAGACCGCACACCCGAAAATCCGTTTGGAGCCATCATTGAGGATCGGTTGGGTCACCAGATGAAGATTAGCACGTTTGTGGAGTACTACCACACGATGCATCAGAGTGGCATCTTCGCGCCGTTCGACCCCTACTTCGACTGCTTTGTCCTGTTCCATCCCGGGTTGGGGCATCCGGCGAGCGAGTTTGAGTGGGCCGAGACAATCCCGATGCTGTTAGAGACGAAAGTACCTATCATTGCGACGGGATACACTGAGTGGGATATGTATAGGGACCTCAACTGGGTCCAAAACAAGGTTGGTGGAGAGGTGGACTTGCTGCTGGAACCAGGCGAGAATCGGTTCAGAAGTTTGCGGTGGGATCTAAATGATCTAGATCCTGGCGATGTGAGTGCAGGTAACTGGGGTGTGTGGGCCTTTAGAGGAAAGAGATATGAGGCACAGAGAAAGTACGAAGAGGATGAGGCCAAATCATAGACAGACAGCCTTGCGATAGGCTGTTGAATGTAATTTTATGTACAGGAATAGAAGGGTCCGTCTCACTCAACAAATACATTGGCTTCCTGCGCACAAATGTATGTTGAATGAAGTTGTTCATAATTCAGTTCGATACTTCAGCGTAATTGGATTTGACTGAACAATCTCCTCCGCGATCTCGCATATTTTACAACCCAAAATGCCAGTCAATGTGGTTCTTCATATCTCGGGCGATATACCAGTGGAACTTCGTCGTCGGTTGAATGAAGTTCATCCACAGGTAATGGCTTCCATGCTTGTCGGTCACGCAATCCTTCCAGATCGCATCGCCCATGCCGTCACAATAGACCGTGGTGGCGTCTGGCGCAGTGAATCCGTGCAGAGATGCCGTACTGACCACGTACTCCATGTACTTGAACGCATCATAGTAGATGATCTTATCGCCAAACTGCTTCAGCTCGGATTCAATAGCGTCGTTGGCGTTCTGGATCACCTCGCCCCAGGTCGAGACGCAGTCGGTGTTCGTATTACAGAGATACTTTTTCGTGACTGGCGCGATGTGCTTTGGGTAGATGTTCGCGACGAAGACGTAGGGCGCACCGAGGTCGAACAGGCGACCAACTTGCTCGGCGATCTTGGACGAAATGTTACCAGCGAAGTTCGTGTTCTGCGGATCGCCTAGCCAAAAGCTACAAGAATGTTAGATATACCCTTGCAACAAGTGAGACAGGCTTTACGTACGCGTCGGTGTGCTCAGACAGATCGTTCTCGCCGACCCAGACAAACCCCAACGACGACTTGATATCCTTCGCGCCGGCATTCGTGTAGTTGGTAATCTGTTGCTTCACAGATTGGGCACCAGCAGGTGAAGTTCTATACGCCTCATCGATCGTTGCTCCATACTTCGATCCGCCACAGCAGCCGCCGAAGGCGTAGTCGTCGAGCGTCATCCCAAGCATCTTAGCAAGGTAAGTCACCGCCACCGGTCCATTTGTCCAAGTGTCGTATCCATAGACGGAGGCTGGGTCACCAGTGACCCCATGCGCGTAAGACCCGCTGCCGTTGTCGCTCAGTTCGTCGCCAAAGGCAACGATGTTGCCGAAGGGGTACGAGCTCTTCTTGCTCAACATCGAACGCCGATCAACGGTCAGCGCAGCTGCGAAGGACACGAGTCCGAGAATCGTAGGAATGGACAACATTTTGGTGACTGAATGAAGAGAAAGAGCGACGTGAAAAAGAGTGTAGCTGAGAACTGAAGGGCATAGAAGGATCGACTATTGATCCGGCCCAGCCAGCAGCATCAGTCAAAGTGAATGAGCGAAAGACAGTAGAAACGTACGAATAGAAAGGTGAGAGATGTAATTTTCATTTTGATGAAGTTGGGCGGTGCAAGTGCAAGCGTGGAGGGCGTCATTTGCACCTCGCGTTCCTTCCGATTTCGTATTTAATCTTAATGTCTACATAGCGCTGCCTTAGATTCGTCTCTGTAGGCGCCGTGTAACTTTTCTCTTCATATTACAGTATATGCCTTCCTCGGCAAGATTGTTAACAAGAGAAAATTGAAGATAGTCGTTACAAGCCCCCAGAAAGAAATGCCACCACGTGGGAACAATATTTAACCAACGACAGTTCGGTTCGGAAACGATTTGTCGCCAGGTCGAGATGCGTGCATGGATGCCATGGGAAAAAGGAAATTAGCAACGGGAGTGGCTTGCAGCAGCGGTTTCGAAGCATACACCCCTGCTCATACCTGTTACCACTATGTACTCCGTATAATGTATGAGTTATTTCTAGAGTCTCGATTCTGCTGCTTTGCTGGCACGTCAATTGGAGGGCCCAGCGACTCAAGAGTAACATTCGGCTGCTTAACGTCTGGCTGCGTGGAGAATGGAGAGATCTCATCCAGGCTCTTGACACGGCCGAGGAGGAACTCAAACGCGCGATACGCTGCGGAGGGTTGGAATCTAAAAGGTTTATGAGCATGATGTGATGCGGTAACTGGATCTTCACTTGGTACGTACTGTGGAATCATGTGCCCGGATAATGTCACTTCCAAGAAAGTGAGGCCTCGCTCAGTAACGAAGCGACCATATTCGCCAGCGCCAGCCCATGATTCCTGCGCCCCTTCCAAATGATATGGTACATAGAATGGTGTGGCAGGTGGAGAGCTGAAGCCTTGCTTCCCATTCCAAGTAAGGTTTTGCAATGTCAGTAGAGTGCCGTTCGCCATCAAAACCATATCGAGCAGACCATGCCCGATGACCACGTTATTTGTCTTCTCAGCAACACGTTTGATCGGGCCATCCGGTGCTCCCGATGGAGGTGAGTCGTCATCATGGGGAAATACACTAATAGCAGAGCAGAGATCCCAACTGGTGTTCTGCGGCACATGTAGAGCCGTTTTCACGGCGGACATGTTAAAATACGGATTTGGATATCCCGGAGGCAGATACATATTCGAGTACGGGAAGCCCAGGACATCCCACAGCAGTGGGCACAGCTGACTGACTTGATAGATGTTGAAACACGGATTGATGAGAAAGATGGCTTCGATCACCTGCGAAAATCAGATATTTGTGTTTTGGATCGAGCCGAAACTAAGGGAGAAGATACGTACCGTATTGAAGATTTCACAGCCTGGGAGAAATTCCGTTTGATTTGCATTGAGACCCGGATCTCCTGGGAGAGGACCTTCAGGTGGAAAAGTCATTCCAACCTTCATGTAGTCATCGTATCCACACGCGGCGCTGGTGTTACGTAGGTAAGCCATGAAGGTCTCGTTCAATGGCAGCCTGAAGCGGTCAGCACCTCGGCATTATGGAAAGCGGTGCCAGGTCATTGTTACACGTGGTAATTGTACTCTATAAAAGCTAAAGTCGGTACCTCGTTGGCAATAACACTGTCTCTGCTACAGGTTAGAAGGACACCGGGAACACATCGTCATAGTGACTTACCCAACGGTTGCGTCGAATATCATAATGCCATTTACATCGAAATATTGAGTGTTGTTCTGCTGAATCATAGCGTCCGCAATATATGGCACATACGCCTTGGGAGTATCAGTAATCATTCGAGTCATGTAAGGAGGATCTAAGGCATACGCCTGCGTAAGATTCTCCAGTGATGTAGACCTTGCGTCCATGGAGGTCAAACGTATCCATGAAGTTCCGCCAGAATGGCAGGAACTGTTTGCCTACATCAATTTCTCCAGTTGCGTTCGGCATCCCTTGGTCGTAACCCGTTCCAACAGGCTGGTCAATCCATACCTATAAATGGTCAGTACCTTTGACAGGTATGAGAGTGTGGTTGAGTATAGATCACCTACCATATTGCTGAGGTTTGCTGTTCGCTGTTAGCATTTCAAGCAAAGCGAAGGAGCAGCGGTGATTATCTTACTCCAGGCATACTGGTTGGGTACGGGCTGAAATGTTCCCGAAAGCCAAGTCACAGGTCCATTCTCCTTGAAGAAGCCATCCAAAGAGGAGCAACCAGGCCCTCCATTCAGCCAAATAACAATTTCGTCGTTTGCCGCGGTATTGGTCGTAGGCACAAACCAGAAGAATAGCTCCTTCCCAGTATTGTCAACGGGGAGAAGGCCAGCGTAGGATTCCCCAATGTCAAAAGAAACATTCGGAAGATTAGCGCCATCCACAGCAAAACGCTGGGTCTTGTTGGTCAAGTATTGTGGTGTAGCTCTGGTCTGGAAGTGGCTTGGGAAGCTTTCCGGTGCATCAATACTTCTATATGTCCGCTGATTCTTGATGTGATTGTATTTCTGAACTCGTTTCTGAGGAGATGCAAACACGTGATGAAGGAGAAGGAGGGACAGGAAAGTGAAGACCATAGAAACAGCGTGTTTCATCTTGCAAAGAATGCCTAGCTCACACGTGACGAAAGCTTGCAAGCAGAGACGAACGAGCTAGAGGTAAGGAAACATGCAGCTAAGCCGTTCTTAAGGAATGCGCCAGAGCACGCTTCCTTTGTCTCATCAGGGAGGGGAACCGGAGCACAAAGCGCCCATGATATTGCATTGCCGCTCCGGGAGCTTGCATATCGATGTACCGCGGTCGAGGGTGAGCCGCAATACATGGTATACAATATATTTAGTAGAGATACAGGGCCGAACTTCACTTTCATTGCCCAAGCAATAGATATGAGGAATCAGGGGCGGAGTGCATATTGAGGGACGGGGAGTAAGCCTGGTAATGTCATCGATTGCTGGCCTCATACTCCAAAAGAGAAGGCCACAGTAGATCATGAGCGGAATAGCGCCGAAGCTTGCAAAGTGCCAGTTTCAAATCCAATGGATAAAGGCCATTTGCATTGCAATGCCACTTTGTGGAAAGCTGACCTGCCAGACAGGGCGTAGTCGCAAAGACCCAGCTTACGAAGGTACATTTGGGATCCTATTCTAACCCCGAAGTAGACTAGCGACTGCCGTTAACCTCGCCTTGGCAACTTTAAACATGCAACGTACCTCCGTACTCCGTGACCGGGGCAGTGTGACGCCAGTTTGTGCCTTGCATTGACCGTCGAACATTCGATACTGTACATACTGCCAGCCGTTCGCGCCACAGAGTAAGCTTATTATGGACCAACAAGCTTCTCAAGCAAAGCGCGTTTCAACCTCCGGCACTTCGTCCAATCGTGCGAGTACCGCCAAAAGATCCTCCACCAACGTACCGAAAGCGCCTACTTCGTTGGATCCCAATGCCATCATTGCGAACCATGCGGTGTTAACCGGTATTCATACAATCAGCGTGGCCGCTGGGACTGTAATCCACCCCCACGCTAGGATAATATCTACCTATTCTGCGGTTGATATCGGCCCAGGCTGTATAGTTTCCGAGAAAGCCGTCATTGGACTGTCAGATCTATCTCAGGACGACCCAGAAGGAGATCTCGAGCTGCCGGAGATAATCAAAATTGGTCAAAATGTTAACATCGAATCTGGCACAATCGTTGAGGCTGCTGAGATTGGTGAAAATACTCTCATCGATGTTGACGTGAAGCTAGGAGCAGGATCAGTAATCGGAAAGGTAACAATATCCTAAGTTATATGAAGTTTCAGAACAACGAGTCTGACTTTGTTGCAGAATTGCACAATAAGTGCATGTTCGGTGGTGCCGCCAGGGGAAACTGTCCCTGACTACACGGTCATCTATGGTAACAACCAGCGCAGACTGAACAAATCTCTACAGAGCACGCCGGTCATTCTCGACATCAAATCAAAGGGACACGAGAAGCAACTCAATGTCCTTCAACGTTTGGTTCCAAGCAATTTGGCAAAATGGCAATAGGGTGGGCATTATCTGCAGGCTTAAGTCATCGAGCCTCATTCGAGAAATCATCAATGTGAAACCTTACAGCGCTTCCTTTTTGCCCTTTCAATGGTAAGATCCTCTCAATGCATCTCTTTCAGCTTTAGGACTTCAAGCAGCATTACTGTGCTGTGCCTTCCTTCTTCCGCCTTCAGCTACGAGCTAGTCTCTCAGTCTTGCATATGTCTCTAACAGCTTACTAATGGTGATTTCGATTCACCAATTCGCCTACTGTAATTGCCAAAAGTCTTCTTCAATCTCGAGAATGCATAGCTTCAATTTCATAATATCGAGATGTATTTCTCCTGTGTCCGCTCTGATTTCCTCTAAGCGAGTTCGCGCTAACATTTGGTTTTCAGTAATCGAGCTTCGAGGCAGTACGAGCGCAACAATATCATTAATCTAGCCGTCATAGCGGGGTGAATTTTCTCCGCTACCCAATTTCAGCCTCGGAGACGCAGCATTGAATGGATACATCCGGCAGGGCCAGGGTCGGCATGTGGCTGACCGAGAAAAATTGTGGAGAGACGAAGTTCGAACCATCTTCAGTACAAGTCACTAAAGAGGCAGCCTACTCGGAAAAGAAGAGTGGTGGAAGCCCAACAGCGGTAGCGATACAGTCCAGCTTCATAGGAGATGCTCAGCTATTTCTGTAGCTGAAAGTCTGTGGTCTTCTCGTGGTTATTGAGAGCATGTGAACATACGTGAGGTCAACTTTAAGCTGCGAGCAAGCATGTGCGTCAATATGCACGTCCGGGGCAGAGGCGGCCGCAGTCCAAATAGTCCAATGATAGGAATTGGAATTCACGTTGTCAAATCTCCCGTCCACCAAGGCGACTTTGGCAAGTGTCCCAAACATATTCTGTGTTGGCCTGGCGCAAATAGGATTGCCCACGCGGTGACTCAGCCTTTTGTAAGCAGGGCGCTTGCAGACTCGAGCAACTCTCAGAAGCGAGACAAGGAAAGGGAGATTCCAGCTTCATGTCAATGGGCATACCAAGCTTGATACAAGAAACTGTACCATTTGCAGGTGTAGCGTTCTATGCGGACCCTCGGCGGAAGATCGTAAAAATGATCGGGAACACCGAATGGCAAACACGCAAGCTGAGCCCTAACGGGATGTGCGGAGGGATGACGTTAGTTATCTGCACCCTTTTCTTAAAGCCTTCAGCCACACGACTTTTGCCGCGGTCCATGCGAGGGCGTTCATTGCTCCATTTCGACACGTTGAGTTTGTAGTCCATTTCGACCGCGGTGCACAGCTTCACTCGGCCGCAGCTGCTCGCGTCAAGCCATGGAAGTTGCCTGTCTCGCGCATCCGGATGCTCTTTCTGTGCTACCCACAACTACCGTCCTAGCCGACAATGCAGTCGCGCAGGCCGTTGCTCCTTCCATAGTACAGCTCCTGCTAGCATCAGTAGCAAGATATCAGGCTGGCCTCCGCGACCTTTTTGAAATCTGTCCGAGCCCGACTCCCGACCAGCTTGCATGCTCCTGCAAGGCTAAGTATATAATCGCTACTTGCCCTTTGTACTTTCCTCTCAGTCATCAGTCGGAGGCTCTGCTCGATTCCAGCTTCTGTAGCCTCAATTGCTTCTCAATTCAAGCAACTCACTCAATCTCCGTAGCAGCAGCAACGATGTCGGAAGAAATTCCTGGGCCGCCTGGCCTTCCATTTGTTGGCAACGTCTTCGATATTGACCCGAACAATACAATCAACTCGTTCAGCCATCTCGCCGACAAATACGGCCCCATTTTCAAACTCAGTGTCGGCGGACAGTGGAGATACTTCGTCGCGGGCTTTGAGCCGTTCAGCGAGCTCACCGACGACAAACGTTTTCGAAAAGGCATTGCACCGGCTCTGAAGCAGGTCAGGAATGGCGCAGGATCCGGTCTCTTCACGGCATTCCACGGGGAGCACGACTGGGAGATTGCTCATCGAACTCTGCTGCCCGCGTTTGGGCCTCTTCCGATTCAAAACATGTTCGATGAAATGTACGACATTGCTAGCCAGGTATGTAAACCTATGATTCCATTGAAGAGCAGCTGCTAAACACAGGCGCAGCTCATCCTCAAGTGGGCCAGGAATGGGCCAGGGACGCCTATCAGCGTCACAGACGATTTCACCAGGCTCACGTTGGATTCAATTGCGATATGCGCACTGGACACTCGATTCAATTCGTTCGGTGAGTTCTGCAGCTGTGTAATTCAGGACCTCAAACTAAGCTAACGTGCAATGTCTACTTCAGCTCGTACGGAACAGCACCCGTTTGTGAAGGCCATGGTTGACTTCCTGGTGGAGTCCGGAAATAGGCAGAATCGTCCAGCTGTGGCACAAATGTTCTATCGGGAGGCTAACAAAAAGTACAATGATGATATCAACCTCATGCATTCAGTGGCGCAGGAAGTGCTCGACCGTCGCCGGAAGAACCCATCGGACAAGAAGGACCTGCTTAACGCCATGGTCATTGGCAAAGATCCCAAGACTGGAGAGCAATTGTCCGATGAGAACATCATGAACAACATGATCACCTTTTTAATCGCCGGACATGAAACGACCGCCGGAATGCTCTCTTTCACTACATACTACTTACTGAAGAACCCGTCAGCGTACCGCAGGGCTCAACAAGAAGTTGATAGCGTTGTCGGTACGGGACCTGTCAAATATGAGCACACGAAAAAGCTCCCGTTCATTGAGGCCTGCCTCCGAGAGACGCTCCGTCTTGAGCCCACAGCACCTGGATTTTCTCGAGAACCCTCGCAAGGTCACGACGAGACGCTCTGTGGAGGCAAATATCTCATTCCCGATGGCTCCAAAGTCTTTTGTCTGCTGCAAAAGATCCAACGTGATCCGGCAGTGTTTGGCGAGGATGCAGATGAGTTTAAGCCTGAGCGCATGCTCGACGAAAACTTCCAAAAGTTGCCGGGTTCATCGTGGAAGGTAAGCTCTATTTCCTTTCTGCGATGCCTGTAGAATGCGGCACGTTTTCTGTGCATTTGAACATTTGCTGACAGGTATCTAGCCCTTCGGCACCGGTCCACGAGGCTGCATTGGAAGGCCCTTTGCTTGGCAGGAAGGTGTGCTTGCACTCGCAATGATCCTGCAAAATTTCGAGTTGCGATTGGCCGATCCAGGTTACCAGCTGCACATCAAGCAGACACTCACGGTCAAGCCTGCTGACCTCTACATGTATGCCACGCCCAGAGGTGATCATACTGGAAGCCAGCTTGAAAGACGATTGTACGGAGGTGCCTTCTCAGAACGCGCGACTGACCACAAAGTTGAGGCAACATCCACACAGAAGTCTGGCACGCCGATTACTATCCTCTTCGGAAGTAATACTGGCACGTGCGAGGGCCTTGCTCAAACTTTGGCTAGCAGGGCTGGTGCACGTGGATTCGCCCCTTCTGTTGCTACATTGGATTCTGCTGTCGACAAGTTGCCTACTGATCGGCCAGTAATCATCCTCACAGCAAGCTTCGAAGGTGAGCCTGCCGACAACGCAGCTCAGTTTGTTGAGTGGATCGGTCATGCGGATTCATTCAAGGGTGTCAAGTATGCTGTCTTCGGATGCGGCCATCACGATTGGGTATCAACATTTCACAAAATCCCCAAGTACATCGACAAGACCCTACAAGACAAAAGCGCTACAAGGCTGACAGAACGTGGGGAGAGTGATGTGGCCCTTGGTGGTGTGTTCGACGACTTCGATGCCTGGATCGATGAGAAATTGTGGCCTAGCCTCGGCTCTCAAGATACGTCTGTCTCTGACGAGTTGAATGGCCTGAACGTGGAGATTAGCCCGCCAACTAGAATCTCTGCCCTGAAGCACAGCGTCTCGGAGGCGGTCGTTGAGAGCACCGCCGAACTGTCTAAAACTGGTGGACGTGACGCTCGTTCGGCTACGTTCCGACTTCCCACTGGAACAAGCTACACGGCAGGTGACTATCTGAACGTTCTGCCTTTGAATACTCCGCAGGTAGTAAAACGTGTCCTAAAGAGATTTGGATTTGCCTGGGTAAGTGAATGTCCACCAGAGTAGAGGGGCTTGAAGAACATTAAGTATGGAAAGCTGACACGAAGTGCAGGACACTGAAATTACCATTAAGGAAGGCTCCCACACCGCTTTACCCGTGGGCCAAACCTCCCCAGTAGCCCTCGTTCTGAGCTCCTATGTAGAATTGGGCTCTCCGGCCTCGAAAAAGAATATGCTGGCCATGACGCATCTCACTGAAGACGATGCAACTAAGAAAGCCCTCGAGGGACTTGCCACCAACTCTGCCGATAGCAAGCTCTCCGTGCTCGACATTCTCGAGATGCACCCGCTCATCCAGTGCCCATTTGGCTTATTCCTGTCACTTTTACCGTACATGCGTATCCGCCAGTACTCCATCTCATCGTCCCCGCTCGTAGATCCTAGTCTGGCAAGCATCACGTACCAAGTCCTTGACGTGCCAATGGCTGGCGCGAAGGACAAGCACTTCCTCGGCGTCACGACGAATTACCTGAAGCGCTTGGAACCTGGCCAGAAGGCCCAGATCGCTATCAAGAAGAGCCATTACAGCTTCCATCTGCCCTCCGACCCCCAGCGCCCCATCGTCATGGTGTGTGCTGGTACTGGGATCGCCCCATTCCACGCGTTTGTGGAAGAGCGAGCGGAGAAGATTAAGGGGGGCCAGAAGCTTGGTCGCGCACTGCTCTTCATCGGTTGTAGAGATCCGGAGCACGACTTGCTGTACGCGGATCAGCTCGCTGAATGGGAGAAGCTCGGTGCGGTCGAAGTATTCTACGCTTTCTCACGCAAGCCCGAGGATAGCAAGGGCAGCAAGTACGCGCAGGACAGAGTGTACTCGGAGAAAGATAACGTGTTTGAGGTCTTTAGCAATAATGCCAAGGTCTTCATCTGCGGGTCCAGCAGGCTCGGAACTGGTGTGAAGGAAGTGAGCAAGCGGCTCTATGCTGAGAAGCTAAAGGAGAAGGGCGAGAACAAGTCCGAGGAAGAAATTGAGGAGTGGTTCAAGAACCTCAAGGTTCAGGAACGCTGGACCAGCGACGTCTTTGACTGAAAGTCTGGAATTCATGTTCTTCGAGGGCGAATCAAACACTCATTCAAAGCCCACAAGCTGGAACAGGCAACAGTGGATCAAAAGCTTGGCATGTTATTGCTCAAATGAACTACTTTTACTTTTCTGTTTTGGAACAAATGAAAGTGATCTGGAAGCAAACCAGAAATCCCGCTCGTCGATTTCTGCATCCTAAAGGTGATATCCATGACTCTTGAATTATTAAAACTTTTACAGCCGAATGTAAAGCTGCCATGATCCCTGCAAAGACTTCGCAATACACAAATGAAACCGCAGAATGAAACTTGGACCAGGGAAAGTGTTTCTGAAAGGCCGGTTCCATGCCTGTTGAGAGTATTAGGCACCTCGATACCTTCTGCTGTCGTCGATAAGTTCGCACAAAGCAGCTCCGGAGGTTTCGTCAATTTCTTGTCCGTCTCTGCCGATGAGGACGGGAGCGCCTTCGTTACACAAATTTTTCAAGTGGCCGACCTTGCTGAAACGTGTTTCCGCAATCGTGATCCAACGAATATAGAAAGGGGGAGAACAGGGCCAAAGGAGTGTTTTTACCCAAGGTGGGTCGGGTGCCGTGCCGGGAAGAGATTCCATACGGGCCTTTGCATCTCAGCGGTCGCTCCAAAGAACATAGAAGTAAAATAGAACATACATATCCTTGAAATGCCATGCTCTTGTTAACCGAAAACATGAGAATGACGTTTCGACACCTTTTGAACGCCTCGGTGAAAACCTCCTGATTCAACAACTGGGTTGCCCAAATACCGTCCCGTTGGGAAATTTCGACGTTGTCATGATTCCATGATTTGATCATGAAGTATCTCGTGCCTGCAAATGAACATGCACCGAGGTGCTACGTCGTTAATTTCGCCATTTCCTTGAGGAGCCTGGCCATGTGGTAAAAATGAAATGATATTTAATAGTAATTATGAGGATAGTAAGACCAGCAGTACTTGCCTTGTTGCGGATGTCCGTGTCTGTTGTCTCGAGAAGCGTGATTTGAGCACCCACCACGAGCACTAATCGAACGGCCTCGGCTGAAGCTTCGCTCCGGTCTAGGATGATACGAGTTCACGCCTGCTCTGTCGCGGTCGTCACGGGCGTGCCTTTCGCGAGCTAGCACGGGTTCATGGCTGCCACGAGAACGCTCTCTGGACACCAGAGGACCATGCGAGTTTCGGGGAGCCTTAGGCACACGATGCGAGATAGGACTACCACTGCGCGCACGGTCTTGTGCTCGCTGACGGTTGATCGGCGGGCGGTGGACATCGATATCATCATCGAAGCGGCGAGTGTGAAGATCATGATCACTGCGTTTAAACTCCGTAAGATTCGCTCTCTCATGATATAAAGCAGACTCACCTCGGAAGATCTCTTGAAACAACCGTCTTGGAGCTTGGGGTAGACAAATTTGTTGCAGTCGACTTAGATGTGTCTATACGTTGAATCTTGTCAGGAGGCTCAAAGTGAGAAGACAAGTCGTCCTGTGAGAGATATCGTTTGTTGCCATTCGAAGCGTCTTGCGCGTTGGAATTACTATGACTTAGTGAAATTGGCGAAGGCAGCAGTGTTGTCCTGCTTACTGACACTGGACGTGGTGGAGGCGGCATGGAAATTGTCGCAGGGAGTGTGTGAACTGTTGCATGTGGACCTCCTTCTGCATCGAACTCGGCCTCGATCTCTGCTCTTCGCGCTTCCAACTCTGCCAAAGCTCGGTGACGTCGTATATAGCGTTCTCTGTACTGGCGGTCATGATACCCCGTAATTTCAAGCCATTCATCTAGATCATCAAAGTGATGGGAGTGGCGAGCAGCGCTGCTGCGGAGTGGGAGCTCCGACTCTTCCAAGTGTATGTCTCTGTTAACAGTAGAGTACTGGTCATTGATTGTGTCAGGTGCTGCTTCATTCTCATTCTTACGTCCACGGACGATAGCTAGTGCATTTTGTGTTCCCAGTGGAGTAGTTGAGCGTTCGGTATGGTGTACTTCTGTATTGTTTGCATGGTCATACCATTTTGGCTGGGCAGTGTTATCTTGGTCATTTCTAGCTTTGTCCTCAGAAGCCTTGTCGCCCGGGGAGTGTGGTCGCACGCCTATATTGGCAGAAGGAGAAGGATTTTGCTCGGGAGTTAAAGTCAACGTCGCATTTTGTTGGGATTCCGTAGATTGGATTTGCTCTCGGGGTGTCTCCACGGCGGCGTGCGTGCCATTTGTAGACATAGACGTCGCTGCTTGTGCCAACTGATGTTGTACTGTGGTAATCGCATTTGCGGAGGACGGAGGCGAAGATTGTTGTACCTTGTCCGCAACTGCTCGTTCCTCGGCAATGAGACTCTCCACATCTGCCATAGTGGTCTTAGGAAGTTCTTCTCCACGCCGAGGACCCGGCTCCGCACTGTTCGGCCTCATAGCCATCAACTTCGCACGTAAACGTGCAGCCCTCTCAGTGTTGTCTGGTTGTGGGGTGCTTGAAGTTGGTAGAGTATTGGATGGAACCGAGGGAACAGCTTGAGAGTAGGTAGAAGTAAGTGAAGGACTGCTGGTGGAAAGCCCTGGTATTATCGTAGGGGCTTTACTATTGCCATTTGATCCGCCCTGAATATATCGAGCTCGTTAGCAAAGCGCTTCGAAACATGAGCCGAGCAAACTACATTGATTGCCTCGCCGTCGTCCTCGTGGTCCTGTACTTGCTCAACGAGGCCAAACTGCTCAGATTGTTCACTGTCATTGCTCATTTGCGGGTTGTAGGGAGCCCAGCCTGGAAATCCGTAAGGAAGCACTTGTGTGGGAAGCCATTCTTGAGTGAAGCCAAAGTTACCATTGCCATCATTTTGCGTGCCATTGGGCACGAAATTGCCTCCAAACATTTTGGGACGAGCAATTGCGAGCACCTCACGCCATGATGATCTTGCTGGGCAGAACGGAGGAATTCTGTTGTTTGTTTGTGGGGAGAAACGTGTATTGTGTATGATGTTAAAGCTCAACAGTGTGCAAGAGTAGTGCGGGCTTTCTTCGGGAATCGCGACTTCGGACGCGTCGACGTGCCATGCCCATGTCACTCTATTCACTTCACTTCATATTCACTTCACTCTATATTCACTTCACTCTACACTCACTTCACTTCACATTCACTTTACAACTGTCTTTCTGCAGCTCTGACTTCACTTGAAAATGCATCGGATATGTGTATGGGCCGTCCTTGCAGGTCTCTGGTGCAACACATATAACTATATCCATTCTTAAGTTATAGGGCGAACAAGTCACGGCGTCGTCTCGATTACCTAGAGTACTTTGTCTGTTACTTCTTCGGAGTTGTATAATGTCATTATTTCTTCTCGACCGCCACATACACAATCACCGCTATCGTATGAACAACGAAATGACTAGATGCGGGAACGCAGAAAGTTCAATAAGTAAACGCAACCTTCTTCCACCTCGGGGTGTCCTCTGGCAACGGCGCGCTTGGGAAGTCAACAAACTCGGGCTCGATGTAGTAGCTCATGTCTCCGTCTTCCTCAAGTTGAATTGACGACCATCCATTACCCAACCAGCTAAGTCGATTCGCCGTGATAGGATTCTCGTCCTGCGCATCGTATTCGTACTCGTAATCTTCCCAGCGAGGACTGCGAAACGTCTCGATAGCATGGAGTGTGCTGCCCGGCCATAATGCGAAGATACGATCTCCGATCCGATACCAGCTTTTACAATTGTCCAAATAGACAGTACGTCGGAAATATGACTCAGCATACGCATTAAAGTCTCTCACCCTGCTCTCTTTGATGTGCATGGACCGGATATTCTCCTTCTGAAGCTTTCGAATGCATTTCACGATATAGTCCCCAACAGACTCGATGATCTTTGTTAGGCTCCCGGAACCGACGCCAGAATTGGGACCCATCATTAACCACCAGTTGGGAAATCCGTCAACCGCGACGCTCATGTAGGCCTCGGGATATGGATCGAACCTCTGCTGGAGTGTGACTCCGTTGACCCCTGTCACTTGGAATGGAGGCGCCCGACCGGCCTTGAATCCCGTTGCGCAGACAAGCGCATCTAGTTCAACAATCGTGCCATCCTCTAGCTCTATTCCTTGAGGAACTATTCGGCGAATTGGCGTAGAAATGAAATCTACGTTGTCTTCTGCAAGAGCTTCAAGGAATCCGGGTCCTGGAGTGAGACGCTTGCAGCCAACGGAAAAGTCTGGCAAAACTTTCTCCGCAATTTCTGGCTTCTTTTTCAGCTTGGATCTCATGTCTTCTGTGAAAAGTTCTCTCGCCATCTTGGAGAAATCCGAATCCTTGATGGTTGCAATGTGAACTGCGTTTCCTTCTGTCTCAATCGTCTTTCGAAAGTGGTGGTATCCTTTGGGATCCGCAAGAAAAGCCTCCTTCTCTTCAGGTGTGACTTGATGTCGTCAGTTTGAGCGTCATCGGAATTCATACAAGACTTACAGTTCTCGTGGTGGAAATGAAGTTTTTCCATTGCGGCTTCGCCAAACGGTCGTGCGATCCAAGTCTTTGAGCGAATGAAGCAATTTAATTTCATTCCCTCAAGCCTCTGGAGGCTTGGGACAATCTGAATGGCAGAGCTTCCAGCTCCGATGACGCCGACACGTTTGTTCGAATAATCGTAGCTGTATCAGTTCAGCACTTCTATCGCTCCCAGGGTGGCGCGTACTGACCTTGTGTCCCAGTTAGCAGAATGCACCAATTTCCCTTCAAATGACTGCAGGCCTTCGATGTCGGGCCAACGATAATCGTTTAGCAGACCGCGAGCTTGGATCACCACGTCCGCTTCGTCGTCAAATGTTTCACCTGTCTTTAGATTCTCAACCTTTACCGACCTTCTACGCATTAGATCACCATATTTCAAAGATGGCTCCAAACGACACTCACCATTTCTTCCGGTCCTGATCCCAAGAACTACCAACTACCTTATGGCTGCATTTTACAAATCTCCCCACTGAATACTTCTTCGCAACTCCCTCGAGATATTGCTGGATTTCCGGTGCCGAAGCATAAAAGTTGGACCAATACGGATTCGGTTCGAACGAGTAGACATAGGAATGGGCTGGGATATCGCATGCACAGCCTGGATACCTTGTTGAGCACTCAGCAACGAAGACTCAGAGGCGTTCTGAACGAATTGATTGAAAGTGAGAACAAATCTAGGAGAGAAGAAGACATATACACTCACCTGTTCTCCCACCACGTGCCTCCTAATCCTTCGTTCTTGTCGTAGATAGTCAGATCGATGTTCCGCAACAGCTCCGGAAGCTTGATGCCGCAGTATATCCCAGAGAAGCCAGCGCCGATAACCACTATTCTCAATCGCCTAAAGTTCTCGACTGGGTGCTCTTCTATCGTCATATGCCTCGATTCGACGGTATAAGCACTATCTTTACGGATATGTGGCGCTTCATCTTTAATTCCATTGGTGTGCTCAAGTGCGATCTCTCCATTGGCAACATCCGCCTTCACAGCACCCGCAGCTTGCACGCCGGAGCTCATACTCGTCTTACCGGCCTTTCGAGGAGATGTAGGCGTTTAGTGCTCCTGCAAGGTTTGCAATCAGGAAGGATTTCAGTTCGGATGCTTTCAGATCAATTGAGATTTCGCCTGTCCTGGCTGTATCAGGAGACTGTCGGACGAGTGGCGGGGGATGGACTCCTTGGGCGAGTAGTTCGAGAAGCAATTGGCCGGAGAAGTATAAAATTGAAGAACGTGTGGCAATCTCCCAAAGCCCCGGGATTGGGAAGACAACCTAGCCGATGTAATTGCCATCTCATCTCGTGTTGCATACTTAATTCCGCTCTCGCTCTGGAGTTTGCAGCTCTCGACCTTGTTCCTCCACTAGGAGTTTTCTCACGAGGCCCACCAAACTAGGGAGCCCCACCTTTTACCCCAGAGCCCACGCGAGACCAGTGGGACTCGATTTCAGACACGGGCCCGGGGAGGTCGGCAGATGCATGGAATTCGGCAGATACGTCGGACAGAGAAGTTAGGGCAAATCGTCCAGTATCGTATATGTATATATATATATATGATTGCGGAAGATTGTCCGAAACATCCAATCAAGTTACGATAGGATACATATCAAGGGTTCATGCCTAAAATTCCAGAACTGAACATTGCCCAAATCTATGGATAATATTACATATCCTCTCCTATACGGAGCCTATTGCTAATATATACTTCGATGGTGACACATCAATTGACCTCAACAAAGTCGAACTTGCTCTTCAACGCCAAGAAGAGCGCCTCTGAAAACGTGGTTCGATATATCCTGGATAGTATTTATTGGTACATAATGCGCAGCTTACTTGGGCATAAGTCTATACCGAAAGTAGAGGATATCTCACTGCTAGTTCAGTATATTGTAACCATATCTCAACTGTTTTGTTATATTTGAGCTCGACGTGAGTAAATCCTTGGCCGCGACCCGTCATGGACTGCCAGCAGAAGGCAAGTTTGACGCCGTGAGTCTGGGCAAGAACCGTGGTGGTGTGTGGTATTTGAGACTTTGTCCAGGCCATTTCAACACTCGCACTAGGCCTTGCTGCAAGAATACTGACGCAAGAGCATGGGGGAACTTTTCGAGAAACTAGAGATGGTCGTCTCAGGAGGCGGAGAAGCATTAGAGCACGATGAGTGATGAGTATCATACAGACTCGCGACGATCTTCACGCGCCACCAATGCTTTTAAGGCCATGATCAAAAGACATCCATTCAGTTGCATCGTTTTCCATCCCTTACTCCAGTTTCCCCACCCCCAATCCCAATGTCTTCTCTAAGGTATAAATGATACAGCAGTGCAACGTAACATGGCCTTTGGGGAAATGTACAAGTGGCCTGCCACCGTTGGCCACCGAGAAGAACATAATGCAATACATGCCACATATCAATACACTCAACCTTCTCGTCCACCGCCTCCTTTACTCCCGGAACCCATGCGCACATGGTCTCGTTTTACTCTTGGATGGCCACTCCCCGATAGTCTTGTCATCGGAGTTCCGTTCTCCCTGTTTTGTTGTACTCTGTTCCCAAACTCATCCTCAAAGGAGATCTTGTTTTTCCCGTCGGACGATTCGTCGCTGTCTTCCGCCAGCTCTCCTAACCCGAAGCTGTTCCTAGCGCTGTATGATCGGGGGCTCGCTACAATATTCGGCAGGTTCCCCTCCAGGTCGTAGCCATGCTCGTGCCCGCGCATCAGGCCCTCACGATCGCCCATGAACGAAGAACCGACACTCCCTGCACTCACGCGCCTCGAATGTCTTCCGCTATGCGTCCCATTCAGTGCTTCCACACTTCGCCGCGCCTGCATGCTCCGTCTCGTGCTTATTATGCCTATGCCGTCGGTTGGAGCAGCATCTTCGAATCCTCCAAGGGAAATCCCGTTTCCGCTCGCCGAACCGAGGAGATGTGCACCATCCGGGTCTTCGCGGGAGAGGTTGAGTAGGTATACACCGGAAAAGATAACGAGGAAGCCGCAGAGGAGCGAGATGGTATTGACAGCGTCGGCGGTGTTGAAACCGCGGAACATGATGAAGGAGGCGACAAGAGTCGCGGTGGTGAAGGTGACGTAGTATATAGGGTTAACTCTGTGCGTCTCGTTAGTATTCAGTGGTTCCAATTCAGCTGCAAGCCTCATCAATCGAGCTCAGCACGCCAAATGACTCACAGGTTTGTAGAAAATTGACTGAGCGCTTTGTTGAAGTAGTTCATTTGCGTCAGAATGCAGACGACAACTATGATGGCGAATACGTAGGTCGAGGGATGCGTGAACTGGTTGTTACCTCCGATTGTGAGTTTCAAAGCAATGCCGAACGCCTTCACGGCCATAATGGAGATGGATCCGACAGTCGAGCAGATAGATATGTAGATGAGGGGATTCTTTTTCCCGTGCACGGGAGCGACTCGGTATATCATGACTACCGCGAAGACGCTCACGATGATACAATATATTAAGAATGCTGTAGAAGTAGAGATTAGAGCTTGCTCCTCGCAAACCAATGCAGCCACTACTTACCGGGCTGTATTGCGTAGTGAAGGATTTCATCAATCGTATCAATTTCTTTGTCCGGAGGTGCATGCAGGACAATGATCACCGAACCTATTAGGCATGTTGAACAGCCAATCTTCCCCAGTACGCCGAGTCGTTCGTCGAGGAAATATGAGCCCAGAACTGATCTGATCAAGATGTTAGCTAAATACTTGATATATGCTCGCTCCATGAACCGCATACCCAATCAAGACGCTCAAAGCACCGAGAGGTGTCACCAGAATCGCTGGCGCAAATGCATATGCGGCGAAATTTGCGACCTCGCCCAAAATCACTGCAGTTTATCAGCATCTCCCATTCATAAGCTCTCCAGATCCGTATATCCATACTGGTAATGATGCCAGCCCACCATACAGGGCTCTTCAAATATGAGAAACCATCGCCTTCGAATCCGTGTCGTGCGTTTGCGTCGTTGAGACCTTTCTTTGTAATGACAAAACTAGTGCCTGCGCATCGAGACCGAAGTTAACATATGCTTGGGAAGTTGACGAGGGTCAAGGCTGCGTACCGATCGCCAGTGTGGAGGTCACGGCCAGCGCGAGGCCAACATATCTGTCACATTCTCGTAAGCTCCTGCCCACAGCGCGCGAAGCTCTTTGTCAAGGTATCTAAACATACTTGTCTGCGACCATCCTGCCTTATATGCTGTCTATCCCACGAGCTCAACGAGCTTTTGCTGCCGCCTGGTATCGTGGGGTCCACTTTGCGCCAGGCCGGACAAAATCGCCAATGAAGTTGATATCGACGATCGAGGAGGTTAGCAAGGGAAACGAGCTAACATATCGCCCAGTCGCGACGAGTACACGTGCTCAGTCGCGAATTCTCTAGTGGCGCCGAGTCCGCAACGTCGTCTGAAAGATTTCGCACGAGAGGTGGGTCCGGATTGTTGGGAGTAGAATGGGTCGGAGTTGGAGGCTGTGCTCTCTCGGCGAGTCGCAGGGAGCAGATTCTTGAGCGTGAGTATGGATTTGAGCTTCGCGATTGCAGTTGTCAGGAGGAAGAGATGGATCGTGGATCGAGGTAGGCGTTGCGGTGTGCGGCACGCACCTTACGCGGAAGAGGCGCTAGCGAAGATCAGCCGCGCTGGCTCGACTAGGCCGATGTACGAAGTACCCATTTTTAGGGGGCGAGGCAACGTAAGTGACTGGGGGCGGGGCGGGTCCCCTTGAAACGGCACGCGTCGCCCTTGCTGCCAGCGAAGGGATGGGAAACGTATCGGAGTTCCTGAGACTTGGATGCCCCTTGAATTGCTTCTACGGCACTACACTGAAAATCGCCTCCCAGCCTCCACGTATGATTTCCGCAGTCAACGCTATCTGCGGGAACTAAACCTGCATTCCGCCAGCCAATTCACTCCCTGACAGCTGCTGGCGAAATCTTTGGCCGTCCATGTCTGCACCGCATTTTGCTTGAAGCAAGCCTCCGCTTCAGTGCCATGGAGCGATCCCGCAAGATGTAGACAAAATCAAAGAAAGTGTGAAGGACCACCTTGCGTACTCCGAGAACGCCTAAATCTCCGCGCAATGTGATGATACTCACAGAATGCACCCCTCCGAGCACTAAGCTAATGCAGACTACATTTTGCCGGTTCTAACCAGGTGTAGTAAGACTATTCGATAAAATGGCTGCTAAAAGGGGTATCAATGTGGAAGGGATATAAGTTAGTACATACCGTGTCGAGTCTGCAGTTGCTTCGCTCGTTTTCGCTTGATCAGGGTGAGAAGATCCTTGTTAGTAAACAACCAGTACGAAAAGTGTTGATCGAGGTGGCCGGAGTCATTCGCAAAGGAGAGGAAAGGGGAAAGGGGAATGTTAGAAAGGCAGTGGGCATCCGGGGTCGCAAAATCGAGATGGTGAATTTGTTGAAGGGGTTATAGCAGCTGGTGTGGCACATTTTCGTCGACGGAATGGCGGAAATGCGAGGACGAGGAGAACTGTGACCGCTGGGATGCGATCTTAGGTAGACCGGTGATGCTTTGGATCCAGTTCTCCATCCTCGAGATCTCCCTCCAGGTATTCGGTGTACGATCGTTTGCCCGATGGTGAATCGTTGGGTTGGCCCGGCGCTGTATGAGTCTCATCGTCGTGCGTGTCTTGTCCTGGGGCGCTGGTCTCTTCTTCTTCTTCGTCGTATGTGATCTCATCGAAATCGTCGAGTTCAGTGGCACGAGCGGTTTCCGGTTGCTCATGGTTGTCGATACCGGCGACTAATGTTTCTGTAGATGCAGCAAAGTCCGGCTGCACACTTATTGTGGGCTCATTTGCCTCATCGTTAGCTAGATGATCCACCTCTTGCTGGTCGGATTCAAGAAGATCATCCCAAAGCTCGTCTTGTTCATCAACTTCACCCTCAGGAGCAACAGCTGCACCTGTGTTGGGCTGATGGTCTAGTGGATTGTCGTCAGCGACGTCATCCTCCCAATCGATCACATCAGGATCAATACCAGCGGCATCGTTGATCTGATCGCCCGTCGCCACATTATCTGTTCCATGCAAATAGAGATTATCTCCGCCCTCCGTAGCACCAATGTCCTGAGTATCCCCATCAAGTTCAGCAGAAATGGTATTCTGTTCGACAAGGGCCTCGGAGTCGTGCTCTGGGAAGTCCTCTTCATATTCCAAGTCCGCACCATTGTCGTAGTTCAGGTTACCCTCATCCACCAGAGAATTCTCAGCTCCATGTGTAGACTCGATATTCTCCTCAGTTGAAGTGCCTTGAACCTTCCCGTCCTCTTGTCCAGCAGAGCCATCACCAACAACAGTCGAGGAACCTGTTGAGTTATCTTCTCTCTCATCTATATCCTCAAAGTCGAAAAGGTCTTCGTCGAGCTGGTGATCATTGGCATGTCCATGGATATCCTGGTCTCCGGTATGCGTAGGGCCAGTGGACGCATTCTGCACACTTTGATCATAGTTTGATGCTGCCTCATTACCATCCCGCAATGGCTCAGTCTGTCCGCCCTCGGTTCCATTATTGGGTGATCTGTGTTCGGCTATTTCATCGTATGCATGTTGTGGCTCTTCCACGGGGAGCTCCACACGGTCTCCATCTTTATCATCCTCTACTATGGCAGCCTGAGAGACTTCGGGCTTTACTGAGCTCCCTACAGCATGTTCAAGGGACTGCCTGTTGGCATCGGTGCCATTTGCATTCTCATCGACATGTGACGGTGGGTCAGTGTGACTGTCAGTTACCTGCGCTGCTGCCTCTTGATATTCATCGTCGCCAGTCGGATTTGCCTGGTCATCGGTATATGGTCCATCGCCTTCATCGTTCTTCCAGATTTGAGACATGCCACGTCCCTCTGCAATGGCTCCACGCAGCGAGCTCAGTCGAGCTGAGAATTTCGTTTTGGTCACCAGATCCACGTAGAGCGGGTGGGGCTGATCTGTTCCATCAAGAGAATGGAGAGACAAGTAGACTTCAAGAAGTTCGGAGAAGCTTGTGGACAAGGCATGAGCAGATTCCTATACTGGTATTAGCAATGTAGCAATTAGGGATAACGTCACATCAGACTTACTTCACCAATGGTCAGATCCAAATCGCGAATCTCGAGTTGTAGTTCCTGTTCTTCAGAAATCGTGTCGCCAAGCACTTCTCGGCAAGCATTCAACAGATCACCGATGCTGCGCGACGCTAACGAGGCATCTCCCAGAAAATACGTTTCGGATTCATCGTGCTCACGAGGAGGGAAAAGCGAGATCTCAGCACCTTCGTAAAGCACAATAACGGAGTGATAAGCGTTCTCATCATCAGGGTAATCTTCGGGCTGCTGTTCATCTTGGTCCTGATTGTCGTGCACTGGCAAGTCTGTTTGATTGTGAGAGTCACTTGGATCATCGGTATCGTTCACAGAATGGTGCGCACCCAGAAGATCTTGCGCATTGCCATGATCGACCCTAGATTGTGCATCATCAGTAGGATCTTCCTCGGCAGATTGCGTCGTGGGATGACTCAACCCATCGGCTGCTGAAATATTGTTGTCCACGGGTCCTTCGCCATGATGCACGGCTTCCGAGCCATCCACATAACCACTGTCTTGAACAGCTTCCTCTGCAGCAGAAAAGTCGCGCACGTAGACTCCTTCAACAGTCTCTACCTGTTCATTCGACAGGGAATACTGTGACTGCGTAGCGTCCTCCGTCGATTTGTTTTGAAACTCTTGTGTTCCAGTATCTGGCTCCTTCGCGTGTACCTCCTCCTCTTTGGCAGGATTGCCAAAGTCGTCGTCGTCGTCGTCGTCGTCGTAATCTATCAAATCCTCATCTTTGGCATCTTGGATGGTAGTGTCAACCGGAGCTTCGAAGCTCGCGTCGGTGAGGTGTTCGTCAAGTAGAGCGGTAGTATCATCTTCCATTGTGCTATTGCCTATGAAGTTTTCTTGTTCGTCGTACATGATATTTTCTTGGTTCATTTCTTGGTCGTGAATGGATGGAGCTTTCCCAGTCTCTGACCTCGTGTCTTCTAGCATATAGTCGCCGTCGGCATTATCAGAGCGGTCCACAGTGAGATCGAAATCGATGTCAATGTCATCATCGAAGCGGCCCGGCTCCGAAGATATTTCCATGTCATCGGCCGCTGCAGTAACTTCCAGACTTGGAAGCGGCAGCGACACCGTTGTCATCGTTGAAGGCCCAACGATCACTGCAATAAACGCGCTTTGGGCGCGTAAGCTGTGATCTTGGTGGATCGATTGGATGTGGTGTTGCTTGAAAGCTGAAATAAGGTGACGTGGTCACCCACAGGTACGGTGCTCGCGAGAGATTTGAAGGTGAACGTAAGTGGCCGTTCAAGGGTTGGGCTTCTGAGCAGTTGGTATGGTATTCGGAGAGGGCGAAAGGTCGCTGAGCATATCTTCTGCAGGAAAAGGTGGTGAGTTTGGCGTGAAGATCTGCACGTTTGCAGCGTGTTACGCGTTGTTGTGAGGAGAAGTGAGGTGGGAAGACAGGAGTTCGAGGCAGCACATGTCTTGGAGTTTGCCGCATTAGTGCAAGCGACGATCACCCGAATATGCCGAGCATCAACCGGGGCCACACACCGATCCGCCGCCAAGCGCATCTTTGTACAGGCCAGCTTGCTGGACATTGAAGTCGAATTATTTTGCACCAGCTTTACTTCCGCATACGTGCAGTCACCGAAACAACATCTTCCACCGGCGACCGAAAAGATGGTGCGATCTCCTCTTCCAACGCATACGGCCCTGGCTAATATTGCATAGGTGGTGTTGGCAGCATCAATATGCACGCGGGGAGGGAAAGCCGTCCTGTCGAGGCAATTCAGAGAAATGCAGAGGTCTCGAATCGAAGCGCTGTTGGCTTCCTTCCCTAAGCTTGCGGCATCAGGGACTCAACATACCACTGTTGAACAGGACAATGTCCGCTATGTCTATCAACCCCTTGACGAGCTATATATGGTCCTCATCACGAATCGACAATCCAATATCCTACAAGACATCGACTCCCTTCATCTCTTTGCGCAAGTAGTTTCGAGTATTTGCAAGAGTCTGGACGAGCGTGAGATCTTACGCAATGCGTTTGAGCTTATGGGCGCCTTCGACGAGCTTGTGACGCTGGGATACCGGGAGAATCTTACCCTCAGCCAAATCAAGACCTTCTTGGACATGGAGAGTCATGAGGAAAGGATACAAGAGATAATCGCAAGGGTATGTATCCATACCGCTCGGTGTGTAGACGTTGCATGCTCTGACAAATAGTACAGAACAAGGAGCTGGAAGCAAGCGAAGAGCGGAAACGCAAGGCCAAACAATTGGAGATGCAGAGGAAGGAGATGGCTCGCAGTGGTCGCACCGCAGTACCTCGTACTCCCTCATATCCGACCTACACCCCTCCGGTTCCTACTACTACCATTCCCGACACATACGACAGCTACACTGCTGAGAAAAACAAATCCTCCAAGTACGCCGCGACCTACCCGTTTTGACGAATATTACTGATAAGGTATATAGGCCTCTGGCAGTCCGTGGCAAGGGCATGCAGCTGGGAAAGAAGTCGAAGACTACAAATATGTATGAGCAGGTTCGCGGCGAGCTTGGCCCAGAAGCCGAAGTCTCAACGCCGTTGGTGCCCACTTCCGCCGTTTCCACACCTGCAGTTGCTAGCCCGATAGCAACGCGTGCTTCTACCACCCTTGAGCGAGAAGCTGTCCATGTTACCATCGCCGAGACAATATCTGCTAAGTTCAGCAAGGAAGGATCCCTCGAGATGTTCGAGGTGAAGGGAGATCTGCAGTTGCGGATATCTGACCCGTCTCTTACGCAAGTCAAGCTCAATCTAGCTGTTGGTAACAGTCGTGGTGCTCAGCTTACATCGCATCCAAAAGTTGACAAGAACTTGTTCAAGAACTCAAAGGTCATTCAACTCTCCGACACCTCAAAAGCTGGATTTCCTGTCAACAACTCAATCGGTGTCATGCGGTGGAAGCTTTCGGCCAAGTCAGGGGAGATTGATGATCCTCCAATAACATTCACGGTATGGGTGAATGACGCAGGCGGTAATACCTGGAACATTACTGTAGAATACGAGTGGACGGGCGGCGACCCATTGAAGGATGTTACCGTGACCATACCGTACCAGACAATGGAACCTGCAGTCTCGAGCTTTGACGCCGTCTATGAGGTCTCCGGAGATAGCATCGATTGGACCATTGGTGCCGTGGACGAAGAGAATGCCACTGGTTCCTTCGAGTTTGAAGCGCAGGCGGAGAACGACGGCGAATTCTTTCCCATGTCTGTGCGCTTTTCCAAGACGACACCCTTCGTCGACGTTGATGTGAGTAAAATCCTTTCTCTTCCAGTCCTTAAAACTGACAATGTATAGGTCTCTTCCATTGCCCTGCTGAACCTCAACCAAGACATATCTTTCTCCAAGGACGTGAAGTCTGTTGCCGAGAATTATGTCATCGTGTAAGAGACTCTGGAAGAGTTGTGGCTAAGGAGAATTGGAAGTTTGTTTTCGAAGGGTAGTTGGGCGTTACTGGCAGTACCTAGCTAAAAGCATGATTGAAATGATGAGGTGGCGTCTGCGTAGCTGGGTGGTGCCTGTGTAGACCTGGTCGAAGGATATCCTACCTAAATATATCGTCAACGCTGATAACCGAATTGCTGACCCCCTGGGTCTCGTCGCACAATTGATCTTATTAGCGTGGAACGGGCCGTGCCGCTGTGCGTCAATTAAACTGTTGAAAACCAGATGCTCCGTACTCCGTAAACCATCTGCAATTTGAATTATTCGCCACCTCGCCAACAAACATTTGCCCCCGCACGGACGCTTCCTCCCTTCATTGTCATGTGCAACGACTTCCTTCTCTTGTGCAGACGCGTTTTGTGGACCTTGGACGCAGTCTCGTCACGGCCGTACCCCCCTAAACAACGCCGCTGAATTCCTTACATGTCCACCAATACCATGGAGACTTCTGACGCCTTGCCGTCATTGGCTCTTCATGCGGAGAAGACGTTGCTGACGCCGATCAAGCCACGTCTCTTCGCGTGTTGTCCAACTATGGATCTCGTCGCTATTGTGTGTCAGGACGCGCAACTCGACGTGTATCGCTTCAATGGTCAGCGCGCATTCGGCTTCCAAAATGCAAGTACAAGCAGTAAAATCACTTCAATATGCTGGAAATACAACGGTGAGGCCCCATACGATACTAACGCGTTCTACGAGAGATGCTGAAAGACGAACAGGCCAGAGCATTGCCGTGGGCTGGGAGAACGGAAGCCTTGACGTCGTGTCTGCTGAAACAGGAAAAGTGACTCAGCATTTCCATGGCACGTATCCTGAGTCTGCAAAGCCATCGAGTGGTGCAACAAGTATTGTGTCGTGCCTGGGCTGGGGTCTCAACTTTATCGACCTCTCAGTTGTGAAGTCGAGGATCGCAACTTCGAAGGATGGCCCTAATGCACGCTCAAATGCTAGGTGGGAAACGAAGGATCGAACACGTCCTACCCTGGAGAGCGAGCCTTTCAGCGATATCTTTCCAGGGCGCCCAGGAAAAGAAAAACCCGACCTCTCTCTTGACGACTTCTTGAAGCGACTGCCAGATTCAAACCTCCTGGATGTGGACCCTAACCTCCCAGAACAATTAGCCCTCCTCGACGTCGAAAGCCAACTTCCGAGACTTCCGATACTCCCATTGCTTCCTTCAAGTACGGGTATGAAAGGAACTGAAAATCTGATTGCGGAGGCTTTCGCTTCTCAGATTTCTCTGGATGCCATGCTGCACCCTCACCCTACGAAAGAAGCAAACACTGTCGACATCCTCCTCGATATCCGAGCTAATGGAGTCACGTTGCCGATTCTATATGGCTCGCTTCCTCTAAGGCCCCTACATCCTCCAGGGAATGTGTCTAATATGGAGCCACTCCTGCATACATCCAGTCCATTCTCGTGCAGCCATCTCGTCTTTGCAAAGATGGCTCATCAATCTGGACAGAAGCAGGACGGTCAAGGAGATCTCGCATTGCTGCCATTGAAGCTACCTTTTGTGCGCTTATCAGGAATCTATCTACATATGATATCAGTCAAGACAGCCCGATTGCAAAATCTCATGCATTACATTTCAGCAGCACTGGACTCTCTGCACTATCACTGGAGGCATTCCCAGGACCTGCCGACCAAGTTCATGCGCAATGTCAGCGAGACATTGGCTGAGCAAGAGGAAATGCCGTTGGCTGAAAGCCTCTACCACCTAGCCTCTACGGGCCACTGTCTTCCGGCCATCAAAGAGTGGCTGGTTGATCAACTCACGGAACGTGGACATAAACGCTGGGATCATGCAGTTAGTCTGGGATATTCCAAGATGGTGGAGGTCACGCATGAAAACTTGCTTCCCGCCATTGACCGTTGCATTATCCTGATCAGCAATTTGAGGGGCCTAGCAGCATACCATCAAGATACCGGCCTCTTTGATGTGCCCCCCCAAAGGTTCACCGCCGCACTGAATGCGTTTCACTGCTTACGAATTCTGTCACATCATTTCCTCATCTGTGCCACTAGAGAAAGAAGACAATTTGGGGCGTTCTCGAAATGGCTTCGCCACGAAATCGACAGACAAACATCTGAATCAACCGCAGCACCTACAGACGAAACAACCGAGCAGGAATTAGGATTTGACTATGGGCAAATCCTGTCATATATCCGTGGTCCGCTCTCGAGCAGCCAGGCAAAGCCGTTCGTTGATGCGGCCCCCGAGGCGGCTGAGTCGGAATTTGACGACGGGGTCTCGCCAGAGGATATTTCCAAGCAACTAGCATTATTCAGTCTCGGTCGACCCTTTGCAGCCAAGTCGCTTTCATTGCGTGCAAATTTTGGCTTTCTTGGCCGCATGTGTAAGGCGCTATTCGACGGCATTGTCAAGTGGCAACTGTCACGCAGTGCCTTTGATATTGCGCTGCTATTTGAGGAACATGCGAGTGATATACTAGATTCGCGCATTGTCTTTGAGAACGTGAGTATGACTACCCCCGGTGTGAGCTAATACTAACAGGCAGTAGCTTCCTGGCCTTCCTGCTCATGTTACAACTTACGTGGCAACGGTGCCCTCGCTATCGCCGAACGAAGGTAGGTACCCATCTAGTCAGTTTTTGGTCCATGCCATGCCTAACGTTGCAGTTCACCTCTATCGCATTGTTCACTCGGAGGTGTTCGATGGGGATGCCAAATGCATTGAGCGAATAGAAGCCGCGATCATGAGGATGGGAGTCTCGGATGTTCGGGATATTAAATTTGTGGATGACCAGATGCTCATCGCTCTTGTGGCGACCCAACGTGAGTAATTATAGGTCGAGCGGATCCTTGCATAGCTGAGAGAAATAGGTGAATCGCTGCTCGTCTCTTTACCCTACGGAAGGGTGTCGGGCGAGTCAGACCCGGCCATGCACTTCGAGAGCGTCGTTTATTCCTCGATTCCCAGTAGAAACACCGATGCGACAATGGTCAAGATTAAAAAGCCGCAGGCTAGCGAAGAAGCCTCTGTGGCTTGGGATACGACGAATTCAGGGCCCCCGCGGAAGCATGTCATACACGCGTTTTCCGCTGACAGCCGTTTCAGGCCTGTGCATCTTAACGTCAACGGACGCAGAGATAGGCGCGTTGTCTGTGTCCTTGGGGATGATCTGAAACATTACAAGGTCTTCGATCTTGACACTGCGGAAGGTGATTCTGGCGAGACGACAATTGGTGGCGTGGACGAGGACATGGACACAGTTATGAACGATTGATCTTACCGCGTCATGACTAATGTAGATGGAGATTCACCAATTCCCGAGCCTTTCTGACCTCTGGTCGGCGTCTACACTTTTCTCTTGAAGGTTTCGGAGCATTGTCCGAAGCAGCAAGACAGTTCTGCGATTTCCTGGCTAGCTGAATTGTTGATCTGCGTCGAACCATCCCGCAGCTGACGCTCAACAAGGTTCGACGATCCGCTGAACGACGTGGAATCGGACTACGTATATCACGGGAGCCTGGAGGTCACGCACTGCGCAGTGCATTGCGGCTTGTCCCGAGAAATAGTTGGAAGAGGAAGTTCGGCGCCTGGGAATATCAGTTCCTGCAGAATAACTTTATCCGGCATCCAGGATATCTGTACTCACCCCCGGCGCATCACCACGTGATTTACCCATTGTGATTCAGAACACGCAATTGCGACCGCTATTTCAACGTAACCTCGAGGGACTCCGACGATCCGCATCAGTCATTCTTCGACCCAGGATAACAGAGGGCTTAGTAAATAACAGTTCGCGCGTGCGTGTGCCGACTCAGATACCGTTTGCCACGCTTTCCTTGTCGCTGGGTAACCTTCTCTCGCAGTGATGCTTCCGTTCGTTAGAGCGTTTTACATTGCGACGGCCCGCTTGATTTCTAAGAGGCATTGGGCGGATATAATAAAATCTATCTTTGATTTATTATTGTAAGTTCTCGTATCCCAATCTGCGAACTGATGGTGGCCAATACTTGCTGCCAAGCAGAAGTTCAATAGGAACCCTACAGGGCCATAGGGCTGACCGTGGGGGCATGCTCCACGGCCGACCTTTGCATGGAAGCTCCACATCATTCGCTTACGCATACCACACAATCGATCCTTCCCGCGATTGGCGACCAGTCGTAACTATTCAGCTCAGAAAATCGCCCATGACATCGGCGCGCTTTCGCGTAGCATGCAGTCGAGCAGTAACCTAAGCCGTGCTGCGGACTCTGCATCGCTTTCGTGCGTTTCACAAATACTCTACTTACTACAAGTCTTCGTCCCCGCCGCTATGGAGTCCCTACGGCATTCGAAGAAAGGTAACGAAGGCGAGACATCTCAATGGGGGGTGATGGCCCGCTATTCCCGCTGCTCTAGGTCATGTTCCTTGGTTTATGGAATAAGCACGTGCTGTGCCTCCATGATAGGGTGGCTGAATTGTGGCCACTGCTCAACATTGTGTCTTGCGGCCCGTTCCTTAGAGTCCCTTAAACTATGCCATGGTGGAGCAGTTCGCTATTTGAGTCTCTTCTCATCCGCATTGCTTTAGCTCCCGCTGTTTCACAGCTACCGAGTACTCGGACAGTCGCAGCCTTTCTTATTTCATATCACCGTCCCCTTGCTCCTGCCTTCCCTTTTACCCTGTCGCACGCGATTCGTGTTTCTCATTCCCGACACTTTCTCCACACGGCAAGATCTATTCGTCTGTGGAGTCTCAGATCAAGAAGCATTCGCTGGGACGTATGTGCATACAAGTCGTGGAGAGATATGCAGCGTGCGGTTGCATATATACGGTGCACGGAATCGACGCCTGCGCACTTTATGGCCGTCACCCAGTCACAGAGTTAGTTTTATTTTCACTCGCAATGAGCCAAAGACTTGCTGATTTGGTACGGCTGGCTTAGGCAGACGGTTTACGTTGGTTACAAATGTCCATCACACGCAGGGCGAGCAATCTCGAATAGCGATATGCGTCGAACACAATCAGCCCGAAAGGCATTTGGAGAGACGGCTCCGCGTCGGAAAAGTATCACGTCAAATGTATCCAGCAAAGCAGGCTCGGCTCCAGCATAGCAGAGCGTTCGACCGCCATTCTCACCTTGGCAGAAGGGAACTATCGGCTCATTGCATAGATCGATGGCCAAGTCGTTCCGAGGCTAGCCGTGACGACACGTTAACTCCTGCATCAACTCTGCATGGGGAAGATGCATCCTCAAGGAGCGAAGCCAGTGGCCGAAACCACAAAGACCGAGAGCGAATCCTCGCGATTGGACAAGTCAGCTATCTCGATGTTTTCGCGAAAAAGAGGGGAAGAATTTTCTTCGCACCGCGGCTTGGCGAAAAATGGGAAGGTTGTTGATATTGGATACCCTAAAGGCATTGAGGATTGCAATTCGTCTGACTTCTGAAAATCTGTCTTATTAGCTCCCGCCTTACCTTATCTTATTTATAAGATAAAAGACACAGGCGGAGAAAATCACACCATAGCGAGGGCGTCTAGTTTATTTGGAACTTTTCATTCATTGGCTCTTTTCCCCCTTGCAGTATCTTACTGCACATTCATCACAGCTCGGGGCATTATAAATCGCACAAATGCGTGGGTGTATGCATTGATTGCACCGTACTATTCTACAACTCTCCACCAGCTCTCATGGTTTTTTGTCTTCACCAAGTTGCCTTCTTTATCCTCATTGTAGTTATCAAATTTCAATGAATCTTTGACCTGTCTTTAGGTGCCTCTGCAGCAACAGTCTCACTAGACTCGGGAATCCTCTCCTCAGCCGACGGACCTCCAATATTTCCTCTCTCTCCAGCGACACCTGCTTCTTCTTTCTCTAGACCCCTCTGGTTCGCAAAGGCAGGGTCATGAGGGTTTACGGCTTTGCTTGCGTTGACCACGCCGCCAGTCTCCATGCCACTAGCACCCGTACCAACTAGGCCGGTTCCCTGTTTCGCGCGACTGTGTTGTCCGTCGTGACGGATCTCAGTGCTCGTCTGTCCTTGACCAGGATGTCCTAGGCCAGTGTGAACATCCGCAGAGCTTGCGCCACCGAGAGTGTCGGTGGCAGTGGAGCGTTCGTGTTCAGGATCAACGTTCGAGGAGTAGTCGACTACAGGAGGGACTTCGTTGTTGGCATTGGGGCGGAAAGTCCTGTCCGCCGGTGCGGTGCCAGGCGGTAGAGTCTGCGCATGGAACTCTGGTGCATTGTCTGCCGGCGAGGCTTTGACGCCTGGTTTGTGCTGCAAGGCTGGTTAGACTTGGATGAATCATGAGCCTAATGGAGAAGAACGGTAATGCGTACACCGTGCGTGGTCAAGGGTTCGTCCCTCTCAATCTTCGAGTGGAATTGACCGCCCTGATTTGTGACCGCTGCGACTGCGTCTTCGTTACGTGTTGCGCTCATTTTTGGGGTTGTTTTGCAAGTGTTCCACGACTCGCGTGCAAGAATTGAATGGAAAGCGTCCGAGAGTAAATTGAACAGTCTACTTACTACTTCTTTCAGCCACAGGAATTTTTATATTCAGCTTTGTGATGTGTGGACATCTTTACGTCATGAATACGCCAGAACATTGAGGCCTCAAAGTCAAGGGTGACACTTCGATCTCAACCTCAGAGGCAGAAAAACGATCCCCGCCGACTGTGCTCGCCTCGCCAGACCGCGCGCGGGCACATCCCTACTACGGAAGTATCTCCGATCAGGAGCACCTTGACGCTGCCACGAGTCACGTAGGGCTGCTTTGGCGTAATATGCGGTCGACTGTGGAGTTACCTACAATTGCGCTCGCTTCCGCCTTGTTGCGGGCGAAGTTCAACTTGGCAGCCGAGTAGGGCGCTGCACTCCAACCCTGGTTAATGATATCCGAATGCGTCTGTACCCCTGAGGCTCTCGTGCCTTCGCAACCCACCGCCAATCCATCGCAATTCTTTCAATCTAGACATTTCCCCTATATGGCGTAGCTCAAGGCCCAGGGAATTCCAAATTCGCAGGGCTGATTGCATTGCTGGACATTCCTGCCCGGGAGAGGATATGTTGCGACCCAGACACGCACGTCCCAACTTGGAGTAGTAGAGGATACGCGAGCTGACAGTACTCCTGCTATAGCGATGGCCCCCTGACATTACTCTCGTAAGGCTGAAAGCGGTGACGCCTACCTACACTAGCTATTCCGGCTGTTTGGCTATCTATCCACCGTACACGTCTCGTCTCACGATTCCACCACCGTGCTCTTCTACATAGAAGCTTTGCTCTCTCGGGGCCACGTTTTTTCCCGTCCGTATTTGCAATCTCCCCTGCATCATTCTGCCTTTTTGCTACTCACTCCGGGAATGACACGATCCTCTGCTGTCTGATATCTGATATCTGATCCGCTCCGATCCAATTCAGCATGGCTGACCACGAATCCAGTCGCGAGATCCATGTCCTGATCGTGGGAGCAGGTCTGTGAGCCTTCAATCTGACCCGCTTTCCCGACAGCTCGAGATTAAAACGCCCGCAGGACTGGCTGGCCTGCTCCTGGCGCAGAGTCTCCAAAAGGTGCTGCTTTCCTTGCTTTTACCGAATGTTCAAGCACCGCTGTCTCCATGTTTCACTCAATCTCCGCCTGTGCATCGGTGTTCACGGGAATAATCGCAGAGTCGCATCCGATGCACTGTCTTCGAGTCAGAGGCCTCATCGGCTCACCACCGACGTCGGGAATGGGGCATGTCTGTGCAATGGGCATTGCCCATGCTCGACTCATTGCTCCCGAGCGATCTGATGGCAAGGCTGCAAAGCACGGCCGTCGACCCATACTACGTGTATCCGGAGACGGGCAACCACATGCCCT
The DNA here is from genome assembly GCA_010015805.1 of Rhizodiscina lignyota. Classification (NCBI taxonomy): domain Eukaryota; kingdom Fungi; phylum Ascomycota; class Dothideomycetes; order Aulographales; family Rhizodiscinaceae; genus Rhizodiscina; species Rhizodiscina lignyota. Next base: position 1,964,947 of record ML978121.1, on the reverse strand, counting down.
TCTACCATGGAGGCACCGGGGAATTACTTAAAGTCAGATCTGCGCCTCGCGCATGTTGCAACCTCGGCTTATTCAGAATAGAATATCCCCCTGGTAAAGATGCTGAGAGTCTCGAGACGCAAGTTTAGAGCCCTGTGTGCAGAGGGCATTGATATTCAGGTACAAAAATTGACATGAAGCTGTGACAACAGTGGCTGTGCAGGGCGCGCCAAGAGCCTCTCTGATACTGATATAATCTCAGTATGACAAAGTCTTCGACTCCGCCTCTTTCTCGGCCGATGGCACTAACGTGACCGCACACTTTTCCGATGGATTCACAGCTACAGGGACCGTTCTCGTCGGTGCAGACGGTGCAAGGTCCCGTGTTCGAAGCAGTTTGCTTGGCGCTGCCGGAGAAGCAGATATCATACCATTCGGAGGCCTCAATTTCCACGTGTCGTACGGAGACGCGCAAAAGGCCCTCTTCGTACGGAAATACCTGACACCAATACAAGCTATTGGGGTGCATCCTGATGGCTACTGGTTGTGGATATCAGGTAAGTTCTTTATAATCGTCAGGGATATTAAGCCGCCTCATCGTCGTAAACCGACGTCAATAATCGGCCGGCAAAGCCAAAGAAAGCCTGCTTCTCCGTCTGAAACCTGCGGAGCCGCAATCAATTGCACTTAGACTACAACCTCGAACTGAAACATCTGCATAAACGACGGCTTACAATCCTCCGTCAACCTCCCCCAGATAGAGGATGAAGCCATCCGCGACAGGCGCCAGATGGCTACTTGGAGGGTCCTTAACGGATTGACACTGATATTGGATTTCACAGTGCAAGACGTCCCCCACCCCGACGACCCAGCGTCCTGGACGTTCCAGCTGCAGACGACCTGGCGGACAGATGCCTCGTCGACCGCGGCCGTCACGTCGATGGCCGCGCACAAGGCGCGCGCGCAGACGTTCGCGGAGCCCTTCCGCTCGGCCAACGTGTGGGTGCCCGACTCGACGCCGCTCCACGAGAACAAGATATCCGTGTGGATGCCTGTCGCGATGGACACGCGCGACGGCCGGGCGTGCGTGGTGGGCGACGCAGCGCACCCCATGCCGTTTCAGCGCGGCCAAGGCCTCAATCACGGCATCGCCGACGCGGTGGCCTTGACGAGGGAGCTGCTGGACTACAGCCAAGGCCGGAAGACGCGCCTCGAAGGTATTTCCGCGTACCAGGAGGAGATGGTCAAGCGGGCGGGAGAGGAAGTCAGGGTGGGGATGGAGAACACAGAAATGCTGCACGACTGGGACAAGGTGACCAAGAGCCCCTTTTTCGTGCGAGGCGGTGACAAGAATCAGTAAAAGGCAGAGACCAGATCAATATTGACATTGCATGCCATAGAATTGCAGGAAATGAAACCGCTCCAACAGCCATCCGAGAATGCTCGAACCCCTTCTATGCGTACACGAAGAATACGCTTCTGAAATGCAACATGCAAATGCAATTGCGCGCTCAAACCATGCCGCAATGGAGGCCAACCACAAGCCAAATTCAGATGTCAAATGAGCCACACCAGACCATAGCCCCAGAAAGAACACCGTTATATACAAGACACTTCACTTCAAGAAGCCCCTCTTGGCGTTCCTCGCCCGCTCCCCGGTGTTCGCTTGCAACCTCACGGCCTGCATCACGACCTCCACAATCCTCGCATCGTCCTCCGCCGGCTGCACCCTCAGCCGCCAGTGCGCCTTGCACACTATCCACTCGCCCATGAGATCCAGCCTCCTCTCCTCGCCGTCCGTCACGCCCGCAGGAATCCAACTCCTCACCGGCGGCAGCGAGGGCCGCTCATCCTCCTCCATGCCCATGCCATGCGGATGCTCCAGATCCCTGACGTCCACCCACTCGACCACTCCCCCGTCGACCTCGCACCACGCGTCCCTGCCAATGTCGACTCTGACACGATCCCCACTGACGCCCGAGTTGCTCGGGCTGACGGGCATGGCCGCGAGGCCGCCGCCCCGCTCCACCATCATCAGGCCGAGCGGCTGCGTCGCGGGGAGATTCATCTTGTTCGCGATGACCTGGAACAGGCTCGCGATCCTGGCCTTTGTCTGGCCGGTGAAGGTGGCGCGCATGGCGCTCAGGTCGATCCTGGTGGCCTCGACGGTGCTCGTCTCGACGATCAGCGAGTGCGACGACTCGTCGGTGAAGGGGCGCGCGTAGCAGATGTAGCCAGTCGGGGCCTTGGGAGTGAATAGGCTCGCGCCCGCAGCGGCAGGGGTGAGTGCGGACGAGGGCGTGGCGGGCTTGCTGCCGTGACCGGACTGTGCGGAGGTGGGCTGGGCGCCGCCCCCTGCCGCGGAAGCGATGTCTGCCGAAGTTGCGGTCGCGCCGGACTCTGGGTCTGCGCTGAAGGAGATGCCGGATTGGCGGATGTCCTCGAGGCGAATGACGATCTCTGATTGCTGCCGCGCGAGGTTGAAGCTTACTTCGCACGGGATGAGCTTCTGCTCTAAGCCCTTGAGGTGAAAGTAGCGCGCGTCGCGGAGCAAGTCCTGCCGGTGGTTCTCGTCTCGTACGTTGACGGGATAGCCTTGCAGGAGTCGGAGCAGGTCTTCAAAGACATCGGCGGAACGATTTGGAACCGAGGGTGGCTGTATGCTTGGAGGCCGAAGCAGGCTAGTTCGATCAAGGCCAGGGAAGACCTCTGATGGCGTGCTGAAGAAGTGAGCGAACCCTAAGGAGAAGAAATTCGGTGAGTTACCGGGAGACGAGAAGATGTCGCGCGGTATCTGGAAGTTGCGGTCGCCGATTTGGATGTAGATGTCGGTTTTGAAGAGCTGTTGGGTAAGTCGTGGTAAGCTGTAGAATTGAGCGTCGGCGAAGAGGCGGACGTAATGTTCGCCATCTCGAGGTTTGACATGGTATCCTAAAAATCGTTAAAATATATATCATTTGATTGGATGTTCGATGAGCTCACCTTGCAAATGCAGAGATATATCACGGAATGTCTGCGGATCTCGATCTATGTATAAGGTCCTTATGCTGCCAGACTTGCCAGAATTGTTGAGTAGCTGCTCGCTAAAGAAATGCGAGAAATATGAGGGTGCTCTAGAGGTGTCAATCAATGTTGTTCTGTGTCATTTTGAGCTGATCAGGGGAAATACGTACCATCTGAAGATATCGATGCACCAGATAGCCGAAAGAGCTCTGATCCTATTTGAATTGGGAATACTTTGCCAGCGGGGAGGATGTTGTTGAATTTAGATGATAGCTCGGCCACTTTCCGCGTTCTGCCTGAGCCGGAGGAGCGTTCGGCAGTGGGTGACGTTGTCGTCTCTTGCTCCGTGGTTATCGGCCGAGCGGACGATGGCTCACCTTCTTGCGGAACAGGGCTGTCGACAGATGTGTCGGCCGTGAGAGCCGGTCTTGCCGTTACCGTGGAATTGATTGCGGATTGACTGCGGGTAGCCATTGGTCTACGGTCGGGTTGTGTAGCGACTGGAGTGGTGGTGGTTGACGATGAACGCCCTTTCGTAGCAACCCTCTTGGCAGGAGGTTGTTGCGTCTCGCCGCCACCAGGTGAAATGGCGGACGATGGGCCTGACTCTGGCTTCCGCTTCAAAGTTGTCTGTATGCTCGCTATGCTCGACATCCTCGACGGTGGAGGCGGCGGATCGGGGGGTCGCTGGGCGGAAATGCCCTGAGGCATCTGGGCGGGGCTCTGCACGGCAGCTTCGGGCGTGTGTGTCTGTGTCTGCTGAAGCACAACGGGCTGCTCGCTCAATGATGCTGGCGTGTCGCTCTCGCGCCTGGCGACGGGTTGCGGGAGGGCAAAGTCGTTTGTCGGCTGCTGCTGTTCCTGGAGCTCCTGCACCAGCTCGCCCTGTGGCTCATAGAAGCGTGCAAAGTCGGGGAAGTCGAGGCTGCTGTCCCAATCCCACACGAGCGCGCCGCCAGGGGCGTAGCCGTAGTTGGTGTAGTCGATGGCCTCAAGAACGCTCTGCTGGCTGGCGGGAGGTGGAGGCTGGCCGGCGACGCTCATGTGTCCTCGCTGCAGGGTCTGCGCGTCGGTAGCGAGGCCCTCGATGGGAGTGTGCGCGGCTACGGAGGTGGTGGAGAGGGTCTGCGGCGTGTTCTCGGAGGCATGGTGCGAGTTGTCGAGTTCATTACTCCTGCTTGAGGAGGCATGGGCTGGCTTATGGCCGGTGGTGGTAGAGGTTGTGCTCTGGCCTGCAGACGTGCCGCCGCTGCGAGGTGGGTCGGTGTCCCTGGCCGCATTGGGAAAGGCAGCAAAGTGGCGAGAAAAGCCGGGAGCTCCATCGTCGTCCTGCATCACCACGCCCAGGCTAAATGAACCTTAAACAACCATCAAACGGCCCTTCAACCGCTGCCACCCTGCGCGCGCCTGGAGATCCTCGCCGTGACGAACACGAGTTTGGGGCCGGCAGTTGTCTCGCGTTATCGCTGTGCAGCTGATGATGCGGCGTCGTGGGTGGCCGTGGACGCGGCTATGGGGTTGGGGTAAGCTCCCCACCTCAGCCTTAATACTCGCAAACCTTAAACTTCGCGAAGCCTGTGGAACTGGCCGTGGTGTTGCTCGAGGAAGTGTAATGCTTGTTAAGCTGTTCGGTCAGTCGTATTGTTGATCGAAACTCTAATTGCAGATCCGGGGTATGGCGTGTGGCGTGCCTATCGAGTGAGCAGAGTGCGATGCGACGCACGGCGATTTGCTGTCTGCGTGCGCTCTGCTTGCAAGCTGGGGCCAGGTTACGTCTGTCACGAAGAGACTCTCTCGCCATATTTGTACGCTGGGCATCTTACTCAAACATGTGGACTAAGATGCTTCCACGGACGCTTGCGACACCCACGATAGTGAGCAAGCGAATTGGTAGGAGCTCTATGCAGTTCCATGTGTAGGGAGGCAGAATTACTGTCCATCGCTGAGCTTACGTGATTGATGCACCGCGTGGCTTGAACGCTCCGGCGGCTTGGCTGTTGGGCTTCTCGAAGGGCGTTTCGTGGCATTCGTGATGCTTCAAAATGGATTACTTCATCGAGCGACGTTCAAGCACGACGCGGCGGTAATCGACGACGTGAAAGGCCTGCAACTTCCGCACAGAGATGGGCCGGCACGAGGCTTAGGCGGACATTACCAAAGCAGGTGTTCAGGAACAGTAAACGGAGACGTCACGCTGCAGACTGAGGCCGAGAAGGCTCCGCGGACGGACTTTACGCGGAACGACTGCCGCTTCGCGAATCTGGCGTGGGGTGCGCCTTCATTCGCTCGCTCGCGGCGCATCCTCCATTAGAAGCGTAGATTGCGCCTTGCCGCTGGGCTGCTTTCTAACGTACAATTTGATGTGCATGCACGATGCTCGCCACGAAAAGTGGGCCGAATGCACCTCGCCAATGCGCGAGATGGCGAGTATCACCACTCACTCACTCTTGTAATTTGAACCTGCGCTCACCGCCCTTGACGGTGGCGGTAGAGCCAGCGGCATCATCAAACAACGTACAGAGAGAGGTCGAGATAAAGGCGCGCCATTGCAACGGTGCGAGACGTCGTTGCGGCGCTCGCTTGTCCATACGCCATGTCGAGCGTTCCTTCCGTTCCAGCGTTCCTTCGTCGTGACCACGTCCCTCTCTCATAGTCTTCTCCCTCATGGTCATCTCTCTTCCTCCTAGCGGCAGCTCTTCTTCTCAGTCTTACCTGTGGCTATCGACCTCATCTCAACCTCTCTGCCACTGCTTTTCCCAACCTCAGCTCCTGCCTTGACTTCGCGCAATTACCGGAAGATACCACTAAGTCAAGAGTACGTCTACTTCTTTCATACCCTGCTTCTCATTCTGACGGTCTCTACCCTTTCACTCCCGGCGACGATGGAAGATATCCGCGATTTCTTTACCGATTTCCCCAAATTGCTGTATGGAAATGCAAGAAGCCTCAGCCGTCATATTCATATCTGCGGAATGGTTTGCAGTACGTCATCTAAAATGTGCCCATGGATCCCGCCATGCATCGAATTTCCTGCCCGAAACCCCGGGTGCGATGAGATGTTCAGTCAGCAGCAGCACCTAACATCTCATCTGCAGATTTTGAATCCCTTCTTGGACGGATCTCTGAAGCGCACCCATCCTGATTGCCCATACACGTTCACCGCACAGGAATTCCTCGACCAGCATTTGGCTAAGACTCACGGAGCGCGGAAGGCACGTCCGTCAAGGCCGTGCGGCCCATTTCCATGTCCTGAGCCTACATGCAATGTCGTACGTGATACGCAAGGGACGCTACTCTAGCACCAACAGCTTGCGCATCTCTATTAAGACGGGGATTTAAAATGCATTTATGCGGGCTGTCCACACACATTCGCCGGACAAAGTTTCCTCAACCAACATTTAGGCCGCGTTCATGGCGAGAAGCAGTACTCCTGTCTAGAGTTATCATGCACCTCCAAGTTTACCCGCCAAAATGACGTCGGTTCGCACTTTCAGCTCGTGCATACCAAATTGGACGGCCAATTCAAGTGCAGTGTAGCAGGATGCATCAAGACTTTTACGGCAGCAGCACTTCTAACCAAACATATGGTAAAAGCTCACTTCGCCACTCCATTCTCCTGTCCAGGGCCATCATACACCGCCAAGTTTACCACGCAATCTACTCGTAACGTGAAATTTTATCGGGTGAATATATGTGGACAGCCGGCTAAGGAATAACCTCGTACTTCTCGCCCGTCGCATCTTCCACCTTCTTTATGGCCGCCTTGTATGACTCCCGCTCGTGCATCCTTTCGATCCATGCATACATCTTCGGATACTGTTCCCTTTTGACGTCAAGCATCATCGTGGCACCCTCGAGTGGGAAGAGCATCATGATGTCTGCGCCAGTCAACTCCTTACCGCAGAAAAAGTCGCCCCCCTCAGGAGTCGTTGCCAACTGCTCCTCGATGAACTTCCAGTTCTGCTCGTAGTTGCGATCCAGAAATGCGCCTCGGACTTTTGACCCTATTCCTCGAAGGATTGGTCTGATGAAGAATGGCGCTGGCGCGTTCGCGATTTCTGCATGACGATCAGCGGTGATGCCGAAATGATGAACCGGGCAACGTACGAGAAACCACGAGTCCGACCACCAATAAAGACATCAAGCTGCCCTCACAATAATGCATCAGGTATCGGTAGCGCAACCACCCGTCAGTTTCGCCACCGACCTGACCTTCTTTACCATCCGCCCAACGTTTAGGAATCATTCCCTTTCCAAAGTGCTCTGCGAGATATTCGACAATGTTTGCAGACTCCGCAATGACGATCTCTTTCTCTGCCCCAGGCGCCTTGACGCCGAGGACTGGCGATTTTCCAAGTGGGTGGATGTCCTTCAGCGCGGGGTCCGCGAGATTGTTTGCATCCCTTTTGAAGACCTTGAGCTCATATGGCACCTTGAGCTCCTCCAGCATCATCAAGATACGCTGGGAGCGCGACTTTTCGAGCCTATGCGAACACCATGTTTAGCGATAGCCGTTGGAAGCGAGGGTGAGCTTAGCGACAAGACCCGGCGCGACTTGCATTATTTCCTTCCTCGAAGAGGATGACTCGCAGTACAGGGGAAGATGGCTACTAACCAATAGAGCGTGACCTTGGGCTGCTCCGTCGCCATATTGACCGAATTCAAGTACCGACGTGCTGTTAAGGGCAGAGAGAGCTTGCGAGTAGCTAAAACCTGCCAGCCAGGAACGACGTGAGGAGCTGTGAGATTGAATTTTCTGACGCCAATTAGTCGATGGGGCATTCTCCACACTTTTATACACGTACAAGAACAGCCAATGATACTTAGAAGCGGAGTTGGAGGAGGAAACACGCTTTATGTGGCAATGGCAATGTTTGGTTGCTACACCCACGAATGGAGCGGGCCGCCTCGGCAGGTGCGCAACAATGAATGATATGAAGAATGGTCTGATCCACGCGCAGATCGTATTCTGGGGGAAAGCGCCCTTTGACGTTAGGTACTTACGCCTCCCTCCGACTACCTATGTGTCCGACCATGTTTCGACTACCTTAAGTGACCTTGCTCCTCCGAAACACCTGTTGCAGATGGCGTATCATGAATCTGAGATCCTCATGACGTTACTCCTATCGCCGGCCTGGCTTTGTTAAGTCCGCCTCTGCAGCTGCATGCAAACCATTTCACCTCATTTCAAGAGAGGAAACTGCAATCAGACTGAGTGCCAAGCGTGCAGTATTTATTCAACGATGGCATCGAGTCTGGGTGCTGATGCAAAATCGGAAGTCTAGGCCGTTGCTGCATTTCCAAGGTTGTTCGCGGCATCACTGCATATTTGAAATGTTTCCATCACTCAAATGAGCCGCATCAGGACACGAACTCATGGACACCAGAATCAGATCGCACGGAGCCTCACGAGAAACATGCCTACGCTAGGAAATCGGCCTTGCAAAACTGGTCAACGCTGCAACGGCACGTGTGACGTTCACAGCGTATGGCGATGCGTCTGCTAAGAATAGCGGTACCCGCCATCTTCCCCATGCCACGGTCGTCCCGTATCCACCTTGCCTTTAACACGCTCATGCTTGCTAATGTGGCTAGTGCTCTACGATATATGGCTGGCCGCGAGCAATGCACTTTTATTGATGACAGCAACTCGGAGTGTTTCCTGCTCTTGCGCCTGCCCCTCCCTTAAAGCGCCCTTCGGCGATCAAGACTAGCGAGGCAACGTTGAATTGAAACGCATTGCGGACGGAGGGTCCAATCGACGCGTACGGAGACTATTGGGAGGCACAGAAGCCGCCGTAGCTGCCTCGTTGCCTTTGCACTTCGCCCTTCTCGCAGCTCAGCCCCGGAGATTGTCGCCCAGCTTCGCCCTGCTGCAACGTTCGAATATCTTTGACTTTCAGCGCCTTCGCTCCAGCTCTTTTTCAGACAGCTGCTTGCTTCTATCAGCTAATCCTCAAAATCGCTGCATGACTTTCGCTTTGGTCGCGTCTTGTCAGCGTGGCTAGTGAGGACTAATCCCAGCCTGACAGCTCGTATCAACCTTGCAACGGAGAATACCTTTGACCCGTGTAGTCGAGAACTCGACTGCAACCTATCTACCCCCCAATTTAATTAACGCGCCCCAATTGCCAAAAACCCACTGCGTTCACATCAACAGCGTCGACACTGCGAAACAGACGAACATCCTCTCACCAGATGCGCCGTCCGACTCTACTTGCATGACGCCTCCTTCGGCCATAAGCGGGACGCCTGCTAGGCAGTTCACAACCGACCCTCGCCGCGCGCTGTACGTGCGAGAGACTTCAGGACTCTGAAGGACAAATATCAGACGTAATTGTGGCCCAGCAGTTCCGCTGCAGCTCACAAATGCGTTACCCACGGAGGAAAGGCTACAACTCCCTGGACGAACTCTATGTCGAACAGGACGGAATATCGGTATGGGATTGCTAGATTCGCCACTTATAAGCAGAGAACTAACATTTTAATCATAGTGGTACTGGCGCCTCGCGGCCCTCGCGGCATCATGGATGATACTAGGCGGCTATCTCATCCTCCCCTCCACCTTCGACTCCGACCCTGAGCTCCGATTCTCAAAAGGCGTCCTTGCGGTCCTCATTGCCATTCTCCTCACATGCGGCTACTCTCTCACCGTACTCCTCTGGTTCCTCGTGCCTTCCTGGCTCTTCCAATCCGAATCCATCTTCTACCCCGCGCTCTGCTCCTCTGCTCTCGGTCTTCTCGGTACTCTCTACGCCTTTGCCTCCTCTCCGCGATACACGTTTAGCTCAGCTGCTGGAATTACAGTCGCACTGTCCAGCTCTAGTACTGCCATATACGCGATCCTGTTGGTATGGGTGCAACGGAAGATAGCCCGCGTCCGAAGTTCAGCCTCGTTATATCGAGTCGGACACGTCGAGATCCCACGCGGAATCTCGCGTGACGGGCGTGAAAGCCAGGCGAGCACCACGGGGTTGACGCAATCACTCTGGCACGAACCGACTTCGAGCACGCAAGTTACGTGGGAGGAACCGCCGGCTCCAATTACCCAGCGGAGCGTGCAAGACTCCGCCTACTACAAGAACTGGCTCCAGAACATGCATCCCACGGCAGTTCGGAACCCGTCCATCCACACACGCGCCTCATTCCAGTCCTTGCAACGCTCTCCCTCTCCCGAACGCCAGCCGCAAGGCTACTACGACCCCACCAGCACCACCACGACCGTCGGCGGAAGCATCTACAACGGCGTCTCCACGGCATCCGTGCCCCCATCACCTTTCCCCCTGACGGAAGAGGACCTCGTGAACCAGCAAATGGCGCGCCTCTTGCTCAAGACGGGCGAGTCTACGCCCGGCAACGAATCGCAGTCGACCTTCCGCATCGATTGGCGGACCGACGACGACGACGAAGAAGACCCTGCACAGCGCGGTATCCAGATGCGCACGCGAACCGGCAGTGGGTCGAGGCTGATCCCGCCGACCAAGATCGCTGCCTCGGCCGTCACGCAGGGGATTCGCGGTGCCGGGTCCAGCAAGAGCATGAGAGCTCCGAGTGGAGGAGAGGCCAGCCGCGTGGTGAAGTCGAGTCCGTTCCGGGGCGGGGACAGCGCGAGAGATGGGGACGTTGAAAGGGGCCGGGTCGAGGCGCCGAGGGGCGCTGGGCTCGGTATTGAGCGGGCGAGGAGTAGAGAAGAGAGGAGGAAGGAGATCGAGATGGGCAACCTAGTCGCCTCGCCCGTCCCTACAGGCAAGGCTGCTTCGAATAGGGCGATGCGATACGGATGAGGATCTAGGGTTTCACGGGATAATGTAGATGGCATGTTCGGTTTCACGATGACATTTGTGCAGCATGGTGTCCGGGGTCCAGCGGCGTATGGTTATGGGACGCGATATGTTATGAAATATGAGGGATAGTTATGTTTTGGATTGTGTACTATATTAGGGGCATGGGGAAGTTTTATCAACGCATAAAATAGCTGCACAGTGAGGAGGTAGCAGGTCACGAAACTTAGGATTCACTACCCAGTAATGAACTTTGTAGTAGCTTTACCACCTGCTCGTGGCCTTGTTCTGAAGCCGCCTGGAGTGCGTTGTGGTGGAGTCCGCCTTGTGCGTTAATGTCGGCGCCCTCGTCGAGTAGTAGCTTTACTATTGTTTCGCTGCCACGGACTGAAGCCGCCTGGAGTGCGTTGCCGTAGTCTCCGCCTTGAGCGTTAACGTCGGCACCCTTGTCGAGGAGTAGCTTTACCACCAGCTCGTAGCCACCTCTTGAAGCCGCCAGGAGTGCGTTGCCGTAGAATCCGCCTTGAGCGTTAACGTCGGCACCCCTGTCGAGGAGTAGCTTTATTACTACCTCGTTGCTACGGTACGAAGCCGCCTGGAGTGCGTTGCCGAAGAGTCCGCCTTGGGCGTTGACATCGGCGCCCTTATCGAGTAGCACTTCCACAGCAGCTCTTCGATTATTCAACGAAGCATAATACAGAGGGCTACCGCCCCTCCAGTCCTTCTCATCGATGTTAGCGTTCTGACCTAATAACCGTTTTATGCCATCGACTACGCCGGCAGATGAAGCCTGATGGAGTGCGTATCTCGGAGGGCTTGGCCCTACCCACCGCTTTTGCACCTGCTCTACCTCGAAAAGGTACGTTGCATACACAACTGTGCTCGCGGAAACCTCGAAAGACAGTGGATCGAAACCCTCGATCACGGAACGAAGGTCGGGCGCTCGGACTCTCCTCGTTTGGAGTAGCGCGGCCAGAACAGCGCGGCCCTGATTCAAAAGTCCTTCTACTAGGTTCAAGTTGTTTTTATCGATGTCCGTGCAACGCCGAAGGTGATAATCGAAATATTGAGTTGAATAATGGAGGAATGGAGCTCTCGAGAGGCGATTATGGAGCGCGTCAACATCTGTGCAAGGCTCGTCCAGTTTTCTAAGGCGCATGTATTTGATACAAACACCGGCGAGAATGGTGTGCACTCGTTCGGTATGCGCTAAGCTCTGCTGGAAAGGGGTTTGAGCAACTCCATCTGGCGGCCTCGTGAAAAATTCTTGCACAGAATAGTGCACCGGTCGAATATCGCGGCCCTCATCTAACAGCAAGTTCCCACATGCTCGAAGGATAACCTCGATACGATGCTCCTTGATGTCTTCTTGTTTTTCGAATGCTTCGTCTGTGGCCAGTGCGTGTTGCAACTCCTCCGCGTCTAAAGGTCTCATCGCATAGAAGATCCACATGAGGCACCTCAAAGCGAGCTCTCGCATGGGTTCTTGTTGGGCCACAATCTGTTGCACGATCCTCATGTATGTCTCGTCAAGGCCCCGGGGGAGGGTGTGTAGTGCGGCTTCGACGGCTTCATCTCTCTGTATATTACTCATCTGACAAAGGCTATCCAGTTGTAGATGCACCCACAGAAACCTATAGCACATTTAGCGGGGCTAGTCTTCTCCTACTAGAATAACAAAACTTACATGCCCTCTGCTTTCTGTGTCAGCGTCTGAATGATCTTGCCCTCAAGAGCGTCGCTGTACAAGAAGAGCTTCTTCCCATGATAGCCTTTCCGCAACATCTTTACTTCGCTTCTAACGAAGCTTTCAATATCTGCCGCAATGCTCTGAGCTTGTACCTGAATCGTAGGCGTCTTGCTCTCCATAAAGGCGGTGTTGATGTCGCCCTCCCTTCTACTTGTGACGAAGACCTTAGCGCACGGGTAGTCACTAATGATCTTGGTTATTAATGCAATGAAGCGTGGTCTCTCCTGCTCAGGGCACTCGTCCAAAGCGTCGATAACTATGTAGACTTCCCTAAGATTCATCTCTAAGGCAAGCTTAATAAACGCTTCCGGGGAGCTAACTGTCGAAGGACTGCGCGAGTCGTGCTTGGGCCTGAGCAGCCACAGAGGTATGGTCTCGCACTTCCAGCAGAGCTGCTTGATCAGGGCTGCTGCGATATTCAAAGGGTCCTGCAACTCCGGAGTTCGATAATTGCAATAGGCAAAACAGATTGCCGTCTTCTCATCTAGAGCACTTCTGGCTGTAAGGTGTTCCAGCACATTAGATCTAGCATGCTATTAGCTAGACTGCCTATTTGCAGATAGAACTAGTCAGCTTACGCAAGTACCGACTTTCCGGCGCCAGCTGCTGTTCGTTAGTTAAATCTCTATATACTGGGCAGCTCTACTCACGCGCTCCGTGACACCAAAGCAGCGACGACTTCGAGCTGTGCATCCAGGTCTGGAACTCCTCACTTTGAATTAGCCAGTCACCTGTGCCTTCGTGCTTCTTCGCGTAAATGTCGTCGTGAACCTTCTCGAAGTCGAAATTAGATATCCAATTCAGAAAGTCTTCCCTATCTCTCCTCTCTTGCGCTAACTTAGCCTCCCGACCCACGATCAGCTGCTGTGCTTGACCGGCCAATCGTAAGACATCCACATGATGCTTCATGTTTGTCCTGATCGAGCCAAACCCAACCTCGAATGGTTCCCATTGCTGCCTTAGGAACAGTCTCCACGACGTCCAAGTCCGTCTCGTACCATTGGCTCCGACGAAGACTCCGCGCGCCTTCCTGCAGAAGTCGAGTATATCCGCGTAGACATTGGCGAGCGTTTCTTGAACTAGTGTCGAGTCCTGGCAAACCCTGGCGAGTTCTGCTAAGGTTGCAGTGTAGTCGTCGAACAGGCAGAGCATGTCAGTCAACTTGCCAAAGAAGCTTACAAAGTCGATCGCCAAGTCGATTACGATGCGAATACCGCCGACGACGATGGATGATATCTCCGGGTTGGCCTGAATGCCAATGGCGACGCTGCCCATGAACCGATCGAGTAGTCGAAGGACTTTGGAGAGACGCTCAGCTTGGGGTCGGAACGACGAGCTTTGTGCATGAGTAACATCGTTTTTTCGAGCTCGTGAAAGGAGATCATTTTCGTTGAGGTTCTTTGACGCTGCTCGAAAGTCGTCCCTCTCAGCCTCGGGGAGCTTGTCTAGATGTCGCTGCACTGCTAGTTGAAAAGCCTGGTTGATGTATGCAGCCGACGGGGCTGAACTTGGGGAGCACACAAGCGCAGCTGTCGACGTGGCTACTGCTTGGGTTGGTGTCGGCAATTGTGCTGTTGTAGATTGTGCTGTTGTAGATTGTGCTGTTGTAGATTGTGCTGTTGTAGATTGTGCTACATTCGACTGTGAGGCTTGAACTGTCTGAGGCCGGAGGAACTTCGAAAGCAGACGATCGCGTTTACGCATGGCGGAGAGCCCGACTACGCTATTTCTGCGATGAAAAGGCTTGCTATCGACTTGCTATATAGCACGACACAAGTGAACGACGGCCTTCGGGAACTACTGTACAGTGATACGGACGCATCGTTGCAGCGGCCGCAGCTAAGTGTACGTGGCAGCTGAACGCATGCACCCCGCCCGGACGACGACCAGTGAGTAGGGTGCTCAGAAATAGTTAAATAGATTTATGGGATACCGTCTCCAGAACTAGGTCATAGTACTGCAGCTGAAGAAAGAATCCTCCAGTATCTTGACTGGAGCTTTCAAGACGAGCCGAAAGAAGATCGCTGGAGGGTCTACCGAAGGTGGCAATAGCACCTGTCCTTGACTGACACCACGAAACAGGCTGAAGAGATCACTTGTCGCATCGGCGACATTAAGCGTGAAGGAGTTTAACGGAGAGATTAAGGTCATTGCGGTCAATGAGCTTTGCAAGGTCAAGGCTTAAAAGACCGCGTACCCTTATAGTCAGGGTGTACAAGAGACATTAAGTGAAAAGTGTGCGCAAACCGGACACCGATTTCGGGACACGCTGTAATGTCAAGTAGTTATTCTCAAGACTTCAAGATAGCAGAGTCAGACCTCTATGTTTCAAGCTAACCCGGAAAAAAAGGGAGTAAAAGTAATTATACACCAGAAATGCCCATGAAGCCCTCCCCAGAGCAGACGTAACGATCCTGATTATCGTCTACTCGCTAGCGAGAAACGTGAAGAAAAGTGTCGCAAACCGGAGCAGAGAGATCTGATCTATCGACACTCTACGCAAAAAATCGACAGAAAGGCCCAACTTTTAGTCTAATCGTCTAATGCCCTCTGGCATGCGTCTATCCTCGACTATACCCCACCCCGCTCGTCTAGGATATCCGTTTACTTGCCAATCTCAACACCGCCGGTGGCACCAAGCACCCTCTTGATGTCGCCGTAGATGGCGAACTGGCCAGCGGTAAGCGTGCCCACCATGAACAGACGCGCGCCAATGCCGGCGTACGAGCCGCGGAAGCCGAGCTCGCCGGCGATCTTGATCAGGCGGCTGGTGGTGCTCTCTCCGGGCAGGCCCTTGGTCTTGTTGATCTTCGAGAGCATCGTGTCGGCCGGCTGCGAGACGATGGCGGCGGCGAAACCGGCGATCAGACCGGAGCCCAGGTTGGTGACGGTGACCATGCCGTCCGACATCTCCGACTTGGGCGTCATGCGGTAGATCTGCTCGGAGACCTTCTCGTACACGACGAACTTGGCCATGGTGTATGGGACCCTGTTTTGCGACGTTAGCCGGTCGTCGAGATGCTTATTTGGAGAGTGTTCCGGGGCCTGCTTACTGCTTGAACAGGATGGGCCCGAAGCCAGAGTAGAAAGCGCCAAGGCCCTCAGTCTTCGCGATCTTCGAGAAACCACCGATCAGACCGTTTGCGAAAGTAGGCTCGGACACGAGACGGATACGAGTGGCCTCGAGCGGGCAGAGGGCAATGTCGGCGAAGAACTCCGCGCACGCGGACGAGGCGAGGTAGACGGCGGTGCGGTTGTTCGACGCGGTCTCATAGCCGAGCAGGTTGATGCTCTGCTGCTTGAAGAACTCGTAGCCACCGAACTTGAACGCGCCCTGGAGGAAGTAGCCCGCGAAGGTAGGGCCGATACCCGTCAGCAGCGCGCCGGCGCCCTCGTTCGCGATGACCTTGCGGAAGCTGCCGATCATGCCGCTGTTGTAGGTGACGGGGTCGAGCTGTATTCTCGTCTTGACGCTGCGGTTTGCATCGTGTCAGCTTCTTGTCCCTTTGTCCTCGCGGGTATCCAGGGTCTGGGAGAAAAAAAAGTTTTGGAGGAGCTCTAAAGAGCCATTCCGAAGGGGAGCAGACTTACACATCGACGGGTGTGAGAGCGCCGTGCGTGACAGCACAGCAGACAGCGCCGGCAAAGGCGAAGCGCGAGTAGAGAGCGACACCGCTCAGCTTTGCCGGGTCGCTGGCCTGGACGGTCTGTTTCAGGGCGTCGAGCTTCACCGAGCCGGTGGAGCTGGGAGGAGCTGTCGCAGCCATCTGGAATGTGCGGTGGGTGGTGGATGGAGTGGAGAGGGGGTTTTGGAGGCGGAGAGGAGAAGTTGGAAGAGGAATTGGAGGTTAATGGAGACGTTTGCCGGGAGCTGGGAAGAAATGTTGACGGAGCAAAGGAATATACCGGAGGGCGTAACCGACGCTAAGGCGCGCTCTTGAGCCTCGCGGCAAAACGGACCCATTTCACGTGGGCCGCTAGCGCGTGCTGGTAGGGTGCCTTATCTCCTTCTCCTATTCCCATGAGCCACCACCGCCCCAATTCCACATGCAAAAATACAACATCAAATGTTTCACTGAGCGCGGACGACTGGACGTGTCTTTCGTAGATAATCGTGCATCAAGTATCTTCTAATGCTATTGAACACCACTCATCGGTTCCCTCTCTTTCCACCCCTCTTCCCTCTCTCGACATGCCCTCTCAAAGCCTTCCGGACATCTCCCAGACTCCTCTTCCCCTTCCGCTTCGCCTTTCCCAGCGTCATAAGGAAGTTCTTCTGGCGTTCTTTCTCCTTATTCGTGCTGCTCTTCCCTTCAGACCGCTTCTTCTCCTTCCGCCTTGCTGTTGTGCTTTGATGCTTCTCATCCCTGTCTCCCTTTGCCGCAGCGATCTTTTCAGCCTTGGTCGCTTTATGAGAGAGAGAAGCAAGGCCTTCAATTTCAGCAGCGGTAAGCGGATCTTCATGGTGGCGTCCTTCTGCTATTACTTGCGACTTCTGCCGTTGCGTCTTTCGCCCAGAAGAAAGCGAAGATGTGATGTTGGCATTCGTCCGGAGCTCTTGAAGTTTGGCAAAGTCTGCTGGGGTGAGGATTTTTGTCGTTGCGAGCTTGGATATCTTCGCCTCCATCTCCTCTGCCGCTGCCGCAGGATCTTTGTTTTCGGAGTTGTCGTCTTTTCCGTCTGCCTGATCAAGCTTCGCCTTTTTCGCTGGTGGCTTGTCATCTTCATCATCCGAAATCTCTATGTCTTCACCATCACTTTCAACATCGATCCAGCCACCTGAATCATCACTGTCATCCTCTTCAACGTCCCAGTTCTTCCAACCTGTCTCCTCATCCTCTTCTTCTCCCTCAACATCGTCTTCATCGCTCCCTAAGCCTTTCTCTTCTCGCTTCCTTCTCCTTTCCTCCTCCTTCCACGCCTCGAGCAGCTCGATGCCCTCGATCTGACCGACCTGGATTTCGCCGAATCTTGCCGAGCCCGCTGTCCCATCCCTCAGTCCTAGTGCAGCTTCCTTGCCTCTATCTCTTCGGTGCAGCATTTCCGCTCCAACATTTCGATAGAGACTCAAGAGACCTCTTGCCGCCATGACAACGCCTTTGTCCTTACTCTTTCGGTACATAACTAAATCCTGCAGGAGTGTCTCGTCCATAGCAAGCGGTTGTCTGGCGCAAATCTCTCGAATTGCGTTCAGTCCTGCAGAAGCGACCTCGGCTGCAGCAGCTTCGGAGACAAATTCATTCGCAATCTTTTGGACGAGTGGCTGAAGGGTATCCGGCGGGACAAAAGTATGTGTGGCTTGCGCTAGGCATGCGAGGAATGTTGTTACCGAAGGCTGGCGTGGTGTGAGGTATCTGTACATATTAAACTCAATCCAAATTGTCACGAAACGAACACTGTCACTTACTTGAGGAAATAAGAGTACAAGCTGGTGATTGTCAGTTGATGAAGCCCGACCAGCCTCGAAACGAGCTGGAGGACAAGCAGTTTCTGCTCTAAATTGAGCTTCGATTTCGCATTCTGCAAGTGCCGCGAAAAGAGCGATTCCGCAAACCCTTGCGGGTCATGAAGCAGATGTAGAGCCGAAAAGTTCAAGGGATGCGGCGCATTCTTCTTCTTATCCTTCTTCTTCGCTGTTGCCGCCGCCTTCTTCAATTCCTTGTCTCGCTTCCCGCTTTTCTTGTTAATTCCTGCCTGGTGCCGCAGCTTGTCCATGTCGATTTCATCTTCCTCATCGCTGCTCCCTTCCGCTGCTTCCTCACGCTCCTTGTCGCCCCCCAAGAAGAATCTTACTCCGCCGCTTATAATTTTCTCGTTCTCGGCAAGAGCGGCCTCCTTCATTATCTCGACAGCTTTCGCATCTGTCCATATTTGACGCTTCCAAAGCTCGCGAGTTATCTTCACAGCCCAGAGACCTTTGGAAGACGTTCGGTCAGAAGTAAGTAGGTTGAAGAGGACGGTTTGCATGGTGCGGTTGAGACGGTGGTTGGTAGATTTAGCATTCGACGAGCGGAGGTCAGAGAGGACTTTCTGATACAGGAGTGTACGTAGAGACTTGCTGGAAGTGGAAACTAGGATGGGGAAAAGCGTATTTAGAAGCCTGTCCAGAGTCAGTAATTGTCACCGCCAATGCTTCCACAGGTGAACAGCATACGTTGGGGAATCGATTATGTCTTTGTTCCTCATCAGCACCAGGCTAACCACAACCTTTTCCCGCAGCTCAGGCTCAAGGTCCTCATGGTGAGCCTCAAGCAATGATATAAGGTCATTCGGGAAGTCCTTGGTCTGCGTGGGATAGCAGTCGGCAACGTGTGCGATGAAGTCGATCAGTTCGCGAACTGAGACGATCCCAGAGTCGTCGACGGACGATGGCTCCTGCGCGAGGATGGCGTAGAAGGCGGCATATTGCTCATACTGTCTATCGAAATCGTCCTTATAGGAACTAGAAACAATGTCAGTTCCATATAACCTCAATCGCAATGCAAGGAAGCCATACGGAGGATCTCGCCGAATTTTGTGCTGGAGGTTGGCTCTGATGTTTCATTAGCGAAGCTCTTGCATACGATATAGGTGGATAATGGAGTCGTACAGGTCGGCCTCGACCTTTTCAAGCGCTCCAAGCTTTCGTTTCCCCATGTTAGAGCGTACGTGACGAACTTTCGTCGTTGATTGTGGGGAACGAATGCGCCTTGACACTCGAAATCTTGGCGCTCTGGAAATTTTGAGCGCATGACTCGTGTGTTGCGGACCTTATGATTCGTGCGTGGATCTAGATATCTTGGGTCCCGTACAGTTGATCAAGAAATACCGTTTTTAGCTTTAGAGAGTCTTCTATTTACGGGTTGGTATATTCTTCTACGCCTATGTTCTATATAAAAGTGATATATTGTCTCTTACACTTCTTAACGCTCTTACAATCAGAACAACTCACTGCCGTGATAATAATGGCTGTAGCTTTTCGCCATATTGGATGGAGCCGACGTAAAAGCTGCATCATCACTAGCTGAAATACATACCTTCTGCGGCTTTCCTTGGTCAACAAGCTGTTTGGCCTGTTCAAGCAGCTATGGCAGACTTCAAAATTGCAACATTCCGAGCTTTTACGGTCACATGGTCACACAGCGCAAAATACGACGGAGGAATGGCGTTAAATAGATCATTGTGTACATAGGATGGTCTCAGAAGCAACGCCTCAGATCGTGTGTCTCCATCCTCATGAGCCATTTGCGATTTTCTGTCTCTTATTGGGATGATCGGGCTTGAACTCTGCGGCATAAACTTTGAAAAAGTCTTCTGGATGCTGCGGACTCTGTCCTGTGACGTTGACAAAGGCAGTGGTGGAGATGTAGTTGGTCTTACCCTCCCGAACCAGAGAGTAGTATTCAAGCAAGTATTGCTTCTCTGACGCATCCGATTGCGACTGGTGGTGGAGGACCTTCTTAGCCTCGGCCCTGGGAGAGCTGTTAGCAACGAGCTGCGTGACTGGGTGCCCTACAGAACTCACTCTGAAATGTCTTCAAACTGCATCTGGACACCGAGGGCTTGGCTGGCGGCCGTAGCGAGCTCGTCCCCTGTGGTGAGCATGGGGCCTGTGCATCCTGTTATTAGCGATTGTAGAAGCGATAGCTCGTGGGGGCGAGGCTAACCGGTGCAGACCATCAGCTGGCCACGATGCCTGTCGTCAAAGCCATGCTTGCCTTTGCCGCTAAGCACATGAGCGGCAAGTAAAGCAACGTCCTGATATCATCAACGGTGAGCTCGAGACTCGAAACAGTCAAAAAGATGCTTACACCGAGTGCGACTGGAGCAAACTTATGGTCTTTGCCGATTGGGATCGGCAGCATACCATCGTGCTGTGCCTGCGGGGCGTACAGGAGAAGATTCTCAGCATAGAAGCCAGCTCTTGACACGCAGAAAAGGTCAGCTGTTGTGAACGACGGTTACGTTTTGCGTCTTACCGGATAACAGCCGGGGAGTGGCCCAGCTGGGTTTTGGGGTCACCTTTGGCACTCAACACCAGTGTCTCAAGGTCCACAAACTCCCTCAGACGTGGCTGCATGTCACGCTCGGCGAGATCGCTGCCGGCCGAACTGATGAAGAGGACGTTCTGAACGTTGGCCTTGCGCGCAGCATTAATCAGCTCGACGGTGATGTCGAACTTCTCCTGGTGTGTAGGCGGAATAAGGCACAGAGTGTCGCACCCGCTTTGCTTCAACGTGTCAACCACGTCCCTTTCGCGACCATGTTTGTGTGGAACGACTTTGGCGCCGAGCTTGGCTATTTCTTTCGCTTTGGCGGAGGATGGATGAAGAGACAGGCCATAGACTGCGTCGACTTTGCCTTTAAAGTCGCTATTGCTCAGGAGCAGCTCGGCAATGAGAAAGCCAGTGTTGCCCTCGACAGCGGTGATGCACACTTTTCGAGTCATGATTGCCAAAGGTGCGTTTGGCGAGCCTCAAGCACAACTGGTCATGGGTCTTTTATGCATCTCTTCTAATGTCATGACGTTTGCTTGCCGTGCATTGAGTAGCTGTCCTCATTCCACGTCCGTCACCATGACACGGTCGCCGCGAATATTGAGGAGACAAAGAGTAAAAGTGGCGTGCCTGTTCTGGCGAAATGCGGTCAGTGACACTGGCCGCTCTAAGCTTTCGCACCATGTCCGGAGGGGGAGACGGCGTGTACAGCATATTTCAAGCATAACGACACGCCCCCTTCAACGTTGTAGTTCTAAAGAATCCTCCTGTGGGCCAGTGCATTATGGGTTGACCCTAACCTAGCCTATAAAGGCTAGGAAGCGTTTGGTCTAGGAATGCGGAGGACTAGTACTATCTAGTCTAAGCTAGGTACCTTAGTGGTTAGCGTTGCGTGGTACAGTAAATGTAATAAAGAGTGTGACAATGTCGACACCACGACCTCACTCGATGTCACTGCTTACTAGACCGCTGAAGGCATGACAGACGGCATTTGCGCGTCGAGCGTGGGTGCAATTACTCGTCTAATCCACTCAAAGCGATTCTGCGAGTTGAAGAAATGAGGAAATATCAGAATATGCACATCAGCAATTGCTCCCGTACCGTGCTCGGAAGTGTTGTCTCTTAACATGCTTGAGCAGACTATCGCCCCCAGCCCTGCACGAATTCGATGATGCGAGTGGCTTAATTGTGAACTTGACAACCGACGTAGGATAGTGGCTCACGCCGGGAAGAGTATTTAGCCAGTGTGAAGAGTACAGTACTCTCCGCAAGGGTTGAACAATCCACCTTGTACCCCTTCATGTCTATGACAACATGTCCGGAGATCAACATTGCTAATATAGCGGGCATTGCTTTGTTAGATTCCCCGTCCGCCATCCACTTCCAAGTTTGCGCCAGTGATAAATTTACCCTCGTCGCTGGCCAAAAATAGAACCGTATTCGCAATGTCCATGGGATCCGTTAGTCGTCCTAAGGGTACATTGCTGAGGAACTTCTTCATATTCTCCTTAGTGTACGGTACCCCGGCGAATTGCTCGAATAGTCTTGTCCCGGATAGGAGTGGGCACACTGCATTAACTCGGATTTGATCAGGGCCATACTCGGCAGCCAGACCTTTCGTTGCCTGCGAGCGGTCAGTGATTGGTTTTACCCAAAGCGCAAAACAAAGTTCACTCTCACATTTGAAACGGCGCTTTTGGTCGAGTTATACCACACCAAGCCTGGCCGTGGCCTGACACTACCAATACTGGATATGTTGATAATGGCTCCACCATTGCCTTGCTTCTGCATGTGCGGTACGACTTCGGCGATTGAGAGGAAGATGCTTTTGACATTGATGTTAAACACTCGTGTATATTCTTCCATCGTCACCTCGAGCGTTGGCTAAGATAAACAGAAATCAGCTACCAGGGTATCACTCCGAGCAGTCGGCGTTGACGAACCTTGTTCTTATACGACCAGCCTGCATTATTTACCAATATATCAATTCGACCGAACTCCTTTATGCAGGATTCAACTGCGGCCTTCCAGTCTGCCTCTTGAGTAACATCCATCTTCATTACTTTAATATTGGAGCCTCCGATCTTGTCTGCCGTCGCTTTTGCTGCGGACTCGTTTAAGTCGCCGATAAGTACCTTGCAGCCTTCTTGCGAGAAGCGCTCGCTCGTGGCAGCTCCGAACCCGCTCGCACCACCTGGGAAAGTATTAGTGTGAACGGCCACCAGAATCAATTGTATAATACGATAACCGACCTGTAATAAGTGCCACTTTGCCATCGAGTCTGCCCATGTCTGTGGAAATAATTGATTATTTCCCGTCAATATCTGAAAACTTTTAGATTAAGGTGACAAAAATTCATATGCTCGGGTGCCATTGATGGTAATCCGACAATCGGCCATTTAGCTCCTTGGTCTCTAAATTACGGGGGCGGGCGACTCCACAACGCTATTCATCTTAGCATGCCGCCGCTGTGAATGGTCACAATTAAGAGAACGTGGAATTAATTCCGCGTCGTAGCTGGTTTGAAAATTGATCGAGTGAAGAATCGCGTCTCGGCGAACCGATTTCGGAGGGAATCTTTCGTTTGATCGATCTCATGGAGTCCACAAAGACCTTCTGACATGTGCAACCCCTACCATCATGGAGGTTCAATCCACTCCCCCTTATCCACTTCTTTTACAGGTCTCTGCGGTACCTGTATTGTGGATACGAGTTTTTTCACGTCTTCAATCGCTTCCATAGCTTGTTGTTTCTGATCGAGGTCGTAGCTCAAAACGTCTTCAAGCCGTGATGAAGCCGCAGCAATATCCTCGTTCCATTCTGTCAAGCCTTTTTGCAGCTGTTTTGTAACCAGTAACATGAAATTGACGTCTCGCGCAAGCTCCCAAAATCTTTCCGTCTCTTCCAAATAGAACGTGTCTTCGAATGGAATAGCCGTGTTCTCCTCTATTCGATGTAGACGGTCTAGGCAGTCGGCCAGCTGCTTCCACCGTGCTGCCTTCAGATTTGAAGGAAACTGTGCCAAAAGGGTACCCCTTCTGTCTGAACCCTCTTTCGCATTTGAGGAAAATGACTCGTGGAACCAATGCCACGGCTGATAAATGACAGAGTCTCGGAACTCAGTCTCGTCTAGGATATATGAAAGTGCCCTCCGATCCATGGCACTTCCAAGCTCCGCGAGTTCATCGATCATCGGCACGGCCATCGCCTTGACGAGCAACTTGATTGACCATGGGTGCACGTGGATGAAAAAGACGCTGGGTACGAAATCGCCATCGTTTCGTGTTCCAATGAAATGCGTTTCGCGAAAGTTGTTGTCTTGTACGGGTAAGAAGATATCGAGTGGTATTTGAGGGTTCAGAAGGACGACATGCGCATCGACCCACCTGTAATACTGAGACTCAGTTACAATCGCTCTTTGTAGTGGCAGAAAAGACAAGGTCTTACATGAACCATTCTATCCGTCTTGTAGGTGGCTTCGCAAGCTCTTCAACCAGCAGTGAGAGAATGTACAACAGCTTGTTCCAGTAACCATCGGTAAGCTGTTCGCGGAGGACTTTCATCCCGTACCCATGCATCTCATTGTGCTCCCGATGCGTCTCCAGCGCACGCTCGTAGAGGTCGTTTTTGCCGAACAGCATCGAGACTTTTGATATGCGATGCGGACTAGAGTTTCTTGATACGGCGTCGCCATTTGATCCTGTGGTGGTGGCACAGCGTGGTGACCAAATTTTGAGTATGTTGATCGAGTCGCTCTGAAGAAGGAAAGCAACGAGAAGTAGCACCGGCAATAAAAGTATCAGGAGTCGGTGTCTTCGTACACCAGTAATCGACATCGCTCTATGACGCATGACGGGAAAGATACCTTTCCTCACTGACGCGTCGTCGTGATGTCGTCCTTCATCAAGCTTCTCTGGAAAGGCTTCATGCCTTCTTGCAGGTCAATAGGGCTTGGTTGCAATGTGTCCTCATTGAGAAACTAAGATGTAAACCGCTGCGAAGAACATCTAGAAAATTTGCGACTGTGTGTGGGGAGAACACGCAGCCGATGTAATTTTGTTGGTCTGTAAAACAGGTCGATGGGCAATACGACGAATGAAAGAAAACATGAGAAACAAACAACTCAGCGGGAAGCAGATTCCGAGGAAACAAATTATTATGAATCTGCGAAGCATGAAATTGAGAGTGACGGAGCCCACAGCGCGTCTACTTAGGAAGCAGTCTCACTAGTGTTTAGAGAGCAAGGCTTCCGTGCTCCACTTACAGCAGGTTCGCACAAGCCACCCGTCCTTTTGGGCAGACGAGACAAATTGGATGAAGTTCCGTGCCTTATTCGATAAGCTTGAGCGGCAGTTGAAGTTTCAGACGTCTTGTTCATCGATTTTCCAACCCCTCGAAGATGAGACGCGATGTGAGCGTCCCTGGCGTTCCTGGCGTCTGAGGAGCGGAAATGATCTTGGCGTGTCAAGGAGTCGGCCCGGAGTTTTGCCGCAGTGCCGTGAAGAATTTTAACCGCAACCGTCAAAGAACCTCGAGCCTGTCCCTGTCCAGCTTCTCTGTACTCACTGTCAACGACTTCAGCAGAAGCTCGTGCGTTTCAATGCATTTGGAGACGCGAGCACCTTATCTCCAAGTTTTACGCTTGCGGGTCAGCAAGATCGCCGCAAGCGTCCACTCGAGCATCACAGGTCAATAATGAAGGCGTAGGAACGGTAATGCATTGATCTTTCATTGACATTCCAAATGATATCTTCTGCAAGAGACATGTTCCCGCTTTCCACTATACTCCTTTCCAGGTATTCCCCTGCATCTCCAAGACCCAATGCTTGATACTGTCACATGAACATGCCATTCGTAAGGATCGTCGTTGCACACAGATGCCATGCCCAGCCCTGCGGTCATTAGAAACTAACTATCCGATAGTGGTGAGATAAACCACAGAAGCACATAATATGTTTGTCAATTAGAGATGTAAGGATTGTGACAGTACCAGCTCCACGAATGCATATGATATGTCATCAATGCATTCAAGCAAGCGCAACTACGCCTGCAACAGCTGCGAGTAGCGCCACAGCCTCACCACCAATCCTTGGGATCGCTGCAGCCGCGCCGGTAAACAGAGGAGTCTCCGGAGTAGTCTCGGTTGCAGCTGCCGCTGAGGTAGTGACAGTAGGTAGGATGGTAGTAGAAGGCGTTACTGTGCTCTCTGGCGGTACGGGAACCACTTCCGAAGTTTCGATGGTTGCAGTACGCGTTTTAGGGATGGTGGTCTCAATTGTCGTCGTCAATTCGGAAGAGTGAGGTGGGACGACAGGCGAAGCCGTGGTTGAAGCAGGCGGAGGAGGCGCTGGAGTTGTGGTGGTTGGGCATGGCGTCGTGATTGTCGTGTTTGTTACATTCTTGGATGGATAAGGCGGCGGCGGCGGCGGAATCCAAGTGCTACTCGTTGTGCAAGGAATAGTCACCGTAGTCTCTACGGTTGTCTTTTTGACTGTGGGTGGAACCCAGCTGCTATTCGTCGTGCAAGGAATAGTGGTTGTCGTCTCGTACGTCGTCTTATAAGTTGTGTAAGAGCTCGGTGGTGGCCAATAGCTGCTTGAAGTAGGTGGAGTTGTGTATGGCGGCGGGGCAGACGACTCGGAGTATGGCGGAGGAGGTGGAAGAGTCGACACAGGCATACTGGATGGTGGAGGTGGTGGAGGATAGCCATAGCTCCTGGACGACGGAGCCTGGTCGGGCGGCCCTCCTGCAGGTCCCCCAAATTGCGGACTCTGCGCGGCGACAAAGGCGGCCAAAGCCACAAGGGCGAAAGGACGATACACCATTGCGACAGTAGTAAAACGAGAGTTTAGATTGGTGCAGAGCGAAGGGCAGGAAGTAGAAAGTGATCGATCTACTCGGTGGTTGACGAGGTTGGATGAGAAAGACAGAGGTCGGACAGCTGTGCAACTTCAAGCTTTCATCTGCAAAGCGAAAAAGTAGACGAGAGACAGTGGACAAAGAAGGCTAAATATACATGCTACCGTCCGGCGCATTCCACTCCACAGTCATGATGTATTCCCGCAAACGTGAACAGGCCTCTCAGCCGCTCCTATGGTTGATGTTCGGTCTCGGCAGAAATTGGGATCACCACGCTCTGCGGACGACAGAGAATGCATCTAAGCCTTGGCTTGGCAATAGACCAAGCCTTGAAGCGACGAGTTGATTCTAATCGCGTGAATATGCGACGATGCAACCGGCGTCGATAGTCACGATAGGAATGATGTTGGTTGATGGTGCGCTAAGCTGCGCTAGCGACTGAGTTTAGCGAACCACGCTTTCAGCGGTCCTGCAGAAGAGCATGGCTAGCGCATAGCTAAAGCAGGCACCGCGCATGAATAGATGGGATGCTCCTTGTGAAGACAGCGACATCCCAGTCACTTAGAAAAACATCGCAGTAACATTGCTGGGGCCTGCATGCGGAAAGGAATGCCTACGCGAGGATAGCATAAAAAATATTATCCCGATTTGCTCGTCCAGTTAGAACCTTACTCTGCGCTCAGTACGCTCTAGCCATCCTCGTACGTCATGAATTCGGAGGGCATACGGGGCCTGTAAATAGCTTCCGCAAACGGAATAGCCCGGAGATCCATACCCCCTGCGGCTGCGGGAAGAATCAATAGTTTCAATACACAAGCCATAGGATACCACTGGAATGCTAAGCACTTACCTAAACATAGAGCAAAAATACGATCGAAAAGCGAAAATTGCTCCAACTAGCTTAATGGGGTGTAGCGTAGCGGGGCTGTGGGGCAGGTATACTCTTTCCGGAGTAGATTGATCGAAGATAACGTAAAAGCGTCCAATCAATTCGATTTAAAAGCGCTGAAAAGGTTTTCCCCCTCTTCTCCTACTGCTTATTGATTCTATCCACAGCAGCAGAGAGAAGATTTTTCGAGAATGTAAGATAGGAAGCCAGACGGTATGGAGCGGGCCCCCCGACTTTGAGTTTTGCGTCGGCGACGCACGAGTACAAACTGGACAGAAAGTGGGCCCGACATCTCGAGGACTTCTCCAAAAATAGAGAGAATAAAACATAGAGCATACTGCGCGCAGTAAGAAACATGAACACGATGCAATGAGCAGGCGGCTGGCGGTTGGAGTGTAGCAGACACTTACTGCGCAGTGAGACCTCACGCGAGGTTACACAGGGTCTTCTGTCCGGATGCGGAAGGTGGACATGTGCCATTTTCAATTTCGGAGAGCCAAAAGCCTCCTCGAGGAATTGTCATCAATGGCCAAGGACAGCTTGTGTTCCTGAACGTCTTCTACGGGCCGAAGTGATCAGAGGATCGGGCAGACATCCGTATCTGTCTTGATCATTCATCATAGAAAGCTAGTCAGTCACTGGGGCTGGATGGAATGACCATATAAAACACATGCACAAAAGTGAAGAGATAAAAAGTCGAGACAGTCGAGGTACCTAATACCGGGGTTTTATTTCGAAAGTATGCAGTAGTAAACACCATAGCTATGCAGGTCACCGCCAGAGGACAAGATGTCGTCGACCGTGCGGGGCCGGCAGCAAAGTTTAGACGTTGCATGTCAGAGCCGTGATGTTACCGCGAATAAATCCTACCGAATGCTCTAAGGAGATTGACACAGGATTTCTCCGACGACCCAGCTTATACCTAGCATCATTTGTAAAGAAATTCATCACTCATTAGCCTCGACAATCTCTTTTCAACCCATTCGTGCGTGCCAGTCAGACCAGGGTAACTCAACTGTGATCCGGCATCGCGCAAACCGTCCCCATCGCCTAGGTTTAGCGATGACAGTGAAGGGGTTTCAGTAATGCGCGGTTGAACATAGGTATGAGGTCGTCGTGGCCTGTACCTTGTTGGGTTCATTGTCCTCTTTAGACGATTCACCTCCGAGGCTGGTTTGGCAAGTCCGAGTAGGTTGAGGTCAGGGATTGACTTGACAAGAGTTTCGGCAAAGGTGTCTTCATGTACCACTACTCCCATCACCCGCAGCATGCGGCAGAGGTCGCTCAGCGTTGGATTGGCTTCGAGGATACGGCGAATCTCATCCCCATTGATGTCCTTTCCTCTATTCTGAGGAATGGAATTCACATAGGTCGCGGCAACTGCAGCGATGCGGATCGTAATTTCAAAGGACTCAGACTCCTTTGGACTTCGTGATCCAAAAGATTCCAAAGGCTTCGACCTAGTAGGCGTCCGCGTTGTCTGAGCACGGCGAAGGCCGTTTGAGTGGGTTGGCTTCGGAATGTTGTCGAAGTGCAAAAGCTCCCTAAAGTCCCATGGAGAGTCACGGCTTGTACTGTGGTCCGCTTTGAACCAGGTATCCGCTTCGGTAATTGGATCCACAACAGAACCAGTGTACGAAATTCGGTGCGAAGCTGCTGCCTCCGACAATGCTGGCAGGCTGTGACGATACGCAAGAGGCTTTTGTGGTAGCTCAGGAATTTTCTTCGGTACTTGAGGAGCGATCACATCTCGATCCACACTATCATCACGGGTATGATTAAATGCTGTCTCTTTCGAGGCCAGAATGTAATATTGCTGTCGCAGCTGTGCCAGGCTTTTGGAGTTGGCGGACTTTGTTTCAACAAGGCCCCATTCCGGAGGGCCTCCCTGGGGTAAGGTCAATGGAAGACCATGTTTGTACAATTTGGGCGATGTTTTGGTCGCCTCTGGGACTGAAATAGTCCGAGCTCTCGAGCTCCCAATGCTCAGCTCTGCGACGGGCGTAATCAGACTCTCCTCTCTAGAGCTCTTGGGGGGTACAGGCGGGGCGCTTTTGATATCCTTTGCAATGCCGTGATCTGCTTGGGAAAGAGGCTTCATAGACGCAAAAGCATCTAACACTGACAACGTCTTCGTCAGTTCCACCATTGCAATTTCCGCGGCAATGTTTCGTTGTTCGGCCAGGCTACACTTTTGATCGAGTCGAGCGCAGTGGTCACACTTTCCTCTGTCGTCTAAGAAGCCTCTACATTTGACCATTCTCTTGCGGCAAGACTGGCAGGATTTGCGTGGCCGATCCGAAATTGTACGAGTTTCCGTAACGGGTTGAGACGTCGCCAGACTACATTCCAGCACGTACCTCGTGCAATTGGAGCATTTGTCGCTCCTTGTGGAGTATCGGAAGCATTTGAGTTTTCTCGTCCTGCAGAACGAGCATGCTTTATGTGGATCCTGTGACTTGGAAAGATCCGAGGATGACGGGCCTACTTCAGCGAGCGGCGCCTCGTGGCGAGAAATTTCTTTCCTCTCATCCAGTTTACAATCGCTGGCGCGTTGCATTTGTGCCCAGATGAGTCCGCCATCAGCTTTCTTCTGTTCAGGCGTCGAGGAGCTGGCACGGATCATCCTCATCATCTCCTCGCCTTTTGGAGCGGTCGTCAAATTCTCATATCCACCGGCAGTCACCTGTATCTGAGTGAGATACAGCTTGAAAAACAATTTGGATCAATTACATACCAGAATGTTATCCTCAATACGGACGCCTCCAACGGAATAATACTTTTCGACTTCTTCCTTGTTGATATACTTCGAATGCTCTGGTGACTGCAAAAATTGCTGTATTGCAAAGCGCGAGAAATAGCTATGACAAGTCAGTTTCTGGTGTCTATAACAGGCGGAGCGGAAAGATAAAGCCTACATTCCAGGCTCAACAGTGACAACCATTCCTTCTTCGAGGCCGCCGCTCCTTGCATCAACAGGAGCCTTGCAAAGCTCAGTAACGAGGCCAGATCTGACCTTCTCACAGGTTGGGTCTTGGTATGTCCACACACTATTGATGGGCGTATCGGAGACATCGTGCGTTTCGAGGCCTAGGTGATGCCCAAGTCCATGCGGAAAGAAAGCGAGCGAAGTGCCGGCTTCAAGAATCTCCTTGGCATTGCCACCGTGCAGTATTCCGAGCTCAAGGAGACCGGTTACGGCGATCTGGTGAGCTAAGGCGTGGATATCCAAGAAACGTACGCCTGGCTTTATTTTCTTAATGCAAGCTTCCTGCATGGATTGCACAAGGCTGTAAGTTGCTTGAGCCTCTTCGGACCACTCGCCGTGTAGTGGAAACGTGCGTGTGACGTCCGAAGCATAGAGTTCCCATTCAGCACCTGCGTCAAGCACCATCAACTGGCGTCCCTCCAAAGGCTCGTCATTTTTGACATAGTGAAGAGTCGCTGCGTTTTCACCGGACCCACAAATCGGCGCGTAGGCTTGGTGTTTGGCGCCTTTGCTTATGCACATGTCTTTGAAGATGCCCTCAACTTGAGCCTCGTTTGTGAGCCCACGCACGTTTGTTAATATCGTGCGGTGAGCATCCGCTGAGATCTCATTCGCCTTACGGATGAGCTTTATCTCATGCGGGTCCTTGATGACTCGGCAGTGGTCTATGGCCATTTGCAGTCTAGTAAAGTCCACTCGTGGCAGTTTGTTCTGTCCGGGAAAGGCCTCTTGAGTGGGATGGAGGATGTAGACGGTTCCAATGTTTTTCTTTGTCCATTTTGCGACTGTCTCTGAAACGGCGTCTGACAATTGCACTCTGTCGACATCGTACTTATCGTAAGCTTCATCGACCGTGGATCCACGGCCACTCCAAATGACGCGTTCCGGATTGATCGGCGGAATGAACAACGTCAACACATCACGCCTAATGTCGTAAGTGAGATGGCAGTCGGGCTCATCGACACTGTTAAATCTTATTAGAAAAATTTCTTATCAGAGAAATGGAGCATCACCAACCCGCTCAGGTAGTAAAAGTATCGCCTCTGCCTGAACGGCACCTCCATATCACTGTCTTCGCGGAACACCTTCCCCTGGCCGGGAAGATAAAGCAACCCATTGTTTGCTCCAAGTTTCCGGGCCACATTTTGAGCATGCTGCTTGGCTTCGAGTAGTCAGATCCACAAGAGGAAGCTTCTCGATGTTCAACTTGCTTACCAGGATATTTATCCAGGCTCGACGAGGCTGTAAGGAAGATTTGGCTGGGGATGAACTCAACTCCTGCCATTTTGGCCACCTGTTCGAGTTCAAGCAGCTCAGTTGGATGATTTTGGAAGGGGAGGCGAAAGGCTTGACAAGCAGAGTCGTCGAAGCGCCTTCTTGCAGTTACGTTGCTTGCGCTGCACTTCCGCCTTGAGTACGTGGTGGAAAGGAGCTTACGCTGCCAGACGCGGGGCTCGGAGCTTCCAGGTTTGAATCGCCGCCCGGAAGGCCATCACGTGCGAGCTGCCTGCACTGGGCATCCAAACCCGCGGGACCAACCTTATGCATGTGCCATCACATTTTCCTAGGGCCATCTGTTACATTTTGGTCAAGGCGCAGATTAGTCTGTACGACAACGGGTTTCATCGCTTGGAAAGCACAGTCGCTCTGTGATTTATCAAATGTACTATGTATGCGGCGATAATGTGAGCTGTACAGGTATTTGCGAATCATCATATTGCGCAACCCTCCGTCTATGTGCTTCTGCCATATTAGCCCTCTTGATGGTATCATTTCTCATGTATCGTGACCTCATATTCCTCTGTTGAACTCAACCATCCCGTTTTCACCACCTTTATGATGAAACTGTGCCTCCAAACTGCTCGCCTTCACCGCCTGTCGCTGAGGAAAGACTGCAAGCGCCAACGGCAACGCAAATATTGACGTGGTAAGAATGAGCCCCAAATTAATTGGTAGTACCATTCTTGGCCTTTGCTTCAACCACTCCGTCCTCTGCAGTCTCACCAGGATCAATGGCGGTATCACCATGATAGGAGTCGCGTTGATCACACGACTGAGCGCAGTCTCGCCGACCGCCAGCTTAGCGGCCACTTTACTCTTGCCCAGGCTCTGCACCTCACTGCCGTCTTTCTCTTTCTGCTGCTTCTCTTCTTCTGACAGCACGGGAAAGACGTCTATGCCCCGCCGTATCTCCTCCCCACGCATGAGAAAGACGTTCAGAGCACCCGCGCTTGCAACAGCTGCAAACGGAACTAAGCGAGAGAGTGTAGTTCGTGCGGTAGGCGAAAGGCGTTTGAGTCGGGGCACGACAGCGTTGAGGCCAAGGGCGACGGAGCAGGAGGCACTGACGGCGAGGAGGTAGGATTTTACAAGCGTAGCGTTTGATAGGGGAGTAGATTTGTTCGCATTCGCGCTGTTTATGGCAACGTTGAGGGATTGGTTCGTTATTTGCCATCCCAGAGTTCCCCAGGTCTGGTGAATGTGTCAGTGAACACCGAGAAGGAGAAATAACGACTCAGAGTTCCTTACCCCAAGACCAGGCGTCAACATGCCAGCTGTGACTACCAGGTTCGATATAACGAAGCATGACATGCGAAATGGCAGCAACACCGGTTCTCCAGTATCTGTACCAAACTGTGAGAAAGGACTATTCGAAGAATAGCTCGGGTATAACGTACCAGGATGTAACGTGGAGTCTACTATCTTCTTCGCCTGCCATAGCTCTGGACTCATGTCTCGAGTTTCACCCCGTTTATATGATGTTACCAATTGCTTCGCATGTTCGAGGCCGGCCGAAGATGTTAACAGAGTCCTGTTTGAGATTCCAATTAGCCCAAGCTTTAAAGATACGGGAAATGACCAATTGCAAAAGACAAACTCCGTAACCGCGGTAACTCACCACGCTGGGAGGCCAAAGGTTATTCAATTCATGTTATTTTGCTTTCTCACCTGGGATCTGATATGTCTGTGGAGTGACGCACTCGTCCCCAGTATGTGGAGAGGTTATACTGGGAGGTGGGCAGCTCACGGCTGCCCGGTAAGGACGCCGACATGAGGAGCTGGCTTTGAAGTGGTGGTGGTAGAGGAGTGAGAGAAAAAGCTGATGTTTCGAGTTCATTCAATGACGAGGATCAAGCTCCATAGGCGGTGAGCCGGTGTCGGGCTTGGCACATATATTTAATTGACCCGTACGGCTATGCATGCATATAAAGGGAAGTAAAGGTTGGGGAATTTAGAGATACGCTTTCAGTAATATTATTTTCATTCTTTGTTCCTTTACAGATTACAAAAGTCTCTAAAGAAATGCCGCTTTAAAGGCAGAAGAAGATTTGCAATGCTTCTATTTTTGGTTCACGAAACGGAAGTTCTGAATTTTACAAATGTACAAACTAACGCCTTCTGTGGTATCCTCGAGTAATAGTGTAGCAAAGGGTGTCAAGCAGAGGTACAAAGGTGAAGTCCCCATATCCCGAAAGCTCCGCCATGCTTAAGTCTCAATGTCCATCTCATCAGCCTCCAGGGGCTTTAAGAAGTCGGCTTCTTCGAAGTCAAAATTACCGTCCGCCATACCCAGCTCCACGTAAGAGTGATTATTGGCGTCCTTTCGTCGGGCTCGTGATGTCGGATGCGCGTATGTCCGTGCTGCCAGCGTAGGAGATGTGAGGACAGCGAAATTCGGCATTGATGTGTGCTTGACGGGATATTGCGTCCTTGGCGAGATTGGAGGCTCAAGAGGCGCGAACGATGCCATCCGCTCATCCCAGTCCTGCTCCCTTTCGTCGTTGTCCTCTTCAAATCGTCGCTTTTGTGATCTGGTGTTTGCATTGATCGTTGAAAGGGGAGCTGATTGAGGGGTCACTGCGGGCATGGAATCGGTTGATAACGTAGATACGGAGGACTCTTGCGAGAGTGAACTAAAAGCAGAGTTGAAAGATGACGGAGGTAGCAGGGCCTGTGCATCCACTGGAAGAGCCGGATCAGTGCTCATATTCATGTCCTGATACGTTTCCGACTGCGCCGCTAATCCGCCGATCTTATGTATGCCACAGAAAGGTTGAAGCTCGGCTGGTCTGTAGCTTGTAGCGACGGGCGCGTTGTATAACGTCCTTCGCTCCTCCTCTATGTCGTCAGCTGCCTTGTTCTTATATCCTGCTGGTACTGACTTCCGAATGCGCATGCCCACGTTCAAAAGGTTTGCTTGCACATTTGGCGGGAGGACGGGCATCTTTTGTTCGGACTGCGATGAATCTATCAAATCTCCGCCATTTCGTTCCGCATGAGCGAAGAAAGATGTGATAGAAGGTTGGAAGAGGCGCTTGTTACGATGCTGAGCCATGGTGGCGGATGGCATTGCGGTTCAAGGAGAGTTCGTGGTCGCAGGTATCGCTTGAACGCTTCAAAGAAAGTTGATCGAGTGACAAAAGTCCCGTGGGACTTGACAATTCTTCGCAAACTAGAAGGTGTTGCGATGCGTGAAGGATTCCGTGACTTCGGTCCTCTTCCGAGGTGTTATTGGTGTACAGCGTGTGAATAGCTTCTACAGCTGTACTCTCCGGACCTGCTCCAGGCTACTCCAATCAAGACGACAATGAAGCTAGCCACGAATCTCGCTTTATCTTGTTCGAATCTTCGCGTCAATAGGCCGGTCCCGCGGCAGCGCGTGTTGATTACTCCTGCTTGGAGGAGGTACCGGTGTCCGAATTGTTGTGTGAGATATTCTGAAATTGACGAAGAATGACTTATCAGCGTCAAAGACTCGGGACTC
The DNA here is from genome assembly GCA_010015805.1 of Rhizodiscina lignyota. Classification (NCBI taxonomy): domain Eukaryota; kingdom Fungi; phylum Ascomycota; class Dothideomycetes; order Aulographales; family Rhizodiscinaceae; genus Rhizodiscina; species Rhizodiscina lignyota. The sequence continues at coordinate 1,929,956 of ML978121.1, read as the reverse complement.
TTTTGGTGGTCGACCCACCGATGACGCAGGCAGATGTGGTGAAAGAAGAAAGAAGAAAGGCGAGGGGTTGGAGAAAGAACCCGGAAGGCTGGTAAGCGGACGCGCCAACCAAAATGGAACGCGTCGACCAGCGTGTAACGCGTATAGTGGCTGCGTCATCAATGGGGAAGTCGCGATATTCCCTGCGACAAATCTCTTCTGCAAAATTGAACCGATGCGAAGGTGCTTCTGCAATTCGATGAATTGGTTGATGCAATTGAAGACAACAGTTGACACCACGTGCTACAAGCGTGAATCACGTGACTAGATGAGGTGGAATGTAAGGTCTAATTCACATCGATATTCTCCTGCATATGCAGGCACCGAAGTCGCATTCGACATTGATGTATTTGACGGCAAATCCAGGTTCAACTGAAGCACCTTGTCTACCCTGTCTATATCATGCCTCACACTCTCTAGTAGGCGCGGATATCCACAGACGGAGTTGTCTGGAGCTGATCCTAATGCGGCCTCACCAATCTACCTTCATTCCTTTGCTTCTTCCTGTTGCTGCTCGTTGGCCGGCTCAGACTGCGGCGGTGGCTGAGGACCTTCCACTTCCATCTTGTCGCCTTTCGACTTTGCAGGGCTGTTCTGCGCGGGAGCGTCCACTTTCTTTTCCTTCTTCTTCTCTTTTCCTTTCTTCTGCTTTGGCTCCTTCTCTGCCTGCCCGTCTTCCCCCTTGCCGTCCTCAGTGCCCTCCGGTTTCTCTTCCTTGTCCGCCTCCTCAAAGAGCTTCACCAACGCGGGAGTAAACTTCTCCAGTGCAGCAATGTCGCCGACTTTAACTCTCATGTGGTCGAAGGCGACGCAAACCTTCAAGTCCCTCGCCATGACTTTGATCTTCCTTTCTCCAGCCATTCCTTCATCGCTTGGCACTGCAGCGTCTGAGTTTTCCGGCGCGTTGGCGTTAAGAGCCTTTAGCGATTCTTCGTCGGGACGAGGTTTCGAACTACGCTTCTTTCGGCGAGCATATCTCGACTCCGAAAAGTCTCCTTCGACATCCATCATCATTTCCTCAATCTCCGCATCCTCATCAGCATTGATGGCCTTCTCTCCCGTTTCAGGTCCACCTTCTCCCGCACTTGGAACCACATGCTCCAGGTCAATGTCCTCGTCTGCCTCACTACCGGGGTCTATTGTTTCCATGACAGGAATCTTCTGATATCTCTGACTGAAATGAGTCAGAACGCAAGCCTTCGCCCTCATCGCCGCTGCGATACCCAGCGCTTCACTCGTAGTAGAGTGCTGTTTTGCTCGAGCCTCGCCCGCTAACAGATCATCGAAAGTAGCTTCATGGATCAACACTGTTGTACCTCTACCAATCGCTGCGAACGAATTGCTCGGTCGGCAGTCACCTGAATAGCTAACTTTGAAATCATTCGCAAACGTCAACGCAACAGCTTTGGCACCATGACAATGGTTGACGCTGACTGCTTGGATGTCTTTCAGGCCCAGTAATGCGGGATAAATGGAGGAAGGGATTTTTGAGAGAGACCCCAGTGTGGCAAGAGATGGCGCCCAATGCAACTTAGAATTCTCCCTGCCCATGACGACGGAAGAGATGTACAGCGGCGCGATATGGCTGTATCCGAAATCTTCTACTTGACTGTACTCAGCAAGCCAGTCGAGCATGCCTGTGTCGGAAACAACAGCTAGTCGGCGCACAGATGTGAGCTGATCCGGATTGAAATCCAAGCCAGGCGTCATGTCTACTTTGCCTGGTTTTCGTTGCAAGTCTGGGTAATTAGCATTGTACCAAGCCTTGATGACGGTTGTAGTGCCTAAATGATGGTCGGCGTGGAGATGGCTTATCCATATCATTCGGAGGTCTTTGAGGACCTCATGAAGTTCGCTCGGAGAGTAGAGTCGTTTGAGCTGGCCGAGTGTATTCTCGCCAGCATCCAAGAGGTAGGAACCGTATCCAGGAACTCGAACGAGGGTCGCAGAAACATTACGGTATTTTGAAGGTAATGCTGAGCCCGTCCCCAACGTAATGACTTCGGCATCAGGACTCGGTAATTTTGACCTCCATGCCGAAAGGCTCTCCTGGTCAACCTCAATGTTCTCATATGCCTCTTTTGCTAGCTGAAGGGTCGCGTCAGAGACCTGCATCTTGTCCACAGGAGCGAGCTCAACGGGTTGAGTGACTTCTTTGGAAATCCTGAAATCGGGGTTCAGACGGATGCTCTGCCCACGGTGCGCAATTTGGGCACATGCAGGCAGCTCTATCGTTGTAGCTTCCACTCTCTCATCAGCCAGTTGTGGCTCTTTGTTGTCGTACAGAGGAAGGGGATACCGAGAAGGATCAACTTGGTTTAGCCTCATTTGAGCTGCTGCGGCGGAGGTCATTGCTAGTTCGTTGGGACAACAGTCCTTTGAGGATATGATGTGATTTAGATGACCCATCTCTCGCATGAAATTTTGAAGAGTAGGATTTGATGCCAGCCCCGGCGCAAGGATCCAAATGAATCCGCCTACACCGGTCATGACATCGGGCGACTTCCATTCGGAGCGTTGGATCAACGGTGCAATGTACTCCTCCGAGGGCAGGTCAACAACGGCCACACCGCCTCCTACTTTCCCAGGTTCGAGGACCATATCGGGAGTGATAGTTTCGCCTTTGGAATTCTGTACCGCTTGGCCGCCGATTAAGGCTCTAATCTGCCCCTGTTTCACTCCAAGTTCCGTGGCCACTTTCGGTTTGAATTTACCTCTCTGGTAGTGATTGCAAAAGACATACGATATCGCTTCCGGCGCTGGTTTGGTTGGTGGTAATGAGCGGATCAAGGCGCCGGGCCATGGCTTCCGTGCCCAGACTTTGATATCCTCCGGCACAGTTTCATCACCGCCAGGAAGTGGTCCAGTATACTCTTCAAACTGTCTCGTCTCGTGATTGCGGACGAACAATGTAGCTGGCAGCTTGACCTCCGATAGCGGTTGCTCGATGAGCTGATCGAGTTGCCAGTCTGAATTAAACATTGAGTGAACCACCCCATGGCGTAGCTGACTGTATCTCTCTTCTCGTTCGGCTTCAGTCTCAGGAGTGCTCGTACCACCATCATCGCCGTAGACTTCATGGATGCTACGCTTTCTACCAGACGGCGAACTGGATCCGGTACCTGTTACGTCCTGGGCTGACGCTTCCGGTTTGATTGCTAATGCCCAGACTTTGATATTCTCGTCTTCCCATGTAGGCTTCCACACTCCTTGTGCATCGCGCTTGGGTTCCTCATCTCGGATTTCAAAGGGCAACATCGGTAGTCCTTTCCGGAAGATGAATCGCCTCGCCGTTGCCAGCATATGTGTGATATTAGGTGGTCCAAAAATCTTCATCACAGGCTTCACCTCTTCCTCTTTCGTGAGCACCTGGCCCTTTCTTGCCTTCTTCGCTCTCGTCGTCTCGTTGACCCATTCCGCAGCAGAAACGATTGAATCTGCCAAGGTCAAGATCATGCCCAACAGACCGCCCACATTCGACCATTCCGTTCTTCCCGTGATGAATATCTCTGAAGTCTTCACCATCTTCGCACCCATCTGGGTGAGAGCACGCTGCGCGCCCTCGGCGACATTGCCAACCAAGTACCGCTTGTTATCGAACCAAAGGAGAAGCGTCGTACCGGGCGTGTCAGCCGTCGGCGTGCTGATAAACTGTATGTGCGAGAGCATTGCTCGATTCCAGGCAATCGGTGCCCTAAGCCTTCCGCCTATCCTTGTGAAATTCCTGAGACTTCGTGAGAAAGATGCATCCCATGGCTTTGGGAAGAGGATGAAGCTTCGCTGACGGGATGAGGACTTGGAGAACCTGGAGGCTCTGAGGGTTGGACTGAGAGAGAGTTTTTTCAAGTGATCATTAGGATTCGAGGAGAGTGGGGACTCTGGGTTGAGCGAAATGAACTGGCTCTGTGACTCAGTGTTCGATGCGCGTCGAGGATCGGGCGTATGAGCGGGGCGCTGGTTCGTGATCTTGGAAACCGTACGCTGGGACGAATTCCAGAAGCACGCCTGTTGAAACTTATTATTCTGCCAGCAGAGCGAGAAGGTAATTGAGCGGCGTAGGCGGGTCCTGAGGATCGTGTTGGTAGATACGCGTGAAACTGCTCGATTAAAAGCAGCCAGCGCGGATTCCTCAGGATTTTGTGTTCTACTTTATCTCAAGTATTGGCAAAGGGTAAAAGAGCGAAGAAAGTAAACACGAAGTGAGCAGCTCTCCAATGGTGGGTGTGGGAAAACTTCAATTCCGCGTAAATTTCAAGGTTGCCAAGAACTAACTTACCTCCTCCGCAGTCAAAATGGGCGGGCACATGACACAGGACAGGTAAGGTAGCTGGAGAGCAATGTCACGGAACAATTGAAAAAAAGCGCGATTTTGAAATTTTGATTCTTGATTCTTGATTCTTTTTCTCAATATTTAGATTTCAGAGTGGTCTTTCGGAGCCACGTACGATACCACAGCTAGAAGCTCTACAGTGGCTTCCGCATAGAGTAATCAAATGATCAAACCCTGCCATAACGCCAGTACATTGTCCTCCCGCAACTAGGTTTCAAAGTACTCCGTACCTCTATCGCCATTGCCCCCATCTTATTTGTACAATGGCCACCAATGTACATAGGCAAGAAAACTCGTGTCCGCATTAAGTAAGTCTATCATCCGATAAAATCCCAGTAGTACAAGCATGTTTACTCAAACTGAGCAGACATTGCCTGAAGGTGTTGGAAGGAACGCTCAGCGCGGGCACACAGGAAGGCAAGTCGCTCCTCAAGAGCGGCAGCATCACTGCCGTCGGAGAGGACAAGCTCGAAGCGCGCGAATGCCTTCTCTGGAGTGATGTGACCGAGGATGGGTACGAAGGATTCTTCCTTAGGTGCAGCTGTGGATGAGGTTTGGACGGGAATATCGGCGTAGAGAGCGAAAGCAGGGTCAGACTCGTCAAACTCAACACTCTCATCGACGATGGTCTCAACAGCCTTTGGCTCCGATTCCGTTGGGGTCTCAATGACGGGGTAGTCTTCCTTTGCATCTTCGACAGGTGTGAAGCGCTCGATAAGCGACTCCTCACCCTTGCCAGCCAATGCCTTAGCGTCAAGCAGCTCTGCAGGTCCCTCTGGAACCTCGAGGACAGCGAAGACCTGCGGTTGCTGGAAGCCGAAACCGTTCATGCCGGGCATGGTCCAGTTGTTGTTACCGTTGATGTTCAGAGCAGAGAAGTCGAGCTGGGTCTCAGGAATTGTCGCCATGCCGATGTGGAGGTCGCTGTTTTGAGGAGCATCGAGCATTTGCTGGGAGGGAGCGGAGAAGGAGTTGACATGTTTGTTGGAGGGTGTAGGCTCGGCGGATGTCGAAGCGCTCATGGAGGACGTGACCTTTGACAACGAGTCGGAGAGGGCAGGATCCCTTGAGATGTCTTCCAAGAATGGAGTAAATGCGGGATGTCGCAGGAGCTTGACAGTCAATTCGCGGAAGCGAGCATTCTCCTCGATCAATGCACGGTTCTCGTTCTTAAGCTCATTGGCCTCATTGACTTTTATCGCGACTTCACCCTCGAGCTGGGTGATGTATTCTATAAAATGTCAGTATATCAGACGGAATATTTAGGGTGCTCAACACTAACCTTTTCTCCTTGAACGGAATGCGCGAGCTGACACCTTGTTGCGTAATTGGCGGCGCTCCTTGCTGCTCAGCTTCTTGCCTTCCTCACTGGCGAGCAGACGCTCATCCTCATCCATATCCTCCTCATCCTTCCTGGACCTCGACATGTGATGAGCACTAGATGGAGGAGAACCAGACTCAGAGGCAAAGGAGCTGTTCTGGCGTATCTGGTTGACAACACGAGCGATCGTCTCTTCTGTTCGTGCGTCGATGGGGGTGACGGATTTCCGTGTGCTTTGGTTGCGGGTTGGCTGTTCCGAGCCGTGTTGCTTCTGTTGCTGCTGGATTATTTGTTGCCTTTGCTGTTGTGCTTGCTGCTGTGCCTTGGCCAATGCAGCCTGCTGCTGATGCATGCCAGGATAGAAGCGGACGTTAGGTTGTGGCTGCTCTTCTTGCGAAATAGCACTGGGGTCGATAAAGTCATCGGTATCGGAAGGTCGGTTCGGATAGAAGAAGGCAGGAAGGCCATTCGAGGAGGTCATTTCGAAGTTCATCGAGTCGTCGATCCCCAGGCCACTGTTTGAGCCCATTCCATTAAACATTGACGAGCTGCCGATTCCAAGGTCCAGGCCAGAGTTGCTGAAGCCGTCAAATTCCTGAGGAAGGCCAGTCAAGCTCTGATAAGAGCCGGTGGGGAGGCCAGTCTGTTGCTTGAAGCGACTGTACTCGTGGCTAGGTTTGATGGGTGCCTGTTCTTCGTTGAAGTCGAGGGGAACGATAGTATTTGTCGGGCTCGTCATGGTCGACGCTGAGCGGGACATCGGGGCTTTAGAGTTCGAGCCGGACGGAGTGGGAGAAGGCATGGTGCCAAAGTCAACAAAGTTGTCCATATCGGCCGGGTCAATACACTGGTTGCCCTGGAATTGAGTATTGAAACCCATGGCGGAGAAGGTGGCGGTCATTGCTGTCGGAGTGCGTCGAGCACTGGTATTGTCGACAGAGAGGTGTTTTGGAGAGTTCAGAGCGACGGGAATGTTTGGGAAAATGGAATAATGCCTCGATCAGGCGACGAAGAGGTTTTGGGGGAGTCGGCCAAGGGATGGCTCTCACCAGTGCTGGGCTGAGAAGGCCGCGTCAGCAGCGCTCGCTGGATCAGACCCCTGCAGAGTGCCGGCTAGTAGAGAGGCCGCGTTGCAATACGAAGAGAACACCTCTCGCTTTCCCCGCGTTGGCCTGGTGATGCGTGTCTGAGTGCGTGGTGGATAGATAAAGCCTTGCAGAGGACAGGATGGTTTGCAGTTGGAGAGATGAGAGATTGAAGAGAGTTGTAGAAGTGTAGGAGACGAGAGGAGAGATATTACTTGGTTATGCGTCGCTGGCAGTTTCAGCATAGCCTCAGCCCTCCGGCCACTTGAGGCAGCCTGCGACGGGACCTGCTCCGCAGCGGCGGTAATATTTAGAAAGATCGTCCGTTAGCGATCCTTACGGGCCCTCTAAGAAGTCCGTCGCGCACTTCTTTAATGCGAGCCGGCCAATCACACTTTTTTCGGCCGCCCTTCTTGGCAGCTTTGCTTTACGCAACGCAGTAATGCGAGCGGCCGCAGGTCTGCACAGTTAGTACTTTACGACGCTGTGCACCTCAACCTCAGCTACTTGGGCTGTGCTATTGGCGTGCCTATTGTAATGAGATGATAGAGTCTGTATGCCCTTTCCAACACGAGTTCCTGAGGCGTAGGAAATTAACTTCACCGCTTCCACAGCAGTCGCGAAATTTTGGCGATCCTTCCAGTCGCTGGACCACGAATGCGAAGCACAGCCACGTAGCATCGATATATTACGGTGTTAGCGGCCGTATTATATCAGACGCCCCTAAACTCTGTACAGAAGCGTCGTGGACGATCTGGAAACCGTTAGTCGGCGTTAGACGTCGGAACTCGAACGGTGCCGCTTCCGGGCCGGTTCCGCCCGCCGAAACTCCTGTTCCTGCGTGCTCGTGCGAGAGGCGTCTCGGGCCTCTTGGGGAGAGACATGAAGAAACGTCAATTGAAGTAAAAAGTGCACCAATGACATATCATTCGCAGCGATTAAGCATATCGCAACTGCTGGCTCTTTCGGTCCTCTCGGGACCGCCACCGTCGTAAATGGTAAGATTAATCCCGCGCAATTTCCAGAGGTCAGCTCAACATCATGCACAATAAGCCTCGGTCATCACACAGTACTGCAGGCGTTCACTAGGTATTTCGGTTTGCACTTTTGAAAGTTCATGTGGCCATGCTCGGAAGAGCCTTTTTGAAGATCGTTTGAAGAGATAAGATGTCGTGCAAATGGTCACGAAGAGAGGCCTGACGTTTGTCGTCCGCCGCTTCCGCGACCTTAGAGCAAGGCGTCGTTCTCCCGGAGTTTCTCTCTCACGCCTACCCCTTTTTGAATTTCCATTGCATCGTTTGCTGTTGGATTTGGAAGAAGATATTTTGTTGTGAATGCTGCAGAAGGCGCCTTCTTGCCGCAATGCCAATTCAACTTCCTTAAATGCTACACGGAACCAAATGTCTGAATGGAAGGTACCACTACCACCTACTCTCCATCTCGTCTAGAACGGTATCGAGCTTTCCTCATGAAATATCCCGTGTCAAAAAGGCACTGTAAACTTGGTCGAGCAGACCAGAGCTCATGGCTGTTCTTTTCCTCGACTCTCTTACAACTTCACTTTGGCACTATAACCACAGATTCCACATATCCAACCTCCTGGTGCTTCAATCTCATCTGCTTGCCCTCCATGATTTTGCCCTTCTTTGGTCACCCTCTATTCATTGTAATCATCGCTGTTGTTGTCATCCTTGTCTTGCTTCTGTAGTACAGTCATTGCGCACATTTGTAGAGCTGCGACCGCTTCTCTCCCCGCCATCCTGCTATTCGCCTCGCTCGGCTGGTTTATTACGGCAGCCATGTGTATTTTAAGAGGAGCTCCGGTTCGGTGCCTCCTCTGGATATCGCTGGTTGCGTTACTCCCGTCCAGCGTCGTCCAATGCCATCATATGGATCGTATTGCGCCGCGAAAGCTGGAGAAGAGGCAAAAGGGCAACCAAACACCATTGATTGTCACGAACTACTGCCCAGATACCATATACCCGGGCATCGTGACTCAGTCCGGTGACGGACCTCAGAATACCGGGTTCGAGCTTCAATCTGGCGACTCACAAAATCAAACAGTCTCAGAAGATTGGCAAGGACGAGTTTGGGGTCGAACAAACTGCAGCTTCAACTCACAAGGCACGGCGCCGGCAAATAATAGTCCAGGCAAGGCGTGCGGAACCGGAGACTGTGGGGGTGTTGTTGGCTGCAAAGGCACAGTAAGTAAATTTTTGTCTTCCATGTATTACCGAAGCTGATCAGTTCAGGGTGAGGTCCCCGTCACCCTCGCAGAATTCACCCTCGATGCTGGAGATGGCCAAACCTACTACGATATCTCGCTTGTCGACGGCTACAACATACCACTGGCTGTCGTCCTTCAGCCACTAGGCAACTCCTCATTTGACGAGATCCCACCGAATCTCACCAACCCCTCATGCGTTGGCACAGCTGGTCTCCTAGCCTCGCAAAACTTCAATGCCTACAACAATGGTGACTTCCTTGGCACCAACAGTTCTAATCCTCTCCCTTTCGACACGAATGTCACGGATAGCGATATTGCAAACTGGTGTCCTTGGGATTTGCAAGTCAATGCGCCCAGTGGGCCAAGCAACGGAGTATACACGTATCCCGACACCACTGTGCAAAGGCCGGACTTCGATCCATGTTATTCTGCTTGCGCAAAGTACAACGACGATGCGGACTGCTGCACCGGATCTCATGGATCCCCAGATTCTTGCCAGCCGAGCGACTACTCCAAGGCAGCGAAGTCCATCTGCCCAGATGCGTACAGTTACGGTAAGTTTTCATAGATGCTACACCGTATCTTCCGCGCAACCATTTCCCAAAAGCTAATTTAAAATGACTGAACAGCATTTGACGACCAAACATCCACGTTCATCATTCCCGCCGGCGCCGGCTTCCAGGTGATATTCTGCCCAGGCGGCCGATCCACGACAATTCTCTCTAGCGAGTCCAACCAGCTCAGTCAGCTCCAAAACACAGGCCATGTCAATGCCGTCGACTTTATCAAGTGGCAGAAGCAGGCGCGGATAAGTATGATGTTCGACATCCAGAAGAAACACCTCTTTCAAGCGCCTGTTTCGTGAGTGTGAGTGGCGCTGTTCTTTGATCTCGATGAACCAAAACGGGCTCCATGTATTGGATCGTGTGCGCTGTTCGAGGCTGATGTCTTATGCAGAAACCAATGGGATCCCAGCATTGCTCGAAATTATTGAAGATTCAGATACTACTTTATGCCCTGTACAGGCCCTCTACTCGTAGGGCGTGTCACCTGATGCTCCTCTCACATGGTTTTCATCGACCAGTTACCTGTACATAAAACTACGCTCTGAACCTGGATTTCCGTATCGTACACTTTAAGCCACAAAGACCTCAGGACTTTGTCTTTACGTGCAGATATCGAAACAATCCACTGAGAAACAATAAAACACTGATATTCTGCCAAGTGCATTGCCGACGTACTGCATGAACAGTCGGGAGATCATACCCAATTGGGCCAATGCGATTCGGACAGCCACTGTATTGTGACGCTACAGATGAGTGACCAATGGCGGGCTGCACGAAAGGTCAAGTGCTTGTATCTGTTTGCTGTTATGATCCATTAGGCGAAGCTTAGGCGGTGCTCAGTCTTTATTTGCTGTATTGCGACAGAGGATGGGAGCAAATTGGTTGTTTCGACGTGTCGTCCAAAGAAAGGAGTTTCGGGGGAGGCTATTCTCCTAACAGTCTAGCGTTAGCGATCTTGATCGTCGTAACGGCCTGGAAATTATTAACGCGACCTGTCCCAAATCCTCCACTCTTATTAACAATATTCTCTCTTCTTCACCACAGAAGCCTTCACAAGCCCCGCGCGTGATCTATACTTCGACAAGACTCCACTCCACAAGATATCAGCATTTCCTCCTCTGGCGAGCCACCGAACGCTAAACCCGAGCCTCCCGTATCTGCTTATCGAATCCACTCCACGCGATTTAGGGGTGATTAAGTGATTCTGTCGCACACAATCAATCACTTTTTGTATTACGGCCGGAGCCTTGGGCACACTATTTAAGGAGTCGTGTGCCCGAGATCACTATTCAAGAGACTCAAGAACACAAGGAGGACGAGCTTCTTGGCCCACGTCTATAGTCGCGCTCTGGCTCCAACAACGAAGGCTTCGAAAGAGTACGGTTGAGACAACAGAAACGGAGCAAAAATGGCTGGCAAAAGGACTTTGGCAAATGGCAACGGCCACATCGTTGGAACGAACAAGTCACAGGAACCTGAGGAGAACATCTTTCTGTTCGTTCCAAACCTCATCGGTACGTAGCTTGTGGAGACTATAATGATGTTCTCTAGCTCAGAGTTGTAGGCTATGCACGTATAGTACTAGCGGTCGCGTCCCTATACTACATGCCGCTGCATCCGCGAACCTGCTCGGGCCTCTACAGTATCTCCTGCCTACTTGACGCACTTGACGGACTGGCAGCGCGCAGATTCAACCAGTCCACCAAATTCGGAGGAGTGTTAGACATGGTGACAGACAGATGCACAACTTCATGCTTATTGGTTTTCCTGGCGTCGGCATTCCCTAGGTGGTCCATCATCTTTCAAGGATTGATCAGTCTGGATCTAGCGAGCCATTACATGCATATGTACGCGACGTTGACAATGGGAGGATCGGGACAGAGCCACAAGAAGATAGACGAAAGCAGGAGCTGGGTACTGAAGCAATACTATTCGAACAGGGTAAGTTGACTGAGGAAAACATCTCCAACGAAGACTGACTGTATGGCAGGCGGTTCTCTTTACCTTTTGCGCCTTGAACGAGCTGTTCTTCATTGCGCTGTACCTCCTTTCCTTCTCCTCCCCGACACTCATGCCTTCACTTCTACAGCCAGTGGCTTCCGCTTTGAAAGTAGAGCCGGGCTCTCCACCACCACCAAAGCCTTCAGTGATCTTCACATCACCTTGGTCGGCAGGAGCCATGGAATTGGCACGTGCCAACAAGATGGATAGCACCATTCCGTGGATTCTTGCTGCCATCTCTTTCCCAGTTATGGCGGGCAAGCAGTTCATCAACGTGGTCCAGCTGATCAAGGCTAGCAGATGGCTAGCAGAAGGCGATTTGGAGGAGCGAAAGAAGATGGGACTCCCGAAGAGGAAGAAGGAGCAGTGAATGAATGGCTCGGGGGCGTTTTGGCTGATCTAAGATGTAACATAGTGGGAGACATTGCATGGTGGGGAAGCATGTTTGGTGCAGAGGCGTTGATGGAAACGTCTTTGCGCGTCACTTGAGGACATTCGCTTGCATGGGCATTAAGGTTTCTGGAGCATCGTGAGTGTTTTCTTATATAGCGCGCACTGTCGTAAGCATAGATGCTGAATACTTAATCTAATAAAGCGTGAATCCAAAGCAGAGCAAAGCATGAACATTTCGAAGTCGCACGTGACTAGCTAGAGCTCTTATAAAAACACCAGCTCGTGCGGCCAACAGTCTTCTCTTCCAATTCTCCGCATCGCTACTCGTCCTTAACCTGCGGCATCTGAAGAAGAAATGCTTTGTTACGATGGCGAGGAGTTCCCTTGTCTTGCTACTCTATCTGGCAAGGAAACATACAAGCACTTGTGAGTGAAGGGTACTTACGTGGTATACAATGTGTTAATGTCAAATCAGAAAACATGGATTGCTCCTGCCATTCTCCGACCAAATTCAAGGGGACGGTCGCCGCGAGGGAGATGAACAACCTTCGACGACATCAAATCTCGGCTTTTTCGACCTGCCCCTAGAGCTCCGCCTTGAGATCTACGACCTCCTTGTAGTGGATCAGCAGCCTCTTGAGTTCGATAATTGCCTTGACTCCCAACACTCCAACTTCACTCCGTTTCGCATTGGAAAGCTCCTTCTTTCCAAGCAATTCTTTCAAGAAGCCATGGATGTGTTCTACACCACAAATAAGTTCACAATTCATCGAGACATCTTTTACTATTGCCACTATGACTTAGACCGGGCGGTTCCCAAAGGTCTTGACGTCAGCCGGATCACATACCTTAAGCTCTGCATCCATCAAAGTGGTTACGAGGGTTTCACTGTCTGCGCCATAGGGACAGGTTTTGATTGGAGCCTTCTCGCCAGCTTTAGGCACCTGAAAACCTTGATCATCGAAATTGGGCACGAAGTTGATGTGATTGCAGTGAACAACACATGGGCGGTTGGCACTGTCTGCAGCATATTGCAAGTTACTACTCCAAAAGCGGAGATTACTTGGATATGTGATGGAGCGGTAGGGGATGATGAAGCTGTTCTCGCTCAACAAGCCTATCGGACGATTGCGAAACGACTTGCACCGATCCGCGGTATACGATGCGAGACCTCTAACTAGGAGGACGTTACAATTGAGATTGTGGCCGAGTTTTTCAGTTAAGCAATGATGCTGCATTACTCGAGTGCTTTGCAAAGCGGCCTTTGGCGTCGAGGTTATATCTTAAGGTTGTCCCCACATTCACACCACGGAGCACTATCTAAAAGTCACGGTTGCTTTTCAAGGGCTGGCGTTACCTTGATGATTCTGATTGATCCCCTTGGGATTGCTGATTAAATCACGATTACTTCACTCCTTAGCTAATAATGAAGATTTCCGTGCCTAGTGGCCAAACATTTTCTCACCCCTCAAGTCAGGCAAGTATTTGATCGTTGGATCAGAGAGATACTCTACTTGTTACCGAAAGAGAGTTTCTATACATAAAGGATGCACTAGGTATTGCTGTTCATAACAAGGTACAAGTGCAATGGGGTAACTCGATAACCGTATGACAAGTGTTGACGAATTGGCCAATCACTTTTGTAGGAATACATAACTAGTGCCAAGACTAGTACAGTTTCGGGAAATTAGCGGCGAGCCAAGAAGACTGCCATCACAAACCCCTATTCGCCAATTCAGCCGCACCATGTTGTCACAATATTTCTCAAGTTGGGGTAATGACTCTAGCAATACTTTCGCCGAAAGTACGATATCTCTCAAGTTGGAGTAGTGATTCCACCAATCCTCCCGCCGAAATTGCGTTCGTAGCCCTTCTATGTCTTGTCGATACTTGTTCGAGGTCTACGCCCTTTCGGCGACACGATGGTGTCTATATATAAGTGTCGCATGGAGACCCAACTGCAGTAGCACATCACACAAGGATAGCCGGCATGCATACCACTTGCCTGAAGTAGAAAAGACCTGAGTGGTCTCTCTGGAACGAGACTCAGCTTCCTTGACAGGCATATATACACTACTTCTAATCTCTTATGAGAGCACTTCAATTCCGTCTGCTCATTTTGAATACTGTTGCACTTCGTCTCATCTTTCGCCAGTTCCCATTGATCATATTCATCTGTCGCAATGGAGATTGGGAGGCGCACGATTCACGAGGTAATAGATCGAAATGCGGCGGAGGAGCCTACGGGCGTCTTGATCAAGTATCCACAGTCATCCAGCTTTGATGCCTGGACATCGATATCACATAAGACATTTAAGAATGCTGTTGATCGTATGGCATGGTGGCTTGCAGACGTCCTCGGTAGTCATGGCTCTCAAGTGATTTGCTATGTTGGCGGCTTCGACATCCGGTACTACTTGCTCACAGTTGCTGCCAGCAAGACATCTTTCAAGGTGCGTACATTTTTCAGAATCTAAGAAACGACAGCTTGAAAGCACACTTACTCCGGTACAGGCCCTCTTCTCGTCTCCCAGAAACAGTATGGAGGCGCATGTTTCTCTAATGGAAGCGACTGGATGTAGGGTACTGTCTGGAGATCCAAAGAGGATCCCAGTTCACCTCTTTCCGAAATCTATCTCTTTTGTGGAGATGCCGCCGCTTGAGCATTGGCTGGATTTATCAGATGCTCCTCAATACCCGTTCAACAAGACGTTCGACGAAGTTGCCGACGAGACAGTAGTCTTCATCCACACATCTGGGTCGACTGGCTTGCCGAAGGCGTTGCCAATCAAGCATTCTACCTTTGCCGTTGTCGATTCGTATCAGCAGTTGCCATCACTTCCAGGTCGCAGGGCCCTCATTCAAACCTGGGGAAAGCGAGGCGCCCGCCTTTTCTCGGCATTGCCTCCATTTCATGTTAGTGCTTTTTTCTGCCCACCTGGTATCACTCCGCTCACTGGTTTGATAGGGTGCTGGAGTTGATATTTTCGCTTCCATGGTATTCAACGGGACAACTCTGATTCAACCGCCACCAGGGCAGCCTCCATCCCTGGGTGTACTGGAGAGCATGCTTGACTCTGGTGAAGCTGATTGTGGATTGACTGCAGCTTCGACTCTGGTCGAGGTAAGTCAGACACCACGTATTCTGGAGAAGTTGAAACGCTGGACCGGCGTTGGGTATGGCGGCTCGCCACTATCAAAACCGGCCGGTGACGCGATTTCGAAATATACATTAGTTTGCAATGAGTTGGGGACGACGGAAACTCATTTCGTACCGTCTCTGCAACCTCTCGATCGGAGCGACTGGCACTTCAACGAGTTTCACCCGTCGCTTGGTGTTAAGTTCCGGGAACGAGAGGACGGATTGGGTGAAGTGGTCGTCGTTCGCGATCCCTTAAATGCAAGATTCCAGGCAGTATTCTGCACCTTCCCAGAACTTGATGAGTAAGTCGTTTCGTCTTTTGCATCGTCATCCATTAGGACATAATCAAGGTCTTGTTTGTCTATATCACTACTTCGAATAGACGGCTTGAGCTAGTTGAGCCGACCCAGAGTTGAGCTTTCAGCACGAGAGGAAGCTTCTTCAACATTCGCTTTTACTAACTCGCTCGCTATGCCTCAGATACAAGGTACCCGATCTTTACGAGCGACACCCAGTCAAGCCGTCACTTTGGAAGCATATCGGTCGATCAGATGATGTCTTGGTCTTTTCGAATGGAGAAAAGATTGTTCCAAACCAAATGGAACACGACATCTCTCAACATCCTGATGTCAGCGCAGCTGTTGTTACCGGTAACGGCAAATTCTTTCCTGTGCTCTTGGTCGAGGCGGGAGGAGACTCACTTACAAATGTTCCGGAGCATGAGAAGGTGGAGAGGATCTGGCCGACTGTCACTACAGCAAATGGGCATATGCCGAGCCATGGCAAGATCGCCAAGTCCCATATCCGGTTTCTAAAACCAGGGCAGAAATTCCCACGGACCAGCAAGGGCCAGATCTCAAGGAAGACGTGCGTAAAGGAGTTTCACGATGTCATCGAAGAGGTGTACTCCGCCAGCAACGACAGTGCTGGAGAACTGAATCTCGATTTCAGCAATCGTGCTACACTGGAAGCTTCCTTGTTGACAAACCTTCGCTCTTTGACTGAGACCATGTCGGGAATATCTGCGGAGAGCGATATATTCGCACATGGCACGGATTCTCTTCAGGTATTGCGACTGGCGAGGGCCATCCGGAAGACGCTCGCGACACAGTCTAATGGGGAGCAAGTGGATTTTGAGCCTCGAGTTATATATTCTAATCCATCCGCAAGTCGGCTGACGACTGCCATTCTCGACGTGCTGGGAACGAAACCTGGAATGATACAGAATGGTCATCAACAAGAGCCACACGCTGATACGCAGAAACTGTTCGAGAAGTACGCAATCACGATGCCTCTGCCCTCCGAGGCTCCTATCGGTGTCCGGATCATCTTGACAGGGAGCACAGGCAGCTTGGGAAACTATCTCCTGGATTCAGTATTACGGCAAGAGCGCGTTGAGAAAGTCTATTGCCTCAACCGCACATCCGACGCTGAACAACGCCATGTAGATTCATGCAAGAGAAGAGGATTGAACGCCGTGTTTGAGCCGAGCAGAGTCGAATTCTTACAGGCAGATTTGGCGTCTCCAAACTTCGGTTTAACCCAAGACACCTACGACCGATTGCGAACAGAAGCAACGCACATCATCCACAACGCATGGAATGTGAATTTCAACCACGCCTTGGAATCCTTCGAGCCCCAGGTGCGAGGCTGTGCAAACCTCGTCACCTTCTCGATCAATTCCCGCTGGCGGAGCCAAGTCTTCTTTGTTTCCAGCATCGGCGCTGTGAAGCGGTGGCCCGCAGGCTCGCCGGTTCCGGAGCAGGCGATTTTTAACCTGAATGTCTGCGACGACGTCGGCTACTCCAAGTCGAAGCTCATCAGCGAAATGCTACTTGCCAACGCCTCCCAGACGGCAAATGTGTCGAGCACGATTTGCCGTGTTGGACAGATTGCGGGCCCGGTCTTGAGTCCACAAGGCGAATGGAACAAGCACGAGTGGCTGCCTAGTGTGATAGCTAGCTCCTCCTTCCTGGGGAAGCTGCCTACGTCGATCCACGGGATGGACAGGATCGATTGGGTGCCCGTTGACATACTTGGACAGGTGCTCGTCGAGCTTGTACTGTCTCCTGCGAAGCGGTCCGAAACTGCGTTCAAAGGACATGTAGAGGTTCTCCATGCTGTCAATCCTACTCCAGCGACATGGTCAGAGATATTGCCGGAAGTCAGTCGGCTATTTCCGCATGCACAGGTTGTCGAGTATGAGGAATGGCTTGCCGCGCTTGAAAACTCCGCGAAGGAAACCACGGATACGCGAGCGAACCCGGCGGTGAAGTTGCTGGATTTCTTCCGAAGCATACGTGACTCTCCCTCTCTCGAATTTGAAACATCGCAGGCATGTAACCGGAGCCGAATGCTCAGTGATATGCCGAAGGTGAATCAAGAGTGGATGGCAATGTGGATGAAGCAGTGGGGATATTGAGGTGGAGATTGCCAAAGCAATATTGTCTACATCACACTTACTTACTAATCCCATGTATAAGAATGCACATGAGATTTCATCTTATAATAGCTTTTATTCCTCGTTATCATTACTATGAGACTATACGCCATCATCAGCGGCTCGCAGCTCAAGCTCTCTAAGTACACGCCGCCGCTCGCTCTTTGCTATGCAAAGTCTGCCGGATATCCCTTGACAATCAAAAGTGAAACCAAAACTATACAAATACAATGACGCCCATGATCACGATGCGGTAATTTCGCGCGCCGATGCAATAAAGAACATGCCTTCCCACGCCTCACTTCTTCTTCGACTTGGTCGCCGGCGTCGGCTCAGACCCTAGAATAGCATCGAACGTCTTGCTCCGATCAACCTCGACCTGCGCTCTGATACTCGGACTGGGCGGCGCCACACCTTGTGGAATGGGCAGCGCTTCCAAGCCCAGATTAACCACACTGTTCCTATTACTCCTCGACCCAGGAGTGCCTGGCCTCGACCCCGACGTTGGGGAAAGAAGGTTACCAGGTGGAGCGGGAAGCGGGTCGCCGAGAAGCGACTCGGTGACGGCTCCGGAGACAACACCGCTCTCCGCGCTCCACTTCTCCGCCCTCTCCCAGCAGTGGGAGCGGCGATAGATGCCCTCAATGCCATGCTCGATGACATCCGACGGCAGACTCACCACTCCACCGCCAGCAATGCCGTACCAATTGCGCTGGAGGGCGCGGTCTTCCCTTGCCCATGGGACGCCAGAGCGAGGGGGCTCGCAGAGGAAGTACTCCACTCTGCGCGTCCACTTGATTCCTGGCGCATCAATCACAAGCATGGGCAATGTCTGGAGCACGGCGTAGAGGAAAATCCACTCGCCGCAGCGTATGTCTGCAAATTCGACAACGGTCTTGCCGTGAAGGGACTTGTGCTCAAAGTCCTTGAAGGCATCGAGGAAGGGAGTCGAGAGGTTTGAGTCCTGGTTTACACTGCTGCGGAGGAGGGCTTTGAGTTCCTCCTCTTTGAGTTTCTTGCCGCGTAGTTTGGCATCGTTTGCTGCGTTCTTGCCGTAGTCCTTTCGGATCATAGCGAGCGAAGGGAACAGTGGGACATCGTAGGGTACTGGAGGTTGGACTGGAGGTGTGCTGCGATCGTACTCATCGAGGATTCTTCGCAAGATATGGGGATGCGGTTCGGTTTCGTTGGGGGCAGCTTCGACGCTCATCCCATCGAGGCCGCGCGTCGTGAGAGAAGTCCTGTCCACGAGCATGTCGTAGACCGAGGAGAGGTCATGGTACAGATCGCGCAGCACGATCCTATTCAGGCCACTCGTCTCAAAGTTGTTCTTCTTCGAGCTCGCCTTTGGAGGCCACGATCCGTATTTGTGCTTGTAGTAATTCACGAAGAATCGCTTTGTCGCGTTAAACGAGTTTCGCCAGATGTCGAAGTTGACCATTTTCCGTGCATCGTCAGTCTTTGAATTCATGATACCGGAGAAGATTGCAGGGAAGTCAAACTCCTGCAATCTCAATTCAATGTTCTGGCGGCGTATGTGAAGGTCCATGGCAGCTCGCTCCATCCTGTTTGTTGTAATGGGGCTGATCAGATCGAACTTTGGGCTCTTCAAGTTCATGATTTCATCGTATTTGCCCACACCGTGGACAAACCCCTCGTTGTACAGCATGACGGAGCGCATTCGCTCTCCGAGCACGATTGCCTCAATGGTCTTTTCACGGCTCGCGCGGACATCCGCCAATTGCAGCTCTTCCACATATCTGTCAAAGCTTAAGCTCGCAACTTCACCGAACGTTGACCCATCTAAGTTTGAGAAGCCAAAATGCTTCAAAGTCTCGGATATTTGCATGAAGATGGAGAATGTATTTGGTCTTCGCTCTGTCGCGATCAGAGATTGTCCGACGAGAAATGCAAAAGTATTGCGAACGGCCATCAAATGATCCACGTCTTCAGTGCTGAAGCGAGGCTCAGAACCTTGGTCCAAGATGGCGCCGTCAGTGCTCAGAGCAAGCGGCACATATAGATGAATGGGTTCATCGGGATCTTCGAATGAGCCACTCGCGACTCGTGACACCGGGGAGGCCGCTCCATCCGAGTTGTGAGCTCTTATCTCTGGTGTCGCAGGTGGCGTGGAGAAGCTACTAACTGAAGCTTTGCGAGGATCACTCGCGCTACGATGCGCCAACACCGCAGCATTGTGACCGTTTGCAAAGTCCCTTAGCACATTAGAGGCTCCAAAGATGTACGAATCAACACGGAATGATGGGCCTTTGCCAGATGTTCGAGGGAAGAGATAGACGAAGGCGTTTCCGTCGTCATTCCAAAGTTCGGATACCTGATCCTTAGTGTTAATAAGACATATTCTGAACATGCTCATCGATTTGGACGTACCGGCTGCGCTGAAAGGAGCGGAGTCAACTCATACGGTTCTTGAGGCTGATGCCCCAATATCCAAGCCTTGGGCGAATGACCCTCAGCTTTGCTCGACGTCCGCGAGTGTCCGCCACCAGTTAACCAGCTCCTTCTCTTGACTTTGTTCGCCGACAGAGGTGTATTAGGCGCAAGCGAGGACGTGGGACTGCCTCCTGGTGTCAGTGGCGTCGTCGGCCGGCTGCCTATTGCGCTCCCTGGTCTGGACGACACAGGCGTGCCAGTCGATGCGTGTCGCGGTAGTAAGGTCGTCGTGATTGGAGGAGGAGCTAGCGATAAGTTGTCGGTGCTCGCGTGAGGAACTGGCTTGCGAAGAGTAGCGGCAGGCGCAGGAGGAGGGTAAGCTGGAGCGGGAAGCAGGTGTTCAGATGGGGCTCTTTCGTGAGAACTCTTTGAAAGTTTGTTCGATTGCACGGGCAGGGCGTTCGGCGACAGGTGGTTTCCAGTCGACTTTGGAGGAACCGGCGGACCGGCTCCATTCTTGTGGTCCTTCTCGCCCAAAGAGAACAGCGACGACAGTCTTCCACTCGACTTCTTCTTCATCGCCATTGTGAATTGTTTTGCGGCCCGGGCCGCGTCAGCTCGCCTTGTGCGTTGTTCCTGCCAGAATGTCGCGCGACGCTGGTGAAAGTGGTATTTTGTGACGGTGTTTGTGGATAGGAGCAGGGGACAGGAGGCCAGATTATGAACGAGCGTGTACTCGCTGCTGCTGTTATGGATGGGGTACCTTGCAGGCGTATAGTGTGGGACGCTGCCAATGAGTGGGGAGGAGGAGGTGTATCAGAACGCAGGGCCGCGGCTGTGCCCTGTATTATGGGGCTCGAAGTGTGCTATTCTGGCCTCGTCACTAGTGAGAGGAGCGGCGAGTTGGTTCCAGTGGTATTGGGAACAAGTTTAGGTACAATGCCACTGCTGCGGCGGCACGGAGGCAGATCCCTCTGCTGCCCATCCATTCATTGCTCGCGTGGGCATCTCATCCGCGTGTGGCCACTGGCGGGCGTGCAATTGGCAGGTCGTGCGTCATTTCGCCAAGCTGCAGCCGGAAGGGTCGAGGGCTAGCGTGGAAGGGGATGGCGCAGCCTTTGAGGCGTCTGCTGCGAGCTATCGCCAGCCAACTTCGACGCCGTTCTGACTGCTCCGTACATACGCGCTCACTAAAGCATATCTGACAGCCCACCAGCCCTGCAAGCAATGCTTCTTCACACGGACAATCTCTGCATGCACTCCTGACTGGGAATTGTCATTCTCCCCGAATCGTCCAGACCTCATCATCCTCATTAAATACCTCGCTGTTTTGTAAGCGGAGCCCAAGCGCACGGATTGCACCCGATTCATCTCTGAATCCAAAGCAATTTCATATGCGTCTCTTTCGACGACTTTTCACGATGGGTGCCCCGAAGGACGAGAAGCCTCTCATAAATCTACTGCGAGGCTGGCCCCATCCTTCTCTACTGCCTGTTGAGCTAGTAAAGCGAGGTACTCAGAGAGTTGTCGCGAGCGATGCCATTGCAGAGCCTGCGTTGCTCTACGCACCCGACGACGGCGATCTGAAGCTTAGAGAGGAGCTTGCGAAATGGCTAACAGACTTCTACCAGCCATCAAACGTTGCTATCAACAGGATATGCATCACAGGAGGAGCGTCTCAGAGCCTTGGATGCATCCTCCAAGTCTTCACAGAGCCGGTGTACACCAGAAATATCTGGATTGTTGCGCCGGCCTATTTCCTCGCTTTCCGCATGTTCCAAGACAATGGCTTTCACGACAAGATGAGAGCGGTGCCCGAGGACGACGAAGGCATTGACATTGATTTCCTCCGCAGAGAATTACGCAAGAGCGAGGAAAGGGCGGAGAGAGAGGGTAACAACGAGCCGGTAAGTCGTAGAGCGCCTGAAACGAGCTCAACTCGCCCCGCCGCAGCAATGGTCTTAAGAATTCAAACCTAGCCGAACTTATTGAATGGAACTATTGGAATTATGCGGCATCGCTAATAAGTTGAGCCTTTGACACGTCATTTATCACTAAACGTTCATGTTCGAGGTTCCAATGTTTGGTTTGATTGACGCGCGGCTAGGTCCACAAGCGTGCGCGGCCATGGTCAAAGATCTATCGACACATACTCTATGCGGTTCCGACCTTCTCAAACCCAACGTCAAAGACTTGGACGATGAGAAGACGCGAGGAAGTCGTACGATTGGCGCGCGAATTCGACGCATTGGTCATAACTGATGACGTGTACGACATGCTGCAGTGGTCTACCGACAGAACCGCAAAGCAAGCGCAACTCGACAAGGCTTTAATGCCACGTCTGGTCGACATCGATAGTAACTTAGATGGTGGTGCCCTACGTGATGGTGCAGATGGTTTTGGCAACGCCGTCAGCAACGGTAGCTTCAGCAAGATAGCCGGGCCCGGCCTGAGGACTGGATGGGTTGAAGGAACTGAGAAAATGGCTTGGGGCTGCTCGCAAGTCGGCACTTCGAGGTCTGGAGGCGCACCATCCCAATTTACAGCGGCAGCAGTCGCGGAAATACTCGCGACTGGAGAGCTGCAGTCGTACGTACTGGATGTGCTCCAACCTTCCTACGCTGCTCGCTATCACACGATGATGACTGCGGTAGAGGAGCATCTCCTTCCGCTTGGCCTCACGCTGGTGCAGTCCGATAGAGAAGTGATCGGTGGATACTTCATCTGGCTGACACTTCCATCGCACATCGACGCAGCGGTCCTCGCTGAGACGGCCAGAACGGAGGAGAATTTGTTGATCGGTGAAGGTGCTCTCTTCCAAGTGCCGGGCGACACGTCCGATGCAGTATTTGCGCACTCCATACGACTATGCTTTGCCTGGGAAGACGTGGACAAATTGCTGCCGGGAGTGGAGCGTCTGGGAAGGTTGATTCAATCGCTGATCAAGGACGGTACAGCTGGCAAGATGCGACAGCAGTCGGAGCATGACCAAGAAGGGAAAGACCCTATCAGCAGGTACTGGTGATTCAATGACACGATTCGAGAAGGCTGTGGTCAAGATGCAGTGAGACTGAATTTCCCGCATGGTCAGGTAGCTGCCCTTAATTCTCCGTTAAATGTGCAGGATCGACATACAAGTCCCTGAGCGACCTGAAGCAGAGCGAGACAAGGGGAGTAGAGCATGTGAGTGGCTCTAGAAGCATATTGAACGGGACTTGGCCAGGTCCGCCCGGCTTGCCGAGGAAAATCTCTGTCGTCGACAGGAGCTAGAACGTGCAAACGTGCAGAAGTTTAGTTTTACCTCCACAGTGTATTCTGTCAGGCGCCATTAGCCACGTAGCACACAAGCGAAGTCGAACACTGCTCTACACCGTCCCAAGCACTGAGGGTGTCTGCTGCCCACTTCACGCATTCGCAGCACATGCCAGATGTTTCGTGCCACGATGGGCTGGGTTGCATTCTTTCACGCCATCGGCAAGGGCTCGCCAGCCTGCTCGCTTCACAGGCGCGCAAGCCACGAGCCGGACGGGCCGAGCAGATCCACAGATCAGGCTGTTTCTTCTGCGATTTAATCTGGATAGGGAGCGGCTAGAGGAGAGGTCATCTGCATCCAGAGCCATTCATGTCGCGGCAAAGCCCAGTGTGGAAGTTTCAGGAGCGCACGCGCCAGCTGTCACCCGTGCTCCGATTCGCCAGTCCTACCAGTCCAGCGCTGCTCAGCCAGAGGTCAGCCTCAACGACATGACTTCCTCTACAAACCACCTCGTCGAGCATCCCTTGCTGCCCGATGTTTCGTTTCAAACGCTGTTCTGCGTGCTCCCGCGCGTTGCCCGCCAGTGCCCGCCCCTGCATTGCGATGCTCAAAGCTGGGAGAGCGCAAGCCCTGGCATTCATTCATTCCGCTTGCTCGCCCAGCCTGCCCCTGGGCCGGCCGTGCCAGCGATGAGTGTTTCCTTCTCCACGATGTGGCATTCGACACCATCAATGTGATTCTAATACCGCTCATGCGGCCGCGGCCCATGACCCACTTTGCAAAATGTCCTGTCCTTGCGAATGACCTGGCGAGCGAGAGGCTGGGGACCATCGACTGGTCGACGTAAGATACGTGAATGAAAGATGCATATAAAATAGCGGCGACAAGCGCTCAAAGGGGCATCCCCCAGTGGGGCAGCTTGTGGAAACATGAAACAAGGATCCGCGTGGTGAGTACTGCAAAAGTCTCTTGTGTATTTGAATATGCGATTTCGCCCTTTCTGAATAGCTGTCGTTACCTTCTCGCTACTGCTCGTGGTGTTGGCCTTTCGCCGTTTGCTTTCTCCATTGTTGCCGGGCTCAACACTTCATTGTTACAATAACACTCCTTCACATTGTTTCAAACATCGAAAATCGTCATCACTATTTCGCTCCTTACATAAATTCAATAAGCGTTCTTCAACGTTCTTGTCACTCCTTTTCGAGTCCAACCCACCAACTCCTTCAGCAGCTTCATCAGCCAAGTCAGCGCAGGAACACTGACCGCAAACCGACTTTCAGTCACCGCACTCTCTAAACGCATTTCCCTCGAAGTCAGGACTTCATCATGGGCTCCCGCTTCATCTTTACGCTAGTCTTAGCGTTGCAAACCCTCCTCACTGCGGCTGCTCCTACGCCTCAAGGCTCTACAGGCGTTACCTACCAGCAGACTGCTTCCAGCAGCTACTGGCTAGCCAACATCAAGCGTCAAGGCACAGTTGCCTTTGGTAGCGATGCCAGCTACAAGGTCTTCCGCAACGTGAAGGACTATGGTGCCAAGGGCGATGGCTCTACTGACGACACCACCGCCATTAACTCGGCCATCAGTGATGGCAATCGCTGTGGAAAAGGCTGTGACTCTTCCACTGTGACTCCCGCTCTCGTCTACTTCCCTCCGGGAACCTACATGGTTAGCAAGCCGATCATCCAGTACTACTACACCCAGTTCGTTGGCGATGCGATCGACATTCCAGTTCTGAAGGCCACTGCCTCGTTCCAGGGCATGGCCGTCATTGATGCTGACCCGTACAACGACGATGGATCCAACTGGTTCACGAATCAGAACAACTTCTTCCGTCAAGTCCGCAATTTCGTCATCGACCTCACCGGAATGCCTGCGACAGCCGGCGCTGGTATCCATTGGCAAGTTGCGCAAGCTACAAGCCTGCAGAACATCCGCTTCGAGATGGTCAAGGGTGGCGACAACAACAAGCAGCAAGGCATCTTCATGGACAATGGATCTGGCGGTTGGATGACTGATTTGACGTTCAACGGCGGTAACTACGGAGCGTTCCTTGGAAACCAGCAGTTCACTACTCGCAATCTTACATTCAACGATTGCAACACTGCCATCTTCATGAACTGGAACTGGGCGTGGACGTTCAAGTCTGTTAGCATCAACAACTGCAAGGTCGGCATTGATATGGCGACTGGCGCCCTGTCAACTGCTGGCAAGTCACTTAACCAGACTGTTGGATCCCTTATGCTTCTCGATAGCAAACTCACCAATACCCCAATTGGTGTCAACACGTCGTTCTCCACATCCGATAATACACCAACCTCTGGTGGCACTCTCATTTTGGACAACGTCGACTTCACCGGCTCTACGACTGCCGTGCAAGACTACACAGGCACTTCCGTTCTTGCGGGAGGCTCTATCGTCAAGTCGTGGTACCAGGGCAAGACATATTCTGGAGCGACTGCTGGTACGAGTGTCCGTGGAAACCTGACCCCTCCAAACAAGCCGCAGGCTTTGATGGGCTCTTCCGGCGCCATCTTTGAGCGCTCGAAGCCCCAATACGAGAACGTCCCAAGCAGCTCCTTCATCAGCGTCAAGTCCAAGGGCGCAAAGGGCGACGGCACAACCGACGACACGGCCGCTATCCAGGCAGCGATGAACAGCATCCAGCCTGACCAGATCTTGTACTTCGACCACGGCGCCTACCTTATTACGCGCTCCATCATGGTTCCATCGAAGATCAAGATGACTGGTGAGATCTGGCCGCTCATCCTTGCTTCTGGCGAGTACTTCGCGGACCAGACCAATCCAAAGGCGCTCTTCGATGTCGGCGAGGAAGGCCAGGAAGGTGCCGTAGAGATGTCTGACATGATCTTCGGCGTTGCTGGCCCAGCACCTGGCGCCACTCTCATGCGCTGGAACCTGGGAGGTGAAGCTGGTACAAACGGCATCTGGGATGTCCATTTCCGCGTTGGCGGTTATGCTGGCTCTCAGCTCCAGTCTGACACTTGCTCCAAGTCTCCCAAGTCTGACCACAGCACCGTCAACACCAAGTGCGAGGGCGCATTCCTACTCTTCCACGCCACCAACACTTCCTCCGTCTACCTCGAGAACTCGTGGTTCTGGGTGGCCGACCACGAGCTGGATCTCTCCGACCACAACCAGATTGACATCTACAACGGACGCGGCGTACTCATCGAGTCGCAGGGTGCAGTGTGGATGTACGGTACGTCGGCAGAGCACAGCGTGCTGTACAACTACCAGCTCAACGGGGCGAAGAACGTCTTCATGGGTCTCATCCAGACCGAGACACCCTACTTCCAGTCCAACCCGATCGCCACCACACCCTTCAAGGTGCAGGCGGCGCGCGGCGACCCGACCTTCGAGAACTGCCAGGGCGACAAGACGTGCGAGAAGGCGTGGGGCCTCCGCGTCGTCGACAGCAGCGACGTCCTCATCTACGGCGCCGGCCTGTACAGCTTCTTCGACAACTACGACCAGACGTGCGTCGCCGGGCAGAACTGCCAGGCGAACATGGTTAGCATGGAGGGCAGCATCTCGAACCTGAACCTGTTCGGTCTGAGCACCAAGGCCAGCGTCAACATGGTCACGAGCGCGGTCGGCGTCGGCGGCAACGCGACGGGCAAGTACTCCAGCCTGAACCTGGTGCCGGACGAGGACAATAGGAGCAACTTCTGCGCAACGATTGCGCTGTGGACGCCCCCAGACCTCTCGTGAGGTGCGAGGTGAAAGGTCGAGAGGTTCG
Source organism: Rhizodiscina lignyota (assembly GCA_010015805.1). Lineage (NCBI taxonomy): Eukaryota > Fungi > Ascomycota > Dothideomycetes > Aulographales > Rhizodiscinaceae > Rhizodiscina > Rhizodiscina lignyota. The sequence goes on along the minus strand of ML978121.1, from coordinate 1,903,002 downwards.
AGACGAAGGGAACAAAGGAAGGGTGGTGAGCGGATTGTTCATATTTTCTTTCTCCGCCGCCACCAGGTTGTACATTTTCGATTCTATCGGGTGCTTTCCGCTTTTCATTACCTTTTGGCCGCCCGGCGGCATAGGGATGCATGTAGAAGGGAAGAAAGGTACACGCATGGGCAGGCGCAGCGTCGAACTAGAGGTTCACTGGGATGCATCAAGCGAACACATGGGCCCGGTTCATTGGGTTTTCTGGGGGATCATATTCTGTTTTCTGTCATTCTGGTCGTCTGGGTCTATTTGGAATACGACAGATAAGATACCACTTTTGTTTAAAGGTAGCGTTAGCTTTGCCCTCTACGAGGCCGAGGCGGCGGCGAGGCTGAGAGACAGGCCATCGCACGCTCGACACGCAATGAATAGATTTGACATTCAAGCACGTGCCAAGTCCTTTGCGGATTAGAATGCGAGGTTCTGTGTAGTGACGCTCTGTAGATGGAAACGCGAGTGAAGTTCGGTGCTGCGCCTTGCTGCGATGGTTCGGGAGGGCGCTACGGGAAGCATCCTGGGCTGGCGAGTGCGTGGAGATGGGGTGGCTTGAGTGCTGCTGCCACGCGAGAGAGCGGAGCAAGGCAGGGCACATGTTGCGTTGATCAGGTAGCTTCATCGTAGACGAGAGACACGTCTTATATTACTCCGTCTGGCGCTTCCAGCCCATTGCCTGCGCGTCTCTGCACTTCCAGCAGACGACACCCGCTCGTCCCACTCTCTGCGCCAAACACCCTCTCTGATATCTATTTCTGTTTCCAGCGTGTGAAGCAGCGCCCGAGCTCGTCAACTGACACTTTGAGCACTGAGCAGCTCTGCGCACCGCACGCGCGGAGAGCAGAAGCACCAGCGCACCACCACCCCGGAATTTCAATTGCTGCTGATGACCGCCGGCAGCCAACTTCCTCCCTCTTGCTCCCCTCTGTCATCTCCGCCGTCGGCCTTCTATCCTGCCCTGCCTCTCGTCTCTCGCAGCAGCCGCATCCTCGCCAGGCCATTGGGCTGAGTCGACTTCAGCCGCAGCACGCAGCAAGGCCGGCCACCTTCGTATCCGTCTTGGGCTTACAAGACCCTCTCATTTTCTACCACCACTACCCTCCCCTCCGCTCTCTCTCCCCTCCGCCCATCTTTCGATGTCCACCTTCAACAGTCGTTTGAAAGGTCTCGTCGGTTCCTCCAGACGCAAGTCCTCCAACCAAGTCGGCGGCGCCAACAACAGCATCACCAGCACCACCGGCTCCACAGGCACTGGCTCACCGGTGCAGGCCTCCAGCCCACCTCCTCCCTCCACCAACTCGCCCTCCGGCCTCACCCCGCCCGCCCACACAAACTCCTCCACCGCCTCGCTGCCCCAGAATAACATGCAAAACCCCAACAATCCCCTCGGCCGCCCTCCGAGTTACACCTACGCTCCACCAGGTCAAGGAGGACAGCTCGGCACCCCGCCAGCAGCGCACGGTAGACCAACGAGCCCAATGCCTCCGCCCATAAACACCGGTGCTCAGCAGCACTATCCGCCGCAGCAGCAGCAGCAGGTGTACGGCCAGCAGCCTCAGGGCCCGCCTGGCTACCCACCGCAGGCGCAAGGCCAGTATGGCGGATACGGTGGCGCGCCGCAGGGACCGCAGTCTTACACGAGGCCTGGAGCTGTGGAAGTTGAAGGCGCGGGCAGATCGAAGGCGCAGTTGATTGTTGGCATAGATTTTGTAAGTCGAGCTTGGGAGACGGTGAGGGCAGAAGGGTTCTAACAAGATCGAATTATAGGGCACGACTTTCTCTGGCGTGGCGTTTGCGTTTGCTACAAACACTGAAGCGAAGGAAGATATCATCACGGAGTGGCCTGGCGCGGGAAATCAGACGAAGCAGAAGGTCAGATCTTTCCATTTCTTGAATCAGGACATGTTTTACTAAACTCTAGGTTGGCTATACAGATTCCAACGGTTCTCTACTACGATCAGTACCAGAAGGTCGTGGGATGGGGCCCAGATATCGCTGATGCGCTGGCCCCAACTGGCTATCCCAAGGCTGGCGTGCAGAAAGTGGAGTGGTTCAAGCTCCAGCTGATGCTCTCCGGAAACACCTACATCGACCCGATCAACCTGCCTCCTCTTCCTCCTGGCAAGTCCGAAATCGACGTCGCCGCAGACTACCTCTTCCACCTCCGCCAGGCGATGCGCAACCAGCTGCAGAAGACTCTCGGAGAAGTGTTCAACCGCGAAGAGCGAAACATCAGGTACTACCTTACTGTTCCAGCTATCTGGAACGATGCCGCCAAGGCTGCGACCCGTTCGGCTGCCATCCAGGCTGGCTTCCTGCGTGATGAGAACGACAACCGTCTGACGCTGATTACCGAGCCCGAAGCCGCTGCCATGTTCTGCTCGAAGACTGGCCTTCTGAACCTCAAGATCCACGATGCCGTTCTCATCGTCGATTGTGGAGGCGGCACGGTTGACTTGATTGCCTACGAAGTTGAGGAAGAGCAGCCCTTCTCCGTTGCTGAATGTACTGCTGGTTCTGGTGACTCGTGCGGCTCGACTGCCCTGAACCGAAACTTCAGCAACATCCTCCGTGCCAAGATCCGCAAGATGAAGCTGCCTGATGGCTCGAGAACGGCCGGCAAGGTCTATGCCAAGTGCATCATGGACTTTGAGAACAGGATAAAGGCCGATTTCCGAAACAACGGCCAGAAGTGGGCCGTCGATGTCGGCATTGAGGCAGAGTTCCCAGAGGCGGGCATTGAGGAAGGCTACATGACCTTCACGAACGAGGAAATCCTGCAGTGCTTCGAGCCTGTGGTGAACAGGATATTGGAGCTCGTGAGGAACCAGATCATCGCTATTCAGGCACAGAACCGATCACTTCAGGTAAGCACAGCATTTTCATGACGCTGTGGAACATCACATTAACGTCGGCTTGCAGAACGTCCTTGTTGTTGGTGGCTTCGGTGCCTCCGAATACCTCTTCCAGCAGATCAAGCTCCACGTCCCTCCCCAATTCCAAGCCAAGGTCGTCCGTCCCATGGACTCTGTCGCCGCTATTGTCAAGGGTGCCGTCACCGCTGGTATCACAGAGCGTATCGTCACGCACCGTGTCGCGCGTCGCCACTACCTCATGGCAACGTTACAGCCATTCAAGGAGGGTCACCATCCGGAGCAGTACCGTGTGCCGAGTTTGGATGGCAAAGATCGTTGCAAGTACACGCGCCAGATCTTCGTGCAGAAAGGCCAGAGGGTCAAGATTGGCGAGCCCGTCAAGGTCTCGTTCTTCCGGCAGGTCGCGCCTGGCGCAACGCTGATGTACGAGGATATCCTGTACGCGTGCGATGATGATGTCTGCCCGGAGTATACCAAGGATCCTCGTAAGTTTATGATTACCAAGGCTGGGAACAGAGTGGCGCTAATGGCTTGTTACAGGCATCAAGGAAGTCGTCACGCTCACGAGCGATCTCTCGCGCAAGAACCTTGAGAAGGACTTTGAGCGCATGGATACCCCGCAGGGCACGTTCTACCGCGTCTACTTCGACATCTACCTCACGCTCGACGGAAGCGAGTTCAACGCCGAGCTGGTGTGCCAGGGTGAGGTCATGGGTCGCTGCACCGCGAGGTTCAGATGAGGGAAGAAGTTGGTTGCATGCATGCATGTTTATGGTTGCGATGGAGATGTTCATGCCAAGGTCACATAACGTCAAACAAAAAACGGTGCGCTGAGATGGAATGGGATACCCCTGGATTTTCACTTTTTTCTTTCCACTTTTCTTGTGTCATCCTGTTCGGGCAGTTAGGGTTGGAAGGAACGAAGGAAGGAAAGGGAAGGGAGGAGGAAATACTTTCTTCGCAGTTGATGCTACTATTGACTGCTGTTACTGCGGTGTTTTCGGCGACGACGCGTGTCCGTCATGAACTCCTGGCAACAGCTTCTCTTTTCAATCGACAATACATACTTTATACGAACTGGGCTTTCACTTTCATTGGAAGGCGAAGGGTTCGGGAACAAATGCAAAATAGAAGTATCATAAGCCCTTGACAAAGTCCGCTGCGCTTTCATTGACTCTATGAACATGGGAGTTGACAATCCCGTTTTAGGCTTTTGACTTCCCTCGAATAATCGCAATATCTAACATGGCCTCGCTCAAAAGAACCCGCTCTCCCCGCGAGCCTTTCTCACTGCATCCCTAAATGTACTCGGCGTCGGCTTCCTCGGTATCTTGTTACTCGACGCTGTCTCCCCTTTGCTCCCTCCCTCCTCCTCCTCATCCTCCATCGGCACCCACCCCTCCCTAAGCGGACTCTTCCTCGGACTCCTCAACGGCCCCGGCGACCTCAACGGCCCCGCCGAGCCAGCCCTCACCGGACTCGTCTGCAGCGCCCCGCTCATCTCGAAGTCTCGCTCCCCCGCGCCGCCGACCCACTGCCCGTGGAGCTTCGGCGGCGTGCGCGGCGCCTTCGGGCTACGTCGCTTGAAGCCGAAGCAGGCACAGAAGCGCGCGCGGCGGTCGCCGTCGCGGTAGCAGCACAGGAAGATGCACAGCGCGAGCAGGATGGCGGTGAAGACGGTCACGATGATGGCGACGGTGCGGATGACGGCGGGCGAGGCGATCGCGCTGGACGCCGAGTTCAGCGGGGAGGCGTCGGCGGTGCTGCTGGAGTCGGGCACGGCGGACGCCGAGGAGGGGAAGAGGGAGGTTGTTGCTATAGCTGGAGGCGATGTAGGGGCCGAGCCGGTCGCGGTGAGGAGTTGGGGCGCCATGTTTGTTGCGTGGGCGGGCCGGTGAAGCGGTTCGTCTGGTTGAAACGGGTAGGGGTAGGGGTAAGAGGTTATGGGATTGAAGAGAGGGAATATATGAGATGAGACCGGGGTGACGTTGTGGTGAACTACGTATGACAATGCTGAAGTCGAAACAGATGTCGTGAATGAATATCGTGGAGCTGCGAATCCAGCGCAGAACCCAATGCTGAGCTTGTTGAAATGAGTGACAAGTAACGAACGTAAACCCGAAATCGCGCGAACGGAACTGAGAGATGCGACTTGGGATGAGAGATCCCGGCGACAGTTCTCTAGAAGTCAAGGTTGACGAGAGTGTTAATTTCCAGGGACAAAGAAATTCATCAGACTGGAGCAAAGCGACTCGTGTTGGCGCTTTGGAGGCTACAAAGGAAGCCTGCGAGTCACTGCTTCTTTGTCAGTTCAGCACGAGGACAAGTCCTGAAAGAGAAGACAAGTAGAGAGAATCTGTGAATTGTTCATGATTTAGACACGAGAATGGAATCATCCTGGGCTGCGAGCCCCCTTTCATAGAGCGGTCACAATTCGTTACTGCTCTTTGAAGTTGCAGAAAATTCAGAATCCTTCCTCGATGCCCAGAACATGACTTGACTGTCCAAATTTGAACAGTAGCCTGGAATCCCAAATCGAAAAGAGAAAAAGCCACCTCAGGTCCATTATTACACCATTTTACGCCATGACCTGGTTACCGGGAAGAACGGGAGGATGATGTGGAGGGCATCGTCGTCTCCACAACGGTTCCTGACAATGCTGTACTTGTTCACTTCTTGGAGCCCGCTCTCGAGTAGATGCCAACAACCTAGCTGGTGTCAGTACGATGTTATGGCCAATCCAAAGATACACTGCGTCTTACCATAGCATGGTCCCTTTCGAACGGTTCGAGGGTAAGCTGCTCCTTCGGCTTTATCATCTCCTGCTTCATCTTGCCGACCTCTAAAGCGAAGACTTCCGCAGCCGGCCTGGTGCTGTCGATGCAGTTCGCCTTGATGCTGATGATCACTCCGCCGCCTTCCTTCAGGAACATGTGGGCGTTAAGAGCCACGATGCGCGCCTGATCTGGCTGTGCAACATCGGCGAAGATACAATCGACCATCGAAACAAGCATGCGGTATCTAAGCGGATGCCTAGCGTCCTCGATGATGGGGATGACGTTTGGGCGATGAGTCGCCATGTTGATCAGGTCACGGCCAGAGCGATGAGAGAACTCAACGGCATACACAACACCCTTCTCGCCGACTATGTCAGCAACGTGAGAGACGGAGGTTCCAGATGCGGCACCGAGATAGAGGACCTTGGAGCCGGGCCCCATGTAGGTGTTTTCAATGCCACCGAGAATGCCAGCAGCCAGCTTGGAGCGGAAGGGGTTCCAGACGCGGTACTCAGTTGAGGTCGCAGGTGCAGGGGCATCACCGTTCGTCATGGCATCCTTCTCGACATCGTTCTGAATCGAAATGCGCTTCTCGCCATAGACAGATTCGCCAGGAGTGAAATTCTTCGTGACGAGCAAGTCTTCCTTGCCTCGGGCGACGAAAATACCCTTGTGTCTGTGTGGATCCTGTGAACAAAAGGTGAGGATCTGTTCAATGCAAGCCGCTGTACATGGGAGTTCAGACAATGACATATCTCTGGCCACCGCTCGCGCCACCGCGCGCACCGCCTCGTCCACCTCCACCTCTCCCACCTCCACGGCCACGGTCACCACGGCTTGACATACCACGTCCTCCGCGCCCTCGGCCTCGATCGCCACCACGGCCGCCGCCGAAGCCACCTCCGAAGCCACCTGGTAAACGTTAGCATGAGTAACGCTTGCGCAGGATTGGTTCATCTAGATATCGCTAATATTGTTCTTCGATTCGTGCGCTCGGTTGCGTCGTTGTGGATAGGGATCGAGTGAATGTGAAGGGCGAGATGCAGAAAGGAAATACGAACCACGCGAGCCTCCTCGACCTCCTCCTCGACCTGCTAAAAGTCAAATCAGATTGGTTTCAGATGAAAGTCTCCAGGGAAACTCACCACCAAAGCCGCCCCTTTGGCCTCCTCCACCACGACCTCTAGGAACGAAAGCCATGTCAATTTATCTTGCGTTGTCTTTCGGTTTGATCTCGAGCTGTAATGCTGAATACGGCCCACCAATGTCACCGCAGCACTAGTTTCTTAACTCTCGCGCCAGCAGTAAAGTGCGACACGATTTGTCGATGTCAATGGTGTTGGTGTGAATTGGTGGAGAGTTGGTGGTGTGGAGGGTTGAAGAGCCAAAATTTCGAGGTGGTCCAAGCTCCAAGCAGGGATTTGCATCTGGCGTCTCGGTTGCGGCGAATAGTGCCTCCGGCCCACCTGTGCGAAATTCCACAAGCCCACAGCAAAGTAAAGCGCAAGGTCTCAACTAAGCATCAACCACTTCAACCACCACCAAACTACCATCTTGAGGGGGCATCGAACTGACGATCGCCTCACCCGTTCTTCAAGATGGTGCGATACGCAGCAACGCACATCGAATCGTCCAAGTCGGCGCGATCCCGCGGCTCCTACCTCCGCGTTTCCTTCAAGAACACCCGCGAGACGGCGCAAGCTATCAATGGCTGGAAGGTTACTCGCGCTCTGCAGTTTCTCGAGAATGTTAAGGAGCACAAGGAGGCTGTTCCCATGAGACGTTATGCTGGTAGCACTGGCCGCACTGCTCAGGGTGAGTACGCCACAATACATACTTTTGAGGTAGTCAAGGGAGGACTTGTTGCGGAGCAGCTATAAGCAAATAGAGCATCGGATCTGACAATACCGCTATGCAGGCAAGCAATTCGGTGTCTCGAAGGCGCGATGGCCCGTCAAGTCTGCCGAGTTCCTTCTTGGTCTCCTCAGGAATGCCGAAGCCAATGCAGACACCAAGGGCCTCGACACCACCAACCTGATCGTCAAGCACATCCAGGTTAACCAAGCGCCGAAGCAGCGTCGTCGCACATATCGTGCTCACGGACGTGTAAGCACACCAAGCGATTATCAACTGTGACAGAAATTTGACCCAATACCAGATCAACCCCTACATGTCGAACCCCTGCCACATCGAGATGATCCTCACCGAGGGCGAGGAGGTCGTTCAGAAGTCGCCGCAGGTCGTCCACAGGGAGGAGGCGCGCCTGAACTCGAGGCAACGTGGTGCTCGCACGAGGAGAGCTATCATGGAGTCATAGAGACATGGAGTCCAGACTGAGGTTGTGGGTGAGATCATTACAGGTGTTCTTATGGCATCAAAGCGATATTTGCGATTCACAATGGCATGGCTACTAGGTTACATTCACCTTCTGTAGCAATTTCAAAATGCTGGATCTTCTCCCAACGTGCTAAAAGTCAATGACTCCTGTCTATTATTTTGAATGGATCCATCTATACAATGTGAAGCATGAAGCATGGTATCTTGCCAACTCATAACCTTGAAGTCTTCGATTTCTCCCCTTCCTCGGCGCTCTCTCCTTCCACTATCCCGGAGCGAGAGTTGGCCGCATTCGCCGCGTCGTTGAACGCATTTGGGTTGCTCAGAAAGTCTTCATCACCAGAGAAGCGCCATCCCCTCTCTTCGCCGCCAGCCAAGAAACTGCAATCCCCATTGAGCGTGCAATTCCATCCGCCCTTTATCCCCTTCCCGACCCAGCCCGTCTTTGGTATCTTGTTCGGTTGCCGTGAATCCCATTGCTCAACATCACTCTCTATAGCCTGTTTATTCTTTCGCTCATATTTCGACAGCGAGCATGTATAGCAGAGAAAGTCCTCTTCGCTAATATCCTCCGGCATTCTGCCAGTGAGAACGCGTCCTATGCAGATCATGGTCGCCGCATGTGTGCTTATAAGCAAGGTCTTTGGGCCTCGCGGATCGTTATCAAGCTGAGTGATGATCCGGTCTAACACATATGCGACTCGATCATGTAGCTCTGGGATGGACTCTCCATTTACGGATGGAACTAGAACAGCCTCGTACTCGTCGTGCAGCATATCAGGGAAGTGCGTATGGAGTTCCGAGAGGGGCGCAGGTGAGGGATGATCGAAGCGTGCTAGGCCATAAAATTCTCTGTATCTCAGTCAGTACTGTACACTCTTTCGGACGCGGCCGTGGCTCCATGCTGGTCTTACCCAAGGCCATTCTCAACCCGTATCTTTTCGCCTGCTCTGCCCTCGCCAAATAGCTTCTCTACTCCTGGCTTTAACGTTTGTAGGCATCGGTAGAAAGGGCTGGAGTAGACAATGTCGACTGGTGGATCAAGAGATACTATCTTCTCTCCGAGCTGCTTCGCTTGATGGACGCCATAGCTGGCGAGGGCGGGATCAGATGGGATGCCTTTTAGAGTCGTTAGTACACGAACTCCAGAACTCTTTGGATCGTCATACCTGTGGGACCTGGAATAGATGCCAGATACTCTCCAGTCTCATGGTCGACGATCCAGTTGGAGCGGAATCTGCGATCATGGACGTGTTAGTTTGGAAATAGAAGACGATTTTTGAAATTGTATTTTGCTCTCTTGGAGGAAGAATCAAACGCTTACCCATGCCTTACGACATAGATCGTCTCCAATACCATGACTGAATATCGAATCTATGTCAAGAAGCATTGCAACTTGTCATATTTGTGCCATCATATTCGTCATGGACGATTTCGGGCTCCATGGCGGCGGCAAGCCTCGGCAAAATAGGTGCGTTGGGTCCAGGGTGTCAACCACTAGCGAAGGAACGATACTTGCTATAGAGAATTTTCATGCTTTCTATAGTCAAATATAAGGAAAGGGCCTGGTTCATGGTCTATGCAATGCGAGCATATTTGTATCATGATTAAAACGGCCGCAACCTCAACATCACGCTTGATATAGATGGGTGACAGCACGATTGATTGGGCAGTAAGTCGCATAGAGAGAGTATGAGGACTTCGTAGAATAACTATGGCAGATAGCTTGGTCATGTCATAAAGAGCTCTGCATTGAATTCACTTTTGTCTAACGAACTACCAGCGGGTATCGTCCGGTTTCCGCCCGAGAGAAATCGTCTAGTAGAAGAACCCAAGGATTTTGCCCGCGACGTGCTTTCTCCTCGCCTCCTCGTGGTCCATGATGCCGGCAGATGTGGTGAGGACAATGTAGCCGAACTGACGAGAAGGAAGGAGCTTGACGACCCATTTCTCCATCTCTCGGAGCTGCACGTTGTAGCGGGGGCTGATGACGCCAGTCTTGTTCAAGCTGCAACGCATTAGATCCAGCAGGTATAAAGAGTCAGGTGGAGATAACTCACCGGCCATTGAGCTGGATAACGATCTTGCCGTTACGGTGATCATCGACCTCCTCGAAGTCGCCAATGTAGCCTGTAGTCGCTTGTCAGTATGTTGCAAAAGATTAAACGATACGCTTCATGGAAAATCAGAGAACGTGTAAGATCTTTGCAGATTGGAAATCTTCATCTCCCGGGCACTTAAAGGGCAAAAGTCGTGGGGTTGAAAGTCGTAACCATTGCCTAGTTATCAACCCGGGTGAACGCATAGGAATATTCGTCCGACGTACCGTGCTTCTGCATGACCTGAAGGAACTTGACAATGACCTTCGAGCTCGGGCGGATCATGACCTGACGCTTGCCCGCCTTCTCGGCGTTGTTGATGGATTTTAACGCATCGTTGAGAACGCTTGTTCGAACCATTTTGTCTGGCGCGGGAGATTCTCAATCGGCAGGTTGCGGATGAGGTATCTGTAATTCTGTGGTATTAGCCTTCAGAAGCCTGAGCAGGAAGAGTGCCCGCCAGATTGAACTCTGAGGGTTCTTCAGCTCATGTTGGAATGGGAGAGCGTATCACCCTTTACGCTTCGCAACTACGCGGGCGCAGAAGGGTGATTGCTCCCTCATGGCTGTCCGAAGGGCACTCCAGTGAAAGGCACATTAAGAGTCGACATACCTCGAGTGGAAGCACAAGACTGGTAGTAGGTTCGCTGTTTGGTTCGAAGTATTGCGGCTTCGTTTGAGGAGTGCGAATTTTGACGAGAATTTGTGCGGGAAAAATCTCGCCGAGTCTCCGTCCTTGTCCCGAAATTCTCCCGACTCCCGATATCGATACTGCACCCCAGCTTGTGATCATTAAGCGAGATCGCGTAGGCTTGCGTCACGACTCTTCGTATCACACTTCATCTTTACTAAGTTCACGCTGTCCTGTTCTAGCTTTGTACATATAAACTATTTACTGTATTTCTAAGATACCCTAGAGGTCTGAGTATGTCCTCCGAGGCTTGCTGCACTTGCGCGTCTCTCCTTTCATCTATTTCCCCGACGTACGACGAGAAGTCCGAGAAAGCATCACCACTCCACGAGCGACGAACTACCTGCTGCGGACGTGCGATATGCGCACGATGTATAACAGATAATCCACGCTTCGCAACCTATTGTCCTTTCTGTCAAATCTCCGAAACTCCATCATCACTTCCGCAGGGTCTCAGAGATCCACCTGCATACTCGCCACCATCCTCTCCTCCGATAGCGAACGCTCGTGGACCCTCACAGCGTACCGATGACGACCCGCCAGCTTACGATACGCATGATCCGTTAAAGCCTCACTGCGAGAAAGAATCCGAGCCTGCTCCTGATGTTCTACATTTTGTGAATCCTGCTCATGATACAGTGAGCTCGCTATCACTCCGATACGGTGTTCCGGCGGACGCACTAAGACGAACGAACAATCTGTATTCCGATCATTTGATATTAGCTCGAAGGACAATTCTGATACCTGAAGAATACTACAAAGGCGGCGTAAGTCTTAGCCCACGGCCAGTGGAAGGAGAAGAGGAGGAGATACGAAAAACCAAGATAAGAAAATGGATGGTGGCCTGTAAAGTTTCGGAGTTAGTATATTTCTCATTGCTACAAGTTGCCAGAGAATGGGGGCGTATGCTGACAGATGGAGTGTTGCTCCTACACTTAGATACGACGTTGCGTTGCTGTACTTGAAGCAAGCCGACTACGACCTTGATTTGGCAATTGAAGCGTACAAAGAAGATGAGAGATGGGAGAAAGAACACCCCCTCCAAAGTTCTAAAGGGAAAGGAAAGGCGAATCAGTCACCACGGCGCCGAAGACATGGCATGGGCACGAGCCTAACTGGGCAAATAACGTGAAATCTGAGGCTGCATACGAAAACCAGAGAAGTACATCACTTTCCCGTGGCTACCGCTGTTCAATGATGAACTCTGATTTGCGGCCGAGCTGTTTTTGGTTCGAATTGGTTCTCGACAGAGACTTTCCATCATAATATGGTAGGAATACCCTAAGAGCTCTCTCAGTTCCCTCCATTTCTCTCGCCACAGCTCCAAAGTTTGTCGCTTTGGAGTCTGCTGAGACATGCCAGATTGCGCGCTGCCATGGGCCACTCAAACATCTTTCGATTGCTCTTTCTCGCTGCAATACCATAAAGCTTTTACGGTAACTTTTAACAACTTAATAGCCGACTCTTCAATTAAGTGCACAGAGATAGAAGTGAGGTCTGGTGTGAAGCTTGAACATGCAAACTGGCGTGGACTGGCAGGGATCCTGCGACTTCGGCGGCGCCTTGGCGCCCCCTTTTTCCATGGATCTGCCCTTCTTGGCGTTACTTCTGGATCTAAATAAGCGCCCAATTCTGTAAACCAACCCTTGAGCAACAACAAGCTTCCCAATCACAATCGTGGTGTGGTGAGTAGCCTTGTAAGCGCTGAGAAGCTGCAGGCAGATCCAACGGGCCTCTGTAGCGGTAAGCAATGTAATTCGGCAGGCTGAGCGCTACCGAGGAACGCCTGGCTGGGCGTTACACAGTTCCCTTGCTGCAAAGTACAGGCGTTCACCCTGAATGGGAAATTTCAAGCAATACTATTTCCTTCTTCCTCGTAGGTAAGCATGCGGAGGTACCTATTCTTTTGGCCAACCTACGCGCCTGTGCTGCAGGGTTTTCCAAGTCTGTTTCATGGGCGAGATATCAAACCTCGTGCGTATTAAGAACTCGTCTTCGCCGCGAGAACTTTAGTGGTGGTGCCGTTCTCTATTTGCTCCACACCGACAAGTCAATTGGAGATAGCTACGCTCGCTTCTTTAGTTCAAGATCTCCTGCGCTCTCTTCTTCCATCACGAAAGAACTCCTTGGTCCGCACAGCAAGTATGGCTTCTGTGGTGCAAGCTGTCACGCGCAATCCTTTGCGAACCGCACAGATTGTCCTCGCTATCATTTCAATTGCTCTATCAGCCTCAATTCTGGGGACCGCGGCGGACACTTACAGAGTCTACAAACAACAAAGCTCGGGGATGAACCCCTGGTGGCTTCCGTTATGGCCAGATCACTTCGACACGAGCAGTACGCCAGCACTCATTGGCACTGGTGCTGCAATTCTGATTCTGAACCTTGTCTTTGTCGTTGTTTCCCTGTTCCCAAGGGTAAGATTGATTGATTTCACAACCTCAACCAAACATTGCTGATCATAAGGCAGATTCCCATTGTCCAATCACCGAAACTGTCCGGTCTATTCACCATGCTCGTGGCTGTACCGAGCTTTCTCCTGTCACTCTTTGGCATCATCTTTGCGCATGTTCTTAACACCCACGCCGGGGGAAATACCCAGCGTGATACAATTCAAACTTGGACATGCCGCTTCAAAAATGCTCATCCAATGGATGGTGGTTTGGAAATACAGTCAAACATGTCCAACGAGTCATTTGGCAGACTCTGCACTGAAAGCGTACGTTACAGGAATGCTCGGCGACACGTATTCTTCTAATTTTCGATGCAGATGTTTTCCTTCTATGGGCTCATTCCTCTCATGGTCCTCCAATTCACAATGATAATCGTTGCCCTAGTAGGCTGGAGACAACCTGTGTTGACCTTGCCAAGGTCAACTGGTGGTAGCAAGGAAATGGATTCGTCCCGGGAGGGAACGCCGAGTGATGCCCCATAAAGCTGATCAGTGCATTATGGTTGGTATTGTTGGGCTGTAGCTTACCCGTTGCAGAGCAAAGGAAGGGTTCAATGTCGCTCGTGCAAAGGGTACGACTGTGAAACGGCGCAATTCGTCAGGGGAATATTCAGGCTATTCTCGGCTTTATGGTTTTAATGACCGCCCAAATGTTCTTCTCATGTACATGAATTATAGCAATAGCATTCATAACAGAGTCAGAGCTCTGCAAACATGAATGAACCTCTGGCATTGCCTCACGTGTAGATTCGGAACCGGCACTGCTCTAAACCGTGATATCGGGCAATGAACAACCACATCGAACACGGCGTCGCGAGAATGACAAAACGGTCGGGCTCGATGAGGGGAAAAGGACGCTGCAAAACCATATGTTGATCTCCAACTAAGCGAGAGCATCTCTAGAGTTTGATATAATATGCTTGGGACGGCGTTTGTTGAGTATCTCAGTTACCCTATGCATGATAGGTATTGAGGCTGTGGCACAGGCTTATCGCCTCGAGCAAACCTACTTCACTTTCACACTTTCCACGAGAAACACGGATCCCAATTCGCCGACAATGTCTACAGGGAGGCTCAGCCTTTATAGGTGGCGTGGAGAACGCCACGGACCACTGGATTGGGCGGAACCTGCGCCTGCGCCTGTGCCTCTGGTCAGAAGAAGTAGCTTAAAATGTCAAGCGGAGGGCTGTTTGTCGCTTCACCGTAGAGTACCGGTGATGTTAGATTTTTGTATCAAGAGTAATTGGAAGTATTCTCACTGTATAATTTCGCCGAGTTCAAGAGGGAGTTTCTTCCGCTCGAACTGTTCCTGCTCAAAGCTCCCTCGAGGATGACACCAACTGTGTTTGTGTTTAATCGGCGCTGGCATGGCATTATAACTACTGCCTGATCTGAAACGCCATACTCTACCGCACGGACGTCGGTGTTGTCACGGGAGGCAACAATATTGAATTCAATGGCTGCCTGACACAACGTGTTCTCTCTTTTCTTTCGACCTTCTACCTTCTTTTGTAATCCTTTTCCGTCCACTAGCTTTCCTTCAACTGCGAATATCCTGAACATCTTAATTTGCTCATTTTCATCTCAGCACCGGGCCATCTAGCGCAGGTCACGGCAATGGTAACGTTAACACAATCCTCTCCTCCGATTTCAGGAAATTTCGAGTTGGCCCAGCTTTTACCATGGACGCTCTTCCTCATCATCCTAACCAGTCTCCTGTGGCCATACGTGCATTTTCTGTACAACATTTCACTCCGTGTGGTTAAGATCCGGCGTCCGGCATTCTTCAAGCAGTGGACAAGGAGTGTTTTCCACTTTCTGAAATTGTATGTGTGTTACACCTGCCATAGTGATAAACAACTAAAACTTACAGGCCTGCTGAACTCCGTGAGATGGTGTACCAATCCATCATTGACGACGAACGAAATCTCCTCGACGGCGAGCCTTGCTGCCGACCTTGCTACCCAGCTCGCTCTGAGAAGCTGAATGACCTGTCGAAGAGTATTGTCATCTCTGTTTCTAACTTTATCACAAAATGTTCGCTCCAGCACCTCCTGCCCCGGTCATTCTGGAGTTTCATTTATTTTCGAAGCCGTGGATCGACTCCTAGTACCTCACCCTCGTTCCTGCAAACAGGCGACAAAATCTTCGCCCACCTCCTCGTAACAATCAGACGCATCTTCTGTAAGAGGAAAGGCACCAATATCGTTTTCACCAATCAGCAGATGCACACCGAGTTCACCTCCGTTCTCTGCAAGAAGTCCACGTTCAAGCTCTTCATTGAGGATGACAATCACGAGAGCGAGCTGCTGTGGACCATCTCCCCGGCCGTCACAGAGGCTATGCGCAAGTGCGAAGTCCACATCGTCGCGACGGCCGGCATGACTGGTTGCTTCGACCCTCGCGTCGCGGCCGCTGACTGGCCGCTCCGCGACAAGGCGTTCTCCGAGCTGCGGAAGTTGGTCGGATTGGAGAGCATGGACTTGAGGATTCATGCGCGCGGATCGCAGATCTGGAACCCAATCTGGCTGTGGCACTACACGTCTCAGTCGTTCAAGGTCTGCGAGATCAAGGGCTTCAAGGAGATCACTTTCCACTTGGAGGGGTGGTCGCCGGGCGAGAACAAGTTGTGTCGGGGAGACGGGAAGTGGGTGTGGCGGTGCGCGAAGGGACACTTCGTGAGAGATGATACACCAGGTTCAATGCCTATTCGGGAATTCTGCAAGGCATTATATGATGAGTGCGAGGAGTGTCCATCTAGGCAGTAGGTGCTTCCAGTCGTGAGACCAGATGATTTGGGAATTAATTTTTGCCTTGTGTACGATAGGGATAATAACGATTGATGATGTCAAATGCCTTTAAAGCTTCCTGTGAAGGACTCCAGACTAAAGAGATGTAAAATTCATGCACTACCAGCTAGAACGAAATGTACCCATACATCGAGTGCGCGGTGTATTGAAATATCTAAGCCGAACCCTCCTTTCCTGTGGCTGTGGAGGAAGTGTTCGGTTACGATCGGAGTCTGCTCAAGCCTTCTGCAAGACTTGAGAATTTTCAAAAGTCTAACCTCTTCACCGGCTCCGAGTCGCTCGTACCACATATACACGCGCATTGTCTCTACGACTTAAACCTTCAAGCTAGTGTGCGATCTGTCTAGAAGTAAGCTGATTTAGCTATTTGACCTCCTTCGACGATGGTGGTACAGTGATCCACCCATTGGATGGCATGGTTTGCGATTGTAGGAGCGCGTATGTGGTTCGCGAACCCATTCACCGTGCATGCTACTGCTGCCTGCGAATACATCACAAGGGCTGAGAGGTTCCGAACCGTGGAGGACGAGACCTCGACCTCGGAGGCGGGTAATAGCGATGCCTTTGCTGCTCATGTCGCACTTCATGCCTAGAATCGCGCCTGGACGACTTTTATTGAGATGCTGCGTCAGTTTGATGAAGAAATGGTATGGGATTTAGTAAGACAGTGAGATGGGGAGACTGTCGAAGCAATCATTGTTGAAGCTCTGAAAAAATGAGACACACTACTTGACCCTGAGCCTGTCTATCAACACTTCCGCATCGAGCGTATTACCCGCGCACAAATAAATCCTTTCTTCAGTGGGGTAGCGCCGGGGATTATCATCTTCTCAGCTGCATCTTCCATGATCAGCGATTCAAACGTTTCCTGGAGCAGTTGTCCGAGCGCATCACCCTGGCTGGCGTACTTGACCATCTTAATCCAGTGCTCTTGATTCCTCTTACTTAACGATCTCCGAAAGCCTGCTAGCTTTTCCGCAGACGGAGGCCCCCGAACCGCTCTATCGGTCTTCACGGCACGACTGTCAGAGTGGTTCCCAGCTTGCGACCACGTTGACGCACCGACAATCTCGACGGATGGACTGTTGGACGGTCTATGCCGTTCCAGCTCGTGCAATGCTCTCTCCGTCTCAGCGGATGGACCATTAGAGCGTCGACGTCGCTCCAAATCTTCGGCTGTCTCGACGACATATTTTCCTGAGAGTCGGCGTCGTAACGCAATGCAAGAACGACGTCCGCAACGTAGATGCAGACACCTCTTAGTCCTAAATCCATTCTGCTCCTGTGTCGATTGAGGCGGATCCCCCGCAGGGGTTGCTTTATTGACCGTGACAGAGCTGTCGTTGCCGTCTAGTGTTCTCCCAGTTTGCGTGGTAGGCGACATGTTCATACTACCACCCGACGCTCTCAACTTGGTTTGTTGCTGATATACAGGGCGATTGGGAAAGTTCCAAGGGAGGTCGCGATTTCGATTCGCTACGAACCACGTGGAATGACCTTCGAGAGTACAAGGGGCCACAGCTCGTGACCGGATCGCGTGAAGGATGAACAATCTAATCGATCATGAAGGTCTGAACTCGATGGGAGTGATTGCGATTTGATGCGCGTGATTACGCCTCTAATCATATCTGTAAGAGTCAAAGTAAGCAAACGATGAGTCATGACTCGTAAGGTTAAGCACAAATCAAAGGTGAAGAACAGGTCATAAGGTCTTGAACAGGTCTTAACATACTCCTTGCTCCTTGTGAGTGTCAGCGTAATCTGGCAATTGATGTACTCCACACCATCCAGCTCGACCATTTGAAGTTGGATATCCTTTCACTGAAGGCCTGTCTCCAATGAGTCTATAAGCGCCAATGATAGTGCCCTTGCGATTGTAACGTCCCAAGCGCGCCAGTTATTTCCTTTCATCGCGTCGATCATGCTGCCGATCACCTCGTGCATGAACTGCGCGCTAGGAATGGTTCAGAGCTATAATATATATTAGAAGAGACAGTAATTGGGAGGAGTTACACATACTTCACGCATAGCACCTCAGCTTGATACATTTAGAACGCATTAAGCCAGTAAGCAATCTTTTCATGCGCCGACGGTAGTATAGTCTCAGGAGTGTTCAGGGTGGCGCATGACGTTCTAGAAGGCCTCGCGGAAAGTCTCCTTCAACTGGTCTTTCATCCTTGAGCTGGGAAACGTTGCTGGGAATGCCAGCTGGCTTGAGGCTTGATGACTGCACGATGGGGTGGATGTTGCCAGCGAATGCCGTGTCGTGCAAGTGGTGAGGTGAACAGGAGAGAGCAGACCGCAGCGTAGAAACGGTGAGAGTGGTAACATCGTGAACGAATCGATAGATAATAAGAGCGGGAAATAAGGTGTAATGAAAGAGAGCAGAGGCCGGCGTGGGAGCCAAGAGTCTCTCTGTAGACGCGTTGAGGGCAGTCGCTTGAGTACGTCAGGGAAGGGAGCGATCATAACTACCTACCAGTTAAACTCTACTATGAGGTCGGAGAAGACTCCGATCGCCCCACTTTTAAGCAAGTTCGCATGTTCTCCAATCTTCGCCACCGTCCTAAAGGGGCCAATATCCTTCTTTACCGAAGGCTGATTGATGGTTCCGGGGAGGTACCTCCGTGGGCGAAGACGGTGAGACCAGAAGCGTTTTCGGGTTTGAAGAGCTGGCTTACGCTTGCGGCTTATGACTTCATGGTGGGAGTCCTTTTTTGAGATGGGTAACCCACAACTCACACAACTCTCAGATACAGGCTGGAATGATTGGTAAATTCTGTAAGGGTCCGATCCCTCCCGCTAAGCCTCGCTGGGCAAGCCTCTATGTGTACTTTACAGAGTCGGTAGTCGCCCCTCTCAGAATTCAAGGATCGAGAATCGAGAATCGAGAATTGACCAACGTCAATACTTATTATACGTAACGGTTGTTCTGCCTACCCCGTGACGACAGTTTTGCGAATCTGCTGAAGAGCGACCGGTCACACCACCTTTTTGTTGGACGTTTGCGGAGGGGAGTTTTGCTTGTAAAGAGCCGTGTTATGTTCCACAGTTCCGTTTATAAACCGTAAATGGCTAGATAGTCGATGTATCCTGATGTAGCCTTCCCTTCGGCCCTTGGGTCTCGCCAGGAGCCTGGAACGCCCTCCTCCCTGGAGGGTGGTAGCGATAGCGAAAGCCACTCTTCCATTCAACTCAACTCTCATACGCTCTGGTCACAGGAACTAACTCCGACGAGCCAGGATTGGTCCGGTTGGACATAGTCCACCGGTAATCCTCTCCGCTGACGTGGTAGACGTGCTATTGGTCGGGAGGGGCATCCGCGAGATGAGTATATTGGACGCAAGGACTCTAGGAGTTCACTCCGACGGAAGCACTGGAACGGAAGGCCACCCGTCGTACAGCCAGCCTTTCACAAATGGTTCTCAGCAAAGTCTTCGAAAGCCACTGCTCTCCATCATGTCGGGCCATGTCGTTTCGGATCGGAAGCCAGGCTACAATCATCCAGGACGCCGAGCTCTATTACCACGTAATTCTCTCCTTTCCGGGGCCGCTGCCCTTGCGCAGGGCCAAAGCGCGTCGACGCCTTGCGAGAAAACTTGGGAGCTCGACAACAAGACCTTCCGGGGAACCCAGTCATCAACAATCTCTCGTGGGCAGAAGCGGAGGCGAGAGCAAGTCTCTAGTGCCTGTGATCGGTGCCAGAAGAGAAGAATAAAGGTGAGTTCTCGAATTTTGCGGGCACCCCATCACCGTTTCTTTCGATTGATTCGGTCGCAGTGTGACGGTTTCAGACCCTCATGCCAGTCATGCACCAGCCGCAATGTCGAATGCTCATACAGCGTGCCGGCGGGTATCTCTCGAAATCAAAACCTCAAGACACAGGTGCAGGAACTATCCAAGCATGTCGACGTTCTGGAGCTGTTCGTGGACATTCTTGCTCAGGGAACAGACTTTGAGGCATCGGCTGCCCTTTCTCGTCTTCGAGTCGGCCACTCTGTGCCAGAGGTTATTGGCAGCATGTCTTCTGACCCAGACACGCCAACTTCAGCGGCTAGTACCATTGGGATGGCAGAGCAAGTAGGCGGTGTAAGGTGAGACTGACCCGAACAACCACCCTTTTTATATCGTGCTGGTCCAGAAAGAACGTCACAGAGGCTTTCACAGAGAGTGATACACTCACTACGAAATGCCAAAGCGCACATAGGCCCTTTGCCTTGTCCCCAATCATCGCCCATCATTGTTCCCTCCCGTTGTCGCGTATTCTAACGTAAAAGCAGTAGTTACACCACCAATACAGTAGATCATCAGAAAGAGACTGACGGGACGTTGAGTGATGGTACTGAGGCCAAGGGCATCACTGAAGCTCCTGAACGAGGAAATATCGACTCTTTTCTGATCCCCCTTTTCGATCGGACTCAGTGGCTGGGCCAAAAACGCCGCAAGAGTAGCGTTGCGACCTCGACAGTCTTGACTTCGATTCATCCAGAACCTTCGAGCGCCACATCGAGCCCTTCCATGACTTCGGAGGAAGTTTTAGAGTTCAAAAACCCCTTCGGTATAGGATCCGCTGACTCTGGGCGGACTGGATTGGCCAGCGACCCTTCCACACTGGCCTCGTCGGCAAATATCACATCACACCTCAGATTGAGCGGCTATACAAGCGATCATTTGCCGCTGCCGCAGTTTCACAATTCCGTAGAGATACCGATCTGGGCGGTCATGCCAGCTAACTTGGTCACCGGCGTTCCTTGGGATACCACTCCCGTCACTGAACTTCGCCAACAAGTTAAACAGCTTATAAGTTCTGGATCCTCGCTTGACGAGGTCATCGGTGGTCATCCAAACATGGCGGCCATGTTGAATGTTGATGACTTTGTAGGGGCGCAACTCTTGTCGAAATGGGCTGCTCGCTTTGTGCGGAGTCTAAAACACAAAGATGTTCATTTCACGGCGTTTGCTTTGATGTATCTCGTCTGGTACCTCGCTCGTTGGCTCATTGACCCTCGTACCGAAACTTATGAGGATATACCCATATGGCTGCGACCAACGCCGAATCAATTGTTCATACCTCACTCGGAATTATTCGATTTCCTCATATGGCCAACTCTCAGGGACCATGCAGTTACCAACCACGAGCTGCATTTCAATCTTGCATGGCTGATGGAAATGAGCTTGACGTTGACATGCGCTTGGAATGGTACGCCTCAGGAGGTACTGGATCGTGATCCCATTACCGGAGATGCCCATTTGACTGACATTGCGAAGGTAAGATGTGCCCGAGGCGTTCAAATCGCTGGAAAGTTGCTAACGCGCTATTGGCAGGACTATGTCAAGAATCTTGCCAACTGGTCCCTCCCACCTCCCTTTCGCAAGCATCTACTGAATGCCGACGCCTTTGTGAAGATCAAGCAGGATTCCTTCCGGCATCGAGACCAATAAAATATTAGACGGTGGCTGAGGAGTCGCTCAAATACCCTTTCTTTATGGATTGCGCTCGCAGCAAGGGAGGGCCATCTTCGGCGCGGCTATGGCAGCTCGCTGTTCGCGGCCTCATCAACTAGGATGCTCTTCTGCCTGCATTGGCTGATTGTTGAACATCGCGCTCGGCCGATATGTTTTCCTTCAGAGTTCTTGCTTGAGGACGTCGTCCTCGCGACCTCATACTAGCGTTTGAAAGGATAGAGGCTTTTAGGCCTTACGCTGTGCTTGAAGACGGCTTCCCGTCGTATCTCTGTACTCGTAGCTTTATCCAAGCGCCTCTGCCACGCACCAGTATTTGCGTGACTCGCTATCCGCGCGCAATGCATGACTGGAGCAGAGCTGAGAAGAGTCTCGACGAGGTTAACCACGCACCAGGCCCTAATCCAAGGACAGCCTGGCCCATTCATATATCAGCGTACCGAGTTCCCCACCAATGTCGATGTCTTCATTCGAGTTATCGGACAATATGTGGCGGACACGTTCGTGTTGCGGTACAGCGAGACCAACAGCTCCGTCCATCAATTCCTTCGGTTTCGGCAGCTTCTCGAAACAGATTCGCGCTGAAGGAGGGATGTCTCGCTGTAATGCCAAGGCTTGGGCCTGGAGGCGTTGAAGAACCGAGTTTAACATCGGGAAGTCGCTTGCAGCAGCGCGCAACATGAAGCAGGCCTTTGTGAATGGTTGGTGTGTCCGAGGTTCATCCAGGAATGGCAATAGGGTGAATGCGGCATTATAGACTCCAGTATTTCCCTCACCCATCCAGACCTTCGACTCGGATGATCGCATAGTACGCTGCAACAACTCCACATCCAAGGTGCAGCGCTCAATGCACAAATCTTTCACGGATTGGAACCCGTTTTGGCCGACGGGAAACGCGACATTGGGAGCCAATGGTCGAATAATGGCGAGCACCACATCACTGATGTGATTCTCGAGGAGGGCCGTCTGCATGGTGAAGTTGACGTCGCTTCGCAGATCCGCAGGTAGTGAGCTCTTCCAAATTTCCAGTCTATTGTAAAACTCTTTTCGCTTTTCAAGATCATCGCCACTGCCAAGTACCATCTTGCTGGAGGCATTGTATGTCATAATTTCGAACAGCATTTCCGATAATTGGCAAGCGAAGTCGACGGCACCAGAAACCAAGGATGGTGGATTGGGATGACCTGGATCCTCAATCACAGGCTCTTGCAAAAGTTGGTCTTCTGCATGTGTTTCTGGCGTAGGCGGTTCCCTGACATTCTCAGAATCGAACATTCGAGGTATTTTCGGTGGCCGTATCAATGCCGGCTGGAGGTAAATGTATGCGTAACAGCTAGAATGAATAATGTGATTAGTTACCATCTCATGATTTGAGGATTTGTTACCTTTCCGCATGAAATAGGCCCCATGCTGCTCTCGAAATAATGCGCTTCTCCTTGAGTTCGGTTGGACTTTCTGCCTTCAGCATTTCGAACTTCTTTTCCAGATTCAAACGACGGACCATTGCGCAGCAGGCATATCGGTACATCGCGGCATCTCTGTCGTTGCCTCTATATGCCGCAATCAGGAACGAAATGAAAAGAGCTTGGGCAGCGGGCAAAGTCAGGTTTCTTAAGTCGAGCTCCATGTGACGCTTTGATTCATCCGCAAATCTCTCCCACAAGCCCTCCCCCTCTGCATGGCTTAAGGCTTTTGCTATTGGTGAAGTGCACTACATGAGCTGTCAGTCCAAAACTTCACGGTTGGGAAATCCTGACGGCTGGCTAGCGATGCAACGTACGGAGCGTAAGGCGCAGATTGCGTTGACAAGAAATTGAGAGCAATATTTAGCGTCCTTTAGATTCTGTTTTCTCATGTCCTCCACGAACGCTTCTTTGTCCACGAAGGGCAAAAAGAACAGATCGTCATACTGGAAGAACGACGATAAGAGCTCAGATACCAGTCCGTCACCGGCCGATACAGTCCATGGACGAGCGGGAACTTTGAGGGCACTATTCCGGAGACTTCGCTGGTCGACTTGCTCAAACAGACGGATGACTTCCGGGGGGCTGTGGCCTGTTTCTGAAGGGTTCTGGAGTAGCAAGTCGGCGTCTCTCACTGACTTGAGGACATCTTGCACGTCTTCAGACGCTCTGATCCGGGTGTAGATTTCGCGGGCTTCGGATTCTGGCCGTTTTCTGAGGTATTCGAAGAGCTCTCGGAGGCTCTCATTCTCGGAGACTGCCACGTCGTATTTTCGCTTCAGCGCAACATAGCGCGTTGCCTCGCCTTGCTCGACGTCGTAATGGCATTCAATCCCTTTCACGCGACAACGTCCGCAAATGGGTCTCTCCGCGTTACACTTGAATTCTTAGCAAATTAGGGAGCATTAGACAAGGGGAGACGTTCGAGGATACACACCTTTTGCTTGGATCCTCTACAAGCCTGGCAAGCGACTGAAACTTGTTCACGCTTCTGCCGTCGTCGAGATAGTGGTGGCACGGTACTCGATAAATTAGAACTAGATGGAGTTGAGTTTGAGTTGGACCCAGACCCGCTCCCTGCCTGCTCTGATCCTGTGTTCACTTCGGGCGAAGGAAGGATGGGCGCGTATCTTTTGGACATGGCGTCCAGACGGTGGTTCAGGATTGAAGAGGAATGCGTAGAGACTTTATAGTTGGCAAGGGTAGTTTTTCAGCTGCTGTATGAATGGGACGCGACAGGTAGCGCCACTCTCGCGACAACGAACGTAGTGTTGAGGTAATCCCCCAGGACGACGCTGAGTTGTCTCCGTCCAGGGACCATGGGTGGGGAGTGGCTGGAACGTAATTTACTGTAAACTAGCCCGTCAAGCTTTCATTTTACGGCCCTTAGGCCTACCAGCACTCGCACCTTCCGGGAGGCTATTTGTTCCTTCCCACCTTGGCTCCATCAGCCCTTTTGGAGAGCGCTCCTGAACGGCCATTAGGTCCGGACCACTGCGAGAACGGAGGTGCATGAACAATGAGCTGATCCGACATGCAATGGGACATATGGGCGCTCTACTTTGCAGTGTGATCTTTGAATGCTTGTGCGCTGATCGACAAGGCAAGCGCCACCATAAGGCGCATCGTAAGCTGCCTCGCTTTTCTTTTCGGTTCATTATTACGGTAACGGTCACGATTAGGGTTATAGCCAATCTCAGTGCGTCAGACACTCCCACGTGACCGGGCCTGACCAGTCACCACCTCAGGCGCGGGTGCTTCTAGTAATGCAAGGCCTAAAGGTGGCACACTCCAAAATCGTGACACCTGGAATATCTCGACAACGACAAATCTTGGGCGCTCTAAACTTTTCACAAGTTGAAGTGCTACTCTTCTAGGTACTACAATTGATTTTAATTTTCTTCTTTTTAGGGCTTTGTGGCGTTGTTTTTGAAGCAAACGATCGAGGATTTGGGTTGGGCGAAGCCCTGCCCCGATATTACTTAAAAGGTCTATAAACAAGTAACCCAGTTATATAGAGCCTCAAAAGCACTAAGAGTAGTTATATCGAGGAACTAGCCATTACATTATGCCTTTAGTATCTATAATCGATGATCGTAAGTCCAGTCGACCGATTACTAGTGGGTCTCTTGATGTTGGCCTCTAAATTCAGTAATTTCAGTTTTGCCTCGCCAGCAAGTCCATCGCAAAAGAGCATTTGGTCGTGAAAAGAGATGGCAGTATAACATCTGGCATTCATTTCTACCTATTTACGTGCTAGAATTTTATCAAAGCTTTTTCCTGATTTATTTTGTAATGTTGTAAGCTGTCATCGGCTTGTCGCTTGTCGCCTCAAGCAGCCGCTGGACCATAGACTGGCTCTCGTACACGACGGAGTACAGTCCGCAAAGCCTCTTCTTAAGCTTCATTTCCGAATAGGGTGCACCGGTTTCAGTCTTTACTCTTGGGCACTATTTGTCCTACTTTGTCCCGCTATGTTTCTCAAACAATACTACAAGCTAATCAAAAGCCCCTATCGAGCTTACCTTCCTTCCCTCTCACAACTCCAGAATTTTCGTGTACCGCCCCTAACTACGGAGTACCTCCCGTCCTCGAACTCCTGTCTCTCAGAACGGTACCGGCCGTCTAAGATAGTGGCGAAAGATTAGACAAACGCTTTCCTTTACTCGAAAGGCGGTCCTGCAGGACTACATCCCTTCCATCAACTCAGCCCTCGAATTTGTGCTACGGCCCTCCCATCTTCGCATGGCCGCGCAGCGCCGCGGATTATCTATCCGTCGCTCGGCTCTCTTCTAATGATTTCTTTCGAATATAGTCTTCAAAAGCACTAAACCAGCGCTTGAAGTTGACGGTCCTCGGTGTTTCCCATAACTTCGCAGGATCACGACTACATCAACAGTCTGATGATCTCTCCCTGGCAGATTGACTGACAGCGTACCATAATGCAAGTCACCAGCAGGCTCGATAGTCCACAGTGAAGTGCTGACCGAACGCAGTCAAGACTCGCTCCAGTACTAATCTTTGACTCTTTTCGGACAGTTAGCTCTCATGGCTCCAATCCCCACAAGAAACCCACCAATAGTCCCACCGACTCTAGGAAGAGTTGACCGCTCCAGTCATAACGATAGCCGGGCTATCTGGACACAACATCACATCAATTACTCTGTCTTGACCGGATTGGGGAGTACGGTGATGGTTCGGACTCTAGAAGAGACCTCGATGCCGACGGCTGGCCAGACAAAGTGATATTACTGGAGCTGGAGTAAACGCAAAGTGAGAAACAGACACCCTTTTCACTAACATACCCTAGTCAGCCACCGATCCGAGCCTACACTTCTCCTACCATACCGTCACTGATTTTCTGAGCTACCTGTTAGCACGCGATACTTCCATATCACACTCGGCGGTGTCTAACTGCATAACTGTCTGCATGGCACGACTCACGAGGCTCGGGACATCTATCAATGATGGTGGTTGTGTACTCAACAAGTTGTCATTGAGTGGCACTCAGCCTGTCCCGAATGACCAGTTTCTTTCCAATCGTAGTATCTCGAGTTGGTCTTGCACTGATCCTCGAGTAGCAGGGTACTCAGAGCTCTGATGGCTGTTAGGCTGAGGGAGATGCCATTCTCATTTTGTACGCCCGCACGCTCGAGGATTCTCAGACGAGTGTTCTATGCGATGCACGTGTGCTGACCGCTCAACAGTGTACATCCAAGTGTATTCCCGAATTCGAACAGTTTCCTCCCTGACCTGACAAGCTGAGAAGAGACCAGAGGAGAGTCAATGTCATATACTTTCACCAGGATGTCATACGACGTGCAAACAATGTGAGAGGAACACTTTCACCACGACGTTGGAGGAGCAACAAACACAAAGTCAATGATATGCTCCATCATTTCATTGACGAGACAGCCTACCCTCTACCAATTGCCCGACCGCGCTACACTTCTAGTGTCTGCAAGTCATACCTTTTACCATGCGAGTCGATGAACTTTCTCCACCCCCTCCTCTCCTACAGTCCATGTATTACATAGCTAGTTCCACCTTATCGAATGCGTATGGTGACAAACGCAGACAAGCATCAAACCGCTGTATGAACAGCTTTGGACCTGAGAGAAAATGCTCATGGTCGACGCTGACAATTGGAACTAGCTAGACTAGCCTACACCAACACACCGACTTCATGACCGCCTCTTCTCGTACGATCAAGCGTCTCGGAGCACTAGACCTTTGACTGACATTGTTGGAGGTGTGGTGGAAAGTGCAATATCAGACTGGCCCATGAACGTATTGAACACAGTGAACAGTGTTCATAGCCGACGCACGCTTCCACTCCTGACTGGCCATACCTTACTACACGCAAGACTCCGAGCCTCGTGACTCGCTCGTCTCAACCTCCCGAATAGTACCAAACATGAGATTCAAGCTCATTGAACATGCGTGGTTGAAGATGCGGACAATAGATAAATACCAACCCCAAGGGCTGCAAGTGGAATACAACACGCGATAAACTATTCATGGCGGGGGATACACCATGAACGCCGTGGCGGTGTAACACTTTTGTGAAGAACATGCATTAAACCATAGCTATGTAGTCTATAGACAAAGAAGTCCCATGCTTCCGGTCCGGGTATCAACTATGGCCTTACGCTCCCTGGCGACCAGAAACCCCAATACCCACCAGAGTCGACTCCCAATCTGTGCAACTATGCGGCATCCCATCCTCCAAACCGTCTAACCAAGTCGGAAAGTGCCAACACAAGCCCCTCCTAAGTTCTACCACACCTACTCCTCGTCGCTATCGCTATCACTCGCAAGCAAGCCACTGAACCTTGTTGGTACAGTCGGCCGCTCTCTCTCCCACTCGTCATGCTCACCCCTCTTGCCAGAACTCATACCCACCTCGTACTCCGCGTCCTCAGACCTATCAAACTCCGCCTCGTCTTTCTCATCCCCAGTATCCTCATCATCACGCTCTGCAGCACTTTGCCTAGCATGATACTCCATCTCATCGTCGTCATCATCAGCCCGGTGGTGGAGGAGTAGATCCGAATCCTGGTCGTGCCCTTCGGCGTCGTCGAGATCGATCGTATGATCACCCTGAAGTGCACGTTGGCGCTCTGCGAGGCGTGCCGCGAAGCGTCGCCGGGCACGAGACGGCGGGAAGTTTAAGGGTGGAGGCTGGACACCGGGTGGTGTGTTGGAGTTGTCTTCGTCAGGGTTCTGCCATAAGAGAGACAAGTGGTTAGTGAGTAGTTTCGGAAAAGGCGTAAGGAGCTGTAGGACCGCGAACCTCTCTTTCCAAGGAAAGTGTGTTGGAGCGAATACAAGGCGTAGACTGTACAATGATAAGAGCACGGGCAGGTGACCATCAAGACAGCAACGAAAAGGTATAATGGAAGAAAAATAGAGGGTGAAACGCCGTCTCTTCTTTTACTTTCCAACAAATGAAAGCAGTATAATGTACAACATTAGAAGCGTAGAAAGGAAGCAGGTCTACAACGACCGTATTTGTACAGGGTACAACATTGTCCATTCGGCATCGTACAATCCCTACAACGTCAACGTTTCGTGAAAAAGGCATCGTGTCAATAGCCCATGTCGACGTCCTCAAAAGAGAGTTCACCCACTTGGTCGTCGTCGGTCAGCCCCGCGGCTCCGCCATGCCTTTCCTCCCTCTCGACGGCGTCCTCAATCTCGTCGTCCTCCTCGTCGCTCGAGTTGTTGAAGCCGCTCAGCAAGCCACCTCCGCTACCTGCTGCTCCACCACTGCCAAAGAGGTATCCTCCACTGGAGGTTTGGTTAGTAATCTCCATACTGTCGAGCGGCATGCCACCATTGCCAGCTGCGCCGCCGCTCATCAAGGAACTTGTCGCGTCGCCTCCAAAACCACCCTGTGCCGCATTGACGGCATTCAGGACAGCTTGTCGCGGTCCCATACCGGCCATATCTGGCCTTACACCTCCTAAGATGGCATTGTCCCGTTCTCTTGTCTCCGTCAACGTATGCTCGACATAGTCGATCCAGCTCTGGCTCATTACTCTCTCGAGCACGGAATGCGCAAGGAGCTCCGGGGGATGGCGTTCAGTGAACTTGACAACCTCTTCCGCGATGAGAGTCAAATGCCCCATGTAACCGAGACGCGTGTTGTTCTTCGCTTGAGATTCATCAGACCTCCTTTGTCCCTCGATGATGCGGTCCGTTATGCGACCGGTTTCGAACAAATCAATCGCCAGCTGGCGGTTGTAGCCGCGCTCCATGGTGCCGTTAAAAACTTGCTGGACGACATCGTAGACGACATTATGTAAGAAATTGTTCCAGGGAAATCGAAAGAAGAAATCCTAACAATCAATAGTGAGTACGAGGGTCCGTTTCAATATCCATATTCATCGAAAGAGTGCTTACGAGTATCGTGGGAACAACATGGTGCTCGACGAACATCATTTTGAGCAGGTCACCTACTACTGGTGAACCGTCAATGTCAACGACGTAAGTTGAATTATATGCTTCTTCATTGTTAGCAAGCACAGACTGATTGCTCTCAGACTCATCAGTCCGTGGCGCCTCTGTGAGATCGGTGGTTTCCGAATCTCCCGTTGCTGCAGTTACAGACGCATCGGAGTCCTCGTCTGCTTGGGCAGACTTCTTTGCAAACAGCGGGGCAGGCTTGTCTTCAGGATGAGGCGACAGCTCCTTAGGGCTTGCAGTGATCTCTGCGGCATGTGTGAGATGTCGGGAGTAACCTCATTTTACTCTCAAAACTTACTAGAAGTAGGTGACGTAGGAGTCTTGGGCTGTGCGTTCTCATCTTCTTTTTGCAATGTGTCATCCGCAGGGTTCTCAGGATCCCTCTGAATTTCGAGGCCTTTGACCTTCTCAGCCAAGTTATTCGACGTTGGAGAGCCTACGGTTTCTTCGGGTCTTCGAGGCTTCAACGGAGGCACCTCATGCGCTGGGGCTTCACTATTAACTCCGGCTGGCTTCTCTAGAGGTGTCGAGTTCTCGTTAGATGTGTCCTTTTCTGAGACAGTCGTGTTTGGCTGGATCTTTGGAGAGCGATCGAGGGGTTCGCCTAATAGCGCCTCATCCAACTCGTCTTTGATTTCGTCTGCCAGCGCATCGGAACGCGCCACAGTCTCGAAATCTTCATCATCACCTGCGTTAGATACCTCAAGCCGTTTGATATCTTCAGGAGCCTCATCGGACATTGATGGCGCACGCGCATGATGGAAACCAGAACTATCGACGCTGGTGCCAAAGTCCTGTCCAGATTGGTCATGCTCTGATTCATCCTTTCGCGCTCGCAGCTTTCCATCGGCTTTTAAGTGTTCACGTTCAGCATCTCTCTGTCTGACCCCTTCTTCGGCGCCTCTTTCGTTGAGTAATCCCATGTTGCTGCAATGCAGCAATTCTGCCATCAATTCGCACGTCTTGAATCTGTCGAATCCGAGCGGTTCAATCTTCTCGCCCGAGGCCGCCTTCATTTCTCGTCTTCTCGGAACCACTTTACCATCACTGTCAATCGTCTTATGATCAGGATCCAAAATGAGATGCATAAAGTCCGGGACACTCTTCGCGAACTGCCGAAGTAAGGTACCAAGATAAATAGGGTCCGATGATCGAGGCACAGGACCAGTTTGGTTCTCCAAGTCGTAATCTGAATTGTTCTTTCGAATAACTTCAATCACGATGCCGACGCCAACGGTAAGCGGATTGCCACCTCTAAGCATCTCCTTTATCAGAACTTGTATGCAAGGTTCCGATACCAGCTGTCTCGTAAGCTCATTCGGGCCAATCACGTTTTGATCTTGTGTTGTCGCATTTGCGGAGATGGTTATAATAGCTTTCAGGAAATCGCCAGCCGATGTCTGAGTTGCCGAGTTGTGCTCCGGAGATAGGTAGGATAGTAGTATTGGGACGAGATTCTGCATTTCCAGCCACTGTCACGATTTAGCACATGGAGTAGGATACTGGATGTATAAGACTTACGTCGACAATGCCTTGACCTCCTTCACTCCGCTCCAGACTTATGATCTTGAGTAGTAAATCCATCACCATTGGACAATCAACGTGCTGCAGCATGTCTTGGACAATGTTGTCTAACGACTTGAACATAGCCAGCATCTCTTCCGTCTTACGATCGAGCAAGCTCTCGTTGACTTTTGTAAAGTATCCCGCTTGTAATGGGTCTAGCGGTGCAGGCTGCTTCATATATGCCCAGAACTTGCGTAGCGCTTCGCGATTCTCTAGCACTGCCTCCGATATCGACCAGACTTCGGAGGACAGAATCTCGCATGCCACATATGCATACTTCATCCTCTGCTTCTCCTCCTTGCTCTCTTCATCCTCATTACCTTCATTCTTGCTAAGCGACTTGGATCGCGACCGCGAACGCGCTTTGCCGAAGAAAGTGTCCAGGGCGGAGCCTTTGCGCTCCTTCACCTCGAGCTCTTCGTCGTTGTACTCCTCCGCAATCTCTTCCGTCTTCGGAGCTACGACATAATGAAGTAGCTTCTCGACCACGGAGTCGCCGCGGAGAAACTCAATGAGCTTCGCGTTCTGCTGCTTGAGCTCCTGGATGAGGTCCGATTCCTCGAGCAGTTCCTCGACCGTGACGTCGGGCTTGTCAAGGATCGTATCGAGCGTAGATATGTTCGCGTAGCCGCCAAACCGCCAGAACATGATGGGCGGTGTCGTGAGTTAATGGGGGAGGATTGTGGGGAGGACAGGAGGTGTATGTCGCCGCTCGAGCGCGGGAAAATGGTGCTGTTCAAACCCCCGAGGCGGGTCATACGTGATAAGGACACAATGCGGTAGAACGACAGAGTGTTCCTATTTAAGTGTCGATGGAATTAGGCCTCCGCGACCAGTACGAGCAGCGGTCCTGAGCGCCGCAGTATCTGACTGACACGTCGAGGTCCCCCTGCGGAAGATATCTCGGCCACATGTGCAAACCGGCGCGTCGGGAGGGTGACTTGTCGGAACGCAGTGGTGGCCAGTGGAGTGGTGAGGGTGTATCACGAGAAGACAGCCGCGCAACCTTGGACGTGTGGGAGTTGGCTCGTGTGAGGCTTTCCCACGGAGCAGACTTGAACGTCTGCCGGCGAGCGGCCCGATGAATGGACAAGGGTGGCAGGGCAGGGCAGGGGCAAGGCGGGCAGTGTAGGACACAGCATCAAACACTCCAACAAGAAACACTCTCTAAATTCGATATCGAAACACTTTGCGGGGCTTAACAGCACTGCTGAACTCGAGCCAACACCTCACGTCGCTAATTCTGGTTCTGCGCCGCTGCCAATCGCTCTTACACCGAAGCCTGCAAGGCACCCACCCCTCCGCCACTATACCATCATCCTCACCACGATCCAAAGTCCACTTTACACTTTCCAGAGTAGTTAGCACGAGCGCGAAGCAGTCATGAATCGCCTCTTCGGCGCCAAATCCACCGCGCCAAAACCAACCCTCTCCTCCGCCATCGGCAACGTCGAAACGCGCATCGAATCTCTAGACGTCAAGCTCTCCAAGCTCAATGCGGAACTCTCGACCTACCAATCGCGGCTGGCAAAGATGCGCGACGGGCCCGGCAAATCCGCCTTGAAACAAAAAGCGCTCAAAGTCCTTCAGCAGCGCAAGATGTACGAGTCGCAGCGCGACCAGCTGCAGCAGCAGAGCTGGAACATGGAGCAGGCGGGCATGATGCAGGACAACCTGAAGAACACGATGACGACCGTCGACGCGATGAAGACGACGACCAAGGAGCTGCGCAAGCAGTACGGCAAGGTGGATATCGACAAGATCGAGAGGCTGCAGGACGAGATGGCGGATCTGATGGACATGGGGAATGACATACAAGAATCGATAAGTAGGAGCTACGATGTGCCAGAGGAGGTGGACGAGGCAGAGTTGGATGCTGAATTGGAGGCGCTGGGTGAGGAGATGCAGTTTGAGAGCGCAGGGATGGAAAGCGAAGGCATGCCGGCGTTCATGATTGACGAGACGAAACCGCCGCAGTTTATTGATGAGCCACCGGAGCAGAGCAAAGTCAAGGAGGCTGCAGGGTAGTAGGATGATATGGCTACAAGAGAACAAGCTGTTTCAGTGCACAATACCTTCAGTAGAGACAATTCGAGTTTATTGAAGCTGTGTAATACAAGTAAGAACTGGCCAAGATATATCATGCGAGGCGTTCGGCGACGCGGCCGTCTAAAATGACGATGAAAATTCGGGCGGGAAATACTCTTACGACAACTATCAGGGTCAGCTATTTTGTCACACTCAAGGGAGTTGGTTGGCGATGGTGTCTACGGAGACCGATGATACAGCGTATAGTAGTGAGGCATGATTATGGAATTTCGTTTCAGCTACTGGCGCTATGAGTGAAATAATAAATCGACGTCTCCAATGGTTTCAAAGAGTAGAGCATTATCCGTGATTGATTGATCATACTGTCCCTCCACTTCTATCCGTCTCTCATCCACGTCATCCCCCATCTCGACATACGCTGAAGGAATTGCTTGGAAAACAAATGCATGCTACTGGTGCCTTAATCAATCTTGGCAAGTTCAAGCTTCCCTCTCGGATTCGTGAGCATGTTCGACAAGCGCAGGTTGTTGCGCTTGTACTTGCTGTGCTTCCGAAGGCGTTTGCGCGCAACCATGACCGGAACCGACGATTTCGTGACAAGATAATTACTAAAAGAACCAAGAAGAACGCTGCAAGATCATTAGCCATGTCACTAATAAAGGATTGTATGTGTATCTTACCCTTTCAAAGCACTTCTGCCTCGTGACCCTAGAACGACTAATGTTGGCTCCAAGTAATCGATCTAAATCGAATCAGCATCCGCTCGTGCCATCAGGAAGGGATTTAGCACCCACCACCTCCGTAATCATATGCTTCGGACTCTTGCAATGGAAGACCTCTATAACCACTCTACACTGGAGCCTGGTCTTTCTGAGCAATTTCATGCACCGATCACTTACTTCCATGCATGCGTGCCATCTCTCCCGCTCAGACTTTTCCATATTAGCAAAGTCGGGCTGACCATCGCCGTTGCCATTCGTCACATTCTGCACGCCAGCCAGAGGAGATGGCGCGGGACTCAGGCCTTGCGCCGTCTTTTTCTGCTCGGTGGCAAGTGAACGGACGACATTGGCAGTGTCCCGCATCATGGAGGCGCCCTCTCCAATACCAACGCCAATGCCCTCGCCGCTAGTGCCGAGTTCTTCGTCCACAGCATACACAGCGAGCAGAGTATCTCCGTCTCGCAACACCGTGCCGATCGTCCACTCAAGGGCATATGCTGCCTCATCGCTCAGGTCAGTCGCAACGAGATACATGCGCTGCCTCCGCAGTCCTTTCTCTGCCTCTTTCTGCAGCTTATCGTACTCCCCCCGAATGATCTGTCGCAAGCATCGATGTGATTCCGGGGTGGAGAGGATCGGCGACACGTTCATCTCCATGCGCTGTGCGCGATGGATGTCCGATATGTCAGCTTCTGTGTCCGAATCAACAGGTGTCGAAGCGCCAGATCCGCCCATGTCAAAATTCGTATTCGGGTGGATTCCTGCTTTCTTAGCCGAGATCTTTTCACCATCCGGGCTTGTGACTGTGACCTGAGGCTCAAGCAACGAGCGGTATTTGTATGCAGTCGTCTTGCGCTCTTCTTCAGCTGCGGCAAGTAGACTCTTTGGCTTCTTGGACGTTCCATCATGGTCCCCTGGTGCCGGAGATTCGCTGTCTTCCTTTGCTGCTGTTTTCTTACGTGTACGTCTTCGTCCTCTCCGCTTCTCTGATCCCCAAACCTCTTCGTCGGAGCCGCCGGAGCCGCCTTCCTCATCACTCGACTCAAGAGCTTCTTCATCGTCATCATCATCGGCATAGTAGTCTTTTTCGAGGCGGACACTACCATCCGGCGCCAAGGATTCTCCCTTCACAGGATTGGAGCCTTTCCGCGTTGGCAAGTCTGCCAGCTTTCCGCCAGAACGAAGCAGCGCTGCGTCTGAGAGCCTCCGGTATGCGCTTGACATATCGATGACTTTTCCAGTATCCGAGACGTACTTATTAGGATCGGGCATAAGGTTCATGGAGTTGTTATTGAGCATACGTTGCGCAGGAGATTCTGAGCGATTGTTGGCTCCTAATCTGCTTGATGGGGACATGGGCCTTCGCGATCCCAGAGTGCCACTAGTCGAGTTGTGTCGGGCTCTACCAGTATTGGATGACGATGACGATGATCCAAATACACTTGCTAATGCGCCCTTCTTCTTTCCACCTTGTGAGACTCTCTTTGGCAGTGCATGATGCTCGATACTTGGGAGCATCTCAAATTGGTACGCTTCCTCGGGGTTGAGCCTCGGACTTGCGAGGCCTGCGGGAGGAGAGGAAATATTTCGATTTGGATTGGGTGGTGCGGTCCGAGGGGTGGGGGGTGGAGAACTGGTATTGAGCATGCTACGAACAGAGCTGGATGGGAATCGTGGACTGGTTGGCGATGTTATGCCCGAACCAGTAGCTGCTATAGAAGCATGACGAGCTGTAGGTGAAACTGTATTTCCAATGTCCAGCATGCTTCGTACTGGAGACTGACCGGCTCCAGCCGGACTGGCAGCCCTCAATCTCGTTCCTGGATCACGGCTACCAGCGCGAGGAACTGCTGGCCTCCCCTCAAGGAGAGCAATAACCTCCCTGCGCTCTTCATCGAGGGCGGACTCCAGAGACATTATGTTTGTATTTGGTGGTCGAGAATTGAACGTTGCGCGGTGATCTGCGACGACTAATTGAAATGCGTGTAGTTCGGGATAGAGAGGTTAAATCGTGGTGTGATTTCGAATCGCACGTCGTGTGAGAAGCGAACAATGTTTGCGTGCTGTGCCGGAGGGCAAATCGCTGTACGGTGGAGTTCTGAGCACGTGGGCGTATCGAGGAAACAGGGCGGTCGCGCAGCTTGCGGTGAACGTGTCAAACAGCGTCAGGTCTCTGCAGACGAACGGATTATCCTAGCAAAAATATGAAAACGGTCGTAAATGGTCAATTCGGTGAGTTGATGTGGCAGGAAGTCGTCAGTCCACAGAGGATAGCAGGCGGCTCCGTTGCCGGCTTCGTCAGCCCTCTTCGAGCGAGACTGCCAGAGTGTGTCCTGTATTTGGCAACATAGGGAATGGAGATGCGCCGGTAGTGATGGATGAGGGGAGCAGAGCGAGCGTAGTATCGCGAGAGCCAAGACAGCTAGTGGTGGTGACGCTCAGCGGCGGGGACATGGAGAGGCACTGAGAGCATGTCGGGTTGCGCCAAGGCCAGCGAGGAAAAGAAACCCATACTACCAATGCAATTGCCCTGCATGAGCCCCGGACCTGGTACCTCCTCACGGCACACACTCCGGCGTATCGTACGTTCTATGAAAGGCTTTCACTTCATCTTGAAAGTCTCGTGCTCACACCCGTCCGTCGTGCTCAGCGTAGTGGATTTAGCTCACTCATACGTCAGATGTTTGAGGGCTTGGCACGCGCGGAGAATGTCGGGGAGTATCTAAAATGCCGAGCCCATGTGGGTTCCTGTACCACTCCACTATCAAACTTTGGCAATATCTTGCCCCTGCTCAAACGCGCAGGCAGAGGACAATCGGCCCTAGAAGTGATTCCTCAAAGCTGGAGAGACGGTCACGCAATACGTAGACAGAGGTTATGATGCAGAGAGCCGGCCAGGGACCAATTGTGTTTTGCAATTTGGCTACTACCATTCTGCGTCTCCTGCTCTGCTCGATGCGATGCTGCGAGACAAATCGAGTGTCAGAAGGCATTCATCAACGTTCGCGGACGCCCGTTACGATAACTACATGGCTCATGGAGGCTGAATGGTGCGCAAATTGTTGAACATTCAATATCACGGCTGAAGAGATCAGAATGAGTCCGAAAGTGGGATTGTATTGAAATGAGTGATTCCTATGAACCAATGTCGTATCTAAGCTTTTCAACACGAAGCCAACCGAGAGTAAGCCTCCGCCATTTACCTTGACCGAACCATTCAGTTGTGCCGCTGTGGAGAGTGTGGTGACCGTGAAAGTGATTTGGAACCCCAAGGGATTTCCCTTGACCGAACTTTTGGGTTGTGCCACTGTTGAAGCCGTGAGGTCGTGAATCGTGATTGAGAACTGGGAGAGAGCAAGACCAAAGACCAAAGGAAAAGTGTGTCGAGAAACCGAAAAGAGTACCGAAAATTGTGCATCTGCCTGCAACCATTTTCGACGCCGAAATCCGCAAAACTATCGTGATGAATCAAAGTCGTGAAGGTCGTAGAATGCAGCGGCTATAGAGATGAGGCAGCTGATCTAAGTGTTACCGTCATCGGTGGCAATTTCGTCCAAGAATCTGTTCAGACCCAGAACATTGTATCCCTGATATCCTCTTGGATGTAACTCGACCAGGTTTGATCGTTGACCTGCTGGCGACTCCTGTCGCCTTCAGCGTGCATAGTGTCGATCAGGTACATGCGGCCTCGCTCTGCAAGCAGGTCGGCATAGTACGCAGGAGGAGCGTAACTGACACTACGAGGCGCGCGCTGCCACATGTAGCACAGAGCGTGTGTCACGCGCTCCAGATCATTGACCGCGATTGCCTTGATGTCGTGCTTGATCACAATGTAGTGGGCGGGTTTGACAGTGCCCTGGATGCCTTGATGTGCCTGCAAATAGAAATCGTAGAGTTGTCGTCCACCTCCAGTGATGTGACGGTCAACAACAGTACCAGGCTTGCAATTCTGGCCCTTTCCAGAGGTTTGGTCCGCTGTGTCCTTTGTTGGGAAGAATCGTGTATGATGGCGTTTAGTGACAACCTGCCAACAATTAGCAACAGTCTTTAGAAAGATGGAGCCTACTTACCACGATGGAAACGTTCGGGTATTTGGCTTTCTCCTTGTACATTTGGTTGAAAGCAGTTTCCATTGCACCATACTCCCTCTCAAGGACCTGAGTGTACTGTCCCTCTGAGACACCATCGCGATATACAAGAATATTTTGTGGCAAGTTGCCTTTGTTACGCTTCTGGAAGAGACGTAACCGATCAACAACAAGTGACGCAAGGTGTTCCACCATCTCTACTCGGGAGCCTTGTCGCGTGACGCTTCCAGCGTACTGTGCAAAGTCGCTGTCAACGCTGGCGACAACTGCGGCAATACTCGGGGCGTCTTCTGCGCTTCCTGGAGACGGATGGGTCACATCGATACCCATCAACTACATATGTCAGCAACACTCAAATTGAAACATAAGGAGGCTCTTACCATGTATGTGTGGTCGAGAGGTTTGAGTGTCTGAGTCGAAATTCTCCAACAGAGACCACCAAATCGCAAGTTGAGCTTAGCAGCGACATTCGCCAAGGCATCCGCGCTCCTTGGGCTCGAGACATTCGCTTCTCTGGTCAAAACAGTCTGGACGCCAGCTACCGTGTCACCATAATACTTTATTCTCGCTTTTAGGTAAATGTCCTTGTCTGGGATGACGACCCAGATAAGCTGCATTTTGTTCTGATTGGGATCCATGTGTGCTTTTCTTATGAATTCCGACACCTTCTGGTTTGTGTCTTGTCGATTGGCCAAACTCTGGAGATAGCCTTGAAAGACATGGGCACATGGTGCAAGTTGCACACCGTATTTTCCAACCTCTTTTCGAGCATTCTCCATCCATCGCTGGATCTCTTGGAGCGGTGCGGACGGTCGGTTACCGGCGGAGAAGTATACACAGGTCCAGTGGTCGATTCGAGAACCTCTAACGAATCGTTGGCCGGCTAGATTCCAAAAGCCATCCCTCGGGTTGACATCATCTTTTCGGTTTGTATCTTTCTTAAATTCTAACGCTGGCGCGCGAAGTATTCGGCCTGGGACGGTGATCATTTCAGGGTCTATCTGAAGGCCCCATTGACCCTAGAAAAAATCTGTCAGTGCCAGAGTCAAAAGGTAGAGCTCAGTCAAGCAACTTACGTGAGAACCCTGTTGAGCTGTTTGGTCCTGGACACACATCAATCGTAGACCATTTGATGTGATGGACTCTGCGTTGTCTTTCGGAGGTCGAGCAGCAAATCTTATCATGTTGCTAGTTTGATCTCCAGACAACAGTCTCCTGGCCGACTGTCCAGGAAGAACTGTACACAGCTCGATCGGAATGAAAGATGGCTTCTCCCGATTACCGCAGTTCACCATGATATCGTCCGGATTACGGACAGTCACATTGTATTCTAAGAGACATTAGTGATTTTTGTCACTCTGTACGAGGTCATTCCACTGCAAGTGTGTTACTTTACTCACTTTGGCGGTAGAATTCTGCGATCGTTGTCGTCAACATCTGGTTATTTGCATTCTTCCACTGGACCATCGTGTTTCTTGCATTCGCACTGTAGTCCTTTTCGTACTGTTTCTTCGGCTCCCCCTTCGCGTCCTTGGAACCCTTCACTGGAATATTTTCTTTCTTGCCGGCCTTCTCTTTTTCCGGCAGCCCAAATATTGTTCGGACCTTGGGGTTTCCACGATAATCCACTCTGATCTTCAGTCCCTTCAGGAAAAAGTACAGTAAATCTTGGAGTGGGGGAGGAATGTTCCGCAGTTGACGATGTCGAGGTGTCATGTAGTCCATGATCAAGGACGATAAGTCTCCCGGTTTAAAGAACGCACCACTGGCAACATTTATGTTGACGAGAAGGCGGCATGGAGCTGGTCTGACAGAAGAAAAGTAGCCTCTCAGACCCTGCAGCCCGCCTCTCAAGTCCACGCTTTCCACAAGCGTATGAGAGCCAAATGGATAGAATTTGTTCGGTCCAACGGTGGCTACGGAGTCCTGGGATTGGGCAGCAAAATTGAAAATGATGTTTAGGGCTTGTAGGGCTTCTTCTCTCCCGGCATAGAAACTGTCAGGGTTTGCAGACGAAATCTCGGCTACCAAGTCAGCCACTCGGAGGTTGTATAGACTACCCGCAGGTTTGACGCGCAGTTGCCTGGTCCTGATGCTGCGGGCTTCTGTCAGGTCAGGAGCTTCGTTAGGAGACTGTGCAGGAAAGGGGCCCTCGATCTGGTCGTAATAAACCACATCAAAGATTTTTCCGTTTTGTCGGTCAACCTCCGGCAACTCCTTATCTGTGATAATGAAGGCCTTGAAATCCGAAACGATATTCGCGCCTCCGTTGATATGCTGAGCAAAGAAGCTGTCTGTGAGGAGTATCTTGAACAACTGCCCCTTTTTGGCTTTTGCCATCTTGTTGGGATCATCGCTTCCTTTGCCCGAACTTAGCGGCTTCGGCTTGACGGCAACTTCGTATCGGTAGAAGACTTTCTTCAAGTTTTTGACAGCGAAGTTGAGGTAGTTTGTGCGTAGCGTAATTTGTACGCCTTGATTTCCATACCCTGGCCTGCGAGGTAGAGCGATAGTGTCCGACAACTGCAAGGCTTTCAAGCTGGCAGACGGATCCTGCACAACCTTATTCTCAAAGTTCGTGATTGCAATATCGGGCGCCGGAACTGGTCGGTTGGCTCTGTCGAAGAGAGTTAGCTCAAAGTTTTCATTAAGGAGCGTCTAGCGCACAAGAAAATGCCAGGGCCGCGTCCTCTGGGGGCACCGCGGCCTCCTGCAAAAGCACCTCTCCCAAATTGTGAGTCCCCACTGGGTCCACTAGGTCGGCCACCGCCGCGACCTCTTCCTTCATCACCTGCACCTCGACCAGCGTCACCGCGGCCTCTTCCCTCGTAAGCTCCACCACGGCCACCACCACCGCGACCTCTTCCTTCATCAGCTCCACCGCGGCCGCGACCACCACGGCCACGTTGGCCACCTCTACCCCGCTGAGGATCGCTCATCGTCAAAATATGTCTCAGTGTGGAGGGAAGAGGAGTAGCAGCAAATTTGTCTTTGATGCCGTCCAATGGAAGATGGGATTCGGAATCACAGCTTCGGTATGCTGGGCTGTTCTGTAGCTTTTCAAGCTCAATCTGACTCAGTTGGCAAGCAGCGGACCTGCACCATAGGTAGTAAGTATTTATATTGCAATGGATCAGCTGAGAGACAGCAGGTCAAACCCGCGAGAGTGTTGTCAAACAACGCAGACAATTGCTTGGTATGCGAGTTACCGTGAGTGGTATGTGACATCAAATAACGAGAGACAAAAGTGAAAGAGAGAAGCTAGTGCGGTTCAAAGAGCCACTAGGATGCTGCCTATGACGAAATGTGGGCATATCAAAGAACAATCAAAGCAGCGTTAGGACATACCGGTCAATTTATAGGTCTGGCTTCAGAGACGCGGATGTTCTCTCCAATGTCGCTATTTGGGACCAGTTGTAATAGTCGGGGTTCGAAAAGGTGACTTGGAGTCAGGTCTTCGGTCAATGTGCAAGCTTGTGAAGATGGTTCTGAATAGCCTGACAGAGCGAGTGTGAGACTTTTATGAGAATGCTTGGATAATTTTGCCTTGTGAGCGATGGTATGGATGGATGTTGAAGATGAATAAGAAGACAAGTTCAGCGAGAGATGCGAGAAGCAAATGATTGATTCCTTGATTCGAAGGATGCGCAAGGTGCCACTGCAGAAGGCCAACTCACAGAAGGAGAAGCCGAGGAGGTCTCCGAGAGCCAATTGGCGCGGAAGAGTAAGGCGCGTCCCCCGGACCCGCTGGCAGAGCAGCAAGAGTAAGCCTTCTGCCTCGTAAGTGGTATTTGCAAGGGATCCTGCAGATAGTGACGCAGCAAGATCGAGAGAAATGTGATAAAGAATGTGGACGGTGAGACAAGGCGGCGTCACGGGACGGGGCGCGTTAGCTCCCGCGCGCGTTCACGTGGCTGCCGACGCGTTGATTGGTGGTCTCTTCAGTAAGAACTTACCGCAAGTCTGAATGTTCTGAATTGCTGAGTTGAACGTATTCAGAATTAAGTTGAGTGATGCAGAGTAAGTTGAGCGCAGCAGAAGTAAGTTGAGTGATGCAGAGGTAAGTTGAGTGGTGCAGAATAAGTTGAGTGGTGCAGAGGTTGTTGTGGGTTGTAAGAGAGAGGAAGAGGTGCGAATATATATATAGCTGGGATTGGATTGCAACAGAGCTCCGGTTGCGGAGGGAGGTTGAACCCTGTTCAAGTGTTGATACAGACAGAGTATGTAAGTATGTGACACTTCAAATCTCAGCTTGCTACGGCTCTATTGCATTGTGACAAGCCTCAATTACGTGTGAAGCTTCAAAACTCTAATGCTCCCCCAGACCACCTTTATAGAGCTCAACCGCGAGCGATAGTATCAATTTATCTCTACTTCTAGGCTTCAATATCCGCACACAATAGCCAATCTCAAGCACCGCCAAGGGCAGCCGTATATGCCAGGTACCAAGTCCTATTAACACATCAGTTTTGCTCGAGCAAAATGGAATGACAGCTCATTTGACACACCTTGATGCACCGCCATCAAGCAGGCCAGGGTCGAAGTTCGGCTGATTGAAAAATCGAAAGGCAGCCTTGGGATCGACCAAAGCGAGATTGGCGTACAATAAGCCTCTCCATCCACCGCCTACATGATCCGCTCTACCTTT
Source organism: Rhizodiscina lignyota (assembly GCA_010015805.1). Lineage (NCBI taxonomy): Eukaryota > Fungi > Ascomycota > Dothideomycetes > Aulographales > Rhizodiscinaceae > Rhizodiscina > Rhizodiscina lignyota. Next base: position 1,860,454 of record ML978121.1, on the reverse strand, counting down.
ACTGAAGTACATTTCCCACTCTTCGCTCACTATTAATGGATACGTAAGCGCCTCAGGCAAGTGTCTGTTAGATGCTGCACCAACTCACCGAATTTTTTACTGCGAGTCAAGGCCGATGGCGGACTGAGTGGTATCATATGGATACCTTGAATGTACTCGATGTTCATGCCAAAATACGTGGCATGATCAACCTTGTTTTCGAACAATATGCCAGTGACCTTATTGTTGATGAACTGTGGTGGCTGATTTTTGTTGTCACTTTCCATCAGGAAGTAATGTCGGAATGAGCGGGCCTGAATTGCAAGCATCAAAGCCCCTCGTGCCTCCATGTTGTGATCTCCACTGATCTTGCCCCACATCTTCAACGCGTATGACGCGAATGAATCCTCACTAGTGCTTTCTTGATCTTTACCATCGCCGCTCTCGAAGAGACCTTTCGCCCAGGAGTGGCCATGGTACATGTCAAAGGATCGAGAGAATGGAAAGTATTGGTCATTAGTAGGGGATGCATAATCGCGAGCCAGCGCATCCACGAAAGCTTTGTTTGCGCCCGGGATCCATGATGGGTCGAGATAGCCAATAACAGCCGCCGTGTAGAGGAAATATCCGTAATGGCTATAGAATATCAGTGTTCTGTCTGCTATATTATTTGTCGAATTGCTCACAAGTGATGGTCATTACAGAATGAGTTTCCGAAGTCCGCGCCAGCATCACCTCCAAGGCCGGCCGTAGACACTACAGTCCTCCAGGATGTATTGCTTTCATGGGTAAGTGGATGGTGATACTAAATACTGACGTGAGAACATACTATACCAAAGGATTCTTCTGTTTATTCTGTACGAAGACTGCAAATGCATTCTTTAATTTAGCCAGGCCCGTTTTCGCGAGGTCGGGATTCCGTGCCAGGTCATGCGTGGCGTATATCATCATTGCAAATTTTGCAAGGCCTTTGCCGGAGAAGTACATACTACAAGGGATGCTTAGCCTTTTCAGAAAACGTAGCTGCACAGCCAATAGTATTTCTCACCTATCGAGATTCGTCTGCGCATTGTAGTCTTGTTGAATCTCCGATCTTGCAGCGCTATCGACAGCTATTGTAGCCTCATGCGAGAGAGTCACGATAGAGCCCTTTTCTGGATGCCAAGGTGCGAAGCCCATCTCAATCGGCACTTGCTCAATCATCGTCCAGTTATCGGCAAGCACTGCAGTTGCCATACCCTTCGTAGTAGTTTGAAGGTAAATCGGTCTCTTTGCCTTTGCCGTTCGATCGTCAAACGATTCCACATGATGTGGCAATGCGAACCTGTTCCCGTTAGTACCATGCATGCAAGAAGTTTACAAAGTCGTACATCAGCAATGGCCGGGATGTGGCACCTTCTTTGTGCCAGCCGAACGAGTAGCGCGCCGAATTACGCACAACGGATGCGGATATGGTGCAAGTCGACGCGTACGCACCTGCGGAAGAGTCGTAGACATCTTCTGATGCCCCCTGTGGTAGTTTAGCCACTTGTACGATGCCCCTAAACGAAGCAGGCCCGCTGATCGTTGTGTTGTTCAGCTGTTTAAATGCGGCGCACGGGGTAACATATGTAATCCAGGTGCATCCTAAATGGGTTCAGCAACTACCGGGCACGGCAGGCAACTCCAACGAACCGTCCTCAAGGATCACCTTGTACTTCGAAGTTGACCCATTATTGACTGAGCTTGCGGGGGAGAATGAACGAAAGAATACAGAAGACTGCACCAGTGGTGTGGCAGTCTGGTACAACGCGGTTACGAATCCCATACCTTGCACCTGTATTCCGTTAGAATGCAATCGATTAGCTCATATCCCTCCTTTAACGAACCAAGGGAAGTGTCATGAGCGGCGGACTCCCAGAGTCTTTCGATAGCTGCAAGTTTACACTCGACGCTTGGAGATTGTCAAGTGTTAGTCGGGCGCTACTACCTAGCTCGGCCGCTGATAGCAGCATCGATTGGATTCCTGCAAAATTTAATCAGCGGGAAACTCGCAACCGGAGAATGAGAAACATACCAACAGGGTTGAGGAAGTACTGAACAGCGCCAGAAGAATTCTTCGGACCCAGAGCTAATTGATGTCTCTCGGTATGTGCAATGCTCATGCCCCAACTCCTTGCATTCCCTCCACCTTTCGACCATGCCAACGTGTAAGGATGTGTCCAGCATGGATTTGACTGGGCCCCAAGTAACAAGTTTGCGTAGAACTTGTTCGTTTGAGGAGTCGTTTGCGGCTGGCTGTTGAAGCGCCTTTCCGCCCCTGGGCGTGACGAGTGAGGGAGAATATGCTCTTGAGATACAGGGTGATCTTGGCGAGGTGGTAGCGGAGGGTGATTTGCTGGGCCAGTGAAGATGTCTCCATACGAAATTTGGGTTGGATTCTGTCCTGGATAAGCGTCCGTCGACGGTGGTCTGGACTAGTGAGTCTAGATCAAAGGCATTTGTTCATACGATTGTCGATCAAAGCACAAAGAAGATCTTGACTAGTATGAATCATGAAATATGACAATGTAACTCAATCAGACGTCAGTGACGTCAAAGAATCAACGGACTTTAATAACGATATCTTATTAGAAATTTTCAGAACAAGATAATAACAACAAAGTATTTGCTCGCCTGATACGTAGAATTCGAGCTCTATGTGAAGCAATCACTTACTCGTTTGCTAACTGTCCTGGAAACATATCAAGGTAGTGTGCTCCGCGTTGAAGCGCGTCGAAGAACTTCGAGGGGTGCATCAGCGATGATTATATCATGGCCCAAGGAGAATCAAATTGCTTTGCTTCGCGGGCCTCTGCAGCACAATTACTCTGCAAATTTATTGCCTTTATCAGAAAGAAGATGTGGTGGCAATTATTAGAGGAGTGACGGGGCTCAGAGACCTTGTTTTATAACCCAGCACGGACCGGCACCATCACGATCCTTGGCATTTTGATAATCGAATTCGAAGCATCGCACAATTGGCGGCGTGTTTCTCTTGCCAGCATCATCACGAGGTATGTGTTTCATTATCGAGCTGTAATGTATCTGATGGAGGGCTAATTCATTTTCAGTCTCGATACAGAGGTCATCATCTAAGCTCAATTTTTTTGCTGGCGGCAAAGCAGTTGGGCAGTCTCCCTCCACCGAGCGACTTAAGCCTCAAACAAACAATCCATATCACATAAACTACCGCAAGACCGAACAAGCATCGAACTTCTGTCGAACGACGACAGTACTGCTTGCTGAAATATCCAGATATGACCGGGAAACGCCAATATGCCTGTTGGGCTTTGAGAGCTGGCCCATCGTAAGGCATACGAACAGAAATAGCAACGGGTATTCCCCATACCGGCAATGTGCCAGGCAGGGTCTATGGTGTACATGATAATGGGGCCGATTGATGGCCTTCAGGGAACAGGGGAAAGCCAGGTGAAGGGTCGAGCTCGCTTTCGCCGTTTCACAGGCCAACCTGCGTCGTACCAAGGTGAAAGATTTCTGAAAATGCGGACTTATTCAGGCCATTCAGCGGCAGTGGCCGCAGCTGGAAGACTTCCCAGGATGGATCGCACGTTGGGGGCTGCATTGTCGAGGACGCACTGCGAGCGAACGCCAGAATTTCACCAAATTCTAGCTCATTCATATCCTCTTGCGCCTTGGGATCCTGTTGGAAGCCTAATCTGCTGCTCTCCCACATTGGTACCTCCATGGAATCGAGATCGGAATCGAGATCGAAATCGAGATCGAAATCATATCGGGCGCGCTTAGAAGATCTCGGCACGTTTGCGTCGTTTTCTCCCTCGTTCCTAGCACCTGACACCTCTACCTCAGAGCAACTGTCAGTGGATCGGCCATGCATTCTAAGATCACGATGATGACTGTCACCAGGAATATCGGGGTGGTAGTCTTCATCAGCAGTCAAATCGATGATCTCGGTGTGCACTAATGCCTTCTGATGCCCACGAAATTCACCGATCATCTCCTCGAGACTGAAGGACTCAGAAGTTGTGTACAGCTGCACAATTTCTGGCCCGAGAAAATGATGGATCTCTGGTGAATACAGCTCGCCGTACCTGTTCAGAAACCACCTACGGAATGTCGGGGTGTCTAGGACTCCAGCAATGTCGCGCTGGTTGGGAGTTCCTGTAGAAGAGGCAAATCTTCGCAATAACGCAGGTTGAGCATTCATGCTCCCCTCAGGCGGCACGTATGCAACGTATGCATCTCGGAGTTGCTGTGGTGCCGTGCTAGTTGACTGGTCGCTCAACTCGGAAGCGTCGCGCTTTCTCTTCGTCCCTGTCTGGCTCGGAGCATGACTGTCGTCTACGGTGCCGTGTGACTGGGAGATGCTCCTGGCACTTGAGGAAGATCCATTGCTTTGGTCCGAATCCGTATCATATTCGCTTGCATCGAGCTGCTGCGAGGCACCTGTCTGACTGTCATTTGCAGGAATCTTCTTGCTGTTCCGCAAGACGGCGTTGCTCTGAGTTCTTGCTGCCTGTCGGGTAACTGGACCTGTGGAAACTGGTCCGGGAGCCGTCACCAGATTATTATTCTGTACTGTTGATGTTGTTTGCTGGCCAGTGCTGACGTATATTGCATTCGCGTGCGCTGGGCCGAGACCAACAGCTGCCAGAATTTGTTCCCTCCTTTGCCTCGCAAACGCAGCTGCAATTTCTTCATGTTCCTTCAATGGGGTTTTGATAGGGTCGTAATCTCCGGCAGGTAGAGGAACCCAGTTGCCTGGGTGCGTATGCGGCAGAGTTGGGTCCCTCAAGCCTGGTGTAACGCCTCTTGAGGAGTTGTTAGGTATCGTCGCCGCTGCAGTAGACGTCAGCTAACAGTTCGTAGGGTGCTCGATACAAACTACTCACGCGTTGCATGGATGGTAGTTTGGTTCATTCGTCTCGAATCCCAGGTCTGGATATGAAACTTCTCGCGACCACGTGAAACCAACATATTCATCTTGTTGACAGGTCGCCAGTTGTTAGACGTCTTCCAAATCTTTTTACCTGGGTCGGGTAGCATCCTCGCGACAATATCTCTAAACCTGATCCTGGGATCTGCTCGCATCCACAGCTCGATGTAGAACCATTCCTCATTCGTGCCAATCCTGTCCGGAAGGACTTTGTAATCCAGGACTGGATTCTTGTCAAACCAGCTGATCATGATATTTCCTGAAGAATCCCGTTTCGGAGCTGGCGGATCCCATTGCGCTGGCACTAAGTCAGGCCCCGTTGGCTGTTTCTGGTAGAACGTTCCGGGTAGGTTCGTGAGGTCGAAATCTTGTCCTGGGTGAAACGAGGTCACATCGTTCGGGTTTATATTACCGTTCCAATCGTAACCGCATCGACGAGGCGTTGCTATTGCTAGTTAACATCATCACGAGGCGTAGACGAAGTTCAACCTTACTGTACTGTGTCGGGCCTCCTTGTCGCAAAGTCGTGTTGCTCATCTGCTGGTAGAAGGTGGATGGCACCAGGCCGCCTGGCCATTGCGCTGCGGGTGGTTGTGGAGGCCCACCATTTTGTTGCGCAGATGCAGGCATGAGTGTAGACATGCTCAGTTCTCCTATCTTTACAATCATTCGCGAGCAGTTCGTGGGTGGTGGGGTTTGTCCTACTTTACCACCGGTTTTCTGGGCTTCTATCGCGATTCTGTTCAGCAATTTCGTCAGCGGGCTTGAAGACTGTTGACAAGAAGATAAATGTGTCTTCTGTGATACTTGGATGATATCGCCAAGCTCTGAGACGTGAAGTTTGACGCCGTATGTGGATGCGGGACTCACCTTTCTTACGAGCTGCTGGTGTGTCGTCGGGCTCAAAGCCCTATATCTCCTCAAAGTCACCTCCTGAATTCTTTTAAATCCTATACAAGAGACGGGCGTAGGGATACGAAGGTTGGATTTGGTTGCTGTGGAGGCTCGCGAAGGTGGAACGAGGTTCTCTGTCAAACTGACGCGTCGTGCAGTGCGACGACGACGAAGTAAATACGCTGAATCGACCGAAGCGCTTTTAGAGCAGGTTATAAGAGCTAGGGCGATCGCTTTCAATTCGTCAGGACAATGTTACTGAGCAAGACGAGAAGTGAGCTGTCAGTTGTTGACGGAGACGTAAACGTTCATGGAATCACTACAGTTAATGGTGACGAAGGGAACATCGTAGAAGCCTCGCCTACGACGCTTAGCGTCCCGAGTGGTAACACTTCACTGGTGAATGTATGGCGTCTCTATCTCTACGGGTATCTTCCCGGTTAGGAATGTTCGAAGCCATTCGGAAGTGTTCATAGGATGCTTAGCGTCCCTATTAACTTTGCACATAAGTGCACGGAACTCTTTATAAATAGGATTGGTGTATATATGAAATGAATGATTATAATTATTATCACCTTGAATTGCTTGAAAACGCCGTCTTTGTCTCTCTCCCTTTATAATACAGAAATCCTGTTTGTTGGCGTGCGTAATGGAGCACACGATCGCTGATCACGCTGTCGGCGATACGATTGCTGTGATGTATCATGAGGCAATAGCCTCAATTATGCATTAATACATATGTAGATGTCCTCATAATGCCAATTGTCCGCTCATTCCATTTGAATTGTTCCCCTTCCCTGAACATCGTCTGTCCACCAACCGACCTCTACTGCAATTGTTCCTTTCGCCAGTTCCCACTTCTGCGTTACCACATCCCAAACGCTCACTCAGGATTACAGTGACGTTCGGGTGAGAGGAGAAAGGAACGTTCGTCTGGCCTGGTGTATGAAATACGACAACAGTATTGTCGCAGAATCCTGCGACGCTGTTCACGAGGTCATTTCCATTCCAGTTAGCATCCAATGTCGTTCTGTCCTTGGCTTCTTTCCGCCTAGACTTTAAGGAACACGAGGCATCCGGATATGGCGAGATGATCTTCAAGTCGGCAAGAACATCTGAGACAATATTGCTGACGAAGCTCTGGACTTTGCTTCCATCCGTCTTTGCTCTCTCTTGAATCGCATCCAAAGGAGCAATAAGGAAGCTCAAGCTTCTGCCATCAGGCCAATTGTATGTCCCAATCGCGACATCCAAAAAAGTTTCAACGGGCTCGCCTTGATCGTTCCCAAAACAGCAATATTTTTGAGCTTCTTGAGTGGAAGGGCGTTGTTGCTGTTCTTCAAGAGAACTGTGGCGCCCGCGGCTAGCTCACGTATGAGCAGCGAATGGTTTGCTCGCACATCGCGGCTCGATGTTCCGCTCAATTTGAAGGGAGGGGGTCCTTCAAGAGCCTCAAAGAGCAGATTGCGCTCTGCACTTGAGGGATCAATTGTCGGATAGTTCGACCGATCTTGGTCAAGCGTATAGCTCATGCAGCGTCCTGTCGTCCACATTTGACGAGACCGCTTCGGTCACCGTATTACCAAACAGATCGTAAGTCGACGTTCGTTGCGTCTCCTGCTCGTTCGCTAGCCAGTGCTTTGCGCATGCCTGCACCCCTGTGCTCTGCACCCCAATGATCGTCTCTTCCATAGCTATGCCAGTTAGATACGGATCAACCGAAAAGCCTTCCCAATTACTGTCGTAGTGTTCGCTTCGTAGTCTTAGTTAGCATTGACTTCGTTGCCATCGGCTCAAAGGAGTTACTCACGCGTTGGGTACACTGGCGGACTATTCTGATACAGCGCAGGATCAAACTCCTGCGAGTCACCTACCTCAAGAGTAGCATAGAGAAGGAGGATGCAAGCGGGTGCATAAATTCGTCGAAACGCCATTATGCTGATGATGCAAGGAGTTGACGAAGACCAGCCAGAGAGATCTTAAAGCGGCCTTGAGATAGTTCCTAGTCTCAGGAGAGACAAAGTCAGTCCGACTAAGTTCCAAACGAAGGTCATCCTCAAGGCAGAAGACCTGTACCACGAGGCTGCCCTCGAAGCGGTGGAAAGAGCGACCATCATGAGATTGAGAATACGCGTAAAGAAAACCCGAAATTTGAGTTTTTAGAAGACTATTAACTTACTGAAAAGTAGAGCACATCAAAATCTTAGGAGTGAAGGATATAATTCCCATGAAAAGCAAGCATAATACTCTGCATTGAGTAAATGCTCGAGATTGGCTGGCACTGCCATGGGATGTTGCCAATCGCAACTTGTCAAACCGCCGTGATTGACGAACGACGGCAAGGCTTTGATATTCGAGGCCAACACAAACAGTTGACTCTTCACCCTGTGCAAATTATGAATCTCGAAGCTTCAGCCTTGACAGATGGTGTCTGAAGCATATTGAACCAAGCTTTCAGAGCTGCTCCCGCTTGTGAGTTGTCTCGGAGGATAAGACTAACTGCTCGTGAAGTCTGACCGCTTGTCTCGCGCTTAGCTTTTCTGTCAGCCTCGAGGAAGTTAGCGACACTGTTTCTTTTAATGAGCATGAAAGATCCAGACAATGCGAACGCCAGTAGAGCAAGAAACTCGAGGAATCAGCCAAATGGATTGTCTCGAGAGACAAAATGTATTATTACACTGACAAGCGCCCAGCTTGAGCGAGGTCAGTTCTAAGTTATCGCAACCATCCCCTTCGTCATGCGCCAGGATATAATCGTGCGAGGTACTCTATAATAATCCCGTTCCATCCCAATCAAATCCGCCTTTGCCATGCCATAAAACGCAAAACCAGAATTGAATAAAATCGACAACTGGTCAGGTCAATGGGTTGAGCCCTGAATCAGATTGTCCAAAAATCGAATGCCAAAGTAGCAAAAGTGGAGCGGAGAAGCAGAGAAGTGGAGCGGCTGAACGACAGGAGATTTTTGATCGAGCTGCCGTCGTTTACATGATAATGGCGGGCGCTGTAGAGCGTTAGTGGAGTCCTATAATTTCTCGTCTGTAATACTCACAGTCAATGTTCGCCTTAATCGACTTGTGCGGCAGGATGGAGCCGCCATTGACATAGATCTCGTCGCCAATGCTCACGTCGTCTCCGAGGACAGTCACGTTCTCGAGGCGAGCCCAGCGTCCGACAGAGCTATTCCAGCCAACAATGGTTGACTTGACCCAAGCATGGTCCTTGACCTTGCTGCCCTGGAGCAGGACGCAGCGCTGCAGACGGACACCGTCGCCGATGACAACATTGGGACCAATGGTAACATTAGGGCCAATGCGGCAGTTTTTGCCAATCTTTGCAGAGGGGTCAATCATGACGTTGCCACCGTGAACGTAGGGCTCTGATGTTGAGGTAAGAAGCTTAGACTTCTTCTTGGTGAGGGAAGAGAGATAGAGGCAGGTGCCGGCAAGGAAGTCCTTGGGCTGACCGACATCCATCCAGAAGCCCTCGAGGTCAAACGAGTGGAGTTGGCCATCCTTGACCATAGCAGGGAATGTCTCTTGTTCGATCGAGGTGGGTCGGAGTTCGATCCTCTTGAGGATGCTAGGGTTCAAGATGTACAGACCGGCGTTGATGCGGTTGCCCACGAACTCTACCGGCTTCTCCACAAAGCGGTCTATCCTCGAGGGGTGGTCTGGCTTGTGGACAATGACACCGTATTTCGACGGCTCTTCCACCTTTGTGACGACGATTGTGCCCTCCTGACCGTGGGACTTGTGGAAAGCGGCGAGCTCTTCGAATGGGTATTCGCAGATGACGTCGGAGTTGAGGACGAAGAAGGGAGAGTCGTCCTTGCCGAGAATCTTCTCAGCGAGCTTGAGAGGACCAGCGGTGCCGAGGGGTTCGCTTTCGACGGAGAACTCTATCCGGACGTTGTACTCCTTCTCGTACTAGGTACAGCCAGTTAGACTCTTGTCAATGACCTTTGCAGATTGTGTCGCGAACCTTCTTGAGCGCCTGAGTCATGATCTCTGGCCTGTAGTTGACGGCTAGGACAATGTCGGTAACACCGGCAGCAGCCAGAGACTCAACTTGATGAAGAATCATGGGTCTGTTGCCGAACTCGACGAGGGGCTTGGGGAGAGTGAGGGTCTTTTGGGACTGTCAGTACAATGGTGGAGTACAGCTGGACGGGCTCGAGTCGCGGTTGGACCAAGTCCGAGGGGACGTACAAGAGGTCGCAGACGAGTACCGAACCCGCCGACGAGAATGAGGGCTATACAGGGTCAGCACACAAAGCTGTCGATATGGTGCGGTGAACACGTACCCTTCATTTTGGAGGAATGTGGAGATTCGTAGCGACTGGAAAAGTTTTATTGGGATTGAATATTCTCAGTCTGGCTATGGAAACGAGTGGATGCAGAACGCAAAGGCTGGGGAAGGAGGCACAGCAGAATGGAAGTGAAGTTTGGGTCAAAGAGCAAAAAGTGTTCACGATAGCTCGTCAGGGTCAATATATGCGCGGCGTGAAAAGGTGCCAGATTTCAGGCAAGGGTCCAGGCGCCGTCGTGCGCGGTGAGTGGGTCCCTCCTTTTCCGCAATCCTCCAGGGGCTGGGCGTGCAGGCGAATCGGCGAACTCGAAGGGGGCGCGTGAGAAGGCGATGGCCGAAAGTCACGATATGCATGCGCGGATGTGGCTGAGGCGACGGGCTGGCTTCTATTTTGGCGTTTTTGCCGTCTCCTGCAATCCCAATTTCTACTGTCGGCACGCGTTGATGGACACCGATCAATTTCTCAACCCTCCACTGGCTCCTCTCCTGAGAGCATCTCACGATAATCGATGCACATAGCCCACCTATCTTGCCCATCACAATATACGTGTCCTTTCTGGCCGTATGTGGCGACTCACGACCTCAGACAATAAATGCTGCCGCGGGCCGAAGCAAGGCAAAATATTGATGTCGCATCGTGCAGATCAGCTTTTCTAGCTCGAGCATCCTGCGATGTTACTTCACCTTCAGCCCCAGAAGCGCGTTTTCGTCTGGGGATTTCTTCTGAACTCAACTTCGACTTTTTGAATTTTCACGTGCCTATTCACTTTATCCCGTCTGCGTACGGGGTACATGAATCAGCATGAATATCAAGACTACAACGCACAGACGCCGCTCGCGCAACTCCAATAGTGCTGCTTGTGTGTGTGTGCGCGCCAGCACGAGGGAACCGCTGACTGGATGTCTTCTTAGACAATGCTCATCTTTCCCACATGCAGTCGACCGACACTACTCAGTATCTCGAGGTAGCCCTGGGAGCCAAGTTGTGGTATGAGTGCCGATGGTGTCTCACAGAAGACGCCCCGCAGAAGCTTCGAATTAACTACCCTTCCATTGGAGTAAGATCAATCAAGCAGACTCTCAATAGTGAGGGCAGTAAGTGTAATATTTTCCGCACGGACTAGAGACTCCCCATCAAGCTTCTCCGCCTCTGAAGAATGCCATTTCAATTCTACTCCCAAGCTCTCTAAACGCATGTACGCCTTGAGCTAGAAAACATGGGAAACCCAGCTTCCTTGCTGTCTTTGCTGTCTCCGTTGGACAACGAGTCTATTGCGAAAGCACAGCATGATAACCCTTATCCTCCGCTGCCCCCTAAAGAAGCCAACTACATACAGGTGCGGGCTTACCTCTTCAACATCCTGACTGAACGCAGTCATGGTCTCGCCACTTCCTGCCCCACGGCAATTCGGGAATTTATCAATGCTTGGTACGAGCCTGGATTGTCTCTACGCACCATTCAGCAGGACAAGCTCGAAGACCTCTGCAAAAAGGCTATCGTCAAGAACCCAATGACCGAGCATGGGAAACAGATGAAGGTCGCCAGCCGGGCGAGCAGTTACGTGGTTTTTGATGCTATTTACCAACGCAGATACTGCGAGCCAACCAAGTATGAGAAGAAGCGTGCAGAGCTGAAGGAGAAGATGAGGGATTTGGAAGACGAAATGAAGCTTCGAGATGTCTACGAACGAGAGAAGGACCACTACGAGACCGTATTGAAGGAGTACAGAAAAACGCATCCAAAACACAAGAAATTGCACAAGCTTGCCGAAAAGTTCAGACAGAAGCAGTCTAAACTAAAGCGCACCTTTGGTGGCTCGACTGTGAAATATTCCCCAACAGGAAAGGAGAATTTGACGTCTGAGATGTCGCAGGATGAGAAACCGTTTTGCAGGGACCCTCCGCCTTATGGCAAGAAGGTGGACACTTGTCCAGGCGGGTGGATCTGGTCAGACGAGCAGGCGGATTGAGTTCGCACGAGCATGGCAATTTCAATGGCAGGTTAGAACAGCTTTTGCAGAATCGAGGTATATCATGCCCTGCTATTTAGATTGTAGAACATCCTATAGACACTTTCTAATCTTTCAGTATTTAGTCTTGCAAGATCGAATAATAAGTAGCCCTGTTGCAGTGTTCGTCGTGTACAGGCACAATTTTGTAAGGCTCGCCGCAATACCACAATACCACAGACATCAATTGATTTTGACTTGTGCTGTTATGTCCTTAATCAGAGCATGTATTGTGTATCTAATATAATTCACACAGAGTAAAGCTATCTACAACTCTACTACGAACTTGCGATTGCTGTCAGCACCTCATCGGCGCTTTGCACACTCGGGCTGGCCGCGAGGAGCCGAAACTTCAAAGTCCGCGCGCACGACCGCCAACCCTATTGCCTATCTAGATCGGAGAGACACGCCAGATTGCTCCGTCATCCACATTGATTACACCCCAGGCAATTTCTGCTGAGGCGAGGCGGGGTGGCGCTGTGGTCGTATTGCCCAAGAGTGCTTAAACGCGCCGAGACGTGATAGATCTCCGGACAAGATGTCATGGCGTCACAGCCATCTCTTGGTCGCAAATACATATAGGAACGAGGTATCTCCGGCCTCACGGAGGGCCTGGAAGTCAATCGGACCTCTTGCACATGCAACTTGGCTTATTTTCGGATTGCTCCTGGTTGACGCTGCCCACGTCCACGTCAGGGCGTGGAGGTCAACCGCGAGCTCCGAGGGCCAGTCGACAACCAACGCATGCAGAGCGATATTTCTTAATCACTCAGCTGTTGCCACCGTCTACTTTTTATTTAATTCTATTCCCGAATTCTTCTTTCAAACCGCGTACTATAATCTCTAAGGTTTTCTGCTACTGCAAACCAAATTTCCCTTCAATTGTCCCCCTTTCGCTGACTGAAATGGCCAAATTGCCTGGTATGCACCCCCTTTCAGCACCACTCGCAATCCCGGCCTCGTATCATCCAACCCTGCATGAAAATCCCGAGTCATGCTAGAAAACATTATCGCTAACGTACCTTAATAGACGCATTTGACCGTGTTATCGCCGGCAACAAGTCCTACTCCAAGCGTCTCACTTCGTTCAACCCAGAGCTCCTCACTACTCTCAGCGCTGGCCAGTCGCCGGAAGTCCTCTGGATCGGATGCGCCGACTCTCGAGTCCCAGAGACGACCATCTGCGATTGCCAACCCGGCGACATCTTCGTGCATCGGAATATCGCAAATGTGCTGCACCCGTCGGACGTCAGTTCGCAGTCCGTGATCGAATATGCCGTCGGCAACCTGAAAGTCAAGAGGATCATTGTGTGCGGCCACACTAAATGCGGTGGAGCGACTGCAGCTCTGAGCGATGCAGACTTGGGGGAAACGCTAAATACTTGGTTGAGTCCAGTGCGCGAGATCCGGAAGAGGCACGAAAAAGAGCTGGGCAGGTTGCAAAGCACGGACGAGAAGGCGAATTATCTCGCGGAACTAAACGTGCAGAACAGCCTCGAGACGCTGAAGAGGAATAAGACTGTTCTGGCGGCCATAAGAGACAGGGGACTCCAGATTTATGGTCTCATTTACGACATCCCGGCTGCGGAGTTGAGGGTAATTGGCCAGGTGAAGATGCCCGTTGCTAACTTTGAGGAGCATCGCTTTGGTCATCACTAGGAGAAGGAATTTGGAAGGGTTGTATTTCGATCATGACGTTTGTTGGAGGCCTCGAATTGCATAGCGACGGAGTATGTTTCTGGGCATTTGGCTCATTTCTCAATTCTCTCAGTTCAGATTTTGGTTGCACAGTCAAGATACGCTTTTCGCTGACGGTGCTCACTCCTACTCGATTGTAATCCAGATTGCGCATCTCTGGGGATGATTTTCATATATAGCGTTCAAGCGTGGATTTCGTTTGTCTAAGCACCGGCATGAACACACTCGACTATGTAAACAAGACTACTGTAACACTATACTCAGTTTCTGAAGGCTCCTCCGACTTGTCTTTTCTATTAACCCACTGTCTTAGTGTTTTCTTTGGCCTCGCACCAGATTGGCACACAATGTTTGCAGCGTCAAAAGCCCTTCGGACTATGAATGCGCCGATCGCGTTCCTCTCTACCGATCACGACGATAGAGACAGTCACGATGAGAGAGAGATACAAGAGGTGGACACTGTCATCCCTGAATCCGTAGGTCAGCAAATCGAGCGACTACTCCAAACCAATACCGAGGGCCCGACATCCAATTACCTCCAACATCCAAACACTGTGAGCCGACACAGCTGTAGACCAAGCTCTGATGTCCGAAACGCTTCAGACATATCCTCCTTTCGTGACGACAGTGCCACGTTGATCAACAGCTCTCCGCCGGTGTCCTTGAATCAGCAGAACGGCTCGTCGGAACGGTCTTCGTCATCACCATATCCTTCCTCTTCGTCTCCTTGCATGGTCATTCGTCGCGATGAGCTGTATCACACCTATCAAGCTGCAATCAGTTCCGTCTTGTACGAAGAAGATAGCGCGGTTAGTGAGGACATATCTGCTTTGTCCATCGCCGCCACAGAACACCGTGGCGCTTCAGGGGAACTGGAGGTGTCACAACCCGACAGCGAGGAGTATCTTCCGGAAGAGAGATTCCGATATTCAGCTGGAGAACCGGGGATGCGAGTTATCAGGCAGGCAAATATTGACGCGTCGGCTTCTCCACGTGATGGCATGAATCGGTCGTTCCTCACGCCTGAAGTCGAACCCTGCACAGAGTGTAGCAGCAGTAGACGTCGCCCTCGCTCGTTTCAACTGTACATGCTGAGTGGGATAGTATCTAGAGCTTGATGAAGGGCATTCAATAAAATTGTAGATGTTGTCGCTGTGCAGGAGTTGTGGAGAGAACACAGATATCAAGGGGCCTATCTGGACGAGACTTCGAGCATCTACAGAAAGCGGACGCTATGCTACTCCAACTTATCATAATGATATGCCAAAGAACGTCGGGTCATACACAAAGATATGTTTCATTCATTAGAGGGGTTAGTCCTTGATATTTCCATGGACTTACCCGGTCACCTGCTCTGCATAGAGGCTTGCTTGAGTTTTAGAGTATGAAATAGTGGATACCAGCGGAGTTAAATTCCACGTACTACCAAAGGACTGGGTATCTAGATTCGGACAAGTCTTCTTACGACGTGACGGGTTCCTCGCCCTCTGCAACAGCCACGGTCTTCAAGTACCCGTCTAGCTCCCCAACTATACATTTCAGAATCTCCACCTGCCCATCCCTGTAAATCTTTGCAAACTCCTGCTTCCGATTTACAGGCAGACCTTTTGGGTCATTGATTAGTATTAGGCTTAACTTCTGCTTCAGGAAGTGCAAGATCTCTTCCACTACATATCCAAACTGCTCGCTCTCCTCCGGCAGATCGCCAGCGCCATCACTCTCGCTCGTAGACATAAAGTACATCATTTCGGCGAGCATGCGGAACATCTCGAAAGGAACGCCGCGCAGGCACTCAATTCCATGGCTGTACCCGCCGGTGAAGTGCTTTGGACCGCGGAGGAAGAACATCCCTTCTGATGAATCCCATTCCCCAGATTGGAAGTGCTGTGGCAATGTTGCTTTCAAGACCTCATGGACAGGAGGAGGTGGCTTGCTCAGTCGAACCATGACTTCGTCTGCCGAGTTGCCGGGGAGCGTGAAGCCGTATCCAAGGAGCACTGCTCGACATTAGCGCTTTCAGTGTCTTTGACATAGTATACGTGGTTGCTTACATTCTTCATTCCCCTTTGGAGCATAATTATTGAATACCTGTTCCCCCTTCTTCAGAGCCTTCTCGACGCTCAACGAGAATGATCCGTCCTTGAAGAACCATGTCGCCTTAGCACCGAACTCGTGGTTTAAGCAGTCAAGGACTGGGTACAACAAGGAGAAGGGCTCGCCTCGGTTTGGCAACGTCAGATTCGACGGAAAACAGCGTGAACTGAACATTGACGCTGCCCACAGGAACATCTCCCATGTATATTGCGAGACATCAACACCAAGTGCCCGAAGAGCATCGCATGCTTGCTGCCAATCGCCCTTCCACATTTCGCGACGAAGCTCTACGGATGAGCGAGATGGATCTGTGCTGGATGTATGAAGATTCGTGCCAAGGAGCCATTGCAGATCGTCGCTGCTGAAATAAAGCGGCGTAGTCAACTCGGCTTCCGTTGGAAGACAGGATAGATAGGGGTACCAGAACGACTGCTCTCCTAGCAGCCTTTGCTCAATGAGCACAAGATAAGCAACTGTGCTCTCAGGTACATGGCCCGTAAGTTTTGATGAGGCATTGTCAAACACGGGAATCTTGAGCTCTGTCTGTAGCTCCGGTCTACTTCCAGAGGCATTGAGATGAGATATGGTTAATTGAACTGGAGTGCTGCAAATCTCTATTGCGCCGGGAGCTGCTTCTTCCGCTCCACCATCCTGTTGCTCTTTATCCAATGTGTTTTCCGGAGGTTCCAAAGGTTGTTGAGCGACGACGTGAAGTCCAAACTGCTCGTTTTCGACCAGTTCAACGTCTGGATGGAAATGGCCTCCATTCTGTCGAAACCATGACACCAATCGCTGGCATCTCTCCGTTGAGGTCATGGCCCCTGAAAATCCTATCTCCAAACTTGATCACAGCGCGAGAGTAGAGTTGAGGAAGATGGTGTGTGCCCGGAAGCCATCTCTCATGGAATACAATTGCTGACTCTCGCTGAGGATGATTCTTAAAAGGCACGAGAGCAGCACGAGATAAAGTCAACGACTCATAGTACCTTACTCTATCTGCATTAGAATTCCGGTTAATCTTCGGTATCCACGGGCACTGCTGCCGAATGTGACTTCTATTCTCGCTCTACACGAAGACGTAGCCAAACCGGGGACACTCAAAAATTCTGTATGGTCGTCCCCATACCCCTATCCTCCGCCAGCTTCACCAGGTCCCCGCCAACTACAACGTCCATCAAGCCCAATCCCACGCTCTTGTAAATCACGTTGCCTTTCTGCAACCATTCCATGAGCCCTCCATCAGGGTTCTTGTCCCCCTTTCCGCCTGTAATCTCGACTCCACCCGCATCAAGGCCCTGCTCCGCTGCCTTCCTCCTCGCCTCCGCATCCTTTTTTAGCATCATGAGCTCGCCCAGCTCCACAACCTCGCGTCCTCCAAGACCCGCTTGAATCACCTCTCCCGCCTCCTTCAAGCACGACTCTACACTGTCCACGACGATTGCACCTCCTTGCTTTGCGTGCTTGTGGTGATGATGGCTGTGTGATGGCGCAACGGCCTGCTTGATAATATCCGGATGTATCTCGATCATATGTGGCTTATAGCTCCCAACCGCTGCAATATATCTGCCTTTCCTCCGCCCTTCCGTGCTGGTCAGATAGCTCGCTGGGAAGAGAGGTGCCGCTGAGGGCGTGGTTGCGAATATCACCGCCGAAGCTCTGATCGTGCTCTTCAGCAAACGCTCATATTCCTGATGTCCTGGTGTGATGATTGCAATCTTAGGATGCGGTAGGTCTGCGCCTTGTGGACTCTTGATCAGGTCGTGCACAAGTTGCTGTGCACGCTCGAAGCTGCGATTGATGATGTTGATGTGGTGGACTTCCGGCCCACGCAGCAGCAACGCGAGGCGTAAGTGCCAGTATGCCTGCTTCCCAGCACCGAAGATGGTGACATCGTGGACCGTTTCGCGCTTCTTGAAAAGCATGAGTGAGGCAAGCGCGGTGCGGAATGCAGTGATCTCTTCAGCATTCATCAAAGCGCGAGGGCTGCCACTGCTGTCAAAGATGGTAAGCGAGCCCTTCGGCGAGGTGCTCGATGAGCTGGCGAAGGATGGGGGAGGGTCGAAGCTCTCTGCCGTTGAGACTGAGTTTGTTCCCGACCCAGATGACGCGGTTGTAGGGGAGCGGGGCGAATCTGATATGGAGAGCGAAGACATCGAGCCCATCGTTGAGACCGTCGCGCTGCTTGAGACAGAGGATCGTTGCATCGGAGGCGTTGTAGGAGACGTCTCCTTCGACTCTCCAAGTGTGACAACCTTGACGCCCATGGCGTCGTCGCTGGTAGCTGGCATAACCAGCGTTGTTTGCCCATCTTTCCTCTTCACAACAGTCCTGTGCGGCTGGTATGACGCAGAGCAGCCGTTCACCGTCTCATCTTCATAGTTCGCCGAATAATAGTGCAATGCGTCTGCCAAGGACTGCTGGAGGACGAGAATGTCCTGGGGGCTTAAGCTATGTAGAAGCTTTTTGACCTCTTGGTCTGTGAGGATAGTGAGGGGCATGGTGGGGTATCGAAACCCACGAAGGTCAGGTTGGGCAAGCGCAATTCGCCGCTCGATAGTGCCCCAGATATTGAGTGGAATCTGTTATCCCTTTGTCAAGGTGTTTCAAAGTGGAGAGTAGACGTCATGTTGGATTTCTTTGTGGTGGATCTGCCTTCCGGTGTACCAAGACTATTGGCGGCGGAATTAAAACGACTAGGGGCAAATGGACTTAAAGCACGTCAATCTAAGAGGCTCTTAAGGTAAATGCACAGCGCTAGATCATGCAGTGCGCTGTGTCAGCAAAGCTTGATCAGATACTCTGAACACCAAAGTGCTTTGGCCTAAGGCAGCCGATTGGGAAATGATGCTTCAGCCGGTACGACTTGTTCCGATTCATGTGCTATGGACTTTTCCAGCCGAAGTTTCAGTAAGGTATCGAAGTACACAGATAGGCCGGGATTTTTCCCTTCCTAACGCCAGAGCAGAATGCGAAGGAGTATTGGCATCACTTTTAGATCTTGATGGCAGCCTCCAGAGCCTTACGCTTCTTCTCCTGTCTCGCATTCGCCTTCGCGCCCATGATACCACCACCCCAATGTCTCCTGTGATCCTCATACTTGTCAGAGTAGCCTTCCTTAATCGCTGAGACGAGCTTAGAGAACTCGCTCTTGTCCTCAGAGCGGACTTCGGTAAGAGCAACGACGGCAGCGGTCTATATGCGTCAGCGAATCATTCAAATGGCAGGACGTGCTTTGCTACCTTCTTGTGCACGAGGGTGCCGAGTCTGGCCTTGCCCTTGATGATGGCGTACGGGACACCCATCTTGCGGCAGAGCGCGGGCAGGAAGATGACGAGCTCGATGGGGTCGACGTCGTTGGCGATGAGGACGAGACCAGCCTTCTTGTTCTCGATCAGGCCGACGACGTGGTTCAGACCGTACTTGACAGTGTAGGGCTTCTTGCTAACATCCTCCTTCTTCTTGCCTTCTGCAACAGCAGTGGCCTCCTTGTGCAAACGCTCCTTCTTCTCGGCCTTGGTCTCGGGCTTGTACTTGGTAAGGAGTTTGAAGGATTGAGCAGCGGTATTACGGTCGAGAGTCGCTTGAAATTGGGCGATGGCGGGAGGGACTTTCAGGCGGAGATTGAGAATCTTCTTCTGGCGCTGGAGACGGATGTACTCGGGCCACTTCACCATGCGCGAGAGGTTGCGCTTCGGTTGGATGTCCTGGCCAATGCCAAAGTTGCGAGGGCGCTTTTCGAGAAGTGGGTTCTTCGAACGATCAGCAGCCCGTTTCACAAGACTGAGTAGATTCAACGTACCTTAGGAGGCTTCTTAGCCCCAGGCTTCGCTTGCGGGAACGGCGCAGGCGCCGCCTTCTTTCCTTTAGGAGGCTGTCATTGAGAGAAGGACGTTAGCGAATCTTGTTCACTATATCATTCCTTCGTCTCTAAGAGTGAGGCAGTGTGCATTGCTGCAACTGTCCCCTCAAGCCGTGTCTAAGGTCTCTCGACCAAGACGTGCCAGCAGGAACGCATTTTCATGTGTCCGAGGCCACTCGCAGGACGCGAGCACTGGTTTGGAACGCATAGTCGTTCCTGAGCGTTCTAGGTTCAATCGGGAGAGCTTACCATTTTGACGACGAGATATGTTGGTTGTCGAAGTGATTGTCGCTGAGCAGAAAATGCAAGATGCGTGTGGGTGCGAAATGGTTGTGCTCGGCGCTAGTGGCTGCCGAATATTCCCCGCTAACCGAGTACAGTGCCAAGATTTCGCTGGTACGAAATGCAGGCGAGACAGCGAGACGGACAAGAAGAAACAATAAAAGTTGTGTTACTATTGCTTAGTTTTTGGTCTTCGGAGAGACCACGTAGAAGGTATCTCTGCTATTCACAGCAGCATTCCGACCCCGGATTCTGTGTCTAGAAATATATACAGAACGCCTCCGCCCTCACGCTCGAACGCTCGAGTCTTAATCACGAAGCAACTTTTAGTTTTCCCGGAAGGAACGCGCCTTCTGACATGTGATTGCCTTTTGCCATGTCCGCAGCTCGCTTCCTCCGGCGGCCTCTATTGAAATCAGGATCTTCTCCTTGTCGTTTTCTCCATTGCCACTCCACCAATACCGGCATGAACTTCCAGAGATCAAATTCCGGCCAGAGGCAATCCAAGAATACGATTTCGGTATTCTGGTGACATTGCCAGAGCATAAAGTCACTGAGGCGCTCGACTCCAGATGTCCGGATTAGAAGGTCGAGAGGCGGCATTCCAGCAGTGAAGGTGTGTGAGGTTATTGTCTCTGCATTGATATTCTCAGGATCTGGGAAATTTTGGGTTAGTGAACTCGTGCTTCGGCTATTGGAAGGTGCAGTCGTAGGCGAGGTCTCCGGTGAGGCATCTAGGGAGAGCCCACTGGTTGTAGCCGAAGGATTTGGGGAGGGGTTTCGAGAGGAAGGATCCGAAGTCGGGTTCGTATCAGACACTTGTGGCGGCTGAAGCCCGTCTGAAGATCCATTTTGCGCATTAGCACCCTCTTCCGAGACGGTGCTGAGCTGCTGCGCACGAATGTTGCGGGCGATGTGAGTTGCGGAGAACGGTCGCTTGAGCGGAGTGGCTGGTTTACTATAATCGATCACTGTTTCGCGAATTGCAGCTGTCATTTCGTCACGGGAGGTATACGGCGCGCAGATATTCAGGATTGCCCTAAACTTTGTCAGTGCACTAGTTCTAGACGAAGAGACTGCACTATGTACCTTGAATTTCCCTTCGTCATTTCAATTGCTGTATCGATAGCCTCCAAAACGTCTGGCCGTACCATGTCCTTCTGTCCAAGGAATTGTATCTTCGCGCCATATCGATCTAACAGTGCACCGTGCACCGCCATCTCTGCCAGCTTGACCTTGGCCATATCCATGAGGGCCTCGACTTCGTATTTCGAACGCTTGAAGTTTTCGATGCTGAAGGCGTAGACGGTGACCACCTTCACTCCCGATTTATAGCAGACTTCCAGGACCTACAAGAACGTTAGTTTGGGCATCTAAGATCATAAAGTGAGCCTTCTATACCCTCGCCAATGCCTCAAAGCCCAGGTTGTGGCCCTCAATAGTTTCAATCTGGTGCTGTCTAGCGAATCTTCGGTTGCCATCCATCACAAATGCAATGTGCTCAGGGACCGGCCCTTGACGAAGCGCACCGAGAAGCAGCTCTCGTGAGTGTTGAAGGCACCATTCAACGGGCGGCGATTGAAGGAACCATTTTCGAATGGCCGACAAGTGCAATGAGGACGACATCCTGAATAAGTTGACGTCGCGAGCGAGTGTGAAAGGTTCTAATTGATAGAACTTTAGAAGGCTTGATGTTCACATTAGTGTGAGAGAGCTGTCTTCGCACACTGGAGCAGAGCTCTGGCGTGCTTTCAAGTGTGTGAAGCTTGGTGGGTGCGATGTTGAGGCTCCGTGAACGCACTTGGTTGGTGCAGGGAAGGCAGGGGAGGTTTACCTATTAGCAGCGGGCTTCGTTACTCGGCACATGTCGGCCGCTCCGCAAACTCCTCCATACGATGTAAATCGACAACCGCTAACTACGTGCCACGACATCGGGCAGAGGAAGGCGAATTTATCGACCGGCCGACCTACGAAATCCCTCTGTACAGGGGGGACGATCAAAGTCTCGCTTAACATCTCCACAAACAACCTTCAAATATGTCGGCCAAAGAAGAGGAAGTGAGCCAGGTCCCAGATCAGCTCATGGAACAACTATTAAAGGGATACGATTCTCTGCATGCGGAATTCAAGCTTTTGAATGATCAGCATCGTGAACTGGAGAACAGGCTTGCGTGGGCGAAGCAACAGGTCAGCTCATTTGTCCTTCCTCTATCTCTCCTCATGACGACGCAAATTAGTCCTAGATCTGTAGCTGTATCCCAGCAATGAACGACAATTTAATCGAACCTGACTTTTACCACCATCTCAAACAGCATCTTAGTCCTACAATTGAACTCTTATTGACTTTTGCAACAGTACTCGGATGTTTTGAAGCGATTCAGCCCCGAAACTGCCTCCCAAGAATCGCGGACCTTCGTGGACGAACTCGAAGAAGCCGGTGCATGTCAGCAAAATGGTCAGATAGATTGGCTGGAATGCCTCTCGAAAGGAAATGACGCTGATCGAAGGACTCGTGCGTTCAATATTCGTGTGGCCGACGACGCCAGGGAGAAGTTGCGCAATAGGCAACAAGAGATGCATGGCGTGCGCATATGGAATGGCAGATCAGCAGAGAAGAAGGGATCCATATCTAGCAAACTTCGCAACGAGCTGGAGCACGACTACACAACGCCGGGCACTCCGAGTCGCTTGGGTTGCCCATTTGCTGTGCCCGCAGGCGTCATGCACAGCCGAAGACCATCGACGCTGGGTCAGCGCAGTTTGCCGACACCACGAAGCTCCCTATCTCGTACGTCTGGATCTGTAGGAGATGGCTCTCGAAAGGCCTTGCAGGATCCAATTCGGGCCGAGTCATGTGGTAATGATCCTGGCTCGGCGGTAGCCTCTGTGGAAGGCTCCTCTGCAGTCTGTCCAATTCGATTCCTCAATCAGCATTCGCCTGAAGAGGTTGCACAATACTTTGAAAAACATAAACACGAAATACCACGGAGCCATGCAGTCTGCATCAAGCGATATCAGAGCAATTCGGAGCAAATCAGGCAGTTAGACGCCAAATACGGTAGTCTCGTGAGTATGCTCCAGGGATTGGGCCAGAAGCATCAACCCATGTTCCCTGAGAAACCAGAAGATGAGGAAGCCGTCGAGCCGGAGAAGAAAGAGTCGGTCACAAAGTGGGCAAGGGACGTCACCGAAAGCTTAGGAAGTGAGGAAGATGTGCAGGTTGCGCAGAACCCGCCTCACGAAGAGCGAACACCCCATTTCGACAGGCCTATGAAGGAAGTTCGAGTTGGAGAATCACCCAGTCGGCCGTGGGGTATTTCTGTCCCTGCGAAGTACGAGGCTCCAGCAAGCGTTTGCTCCGAGGGCTCTGCGGCAACAGCGTCTCCTCAGGAGCTGTCAGCTCCACAAGATGCTGGTGGCATCGATGGACCCCTCCCAAGTCCCAAACGTGGTGCTCAATGTCCATTCGATCATAACAAGATCGCTCATGCAGATGCGCCTAAACCAAAGAATACTGATAGCAAAGCTTTACTGGAGCCTCAACCCGCAATCATCAGCACTGTGCCAGGGCTTCGGGAAGCTGGCCAATCGATAGCTGCCACACCCCAAATGACTTTCCATGGACCAGTTTTCATTGGCTACCCAATGGAGCAGGCCATCCAGCTTTTACGCGAGAGTGGATTCGGAGTCAAGAACTGAAGTTATTCTATATTTGTCTGGAAAGGCTTGTGTTACCATAGCACTCAAACGCCACAATACCAAATCATTTCTTCTTTACATCTGTCATCCACGTCTTGACGGCTTTTGCACTATCATGAGATGCACGGAACACTACGATGTATCAATGCCTATAATGCAGGGAAGAGGGTGGGATTCCATACATTGTCGTTCATTCTCATCAAGACCACGAAGGAAATCAGCGCCTTCACCAAGCGCTCCACGCGGATTATGCGCCTGGTCAGCAATCTCCGCGGCTCGTTTTTTAAACGTCTATCAACTATTAGACACTATTCCAAAGGAGCGTTGGGATCCACTCACATCAGTCATTACATCGACCAGCTCGTCCTCCTCAAAAAGCTCCAGCATAAGCGATCCGAGTGAATAAAAATGCGGCGCCAGCGCTCGAAGATCGATTGTCCGTGGATCGGCCTTCAGCGCATTTATGACACGCGGAGACAGTGCCGATGGAAGGTCAAGTGTAACTAAGGGAGAAGAACCAGCAGGCTGACTGATGGCTAGCATAGAGCCTAGCCACAGTGGAAGCTCGACCTTGGTCCCTTGTTTGATCTAGAAGGTAGATCAGCAAGACGAGGCTAGCTGGAGAGGCAAGTAGACGCACGTCTTGACCCGCGTTGCCTTCAACATAGCCAAGAGCAGGGACGGTGAGCTCGAATGTGCAGGGAACTTTCTAGAACGCAGTCAGTAGGGTCCCGAATAGGAAGGGGAGAATTTCCGTACTTGTGAATCGGTCAGGATTGCGTCAATGTCATAGTAGGAGGACATGGCTGTAAAAGCAGTTTGTTAGATTATGATGATGGGGATAGACAGATGGCTAAGAGGGTTCACGAGACTTGGTGGGACGCCAGTCGCGTCTGCGGCGCGTCATTACCATTTTGACACCCGAATTCAAGCATTCAATTGCGAGAGGCAGTCTGCTCGTCCTGATCCAAGACGTTCTCGTGATGTTTCGCCTCAGAAACTGTATGACTAATGCAGCTTCACTTACCGGTGGTTTTCGCCTCGGATTGCGTATCCTGCTGTTGACTGGCGTTTGCGAGAGTACTAAAGCACTAGTCCCTACTTTCAGCCTTGCGCAAGTAAACGCATCCTCAAGTTCCCACTGCGATCGAATCAAGTTGTCGAGATATATCTGCACAGCCGTGGCTGCGTTCTGAAAGAAACAAAGAAGCTGCAGCACGCGTCCGGCACGCTCCAGACGACTCCCGTGTGCGGCGGGCCCAAGCTCCAAGTCGTGCATCTCCATCGCTCACTAGGAGGTACTCTTCCAGTAACAAACATTCGGCGTCTTCTTGTTTGAGGAGCGTCAACCGGCGTCTTCGCATCAACCCGTTGGCTCACTGAGAGCCTCGGGCGGCCTTCAAGCTGCTGTGTCACCGCCAGCAGCGACTTCCCAGCAGTTCGTTGTACTGCTGCAATCTTCCCGCTGATCCTGCGAACCGCAAACCCACGCGACTCCTCGATTCATGATCCTTCCTCTCCAGAATCTTCCGGCTAGCACTAAATCCTCTTTCAATCCCCTCTCCGTCCTCCTCGCTCCCTCAGACGAAAGTCACACGACATGGCGGCGAACGAGCGAATAGCGGATATGCTAGGTGCTGTAGGAGGCTCAAATGGCAACGACATATCCCGCGCAACGTCCCCCGGGGGCTGGAAGGAGGTTGAGGTTAACGGGGTCGTCTCAAACAACGCAGACCCGGAGAATCGAGGTCGTACTCGTCCTCGAACTTATCCATACTTGAAGAATCTACCCTATGCGGTAGAAGACCAAGCAGAGCGGGAGGAATATCTCCATATCTGCATGAAGCATCTCTATGTTGCTGTCTCGGCTGGGGACTTTGCCCCAGGCGCAATACACTGGACAAGAGAGATCAGAGGATGGCTGTCGTTGAAGTTCGACCTGCCAAGGGAGACGAGAGTGAAGCTGGCAAAGCTCTACTATGAACTGGCTCTAGCACCGGGCCTGGACTATGTAGTTGCGGAGAGATTCGCAAGCATGTTCATGGTGTTGACAAAGTACGTCAGAATTGGAGGACATTCCGGGTTGATACCGTTCTCCCAAACTCTTCTGTTCAATTGAGTAGTATATTGACAAGTCACCAGGCGCAAACACTACCTTCGACCTGGGAAAGACCTCATCCTAGACTGGAGACCACTTTTCAAAGAGTTGAAAACATTCGTGGTACCGTCCGAATCTGGACCCGCGACTCAGGGATCGCCGAAGCGCAACATTCGAACGCTCACGAAGCTCTGTACCTTCGCCCAACTCTATTTCGACCCCAACGATATACCTGTGTTGTTTGAGGAGGTCATTCCATTCTTCAGTACTTCGTTCGCTGAAGGCGCCTACATCGTAGCCGGGTTACTGAACTTGCTTCTACCCACTTATCCTGCACCCGAGGAACGGCTGAATCTGCAACCACAGCACTATCTACCTACGTTCTTCCACCTGTGGTCTCTAGTCAACCGATCAAGGATGTTTGATGTGTATTTCATCGATATTCTGTCGCGTCTGGCAAGAGACAACTTGCAGGCAGCGCACATCCCGTTCTCAGCGTTCGGCATCTTCACGGAGGAGCAATCATCTACTGTCTTTACTGCCATCCTGCGACTCATAGAGATCCCCGTGGGACAGGCAACGTCGGCATACAGCCAGAATGTCGATGTGTTTTGCGGTCTAGCGGTGCTTCTTGAACGAGATCACCGGAAACACCCAATCGCACATCATATGGCACGATGGATAGTCATGTCGCTCTCTCCTGCCTGCTTAGATGAGCCCAACTCAATATTGGCAAACTTTGAGGGACTCATACAAGCTGTCGAAACCTTCTTCCATCCATCAAACCAAGGGACTTGGACTAAAACGCTCTCCCAGCTGGTATACTACGCTGCAGATTTCTTCGTCATGCGTTGGAATCGGGAACACAGCGGTGAGATGGAAGTACCTGAAGATCGAAGGCTAAATGACGCCGTCAAGCGTCGATTTGTGCTATGCTTGCGCGAAGTGATTTTCATGGGCATCTTTGCAAAAAGCGGGACTGCCATCAACTTCTCACTTTCGACTCTTCAAAGTCTCGCTTACCTCGAGCCAGATTTAATCCTACCTGGCGCCTTGCAGCGTATTTATCCTGCAATGCAAGGCTTGGTGGAAGTCCATCGTACAATCACTGCGATACGAGCTCTTCAGATGCTCACAAAGGTCATGGCGCAGACAAAGGGCTACCGTTGTCATATAACGGCACTCCTGGGTTTGGCGCTTCCCGGTATTGATCCTAATGACTTGGAAAAGACCTTACATACTCTGTCTTACATCCAAGCGGTTTGCTACAATGTGCCACTCCACGTCCTGCCCAAGGAGACGAAAGCCGGAAAGCCTAACGGCCATATTCCCGGAATCGATACACCAATGAAAGAGGGTACAGAGACGCCGAGAACCATGGAAGAAGAACCTGTTGATATGGAAACTGCTGTCCAGTGGATCAATCAGGAGGTTGATCGATTCGAGCGCGAAGGCGTTAATTTGGTCGTCAACTACAATGAAGAGCTGACGGATACCGACGAGGCGAACATACTACGCTGCTCCACGAATGGTCTGGCCGACTTTGTCATCTCTTTCCTCGGCCGAGTATTCACTCTGCTCGAAAACCTACCGGATGCGTCCCGAGTCAAGAGTGGTTCGCCAGAGGAGAGCGTCGTCAATACATTACCAGCAGCCTTTACGCCGCTGCTGTCATCTTTGTCTCCAGAGCTGTACGAAATCGCCCTCAACAAAATCGCTCGCTTTGTCACAGAACACGTCATCCACCAGGCGCGCGATGCCATGGCGTTCATCTGCAATGCGTTGGTCAAGATCAATCCGAAGAAGGCGCTTGCACGTCTCTTACCAGACCTTATCACTGCAATCCGAACCGAAATCGACGACAATGGAGCTGGATCCACGAGAACAACTGGCTCAGATGTCTACCCCCGAGATCGGGCGCTTGTCTGGAACATCAGTCTACTCAGCATGTGTGTCGTTCATGTCGGTGACGCTATTCTTGATTGGCAAGACCAGCTCTTCGATATTGCTGTTTACATGCAGAAGAAGTGTCGCGGTATACCAACCGTACACGTATCGAATTTCATCCACCATCTCCTCCTCAATTTGACAGTCACGTATACAACAGACTACTCGATATATGAACCTGATGTGCTCGAGCGCGGCATCAGAGTTGAGGATTGGGGCAAGGTAATTAGCCCGAAAGAGCTCACCATCAAGTGGCATAAGCCATCGCAAGAAGAGATCGCATTTGCGATAAGGATTTTCAAAGCGCATGCGGACCACTCTATCGGTGCATTGCATGCTCTTGTAGGACCCTCATCTCCCATAAAGCGAGATGGAACTGGCAAAGAGTGGTCGGATGAAGTCTCCCGCAATTTGGTACTTTTGCGCCTCATTGTTTCTGGCGTGTCAGTCTTGTTTGATCCTCGATATCAGCTCCAGATTCCGGACATTGCGCCGGAGACTGGGCAGTCTGGCGGCACGTCACCTCGCACAGGATCATCAAGTGATTTCGAGATGATCAATGGGGTGGATTCGGACTTGAGTGATGATGATGATGAGCCTGTTCTGGAAGCAGAGGATGAGGAAGTGAAACCTACTTTCGTGTACGAGACGGGCTTCCCGATCGAGCGAGGTGGCGAACAATACCGTATGCTACATCAGATGCGACAGTTGGCTGGGGAGACGCTGCACAAAGTCCACGTCTTCCTCACAGAGAGCCAGCAAGACGATGTCCCCTGCTTCAATTCGTTGTATATGGCGTTCCGGTCTTGGTTCGTGGACGTTGGCATCGAGCGCTCCGCACACGTCCTTGACCGAGTTCAGCGACTGCTCATCGCCGATATCCACCCGTTCAAGTTCAGTGGCCTTCGAAAGGAATATCCGCGACCTCTCCTAGTCAGGCGTGCAAACGTATATCATCTTCAGCGATTACGTCACAACGCAAACCCAAGGCCAAAGACCGATCTGGACAAACAGCTCCTATTGGATCTTGCGGAATCGAGTGTTTCGCTTTATACTGAGATTCGGAGAACTGCTCAGTCTGCGAGCGAATCTGCTGTCAAATGCATCATTGGTGCTAGACCTCTGGTGGTAGCACCGCTCCTCAAAGCTTTGGAGAAAGCGGTCAAAGAAGTCGACTATCCTAGGATCAAGGGTGCATTATTTTCATTGCTCTTTGGAAGTTTGAACAGAACCATTGGGAGAGATTGGCGGTTTGCGCCTACCCTTATCAAGGCTTTCATCGAAGTCACCGGCGCAGACAAGCCTTCTGTTCAACGACTTGCAAGCAATGCGACTTTCCAGATCATGGATATGAGCAAGGTCCTCGAACGAATGGTCATCTTGGACAGAGGTGTCGTTGATATGATCGCCCCAAATGTCGGTAACGAAGAGAAAGAGAAGATGGACGAACGCATCGAGCGAAAGTCCAAGAGCATGAAGAAGAAACGTGCCAATGTAGAGAACAAGAAAGCTGCCTTGGCTCTTGAGCTCATCGATGGTATATACAAGGCACACTGGAGGAAAGCGAGCCGGACGACTGGCATCGTACTACAGCTGGCACTCAGGTTCGATGTCGTAGCGCCAGATCCTCTCGTCAATCTTCTTACCTCTGGATCTATCGACCCTCATCCTAATCTTCGGACCTTGTATGCCGGTGCTTTGAATGGCCTCTTCAGCGTTCTGCAAGCTCGAGCACTGTCTGATCACGATTATAAGACCTACCTGCTGAATGAAAAGCCAATGCCGGATAAGATAAATGTGCCTACCCGCCGCGACGATCCAAACTGGACGGAGGAATTCCTTGAGAGCTTTGCCAAGCCTGAAACTGAGTACTATGTTGACTCTGACTACCCTGGATGGCTTGTCTGGAGGGAAAACATGGGTGCTTGGATGACGAACATGCCGGACATTGAGTGGGATGAGCGCGAAACCAAAGTACGAAACCTAATCGGGAAGCATCTCGACAGACACTGGTTCTCAACTTGGTTCGCATATATGAAACAAGAACCGAGAGACAATAACAATGATCGCTTCCGTATGTCGACTGCATTACTGCTCAGTTCAATGTTCGACCTTGTCATTGGCGGCTGCACAGTGGCGACATGGGAGGACGTGAAGGAGCTCACAAACTCGGTTTACGGCGATGGCAGCGATAAGCATCAACATCGTGCCACCGCTGAGATTATGGGCGCCATGTGCACGGCTTCGTACGAAATGAACGAGGCGAACAAGACCAAGATTTGGGAATTCATTTTTCCGTTTATCCGTGGGGTGCTTAGGGATGGCCTGACTCCAGAAAATGCGCAGTATTGGACGACCATGTTGCATCTTGCGTTCCAAGGCAAAGACCCGCGACGAGCCTGGCCTATAGTTGATTGGCTTGCCAGCTTCAGGTTAGACATGTCTTCAAACGCAGCATTCAAGGAGAGCTCCAAGATCCAATGTCTCCAGCAAGCGATCATCGACGGTGGATGGCACTTCCAACTTGAGAAACCAGTCTTGGAAGACTTCTTGAAGCACATCGATCATCCGTACAAAGGGGTTCGAGAAGCTGTTGGACAGACGATTTCTAGCATATACAGAACCCGCTACCACGAGTCATACAGAGATGTAAAAACACTCATCGAAGCGCAGAAGGCGGCGGGTCCCATTGGATCCAGACCTTACGAACCGAGCGAAGAACACACCGCAACGATCATAGATGTCTTCGATCGGTTAGAGAAATGGCGAAAGGAGCGCCCACCGGGGCAACAGACCCCGTCACCGTACACTTCCGCTTCGAAGACGGTGCTCCTGTGGATGGACCAGACACTCGCTGGCTACGAATGCACCACGATGGTCAAGTTCTTCCCCGATGTCATGACTGAACAGCTCCTACACATGATGGACATTAAAGAGGATCCTGAACTCCAGTCACTTGCCTATCACGTCTTCCGTCACCTGCCCAACGTCCCACATCGCCTTGGGGAAGACGAGCCTTTTGTCGAAGCGATGTGCCGCATCGGACGCACGGCGAAGACATGGCATCAGCGTCTTCGCATTCTCATCAACATCCAGGTCATCTTCTTCCGCAGGCTCTTCCACATGTCCGCCGAATCGCGAAAGAAGCTGGTCGACTGCGTCATCGAAATGCTGGCGGATGCGCAGCACGAGGTACGCCTTGGAGCGTCAACAACATTGTCGGGCATGATACGCTGCTCGCCAGTGGAGCAACGTAACACCACTGTCCAGACACTCATACAGCAATTCACGAAGATACTGAAGGATAACCCGCTGCCCAAACGCCGCGTGCCAGGCACTCCAACGCCAGAGCATAGCAAGCTGATCTTAACGAGACACGCGGCGGTCCTTGGTCTGGGTGCGCTGATTCAGGCATTCCCATACACCAGTCCACCACCGACCTGGTTGCCGGAGGTACTGGCAACGCTGGCATCAAGGGCAGCGAGCGATCCGGGCACCGTGGGCAAGAGCGTTAAGCAGATCCTCGCGGACTTCAAGAAGACGAGGCAGGATACATGGCACGTGGACGTCAAGGTAAGCTTCATTCGCCTCTTAATCATCACAAGTTACTAATCGGTAGCAGGCGTTTGAACCTGAGCAGCTGGAGGACTTGGAGGGTGTGCTATGGAAGAGTTACTTTGCTTAATGAGATCGTGTGTTAGTACAGGGCTTCGTCCTTTCTTTGTGGTAGCGTTGGATAATACGGTGCTCCAGCGGTCATTACAGAATCGAATTGCCCAAAATGTACAGTAGAATGGTCCAGGCGTCGCATTCCTTGGGGGAATCACTTGCATAGACTGCTAGCGAGGGCTAGTTTCGCTTCGCATAGCTAGAATGGCGTCGGTTTTAGATTCGCTGCTGTATACCTCTAAGAAGTATTCTTGTTGATTTCCTCATGGGCCAGCTCTCTGAGGCTTACTGTGTTGCAAATCTGTTGCCCAATAAAGCAAATTCGCTTCGCCACTCCCACTGAGAGCTCTCCACGAGTGATAAGGCAACCAATCTGCGCAAATCGACCAGGATTTCCTCCAGTACCGATCTCCCTTTTGCCGTGATTCTATCTACAATATCATTCGCTCGTCAAACTTATCGCTGTCGATGATTTTTTGCCTTGTCTCGACTAACTATGACGTTCGCACCGGGACTGCACGCGCGGCTCACGAATATTTGTCAAGGTGTAGCACTCAGCTTTGATATTCCAGAGATCTACCTTGGCAATATTTCCTGCATTTTAATTACACTTGGCTAGATTTCTTTCTATGTAGTAACCAGTAACATTTCGCGTAGCGGTCTCTGATATCAAACCACCAGCTGTCTGGAAGCGCTACGAAGGACTGTCCGGGCATGTTAACAATATTTTGGACGCTCTCATATATACTCCTTGTCGTTCGCTTTTCCATCGCCGAGAATTCCACCAACTTATCGAAACGAGGTCTCGTCTACATAGGGACCTCTCATCCTTCGGACTATCAACTCTTCACCTCCCGCTCTTCGCCATTGACCTGGTATTACACATTCGCGACATGGCCTGCCCTCAGCCACTCCTCCCTCGACTTCGCTCCAATGATCCACGGCACATTGGACGCTGCCGATGCGGTGCCGTCGATAAAGAGCATGGCTTCAAGCGGCGGGATCACTCATGTCCTCGTCTACAATGAACCAGACGGCAGCACCGAGTCTGGCGGATCCAACCTCACCCCTGACGACGCAGCGCGGACTTATCTCGACACCATCGCCCCGCTGCGCGATGCTCCATACAACTTGAAGATGTCGCTGCCATCGACGACAGGCAGCCCGAACGGGCTCAACTGGCTGCGCGAGTTCAACTCCTCCTGCCACAACATCACGTCGGGCGGCTGCCCGTCCGACTTCCTCGCCGCGCACTGGTACGGCGGGTTCCCCGGGCTGGCGTCGTGGCTGGGCACGCTGCACCAGCTCTACCCGACGCTGCCCATCTGGCTCACCGAGTTTGCGCTGCCCGCGTTTCCAGAGAACATCACTTACGACTTCGTCAACCAGACCATCAGCTACCTGGACCAGCTGGACTACGTGGAGCGGTACAGCTACTTTGGCACGTTCAGGCGCGAGGCGGCGAACAACTTCACCGGGCCCAACGTCGCGATGCTGGACGACAGTGGGAGCCTGACGCGGATCGGAGCGCTCTATCTCGGGGGAAACCAGACGGGGTTTGCGGTGGGAATGAAAGGAATGGGAGGGAGGACGGAGCCGGTCTTGTCTTGGTTAGCTCTCGCTGTTGCCGTGGTCACCGCTATCATATTAGCATGAGGAGAAACACTGTAAGCTGGCAAGCATCCCCTTTCATCCTCGAGACGCCTTGCACAGAGTCGAATGACTTTCAGTGCATTCGTCTTCATGCGGCTGGAGTTGAAGCGAACATGCAGCTATCGACTTGCCGAGTCCACCTTCGCAGGGGCGGGATGTTCGAGTCCATGGACCTGAAAACAGTGTTGGCGGGCCAATTTGAAGTGGTAATAGATTGACGAGGAAGGAATGGAGAGGTAATTGCTTAATTCGAGGCGTTGAATAAGGCAAGGCTAAGCCAGTTCTGGCAATGGCAAATTCAGCACTGGTTACGACGTGATTTTTCTCCGATGCAGCTCGTGAAATGCAAAGACAGCACGAGTAGAGCCGAGAGGATAAAGCCATGAGACCATTGGATGTTGAAGTTGGGTCTTCGCCGCCGAATGTAGACACAATGCAGATCTGCCTCCTGATTTGAGACCACAAAGCTAAATATGCTTTTCGATTCGCATCATTTGCTATCGATCGCGTGGAACGGGCCTAATGGAGGCCAGATCGACAGTAAACATCGAGGAATGAGTGCATCGGTGTCGTCCATCGAGGCCGTCCCGGCAAAGCGGATATCGAAC
Source organism: Rhizodiscina lignyota (assembly GCA_010015805.1). Taxonomy (NCBI): domain Eukaryota; kingdom Fungi; phylum Ascomycota; class Dothideomycetes; order Aulographales; family Rhizodiscinaceae; genus Rhizodiscina; species Rhizodiscina lignyota. The sequence continues at coordinate 1,826,718 of ML978121.1, read as the reverse complement.
GCATTTTCAGGCAGCCCGTTCGTTCCACTGGGTAGCTCGTCAGTACGACAACCAGATCCCGAGGAGATGGCAGAGGCAATGAGTGGTGCATTTTTGCTTCGAGCCCAGCTGCAGGATATTCGTGAACAGAGGTGCAGCAAGCGAACTGATAGGAAGACGAGGCGAACGCCAAACTAGTGCATGCGGGAGCAACCTTAAAAAAGGGCCAACGAGACGCGGGGCAGCGAGAGCGCAAGCACCAAGGAAAATTTCGAGAGAGTGGGTGCGGAAAAGCCTGTGCGGTGAGTCAAGCTGATTTGCTTTTTCGGCCGTCCTGCTCGATTCGATTGGAGCTATTGGAGGCCGTGGTGCAGCTGGGAAGCACAGCTGCATTATTTCGATAATGCAAGATGCTGCCGCATTCGGAAGGCTTATGGGCACGGCAGAGATCGTGGAGGTTGGGAGGGGACGGGTCGAGACCACAAGTCAGATCCTTATCCATTGCTTCGCCCGGCGGGAGGTGGAGAGGGAATGGTTGCTTGTCAGCAGCGATATTACAGTAGATGCAGCCTAGCAAGACGAGATGAAGACCCCCTTCCTCCCCCGCGTGGATCTGGGGGCAATCTCTTGGTAGGATAAATAATTTCGAGACCACCTGCGTCACAATGGGAGTCAAAGCGCACCGGCAAGGGACGTAGCACAGCGTGGAGATGGGCAAAGGCGCGGCAGACCGAGCCGTTTGATGAGGAGACCGTTGATCGCACCCTTTCATCCCGTCCACTCTGATTTCCACGGTACCGAACGCTGTTGAGTGCACTCGGGCCCTCAATTGTCTCCAGTAACGTGCTGTGTACCATGGAAACCGAAAGGGACGGCTCTTGCACAAACGATGTGACGCGCGGACGCTTGTCCTGTCATCGACTCAGTTGTTTCTGATGATCGCTCATTGCCCCTAGCCTGTTTTACTAGATCTCAAGATATGTTGAAGCTAATATATGGTCGAAAGTGTATGGTAAATTGCAATGCTTAGGTTCGGCCCCAACAGCATCAGACACCATTCACCAGTGACAGCCAAGCGTTGGACAGGAGCACAGACATGGCAAACAAATACCTACCAGACATTGGCAAAGCGGATAATATCTTCCTTGGGAAGAGTACATGCTTAGAATTGATCCGGCACTGTTCAAAGGATTGGAGCGTCCGTTGTAGGGCCGAGGATATGTGTAATGAGATTTTCTCGAGTGGAGTGATGATGAGCTGTGTGCAGCTGTTCAACTCTCGGCAGGGGTATGCACGATTTATTTCCCCGGCAAATCTCAGATCGGTGGTGATGGTTGAGAGTAGATGGGGCTTAGCGTTGTCGGACTTGCAGAGGGTGCGGTGCGGCTTGAGATCCAGTTCTAGACATGCGGATACTGGCGGGAGCTGCGGCGAGCTGTGAATGGAGGAGAAATTCCCATTATCCAAGAACGGACGTTTGAAACCAATGCACAACTCCAATCGAGCAGCGGGCGACGAAACATCACCGGTACAGACCCACCAGCTTGCCCTGACGGACGTCTGACCACGCTCCTCAACGCTTCTGACGTGAAGAACTTGCGGACGCACTCCGCCCACGTCTCCGCTCCGTGGAGGACGTTGGACGCCTTCAACATCGATGGTGGTCGTCCAGCCCCTCACGCGCGTATTGGGGGCATAGCGACTTGCCCGGTTTGGGCTGGCGTGTTGGAAGGGATGGCGCCATGCCATGTTTCAGGCGGATTGATTGGGATGAGTGCAAGCGTCAGTGCGGCTCTGTCCTGCTTCTCCACAATGACATGCCATGCCATGCCATGATGCGATAAGCGCTTGGAGTGACGGAGCCAGACGTCTGGATAGCGACGGTGCAGAAGGCCGGGGAAGCAGCTGTACGGAGCAGGTATGGGAGTCTGACCACGTCCGCACAGCGTGCCTCTGGGGGAAGGCGAAGTGGTTGTGAAGTGTCCGACGTGCTGCACGAAATGGCACAATGCGAGATTGAGAGTTACGAGCACTTTGATTCGCGGGGGTGGGCGAGGTGGAGGCTCGTCCGCGACCCCTCGCACATCTTCTGCCTGAAGAGGCGCTCCATGTGCCTTGAGCGTGGCGGATACGGTGTGAGAGTGCATTGGAGCATCCTTCAGCTTCCGTATCGTGAGGCCGCCCCACACGGCCGCGGCCGGGGGTGCTTGCGCGTCGTGCAATACTCGAGCAGTGAGTGGGCAGCGGGCGGCAGGCCTGTACGAGCGTGCAGGCTCCATTCTCATTGCTGCACTCACCTCGCGACAACTGCGTGCGGAGCGACGAGCTAGATATCTGACGCGCCATTCCTGCGCCCGCTGCTGCTGCTGAGAATGCACTTTGTTTCGACTGTCCCCGCTGGCGAGCGGTGGAATGCAAATGTCGAGGAGCGAGTGAGGCTGCAGGAAGCCGGAGGAGGAGTGCTGCTTGCCCTGCAGCATTGGCGACACACCAGCCCGCCTAGCCAGGAGGCAGTCTAATCGCAGTCTCACATGCGAATGGCTCAGGAGCGTGCCTGTATGATGGCCGTAGGGTTGCGCACTGGATGCTCTGGCAGACGCTCCAGCAGACGCTCTAGTAGTAGACTCCAGCAAGCGAAGGTGGGAGTCGTTGTTGTTATGTAGAGTTGCGCGACTATCGGCGGAGATAGCGAGTGCAACGCCTGCCCTACCTATACCTAAGCCCATTCAACATTGAGAGCCGCAAACAAATAATAATTTGGAAGGGGACTGTACCGTGCCCGTAGCAAGGCCTTTCCAGCTTGCATTGCTTCGCCGTCACGCTTCTACGCTTGGGGCAAGGCGTGAGCGCTTTGATACCGCAGCTCCTTTCCCTCCCATCGGCGTGCAGCACTCATGTTCCGCCGCCACTCCACTAACTCCTGCTCTCTCCAACCTGCTTACCACCGCACTCGCTACTTCGACGAAGAGCGCTGTTGCTGTCTCCTTCTGAGCGAAGAGTTGCCTGCTCTGCCGGCTGCCGTCTTTGCTGCCTTTTCCTCTCGCCTTTTCCCTGCGGTGCAGAGCCTTCTGACGCTTCGCCTACCATCTCCGTTCCTCCCCTAACCATCGCTCCGTCCGTCAACACCACCACTGCCTCTCCTCTCCCGCGAGCGAAAAGGCCGTTCGAAGGCCTCCATTTCGCGTCTCAGGCCTCAATGCACGCCTGAGCACCCGCACAAAGTCAGCCCTTTGGCTGTACTGCCCTTTTCGTCCCTCCACTTGGATCGTCAACAGCACCGAGATCACGCCTCGCCCTCTTGGACCGGCACCGCTTTTCATCCTTCTCTGCAACACTTAGCCAACACTCTTGGTCCATTACTGTCTTGTAATACTCTTCTCCCGTGCATCGCTCCTCGCCCTGAGCTGCCATCTCGCCGTCACCCTCGCTGATCGCCGCGTCAACTGAAAGGGGTACGTGATTATCTCCTAATCCAGCCGGCCTTGCTTCACACCTCGCTCAATTGCAGCACTTGTCAGTCGACGACAACAAAACCCTCTGCTCTCCCCGCTCGCTGCGTTGCTGCACCCTTTCACTGACTGACGCCCCACCTGCAGACATTTCCGCTCGTTCACACGCCTATCGACCGTCTAAGACAAGTGTCGTGTAACCGGCCTCATATCTCAGTTAACACTGGACTGTGTCTCAGATATCTCACCGATGGCTGAGGTACTCACACCCGTCGTCCAGCAGTCGGGATCTATTACCATGCTCCATACCTCGCCAGATCCATTCCAAAACGCTCCCTCTGCTCAATCGCACCAGCAGCCTCCACGCATATCTCCGATGCCTCGGACACACGTCTACACCAGCTCCCAGAATAGTGCAATGGGGTATCGGGGCACTACTTCAGCGCCAGTCGCGCCATATGCCTTCCAGGCAACTCCACACTTGAAGCAGGAGAGTAGGACATCGTCGGCCCCAGTTGGAGGTTTGGCACAGGCAGCCCACGTTAGCCATGGAGCTCGACCCGGCCAGTCCAATGCGTCTTCCATTTCGACCAATGCATCGACTGCATCATCTTCGTCTAGTCGTTCCGTAGCTGGCAACTACACGACCTCCAAGGATGACTTTTCCATTTCTCTTGGCACAAGCAAAGCACCACGGGTTGATGTCCGTCCAACCTCCTCGCTCAGCCTGTCTTCTTCCACGCCCGATTTGACGCTCAATATGCCGCCATCCCTTTCTCCCACACTAGAGCCTACTCCCAAGGCCTCGCCAAATCGTTATCGTCGCCCACAGCAGCAGCGTACCGAGTCCAACTCACAATCTCCTGCTACATCAGCGCAGCCTGAGACTCCCTTGACTTACAGTGCTGTTTTGCAGAAGGGAACTAGCAGCCAGCCAAAGGCAACATTAAGTTTATTGGAACCGACTCCACGTCCCGGACATGTAAGGACAACAAGTGCTGATGATTCGACGTCTCGACAAGGAGCCTCTGAACAGGCTAAGAGATATCGGAGGCGTAGTTTGGGCAGCTTTGATCCGTCAATCAGTGCTGCTACTTTAACACCAGCCGTCTCTGCCACGACCACTACCTGGTCAACCCCTCCAGCTTCTGAAAACATCCCTCTGAAACCTGCTGCAACAGCTGACAGGCCCCGTTCCGCGGATCAGAGGAGCCGCAGCAAAGATCTCGACCTCATTGACGCCGCACCAAAGCTGCCGCCTGGGCGTGAGTCCTTCACCTCATCTAGAACACAATCGAGCAAGAACACACAGCGTCCTTCCTCCCCTCTCGCCCGCGTCGACGCTAGACCACCAAGTCCATCACGCACTTCCGAATCTAGCAAGCGCACTGTTAAGCCTTCACCCTTGTCAAAACCTATCTCTGCAGATGCACAGGACGAGAATTCGAAGCCATTCCTTGATGACGAACCTGATGCTCCTGCTCCACCGAGTCCTGCTGTGCAGCACCTTGCTGCACTGAACGACAAAGATCTCAACAAGGGCATGAAGTCTCGCTTAAGACGTGCATTTTCCTTCGGCAGTTCTGCAGAGCTCCGTAAAGCATCTGCTCACAACGCTCACAACGCTCACAACGCTCACAACGCCCACAACAATATCGAGAGGGAGAGGGCGAAACTGACGAAAGAACAATCGGAGACAGACAAGAAAGAGGCGGAGGACGCCGCAATCGCGGCCAAGCAAGAAGCTGCGGGATTGGGAAATAGCATATATTCCCAAGGACAAGGTGGAGTCTTCTCAGCATCGACCGACAATATTAGCATCTCCAGCACAGCCAGCTCGGCCAGCCTGATGCTTCGTAAGATGGGAAAAGGCATGAAGAAGTCCGCTCGATCTGTTAAAGGATTGTTCCGGCCAAAGAGCGTGATTGGTGTCCCTGCTGCAGATGGCCCGGTAACAGCAAGCCAGCCCAGTACTGCTGAGGTGTCCATGGTAACTGTCGAGGCGGAGCGAGAGCGAGTGAATGTCAATCCTGATCCGCACGACCGCGCTGGAGGCGGTACTGGGTTCCCACACCTCGAACGTAATTCACTCGACGCTGCCAGTGCTGCAGATGCTATCCATGCAAACATTGCTGAGTCGAGAGGAAGGAAGAGCATTGTGGGTAGCGACCACGAGCGCGATGAGGTGCTGAAATCTGTGAGGAAGGGCATCTTGAAGCGTACTGGCACGAGTACCAGCTCCAACAACTCTTCTCCTGTTGTCCAACCGGTGGATGGCCAAGACTTTGCCCTTCCTAACGTTCCTCATATCCTCGATTCTCCGCTTGCAAGTGCTCCGAACACGCCTGGCGAAGAGACTGGACCCACAAAGGCTTCGTCTTTCCCAAGCCAGCCAGGTGCTCGTCCGGACTATTTCAGCAATGCGCGGATGGCTGCCAGCACCAGGAGCTTGCCAAGTACTCCGAGTGGCTCCAGGAACATTGCCTTCAATCCGAGAATCCAGTTCCACGATGCATGGAGCAGCAGTGATTATGACCGCAGGGGAGAAATTGCCACTTGCAATAGACTGACGCCGATGCTGGCGCAGCAGATCAAGGAAGAGCTCAACACTTTCAAAATGGTACGTCTGCAGTGATCTCCAGTGTCCCAGCAACCCTTACTAAGATCAAGATCGCAGGAAATGGAGGTTCACGAACTTTCAAAGCCACACACACACTTCTTTTAATACACGACAAGCATACCGCACAAACACAGCAAGCTTCCGATTTCATGGGCACATTTGTGGCGTTTAGCTCCCAGCTTTGCATTGGGACGGGTTCATTTGGGATTACGATGGAACATCAGCCTGTTTACAAACTCCTTCTCTTGCGCTTCGTGCATTTCCTTTCTTCTTTCTACCGGGCTTTTGCTTTGACGACTGCTTGCTCCTTGTGACTCTAGTGTTGCTCAGCTTGGCTTACTCTCAATTGGCGAATGCATGGCGAAAAGATCTCCCGGCTCTTTGATTGCTTTGATTGCTCTTTCTTCCCTACACACACGGTTTGCCCCCTGCTGCACTTGTGTTATGCACCACCCTCAAAGGGGCCCTTCTCTTTTTGGCATAGGCTTTTCCGACCACATTGGCGGCTGCTCTCGATTGTTGTCTGCCTGCTTTCCCCCTTGACATGCGTGGGTAGAGAAAAGTCGAGCGATACGGAAGTGGAATGATTCTGGATTGTGTCGGAATGGGTCACGGAGGTTAATTGGAAAAAATGGGCCTCTTTTCTCATTCAAGTATCAGCATCAAAATAGTAATCAATGCAATGGCGGATGGAAACGACAATTTCCTCGAATTCAAATTCTATACAACAAATTTGCTTGTTGCACCGCCCAGTCAAGACTATGTTGTCAAGCAGCCTTGTTATTCAGAGCTCTTACAGTGCATACATGAAGTATGGGTTTTCCTTGTCAGTCAGATCCTTGAACGCGACCTTATCCTTTTCGTCTCCTTCATCTTCTTGAGACGCTGCTCTCTGTCTATTTGCGCGCCATAAGACCAGGTATAAAGCTGCTGACGATGCAATCGTGATGCAATAACTGACAAAAGTCTTAGTAAGTTCCATAAATCTTCGAACGATACTACCAGAACCTGACTACTCACCAGATGATAAGGCCGGTCCAAAGCTCCGGATAATGCCTGTTCTTCGTCTGGCTCTTGATCAACTGCGGCCCCACGATATTGCCCACCGTATACGCGACGAAAATCGCGGCCGCCATGAAACTCTTCTTCGTCGCGCCCGCAACATTCGCCATGCCGATGCTGATCACTAGGCTCACCACAGGCCCGAAGAATCCAATGATGCTGTACCCGGCGACTGGCGTGGCGGCTCGATGCGTCCACGCGGACTTCCATATCATCGCGCAGCCGGCGATCACGGGGAGGCAGCACACGACGAGCATGATGATTCGAATGTTCGGGATCCGCGACGCCAGCCATCCGCACAGGAGGATGAAGATGAACGTCACGCCGCCCAGGGGGAACTGCAGCAGGATGGACTCGAGCGTGGTATAGCCAAAGGTCGACACGATGAGTGGGCCAAAGCCGCTCACCGCACCGTTGATTGTGTAGGCGGAACCCATCATTATGAACACAAGCCAGATTTTGATGTCCAGCAGCGCCTCGAGCAGTTGCTCCCTCTTGATGACGTGGCAGCGCACGCCGGTCTGCGATCTGCGGAGGCGCTCGACGGCCACGACGCGCTCCTCCGGCGTCAGGAACCACGCCGTGACGGCCGAGTCCGGGATGGCGAGACAGCACAGGCCGAAGAGGATGGTCAGCGAGCCGGCGAAGAGGTAGATGTACTGCCACTTGGCCAGCGCGCCGCCGTCGATCTGGCCGAAGCCGTAGTTGATGGCGCCGCCCAGGATGGTCCAGAAGCCGGTCGAGCTGAACCACCAGCTCTGCCGCAGCGCCTGCTCGTCCTGCGTGTAGAAGCCGGCGACGATGCAGCTGAAGCACGTCGGGATCACGCTCTCCACGAAGCCGAGGAAGAAGCGCTGCACGTACAGCCCGCGGAACGTCGTCACGCCCGCCGTGCTCATGGCCACCGCGCCCCAGACGGTGACGACGGGCGAGAGGACGTACGCGAGCCGGAAGCGCTGGGTCAGGAACGTCATGGGGTACAGGCCGGCGAGCATGCCGAAGTAGAAGAGCGAGGTGGCCCAGCTGAGGCGCGAGGTGTTTACTGTGGGAGGAGTGGTGGAGGTGTCTGTCACGGAGAGGTGGAGGTCCGCTGTCATCCCGAGGATGGCGGCGCTCCCTAGGATGGCCTTCATTTCATTAGAACTTCGTCCCCTTTGGGGGTGTTATTTGCGCACTTTGTCATAGTAGACCAAACCATATTCTACGTGTCCGTCAGTGGAGGTCTCGAAAAGGTGACTCGGGGGAATTACGGATGAACATGACCGGAATGAGAAATATATCAATCTTCCACACCACCCTGCGTGCAATCGCGGGATCAATTGGCTGTGCATGTTCTCCCACTATCGCCAGAGCATCGTCTTTGCTCCTCTCAACAGATCCGGAATTGACTCCGGTCGTTTCGGTCGTAGTATCTATGTTAGCACCGCTTTCAGTAGCACCCTTCGAAGCCAGATGGTGCGACATTGGGGCCAATTGAGGAACTTTGGCGGACTGAGATCGTGTTCTGTTCGACAACGACTCTTCTTTTCGCCACATGTGAAAATGGAAAGGTAGGAAAAGCAGGCATCGGCTATAACCGGCTTCAGGAAATGCTTAATGTCACTTAGTCTCTCGGCTGCAGTATTTGGCAGTGCTTCAAGGAAGCTCTCTTCCCGCACACGCCGTTTGGAAATACTTGCTGTTGTCACGATGAAGATGGTTTAGTATTCTTGATGAATGACAAGTCGTAACTGAAGGCGAGACAAAACGGCCCTTCTCGAGGGTAAAGTACCCCTGATGCCGCTGTTCGGAATTTGCCGTTGATGGCTTGGACACAAAACAAGCTAGCGTGAACAGAAGTTCATCCATCTGTCCAACCTCCCGCTTGTTCGCTCTCTCTTCTACAATCGTGCCTGATCCACTCTTAAAGATAACACTAGATATGATGAGACACCAGATCGCTGTCGTCTGACATCTTGAGGAATCACTGCGTATCATCAGGCAAATCTTCATTTGCTGCCATCCGCTGCCCTTGCTCCTTCTCTGCGCCTCCTCCTTTCATGCTCTTCTTCGCCTCGCCAGCACCAGCACTGGGACCAACAAACTGCATCACCCAACCTCTGACTTTCTCGAGTTTATTAGCTTCCGGAGCCCCCAACTGCACCTCGATGTTGTCGGGCAATCCCACAATTCCAGTGCTCACGCTCCCAAAGCCTCGCCGCCGTAGACTTTGCCCGTAGACTTTCCCCCTGAAACTGCTCAGCGCAACATGCGTGAGGAGAACGATGTCGCCTCTCCGAAGCGAAGTTAACCTCGCTCGTAGCTTCGCCTCTTCTGCCGCTAACCTCGCCTTCTCTTGAGATTCGTCTTTTGCTTTCCTTTGTCCGACAGAATCATTGAGGGGCTGTAGCCAGAACGTGACGCCGAATCCCGCAGCACTCTCATCACCGAGCAGCAACTCGATAATGTCCATCTCTTTGGGTGCTTGTCCTACCCGTCGAGGCCGGATAGTCACACTGCGAGGCGGAGAAGTAGATATCACGCCTGCTAGAACGTTCGGCGTGACGGTCTGCGGGTACAATCTGGTCAGCTCCGAGGCACTCGGAAGAGCTCGCAGATCAGTTATTCGAGCATGGGAAAGAAGCTGCGCTACGGCTGGATCGCTGTCATCCTGGGTCAGGGCATCAATGGAGATATTGGTCTCATTTAGGGTGTAGGCGAAACTTGTCGTAGCGTCGATATCTGCCGAGTCGGACGACGTGGCCGCTGTCGGCAGGGGGAAGGTGAAGTCCTCATTCAGTGCGAAGGAATGCTCGAGGAAGTCGTCGCCATTGAGAGTTGAGAGAAATGGTTGTGCTTCTGGTCCATTCTGTTGGTGAGTTTGCGCAGCCTCCGCAACGGGTTGACTCGTCGCGTTCGGCAATGGAAGAGAACGCCATGCAGATACCGGCGTCTCTGAGGTTGGAACCGATAATGGGTCGCGCATAAGACCTTGCGATGCATCTTGGAAGGCAGGCAGTAGGTATTCCAGCAACTGGTTCGACTCCCAGTCCAGCGCGTCCCTTCGCGGGGCGCCTGTGAGGAGTATTACGCGTGGGTGGCGCGTGGGCATGTGACGTTGCTTCAGGCGAAGTTCTGACCGTTGACAGACTTGGTTTTAGCGAGTGCTGTGTGCGATACACGGCAACTGTGAGGGAGGAATTGTCTAGCTTTTCATGGCAAGGGGCGCTTTCAGAAGATGCAAACTAGTGTCGGGATCGGAACACCATTATTCAAAATACGCAAGGTGCGATGCTGTCGACATGACAACTGAAGGCGCTGTTGAGCGCTCATGGACCCAGAAATCCCAGGGAACTCAGTAGGCAAGCCTAAATACAAGATTTGCGAGCATTGTTTCCTATCTACTGCGAAGGCTTTCGAGACACTTGGAACAGGTTGCGGATTCGCAAGCGCATCCTCTTCGCTTTAAAATGAACATACGCCGAAATTCACATTAATAGTAGTAGAATTGTGCCCATTCCTGACTCTCGTGGATGCCGAAATGGAAGAAGAGAACGCTCTAGCAGCCTCGAGAAGCCAGGAACTTGAGCAGAAATGCTTTTGCTGGCCTTGCCCAATCAAATCAATAAGAACGCGACAACGCGACAACGCGACATAGAAAAAGCCCCCCGAGTCCGCCTCGCTAAAACGATTTTCCCTTGGACGCCTAGCGCCATTCTCTCAGCCTTCAAACTTCCAGATGAATGCAAAGACCAAGCCACCAGTGTCATTAAGTTAGCATGGAAGCTATCAGCGCCGGCGCGAGTATTCTTGCTTTCCTTACCCTTGCCCTGCAATGCACGCAATCGCTCCACGAGACCATCGCCGGCTATCGAAATATATCGCAGCAAACCGAGTCACTTGCTTCCGCTCTCAAGAATCTCGAATCGATCTTGACACAGCTGCAAAGCTGCAGGATACTAGCTGACCCGTCCGCTAATCTTCAGCATATCAAGGAGCTTATCAGAACCTGCGTCGATCATCTCAAACGTCATGAGAAGGTGCTCGAAGAGATTCAGCCTGATGAGCGTTCCCTAAAGACAAAGCAGATATGGAAGAGATTTAGGGCGACGCTGGAAGAAAAACAGCTCACACAGATATGGACTGAAGTGAATCACCTTTGCACAGTGCTTGGGGTCCAACTGCAACTTCTCCAATCGTACGTTGTGCCTCTGGGGTCTATTTCCTACTAGCCTTGCGACTCGAGTCGCTATACTTAGTTGATCGCTCATCATATAGCAGGGACAAGAACCTTGATTGCGAGAACCGACTAATCCAACTGAATACTACCCTGGCCGAGTACACTGCTCCTCATGCTCCTCAACACACCCGATCGCTGGAGCAAAGCACCAAGATATCTGTTGTTAACGACAATGTTACAGATCTCAAGACCTTGGCGGCCAGTCAATTCCAAGCACTCCAGTCCCTCACGGAGCAGATTGAAGCTCTGCCCAAAATTTCACGGCAACAGTGCGAGACTGTTTGCACACTCATTCAAGCGCTCCAAGCTCAGATTGCTGGGCCCACAACTCAATCCACGATCCCTCATGCTCATTCGAGGCCATCGAACCCTGCCCATCTAGATAAAGCTGCACTTGACCAAGATGGGTTAGATCTGGCTAGCAAGGTCCAGAGCATCTCGGAGCTCGTCAAAGGAAAGAATGGCAGAATCTATAATAAAGAAGCACAACCCATCATTGCTTTGCTTGAGTCGCTGGTTCAAGATATAATAGAGGAAGTTTTCAGCAACAATGACCCGCAAGCAAAGAAGCGAAAGACATCAATTTACAACGACGGCGAGATTATCGACCATCGGGACGTGAAGCGACTATGCAGTGCTAATGCAGCATCTAGCAACGTTGACATCAACATAAAACGTGAGCTAGATCAATTCTAAGTAATACTTATGCTAGGCGCTCATCACTCTGCAGGGGCAGCCCAGTATCCGCCAATCGCGGAGGGCAAGATCATCCAACGATATATGTCACGGGAAGCTGTCAGCGAACCATACAGGATAATCATCACTGTCAACGAGAGAAACTCCTCAAATTGCAATGGAGAGAATATGAGTCCCGAAGACCCAGCGCAAAGAAAGGAACTCATCGTTACCATCAAGGCTTTGCCTAATCGGTCTCAGAGTTCAACTGTGCTCATGGCTAAACTCCGTCAAATTACGATGCCATCTGGGTTATTCATACCAAGCCCCTTCGTTTCAATCGGTAGAGTTCTGTTGGATAATTCAGACATATTTAAACTCATACGGACCGGAGATCTAGAGGGCCTTCAGCGTCTCATATCCCTCGGCAAATGTTCTCTAAGGGACAGAAACTCATGAGGAACCCCATTGCTCCACGTAAGTATGTTCGAAACTACCCTCCGTAGGGGGGCTAATACCTTATAGTATGCTCTGCATCAGCCAAAGATATGCGCATTCTTCATTGAAAATGGCGCCGATGTAGATGAGGTTGCTCCTGAGCCTGATATGCCCTGGCCCGACTCCACATGCCCTCTAGGAATAGGAAAATACTTTTGTGCCTTGAATAATAAAGAGCGATCCACTACTCTCGAATGTTGGCGGCTTCTGCTTCGTGCTGGTGCTGATCCTACTATGCCTGCATTGGACGAACAGCCCTTTTACCCAGCGAATGCCATTGATAATGGAACGACTGTAAGGCTGACCATTTCCAGTATATGTCACACTCCCGCTGACAATAGGAGGAATCGCTCCGACTTCTACTGGACCTTGGTGGGCAATTTGTCGACTTACATCAGAGGGATGACTTTGGTCGTACGCCGTTTCTAAGGTTGGCGATGGGGATGTGGGATGACCCAGGCAGCTTCGCGTTATTCCTTGCGCGAGGTGCTGACATACACGCGCGAGACTACGTGGGCATGACGTGTCTCCACTACAGTGTCACCTGGGCCAATCCTAATAACACGGAACTGCTCGCATCGTTGACCCTCTTAATCGATAAGGGCGCAGATGTCTTAGCCGTCGATGACTTTGGACACTCGGTATCGCACTACGCTTATACTAGCAGCGTTAAGGAGTGCGGTGGATACCGTGGAGACTTATGGGACGCTGCCCTGGCCCGCCGGGGCTACAATTTGTATGAGATGCGGAGAGGATTTCCTCGCAAACCAAGATATTCGAGAAGATATTCTAGGGCAACTTTTGAACGGCTCTGGAGTGGGTTCGAGCATCTATGTCCCTACTATGACGATGTGCCTGTCTGGCCACCTGGATCGAGGCTTCATGAAGTCTTCACGGACGATGAGGAAGACTCTGACGAGGAAGCCGAGTACGATTTAGGCTTAGATGATAACGAGGACTCAGATTCGACTAATGAGGGCTCGAGCTTGGATGATGACAACGGCTCGAACAGGAACGACAAAGAAGACTGAGACCGAGATGATTGACAGAACCCGGGCGAACATAACTGGATGGTCTTAATCGAAGCCATTAGGACCAGTACTGTAACTCTTACAGCTCCCCTTCATTAAATTCTAAGGAATTATTCTAGCTATAGCTATCCGTAGAAACCTAAGCAATTATGATAAATGAGCTATACGACGCTAACTAAAGAGGGCCATAGGAAGTGGTAGGTAGATTGGAGTAATACGCAATTTTGGGGTAGTCGCCGTAGATCTACTGGCAACCGCAAAGCAGTCACCCCCCGCGATCACTTTTTCGATATTCGGGGGGCCCAGTGGAGCCCAAATCGTCTTTATTTCTCCTTTGCCGAGACGATGGAGGCCCTTGAGACATGTTTTGACTTCTGGAAATGGACAGAACTACCGTCGGGACAAGCATAAGTAAATACTTCATCGTCTTTTTGAAACTTGACTACCCTAACTTGATACCCACAATTAGGAGTTGATGATATCTGAGAGAGAGATTTGGGCAGAACACTGTTGTCATTTTTGCATGCTGAAAGCTATGATGAAACAAAACGCAAACCCACAATTCAACTGCTCATTTCGGCTTTCCATCGTCCACCAGATTTTTAGGCATGCCCAGCATATCAAACAAGATTATCTATTTTCAGACATCTTCTCCTCTTCCCTCTGAAGTGCTAGCATCATGCAAGATCAAGACTTCTGGGTTCCGCAGTACGTTGGCCTCTTGCCACTTTCAAACGTCTTCTCCACCCTGAAAGTGTCGAGACCGACGACGAAAGTGAGCGGGGCCGAAATCTTCTGCAGCGCCTTGGCCTTTGCCAGACCCTTCGTCTTGCCCAAGGCAGCGACAAGAGCGTTTAAGAGGTCGCTGCGAGCAGTTGTGGCGGTGAAGGAAAGCGACGTGCATTCACGGAGGCCGTACTTGCTGTTGAACTTGGCCCTCTGGAGAGTAACAGGGCTCTTGTGTCCACCGCCTGTGAAGCGGAAGGTCTGAGTGGCCGTCTGTCCGCCAGCTTTGTGGCACGTCGCCTTGATGACGCAGTTGACGGGTGGAAAGCCTGGGACCTGAGTGGTGAACTGGTTGATGCTGCAGAAGAAGCCAAACGACTGCGGCATGAAGCTTTCGATGGTGTGGTCGATGATGGTCATGCCAGCCGGGCCTGCAGCCGCGAGACTCTCACCGCCATAGCCGATGACGTTCGGAGGCGTGTCGGTCTTGTAAGCGGAGTTGCGGCCCACTTGAGTGACGACGCCCCAGTTGTTCATGCGGAAGCCCATCGCGTAAGGGTCTGGAAGGTCGAGTTGACGGATGAGAGACTTGGAAGGTGTCGAATTGATTTCGGTTTGGGCCATAGTCCGGTGTAGTTGTCGAACTAAACACATGTGAATATCATGTCAACTGATCGGGGCTGGATTCACCATATCGTACCGTCAAAGTAGCTTCACACACTGGACTGACAGGATGGAAAGGTGGAGACTTTGGAAACTGTGGGAGCCCGAAGGCGAAACCCGCCAAAAGGAGGCACAACAGGGTATTCGGCATGTCTTTGGTTGACGGTTGTTCTTCGAAAGGTATCAAGAAATTCGCAGGTGATTCTCAGTCCGCGAACTGAACGAAGGACAGGTGTGAAAGTGAGAGGAAACGGAGCACTGGTAAGGATTGAAGTACATGGAGCTCATATATATGGCGATGATTCAAGCTTTCGAGGCATCGACATGCGTCTGTGCCTGCCATATGAGAATGCACAGACTTTCCCAACAGGCGCCAAGTAAAGTCAAATGGAGTTTGTGCAGGAGCAGGAGCCACGCCATTCGAGCTTCAGAAGAGCATGCTACTTTACGTAGGAGGAACTCCCGCTTGAGGTTGCTCATGCCGATGTACACCCTCCCGTCATGGTAGGAGGGACCACGTCAGAAAACGCAGTAGCCTACAATTGGAAGCTTCACATGCAGATGCGTGATGCCAAATCCCGAGCTCTTGGCAGAATTGAATTGGCCGACGGAGAGGTGCCTGTGCAGGATCGGGAATCGTCGTCGATAGATACGTAGAGATACATCGAATCAGGGCAACATTTAAGGACTCTCTGGGAGCCTGTGCACTGTGCGTGCGAATGTCTAAGCATGCCATCCCCCCTCGACCTATCTTACAGTCCGTTGCTGCATGTCCTCCTCTACACATCGTCAACAGCATACCCCTTCTTCTTCCTATCCTCCAGCCTCTTCTCCGTTCTCTTCTTCGCCTCTTCCACCCACGTCTCATACTGTCCATCCTGCGTCTTACTCCTCACCACGCCCTTGACCAGCTCTCCCACAAATCCGACAAAGTTGTGCCTCCGCAGCGCGTTCTCCCACTGCCACATGTTCCTCTTCTCTTGCTCACGATACAGCATCTCCGTGTCCCCGATCTCGCGCGCCTTGATGCGCAGATCCCGCACCATGGCAAGCAGGTTGAAGCGGATCTCGTGCGCTGGGTATCGCTCGATACGTCGCTGCAACACGGGTATCACCTTCTCGGGAAACTCGTCGAATGTGCAGGCACCGTGGGAGATGGGCGCGGGTTGTAGCCCGTCCAGCTCGTAGAGGACGTTGTTAATGGGCGTGTAGGCAATGAAGTGGTAGACATCGTCGTCTTCAGTCGCAGCACGCTGGGTCTCGTCGATGAAGGGGGATGAGCGGGCGAAGGAGTTGTGTGTTTCGCGGATGACGTCGGAGTTGGAGAGGGCCTCGCCCCGGAGCTGCGATGAAAAGTGAGTAAATTATATAGCGTTGGGGACGTCGATCAACTGCGCACATCTGAAGGGAACGCAGAAGTGAACTCCTTGAACTCTTTCAAGTTCGAACCGATGTCGAGAGTGTTGTCGTGATTTAACAAGACGGAGAGAAGCGCTTGTGTGCCACACGCATTCTGTATCGTCTGCGCGGCGAAGAACAGATTCTCGGCCGCGTTGTGATCGAATGTGCCGTCTTCTGGTTGTGAAGTCGCCTTGGATTGACCGGTCGGGTATTTGAAGAGGAATATGACGCCGTATACTGGACTGTTGCATATTAGTAGCGCACGCGAAGCTGGCGGAGAAGCTCAAGAGGTTGAGCACGAGACTAGATACTGTGATGGGGAAGACGCACCTTAACTGCCGCAACGAATCAGAGTCGAGAGATATGAGCTCTTCAAACTGTATCTCCTTGGTCCCAAGGTTCTGAAGAAGGTAGGTAAAGACACCCTTCAAAACTGGTCAGCGAACCGTTCTTTTTTTAAGCCTATGTAGCGGTTGCTCTGGTGGCGCACAAACCGCATCTGATTCTATCGTATTCCAGCCTCCAGACATGTCGAGATGAGAGCACGAGCTTGTAGAGGTCCAATGTTTGGTAGATCTGGTCGAAAATGCTATGCTAAGGGGACCAGTGAAAGCTGGAGCTTGTGGAGGAGAGGTACAGGCAATGGAGCTTGGACTTCGGAGCATGATGAAATTCGGTCGGGCCGATGATGCACTTCATTCTTGCCAAGTCGACCGTCGGCTTCTCATCTGTTAAGATGCCGATTCTTTCTCAAATCTTACCTAATCCATGCTGTTTGTGGAATCAGGCGAGGCTCCCGACGATTTCGCATCCCACAGAATGGGCTGCAAGTTCTCAAATAGATGAAGCACGTTTGTCATGCTGATAAGAAGTGAATTCGTAATATTGTACAAATCGATCCTCCATTCTAAAGTGTTTCCAAAAAAGTCCCCCATGGTTCTCGACGCTCAGAAGCTCTGAGGCTGAAGTCGCTGCTGTGCCTGACACGCCGCAGGATGAAGATAAAAAGAAAAGGCTCGAAGCAACAAAGGTTCGTCCACTCATTCAGCTGCCTGCCCCGGGCTCAAGCTTTTTGCACACTAACTCCTTGCCCATGTAGGTATCGATCCGGTAAAGCCATCCCTCAACAAATTTAGATTTGTCATTCCTTTGTAAACGCCCAAGCGAATGTGGCATTCGCTTATGCAAATGCAAATGCAGCGTCGCACGTTAAAACACCGAAGCGAAGAAATCTTCCTGAGAGCCAAGAAAGAACCCGAGCCGGATAATCCTGGATAGAAGAGAAGTGGGGAATAGAAGTATTGACACGAAGAGAAGCATAGCTTGCAATCGGGTAATCGATCGGTCGAGGGGGGGAAGGAAATCGTCTAATCGCGCGAGCGGATGCGGTGGTGTTGGAAGGGTTGGTGTTGGCCGGATGTTGTGATGTGGCGCAGCAATCGGAGGTGTGCAGTAAACATGAACGCTACCGGCAGAATGAGTAAGCGGGCATAATCACGGTGCGTGGGATCGAAACGCCACACCAGCGCGGGCGTTGCCCGTTAGAACGAATTCGTTGTCGCAGTAGATGGTGTTGTAGAAGGTGGTAGCCACATGTCCGATTGGCGCATCTTGCCTTTGCTGCTGTCGGATGCTGGCGTTGCTACTGCTGACGAGGGCGGTGGTCGGCCATGAACTAGCGTTGTAGTTGTTGGCGACCGTTGTGACGGTAGCGGCAGTGGAGGCGGTTGCAATTGCACCCTGGATCACAAAACATTCTTCAGCCACGTCTCCTCTTCAAGTCCAGACAGTCTGAGGTGCCACGAACCCGCCATGCCAGCTATTCGCCATCGCGCTCCCTCCGAAAGCGAACTCTTCCTGGCCAGTATTGATGGTAGTGAATGACGGCGGTGCCGTGCCTGGGCTGGCAAGGGGCGTGCTGAGAGGCGTGCTGTAGACGCTGTTGCTGCCCAGGTAGCCATGCGTTGCCGTATCTATCGCCGAGTGAGGCGTGTGCGGCGGCACCTCGAGGTACGGCGAGCGCGGTCCTGCGCTCGATGGAGATATCACTCCAGGCGAACTCAGGTGAGGCGAGCCAAGATGAAGCGGCGAAGGCGCAAATGCAGGACTCAGACTCTGGTAGTACCCGTGGTCAGCCAACTGGCTGCCAAGGTCTAAATTTAGCGTGTCCAGCCCGTACGACTGGTGCTGAAGGGTGGCCTGAATTTGTGGTTGTTGCCTCGCCCACTCCTTGCGTGCGCGGTAGGTGTTGATCGCCTCACGAGGGAAATCCATCATCATTGCCGCCGCTTGCGTGTTCGAGTTGTAGCCCTGTGACGTCTGGACTTGATTGATGATCCTCGCGATCTCCTGCAATGGCTGAAGTGCGCCGTTTGCCGCAAAATCGGCTCCCACGTCAGGAAACATCGGCTCGATTGCTATAGCGACTGCGTAGAAATGCGCAAGCACAAGGAGCATGAAGATGTCTCCTTTTCGAGAGGAGAGTAAGGAAACTGGCACCCAGAAGAGCCATTTTCTCAGGGCATAGAGCTGGCTGAACTGTTCTTCGGGAGATTGAGGCGCGTTTGACGTCTTGAGACGCTCAATGTAACCCTTCAGTTGCTCGATCCACTTGTTCTCCTGCTCGCAGTGCGCCAGGAAAGGCTGCAAACGCGCCAGTGATGAGGAAACGTTCTGCAGAATCAGAAGGTGCTCGTGCCGTCGCTCTGGCGTCAATTGGAAGCCTGTAGCATCGGTGAAGATACGCGGTGGATCGGAGGCGTGATCCGCCAGATATTCCGAGAAGACGGATTGATCACGCCAAGTCTGCATTGTGTGAACTACCTACTCGGCCGTGAGCTAATTGAATTCACTTGATGTTTGGGGTCCACCTACACTGCTGATGCCCGTCATGAGCGAAGCCCAATTGCGCCTAGAGCAGATGCCTGTCAGCGTGACCGCGGAATCGTTAAGCTTATTCAACATACCAATCAGTAGCTTGCCAGGCCAAAAGCAACGAGGCGGCAAGGACGGCATCCGAGTTCGCCTGGGAGAACGCCCCAATTGCCTCATGAAGGCCTCGCAACGCGATTTGCCGGTGCTGGATGGCGATGCTCCGCGTCTCACTGGACTGCGAGATCCACGCCAGGTGGTTCGCAGAGAAGGAGAGAATCGAATGCATCACGAACGAATGGGATGCTGCCGCGCTCAGGAACCTGCGATAGGAGTTAGCCGCGGGGGCCAGGAGATGAGTGCTCAAACTCACTTCGGCATGAGCTCTGTCCACAGCGTGATCTTTGACGTGCGGTTGCGGTTGACTTCGCAGCATATCTGCGCGATGTGATGCAATAGTCGCAGATCGATCCTGGTAAAGGCGCTCCACTGCGGCTGCGGGAAGATGTTCAGCTCCGGGAATGGGAACTCCCCAGTCTGACGCCAGGTTTCGACCGTTTTCTCGATCTCGGGGGTCCAGAGTAGGTTTGCTTGGAGACTCAGGCTCCCGTCGTCGCCGCCAGCTGCAGTCGGACTGTCCATGTAATCGCATCGCACCTGATGCTTCGTGCAGTTGCGGCTAAAAATCAACGTCAGCTTAGTCTTTGGTTCTAGGCAGCAGCGGGAAAACGGTGCGGAAAGTATCCATGGGGAACTTTTCAACAGAGGAATTGACCCACCATTGCGGGAATGTTTCGTCGCAGCGGATGTGCCTCCTCTTGCACGTCTTGCAGCCCTTGCGCGACTTGGTATGGCTTCGCCTAGACGGCCCACCTCCAGGACCCGCCATGTTGCCGCGTGTGAAGTGGAAGTTGAAAGGTTAGAGTCGCGACGGAATTCCCCTGGTGTTAGAACGCCAGAATAAGGTTTGAAGATGCTGGTCCGGGACCTGGTCGAGGAATTCGTCTTATGAGCCGATCAGACAGGTACGGAGGCAGGTGCGTAAGTCGTGATCCAGAAAGGCAGTGCATGCGAATGCCAGATAGCAGACGCGAAAAGCGAGCCAAAGCGGAATCCGATCAACGACAGCAAGGCAGACTTTATTTCTCGCTGTAGGCGCTGGCGTGCCCGCATGAGTAATTTGATGATTAAGTAGGGGTTGCCCGGTAGGTCAGGGCAGCGATCTGCGGCTGATATTGGAGTGTTTGGGGGAAATGGGGGGTTGGGTTGGCAATGCCAATGCTCTCTAACACCGAGACAGGTGGTGCTTCGAGAAGCAGCGTGACATACAGTAGTCGAAGAAGAAGAAGAACTAGTGGGCGTCGAAGCGAACGAATGCGCTTAGAGGCGTGATCCCTGGCGCGGTGCCTGCAGGGTGCCAATATGCAACTCTTTGGGCAGACGAGGTCGCAGTGAAGACGGTGGTGATAGCTATTCGGCCGGGAGCGGCGGCGGTAGGCTTGAAATAGAAGAGACTATGCCACGAGCTCGCTAGCCAGGCGCGTGGAAAACTGCTTTGAGAAGGGTGGTCATAGCAAAGAGCAGCTCGAGGAGCTCGTATGACAGCAATCAGGACATAGCCTCGAGCTGGGCGGACGTGCTTGACCTCTAGCGGCGGGAGCGCCCCCCATTTCATTCAGCCCTTCGGCGTTAGTAAGGGCGAGCAGACCTGGCATGAGTGTGAAGTGTGTGTGTGCGTGTGTGTCTAGGTGATTTCTTTGCCGGCGAGGGATAATTGGCCTGTCAAATCGAGTGCCTCATATTGGTTCGGGAGATTGGAAAAATGGGTGGGGAATTAAGCCTCTTCGGGCAGCTTTAAGACGTCCTTCAGCATCCGCGCCCACGAACTCGCTTGGTCCCGAGGTGGGTGGTGGTGGTGATTTGCTGGCTGCGAGTGTCATGAGGACTAACGGGCTGAGGTTGCAGAGGAGCACAGCAGCTTCGGGGGCGACTCATTACTGTAGCACTAGCAGCTCGGTGGGCGTGAGGGCCAAAATGACGCTCATATCGCTCACCGCGAGAGAGGCGACTCAACGCCATGGGCATGTGCGAACACTTAGCACGCAGCAGCTCGGCGCTATAGCGTACGGCAGCAGCGACGGTTTGAGCCAGCGCTGAGCGTTTTCAATGAAGCCAGAGTGGGTTCAAGTGGGTTGCAAGCACCACCTCAAAAAGCATCGTTTGACGTCTCTGGCTGGCTATTTTTGGAGCGAGACACTGCAGGGAAGTTCCTTGTAATGCACGAGCCCGGTGGCTCGGATGTTTGTGGATGTTTGTGGGAGCTGCGGAGGAATGTTAATAAGTGAATGGCGTCCAGTGCAATTCAACGTTACCCTCCCGCTGCGTCTGCTCATGGTCATTACTGCTCTAAGCAACCGCTTCGCCGAACGTCCCGGTCGCGGGCACATGGTGAGCAATGGTATGACAGGCTGCTGGCGGATGGAAGCAGGGACAGGCGAGTTCCTATGCCGACTCCTGCCCCTGCTCACTCACGCTCGAGGCCGAGCCAGCAAGGTATGGCACCGCAGTGGGAATATTGCGAGGGGTGGGAGGGTTGGAGGGACGAGTGCGCGGAACAATTCGCTTGACGCTGTGGGCATGAGCTCCCTCTGCCCAAGCTGCACCAGCATTGGCTGGTTTGGTGCTGGCTAGAACGCATTTCTCATCAGCACAGGTGAGATTATGCATAGAAGCAGGCAACCTCCGACGCTCAGAGGCTAGATGAGAGGGGCAAGCTTGTAAAGCTCCACTTCCTCGGGAGGCCTCCGTGATCCAGGCTGATTTTGATTTTCCGTGAGCGTGGCACTATGACGTCGACGCCCGCCGTTTGTGCACTCAGCCACGCCGTTATGACTTTCCCAAATCGAGGGAAAGACGCGAGCGCGAGACGCACGCGAGACGCGCTGTAACCGAGACCGAGTGTCAAAGAAATGTGGTCTACCTGCCTAATTGGCGCCATCAATCTGACTCTATTTCTGGTGAAGACGCCATCAGCCTGGAGGTGGATACAGAATACCTATTCCGTCCGTACTAGCGAGTATGCTTAGGTGCCGGTGCCGCAAGGGGCTCGAGAGCCCGGGCTCCAGGCACCCTTTGCCGACGAGGACCTTGAACTTCTGGAAGCGCGAGGAGAGACATAGGTATGGCTCGCCAGGCGAGGTGCTGCTCATCGTCACCGCCGCACCAACGGGTGGCATAATTGTTCTGCATGTCCTCAAAGTCTGCCTTCGGGCTGGCGTCCAGATGTGCGATGAATGCGAGCGAAGGAAGAGCCTTTTACTATTTAGGGAGAATCGCAGCGCCCAGAAGATCATGTGAGTAGTGGTAGCGCGAGACGGCTTGCTTCTTGTTAGGAGGGTCGATCTTGATGCAGTTGTGACTGTACGCACCGCTAGGCGCGGATGTGGAGTCGGCGGGAGAAGCAGCGGGTTCGCAGAAGCTGCAGAGAAAAATCCCAGCGGCTGCAAGCTGCCCATCGATCACATCGACCTGGGTTGATCACATCGGCCTGGGCGACCTGGGTTGTTTTGTTTCAACGGTCGGTTAATAAGAGGCGTGGCACCCTAGTAGTGTGGTAGTAAACGTTCCTCTAACGATCCCTTCTCTCCCCCTTCTCCCCTGACGTACCTAGACTCGCTGGTACGAGACCACGGACCGCAACGGCGAACCCAGCAAGGTGGCGTCCATACCCCTCCCCTCTCTATATTTAGCAGTTATGGGGGTGGAGACATCGCTTGCGCTTGTGAGAGAGGAATGTGGGAAATGAAAAGATGCGTGAGATCTGCCCTCAAGGGCCAGCCGCCTACCAATTCAAGCGCCATGATGTTTTCACCTCTGCCATTGAGGTCGGCGCAATCACGGCCCGGCACGCGCACGTCGTGGGCGGGCATAGATAGACACCAGGTGTGTATATTAAGGCACGCTCATGCATTATAACAGATCATCTCGTGCCAGATTCCACAATTTCCGGGATCTGGGGATTTCACAATTCTTCTCTAGCTCAAATTGGTTGTTCGCCCGTTAGCCGTTGCCATGTTTTGTGGGAAGCTCTTATACCCGGCCTCCTTGGGGTGCACTGACATTGAGTGCTGCTCCCGAGGACCCTTGGATTTGTGCAAGTCGAGCCGCCGCTTGAAACGAACATACTGGGCTATATGATCTACGTATCCCTGGATCTACGGATCCATCCTGGGGGGTGCTGATAGGGGCGATACTGGACAGCTCAGGCACGAGCACTGCGTGAGAAGTTTGAACTGACGCCCAAACGGTTAGCACAATTCTGCTCTGGGCCGCCCTTTCCAAGTACGCTGTGGAATATGTAGGAGGATTCATGCAACAATGCAGAAGCAGGAGCATATCTGAAGGGTTGCAAATAATAACAGCGCAGGCTCGGCCGTCGGAGCAATATCGATATATGGGATGTCTCAAACACCACCTCGTGCCTGGAAAAGGGAAATTTCTAAATTTAAGACGTCCCCAGAGGAGGCGATCCCTTGAAGCAGTGTGGCGATCTCCAATCGAGTAAACAGTCCTGTCTCCATGAGAAAGCAGCCGAACCTTTGTTCCAATGGAGGAAGTTCCTCATCAAAGCTCTGACTTTTAATTACGCTTGCACGCCAATCGCACTTTTACCACACGTTCGCCGTTCGATCAGCTCCGCAAGCGTCATCTTCCATAGGGCTCTTTCAAGCAAGATGGAGCGGGACTAACGCTAACGAACAATCAGCAGTAAGCGCTCAGAATATGCGAAAGAATGAGGCTATCTACGTGGTCAGCTATCTACCTACTGGATGACATTTAACGCCTTAAGCCATGTTTTGGGAACGAGACAGCATGTCGTGCGATCCAAAAAATCAACCTCTCCCTTTTTCGCCCGTAATCAATCCTACCCACGCTCATTAAACGCAATAGTAGCCATCATTCCATTCATGACGAGAAAAATCTATTCATGCATGCCCGAATCGACTGTGCGCTGTTCGTCCGTATCAATGGGCCGTACGCAACCCGGATGCCCACGATCCCATTTCCGTCCGTGACCACTGGCTAGAGCACTGGACTCCCATGCTCGGGCAGAGTCCCTCAAAGCAATTGATCAGTATTCATCTCTTCATTCGTCTAGCAGTCTTGTCCAAGTGATTTCGTTATCGCCCGAACCCCTTTTGAGACTTCGATAATAATTGGCAGCTGTATCATAGACTGTACATCTGCCGCAGATTCTGGGCTTTGTCTGGGGGTAGGTGGGCAAGGTACGCATCGAAGTTTGGTATCAAATTCTTGTACTGCAGCAGAATCTTCATTTAGGTTAGCAAGACTTGGTCACTAAGAGAAAGAAGGGCATGAACACACCTTTTGGAACGTTTCCACAGGTCCGTCATCGATCCTCGCACTCAGACTCTGAGGGAAATTCGCAATCTCGAACATGAAATCCAGAAATCCGTGTTCCATCGCCTGTGGATTGCACAGCACGATTTGCGCAAAGCCCTTCAAAGCTTGTCCCTTCTCATCCGTCGCATCAATCTGCCTGATTGCCCTCAAGAAAGGCGGCGCGATGCTCTGCAGATTTGGTGCCAATGCGCTCGCGTTCCCGAGTCCAAGTCTGCCAAGGGCAATCGCAGCGTTCTCTGTCAACGACTCTGGAACCTTGGGATTGAACAAGATCGCAGCAATGTGCTCGAGCAGCCGGTTGATGTACGGCTCCATGCCATCCCGCTGTCTCATTGCAATCTCCCCCAGCGACCAGCAAGCGTTGTTGATGACAGAGTAGCCACTGTCAATCATGGTCATGTCTACACTGTTGAGGTCCATCTGGGATATGAGGATCTCCAGGACAGACGGCAGACAAGGCTGGAGCTGAGGGAAAACGTAAATTGCACAGTCGCCGAGTAGTGCGTAAGCGGATTGGCGAACGTCGTTGCTCGAGTCTTTCATGCAGTACACGAGAAGGTCGAAGAGATTCGGCTGTGAGGTTGAGACTAGCTCTGCTCCTTTCCTGGCATCCAGAGCTTGGATGATAGCGCTTAGGAGATCAAGACTTGTCACAAGAAAGTCTTGCTCCGGTTTGTCGATGTCGGGGTTGGTCACAGCTTGCAGCGAGACTTCGAGATTCTGATGTATTATGTTGATACACCGAGTGAATATTGGTCGAGAAAACGGTGCGAACGTGTCGCCGAGCGCGGTTGCCACGTAGGATAGGCACTCGAGGAGCGGAAACATCTCCCTTGATTGATCCGATACCTTGTTCCATCGCTGAATAAGAGCGGGCATGAGGACGTTGACGAGTCCAGGATCCGCGAGTGCCGGTCCGACATGTTCGGCGAGTGTTTGAACGCAGTCATAGAGGATGAATATGTTCCGGTCCTTGTATTTCCCGAAGCATTCAACAAACTGGCGCACAATGACCGAACAGTATTCGCTTAATTGCTTGTTCGCCTTCTCTTCAAGATTGGCAAAAGCGGACGCTGCAGCCTCCTGAACTCGCTTGTTGCTATCAAGCATTCGCGTCAGGATACCATCCATGATTGGCTCAAAGTACTGTCGCTTTCCTGCAGGGTCGAGATGAGCGGCCCATGCAGAGTATCGGCCGAGAGACCAGCAAGTGATTTGTCGTACAACTGGCTCCGGGTCCTGGAGCAGGGAAATGAGGTACGTTGTGAGCTCTGGGAGATGGGGAGTGACGACGTCCATGCAACCGTCCGCAATTGCTCCTAGCGCAAGCACTGCTGCTTCACGGTTCTGCCAATCTTTAGAGTCTAAATTGTTCTTGAGGTATGGAAGGGTGACGTCGAAGACTGCTCGGTGAAAGAAGGACGCTAGGACGTCAAGCGCGGCTGCAGAGCATTTGCGAAGATTCCACTGCTCTTCTGGGTCGTTATAGACTTCGTCATCATCATCGTATTCGTCAATCTCGCCCTCGCTCAAGTCATCATCGTCAGGTGTCACATAAGAGCTGGCCTTAGCAGATCCGTTTGCGCCAGCATCGCCTGCCTCGCCATTCGTAGCTGTAGCCAGCCGTGCCGCTTTGGAGGCTGCGAACGTCGGTTTGATGTCTGATTCTCTATCCTCTTCTTCTGCGTCTTCGGCTTCACCTTCAAGTCGAAGAATATCGTCCTCGGAGTATACCATGCTTTCGAGTAGCACTGGTACAACCTTGGGTAAATGTGGCCTCAGGCACTCCCTGAGCTCTTGATTCTCTCCCACCGTCAGCCAAAATTCTGCGGCGTCGAGAGCAAGCTCCGGATCATCGACGTTGCGCTGTTGTGTCACCATATAGTCCACGAGCTCTCCTATGTGAGGCACAATCATATCAGGGCTGATTTCGGCGAGGTGAACAAAAGAACGGCAGACGTGCTTTCGAACTTCCTCGCTCTGGTCACCTGCGAGACGCGAAAGCTGTTGCATTAACGCGTCCAGTTGACCAATGATCGTCTGCGGTTTGTCCGGCAAGAACACGTTGATGCTTGCGAGAGCATTGGATCGCACTTTAGCATGCTCGCTAGCCGTGAAAGCCAGAAGCTGTGGAAATAAGAAAGCCAGCGGTCGTTCGCCTTGGTACACCTTGTCCAACGCCCGTTTGTTGTCCTCACAGATCTTCAATAAAGCCGACATTGCACCTTCTTGTGCTACTTGGCTTTCAGATCCGCTTTTGTTCTGAATTACGGACACGAGCTCGGCGAGTATCTGAGGCCAGTCCATGATGCCACCCTGCCGCACGATCTCGGTGATGACGTTACCTGCATAGTTTCGAATCTGTCCATTCTGGTCGCGCAGGCCTTGCAATATGACTGATTTAATGTATGATTTGTTTGAAGACGGTATCTTCTTATAGCCGGATTTGATGTCGTTCTTGAGGAGGATCGCCGCCGCGCTTCGCGCAAGATGGTAGTTCTCGGGAGAAAGATCGATCACTGTCGGCGACTGCTCATTGCAGAACAGAAATGCTAAGTAGTTTGGGAAATCTGGAGATGCTTTCCCTTGTTTGAGCATCTGTGGAAAAACCTCTTAGTGACATTAATTGCGGGGAGAGCCGCCCGCACTCACCAGCTCCGCGTTCTTCTGCGCGTTTTTGTCATGTCCACTCAAAGAATCTCTCAAGTAGTGGGCGAGCGTGCGGAGAGGCTCTTCCTGTGGTTGCCAGGCCATCTTGACGGTTGACGCGCTCGCACTTCAAAAATGCTGTGTGTCGTTGCCACCGGCGCCACCAAAAAGCGGCGACTAGTTCGAATTTCTGTGACCGAGGCGTCGGGTGCTTTGGGATTCGTAACGAGGCACGAGTCGAGAGGGTGTTAAGATGTAATTCTGAGATCGTACGAGTTAACAAACAGCCCACTATTACAGAAGCGCGAACGGATAGCGATTTTCGGCGGTTAGGGTACCTTTGATGCCGCACAAAGAAGCGCTCACGACACCAGTACCACCAACACCATGATGTTGGCAGTACGAAATTGGCGTGGTCGCGCGAGATGGTCCGCAAAACGCGTTATGAAATCGTTTGCAGCAGTCAATGGGCACGTTCGGGGGGCGGAAGTGTGCAGCAAAACGTTGCGTAGCAGAGACCAAGGCTTCGGTAGCACGGCAGAGAAGGAAGCTTCGTGGGCCAACGGAGAGCAGAGACAAAGGAGGCGGCGCGATTGTGTTGGTTCGCTGATGATTCAAGAGGTGAAGAAAGAAAGTAGGTGGACGGTGTTGAAGGCGAAACTTGGCGCGCGATGGCTGTGATGGAATTCCTGGAGTGGAGTGGCCGCTTCTCACACCGCAGCGCAGCGGCCGAACCCTGTTTCCCCCGCCGTAGGCAAGAGAAGAGGTGACGATTGTTTGCTCAGCCCAGCGAACACTTTCAATATCCGATTTATTCACTTTGTACTTCTTTTTAATTCACTGCGTCGCCTGAACCTGGACTCTATTTTTTCTTTCCCTTTTTCGCTCTGCTTGGTAGCGGAGGGGCTTCCCGGAGGCTCTCTGTGATGTCCATTCGGTGTCTCATCATGAGGCCGAGATGTCACAAGCAGCCGCTGCAGCTATTAGTTGGAGCCTCTTGTCTCGAGTGAGAACGGGCAACTATGTGGAGATCTCTGCACCGACCCCGACATCCCAAACTTAAGTGAATAGATCAACGAAGAGTGGTTGACGTCCAGTTACCCCACGAGAGAGGCAGGGTGAAGCGCTGCTGCACAGCATTTCCGTCCATGAACCTCGCCTCCTCTATTGTGTTTCATATGCCCTATTGCATCAAACCCAAGGTGGATCGAACATGCTCGCTCATTCCATCTCGCACCTCGTGGCTAGAGCATCGTCGTTGGCGCAATTCTCCCGCTCCCGTCTGTTGTGTATCATGATGTTTCACAACATGGCTTCGAGAAGAATGCCTGCTTGAGACAAATCAGTCTCTGACGGCCTTGGACTTGAGCCACAGACAGCATCTATTCATGGTTATCCTTGAAGATCGGCGATGCTTACCAAGATACGGCACTATCAAAGAGGTTTGAGTTGCACAGTATGCCCATGCACATGCCACGCCAACTCAGAGCACGTGGCAACCCAACATCGCAGTATTGACGATGCAGACGCCCGCTGCCAGAAACTGTCAGCAGCCATCTACGTACTGATTCTGTCGAGTCGCCTGCTCGCACAGCTTTATGCAGGAACGCGCCTACTCGTCCGCCCTCCGACTTGGGTGGACCGGTCAATTCACGATAGGAAGTGTGAGGTACACAGGATCATTGTGAAGTATTTTCTGTCGCCGTCTCACCATTGTTGTCTTTCCAGATTACTGAATTCAGCCGATAACTTTACTTTCTTTCTATGAACCGAGGTAGATGCGGCCTCTTATGCGTGTTCCCTGGCGATGGTAGCACGAAAAGCAAACACATGGCATTCTCGCTCCACATCCCCACATTCCCAATCCACCATTGAATGGATTAGCCATGTTTCCTTTGTACTTCCTCTGTGCATGCTCGTTCTCTATCGATATGTCTACCAACCTGTTAGTACTCGATGCTGGGACATAGCTGGGAGTGCCCATATACCAAATTGAGAATCCACAAAGTGATCAACATCAAAGCAATTTTGACTTTCAAGTCTTTTAGCCAAGCCAACACTCCTCGGCCTCGAGATCGAATATATCGCGTGCCGTAGCTGGCATACACTGGCAGCTTCAATTCTGTGGACTTCCTTCGTTCCTCATCGCCCTCGATGCTGGAGAAAGGCTTCTCGAGTCCGTCAGACTGAATGATTAAAGTTGTGATGTGGTTGGTCGCGTTGGAAACCAAATTGCTTAGCCACAGGAAAATGGTTGTGAAGACCAGAAAATCGAGTGGTCGTTCGTATCGTGCGAGGCCGATATGGCTCCAAATCCCAAGACTCAGCAAGCCTTTCGTGTCTGCAGCAAGCCAAATGTGAAATTGGAGAACAAAAGTCTCCAGGGAGCGCTTGCCAATCCACTCAAACGCTGTTGAGTGAGTCGATCTGAAGAGCGCATTTGAGTTACGCAGCACGACGTATGAGAGCACGGGTAGCCAAGCCAGTTTCGCATGCCACCAGTTATACTCGTATTTCGTCTCTGTCCATTGTGCCGAATACGAATACGCAGAGATGACCAGACCTGCCGCCACCACTCTTAACGCGCCCCATATCGAGAACTTGGTACTGGAAGTAGGTTGCGATGCCACAGAAGCTTGAACGGCAGCTACGAACATTCCAACACAGACCACATGGATATCTAACGTCACACGGAAGTACCATTCTCTGCTATCCCAGGTGGTGCGACAGGTACGAGCGAGGCTGCGGAATACAATATTTGTGAGACGGTCGTCGTAGTGGATCAGCCAGCAGAGGAAGTGCGCAACCATTATCTTCATGATGAGAAACGGTAGGTGCTGGTTATGTCCTCTCCGGAAACGCAGGGTGAAATAGACGAACATGAACCAAAAGCTGACGAGAGGTGCGAAGTAGTAATCCAAGTAATCCGTCTGCATTATGTAGGGGAGAACGCAGCTGAGTAGGTTTAATCGTACCAGAACAGCTGCCACTCGCTTGAAGGAGTAATCCGCGCTGCTGAGAAAATACATCGCGTGTCCGTAGCCTGTGAGGAAGAGATACGAAGCAACCAGTAAACGGACCAGAATATACACACGGAGATTGCGCGATCCACCGGTGTAATGATAGAAAAGTATGAAAAGCTGCATCCATCCCTTCCATTCTTCAGTTTGTTGTCGAGAGAGAAAGGTGCTCTCGTCAATGCTGGCTCCGGGTTCTGTGACCAGCCGGATCTCCCTGTGATTATAAGATCGCCTCACAGTAAGGACACCGATGATCAGGGAAAGGCCACAAAGAAATAGAAGTTCCTTGATATCAAAGACTTTTGGCGTCTTGTTGAAAAGGTGTGTTCGATCCGCCAATACGCAGTATCCGATAGCGGCCATCAGAATGACGCTCGTTTGTGTTCTATTGAAAGCTTTGGATATGTGCAGGCCTCGATTTGTCTGGAATATGCGAAGAACCTTGTACGGGAGGAGAACGACGAAGGTAGCCAGCGCTAGAAGTTGCACCCACGTGAAGTGCGGATATGGTGAGCAACATGTACGGTTGAATGGCGCACCAAGCATCCGGTCCAGCTTTGCATTGCATCTTAGATTGAGAATGATGTTTGCCCTGTCATCCGCGACACTGTCGACAACATGCAGCCCACTATCCGTATACGCATCGCTGCGTCCTTCTGTCATTCGTGTGAAAGCGCTCACTACATTTGCCCGTCTCTTGAGAGAGAGCACGTCCAAATACTCGTTCATGTTGTTGATTTCTTGTGGCATGATATCAACCGCCCTGTCAAGGGTGAGCCGGTCATAGAGTGGCTGTTCAACAGGGACGATAAGAATCTGGTCACTTGATTCTTCGAATGAAGTGTACCAGGGCATGTTCTCGAGCCACATGTCCTGATCAAAGGAAACAAGTTTCCCAATCACTTCTTCGAATCGATCAGGAGAGCCATTCTCAAGATGACGTGCAAACCATAGACCACCGCCAAGGACGATGGCTGCAATACGATTTGCCGGCTCTACAGGTCCAGAATAAGATTCCACAACTTGCCACAGATCGGAGCTGTTCAGGAACGGATCCCACAGGAATTGCAGACGTCCAAACTCCGTGTCATAAACAATGTTTTCATGTCGCACCGTCTTGGCTTCTTCGGCCTTTGCCCGCGTAGAATCGAGCTTCCTTGCAGTCGCCCAGAATGTCTGGCGTAATGCAGAATCACCAGCGAAGAGGATGCTTCTCGACCCAAGGCAGAGTTGTATGTCCTTGGCCGTATATTCATGGAGGAGACATCCCGGTGGTTGCCATCTTTGAGATGATATGCTGAAGAGGGTCGGCACAGCTGGAAGCCATTTGCCTTGTCGTAGAAGTGTGCGGCATTTGAAAGGATCATTTGATTCTATCCGGAGTCAAGACCAGTTAGCTAGAATCAAGGGCCAGTCGGATACGATGAATATTTACTGACCGAGCCAATAATGACGAAAAGCGGCAACCAGTATAGTGGAGATGAATAAAATAAGAATGCAAGTATTGCCAGAGGACGCAACAGACGACCTCATTCCCAACCCAGAAGTGGAACACCACTGTGAAAGAAGATCAGAGTGAGACGACGGTGGCAGTGCCTATGGTTGAATCAAGATGAAAATCGTAATGAGAGAAAGGTTGCAATCTCAGATTTCAACCCGATTTGGCATTTACGACGTGATAGCGAAAAAGACAGGCAGGAGCAGGGCAGAGCTGCTTGCACCCAAACTTAAGAGATTTTCTTCACTCTTTGTCTGGGACTCCTCTTTCTTTCTTGTTTGTTTCTCATGCTACTGAATGTATGACTGAAAAATTGTGAAGCCGCCATTGCGAAGAACGTCTCCACACTCAATATCGTCAGTTTGTTCTTGTCTCAAATGCAAACGTGCATACCCAGCTCAAGACCACAAATGGAACATTGTCGCCGAACGCGGGAAGAGACGTTTAATACGCGCTATTCGCATCTAACAGCTCTCCTACTCACTTTCGCCTTTCAAGCGTCGAGCTCTCTACGGGCAGATGAACCTTCCTACGTTGTTAAGTTAAATCTTCCGGCACATCTATATACTAAGTATATAAGGGAAGGTTTTCATTAACATAATAATAATCGAGGGATAGTCTTAAGAGTAGATCAGGTACGATTGTAGAAGACAGAGCGAATGAACAAGAGGTTGAACGGAAGGATGAATTTCTGTTCACGCTAGCTCGTTTGCAAACCCTAACCCTGGCATCGGAACATTAAGCGCACCGATGTGCACCGGCATGGAATCCATGCAATTAATCTAGCACTTTCTACAGCCTCCACCAGGAAATCCATCAAACATCCCACAACATCTCGGCTTTCTTTCTGGCGATCAAGGCGTTTCTGTATTCCGGAATCTCTCTCGCTGAATATCTCACACGCGCATAGACTCCAGGTGAGTGAATCACAAAGCTACTATTCATCCTGCGTATAGATTACCCTCAATTGAATGATGAGAATCGTGCTGGCACCAGTCCGAGAAAGACTTGTACTCTTTTTGCTGCGGAATAGCTTTTGCAAACATTTGCGTTTCCTGATCAGTCATCTTAATTATCAGAATGCCGACCTCAAGACCAAGTCACAATCTAACATTCAGTTCGTAGAATTGCCCCATCAGTCCACATTCAATTGTGCCTGAACGCTTCGCGGCGCTGCCTACACACGATGGTCCTTCACAATCCGAACAACTGGCATTGGGTCAATAAAGATGTATCAGGATGGGCGAAGGAGTACCTGGAGAAGGAGCTCGTCGGGCTGTCGGCAGAGGAAGGTGACACAAGTGTGAAGATCGAGCGCATATCGACAATGGATGGAGATGTGGACGTGAGTCAGAGAAAGGGCAAGGTTATCACACTATTCGACGTGCGATTGGTGCTCGAATATCAAGGTGCGCAGCGAAAATGCCTTGCAAATGTTACAAGAGGAGCTGACGAATAGCTTAGGCAAGATAAAGCTCGACGAAGACAAGGAGAAGGAAGAGATGGGCTCGATCACGATTCCAGAGGTTGCGCATGATACGGAGGAAGACGAGTACGTTGTACGTTTCCCTTGGCTCTCGCAAAGTTATAGGAAGAAGCACGGCCAGCTGCTGACTATATGCCGCAGTTCGAAATCGCACTCTACTCTGAGTCATCGGAAATGGCTCCCTTGAAAGACCTCGTTCGCTCAAAACTGACACCACAAATACGCAAAAAGCTCCAGACTCTGGGACCGGCGCTGATCGCGGAGCATGGTAAGGACATCCAGCACGCGCCCGGCTCCAACCCTTCATCAGGCTTCTCGACACCAAAATACCTGTCCAACTCGCATGTCTCCAAGTCAAGCGAGCCTTCCAAAGAGGGAACCACAACATCAACCTCCCAATCCGGCAAAGGCCCCGCGGTGAATGTCACAACGCTCACAGATTCAACCGAATTCCGCACATCAGCAGAAGAGTTATACGCCACATTCACCGACCCACAACGGCTTGCCGCTTTCACACGCGCACCGCCAACAGTATTCGAGGGTGCTAATCCTGGTGGAAAGTTCAGCCTCTTTGGCGGCAATGTGAGCGGCGAGTACGTGGAGCTGAATCCACTGACAGAAATACGGCAGAAGTGGCGATTGCGGCAGTGGCCCGAAGGACATTACAGCGATCTGCACCTCAAATTTGAGCAAAACAACGTGGATCATGTGACGGTGATGAGGGTGGAGTGGAAGGGTGTGCCGACCGGCGAGGAGGAGGTGACGAGGAGGAATTGGGGAGAGTATTACGTGCGAAGTATCAAGATGACATTTGGATTCGGGACGGTGCTTTGAGTGGAGAGGATGAGCAAATTCAGCCAAATCTTGCAGTTTTGCTGACTGGGAAGATCTAGCAAGAACTGAGGAACTGTCGCCCGATTGAGCCGATAATGGGACAAGAAGTGTACGCTTATTGCGATTCAGAGACGCAGATTTACTCGTAGTGGTGGAAGCTAGCTAGCGTTCTGCGCTCTGATCGAGGTGCATAGATTCCAATCTATCGAAAACGCTTTGCCAACCATGGCGGAAGATGTTGTGACCTGTACAACTTGCGATGTTTACTTCCTCCACTCCTGAGCAGGATGAGTCTAGTGCGCAAGAATCAGCGTCCCCAGTGTCTTCTAGCGCTCGCACAGGTACTGGAGGAACATAGTCTAATTTGCCACTCCTTCTCTTGAGGGTTACCAAACAATTGGCCGCCGCCAAAGTTGGAAAGCCGAAGGTTCAGCAGTTGCTACATTTCAAAGTAATCGAGACTATCCCAGACAGCCTGACTATATTTTATTAGGAGTACGTATAGAGGTAGCATACCGTTGAAATATTTGTAGGCTTATAAGCTACAAAGGCTATACATCAAAGCCGATCAGTGCCCTGAAATGGTGGTCGACGATGCTATCACTTCCGTGCCTCATTTGCGTACAGCACTGCCATCCAATTGAATACTATCATCATTCGGTGGTGCAGTCTTTTCGCGAGGTGACTATAGTATGTAGATGTTTGACGTCTTCGGCTTCTTTGCCAGTTACACATTGTGCCAGAGCATCAGATTCTTAGTTTAACAAGATCTCCTCATCAAATTCGCTATGCTCATGAACCAGAAACTTTTATTGGTTATCCATGCTATGCCTAATCAATGGGTATCAAGTCTAGAAAGCCATTTTCACATTACCATTACTCCAACCAAGACCGCGAAGCTTGTCCAGAATCCAATCAAGACTATCGCGATACTAGCCATTCGCTCTCCGGGAGCCGAAGCATCGCTCTTCGGCGTACCCGTCGCCACATACACTCCAGTAGGTTGGTCGCCCTGCTGCGCGCCCACGACACCGACAACGCTCGTCCCCTCATTTGAATCGGAACTACTGGATGTTCCACCAGCAGTTTCGGTGCCGAAGCTCACATTCACCGGACTGCCTGGCGATCCGGCTTGTATGGTGGTGCTGGGAGCTTTGAAGTCGTCCTGCTCCGGATACCATACGCCCGCCACAACGCTGCCTTGGCCTTGGAGGATAGCTTGTTGCTGGTCTTCCGTGCACGATGAACTGATGCCACGGATCCAGCAAGTCGGCTGGGCACCCAGGTTGCTGCTGCCGTGCGTTTTGCTGTTGTCGTGCGTTGCGTTCGCTGGCCCCTGGCTTGACCAGGTATTTGGATCTATCGGCTGTCCTGTGCTGATGTCGACTCCTTGTATGATTCTCGTAAAGAGGGTGAACGCAGTCTCCGGCTGGTATGCCGCGACCAGATGACCTGCATCGTAGACTCGTGTGAACGAGAGGTTGCCATATTGCCTCACAGCGCCGCCAACATATGAGCTGTTCGTGACGACGTCGGCATAGCCAGCCTGGGGAAACTTCGTAGCGTAGGGAGAAGCTATGTAAGCAGGATACTGCTCTCCTGGCGGCGATGGAAGGTTTTGCTGTGCAAGTGCGAGTGAGACAGCTTCACCACCCATCCAGTTGCAGATGTAGTCTGCATCTCCGTATATGAACGCTATTCGAATGCCGCGAGCAAGAAGGGCGGCCAAAGATGTGAGCTGAGAAGAGCGAATCATGTCTCCTGTTGACCAGAAGACCTGATAAATCAGTTCATTGCTCTCCGTGTAGTTGATACCAGCGCCGATCGAGGCCTGCACAGATGCGTTGTTAAGGTACTCGATGTAGGCCAGAGAGGGAAAAGGGTTGGGATTAGCTTGCCGAATGTCGTAAACACTCCTATTGCTGGTTTGGTAGACGCTCTGGATCCCCAGACATGACATCTGTGCATTGTAGCAAGCAAAATTCGTGTCAATATCGTCTCCTTCATCTCCCGGGTCCATGGCGGCAGCTCTCCTTCGACAGTCTTGAAGCTGCTGTTGGCAACCTCCCTCGCCATTGAGTTGAGCCAAGGTATTGAGCATCTCAGTCTGTGTGATCGCTTGGATGCCGAAAGTGTTGTTGTAAGCAAACTGTGAATAGAACGGATTTTGCACCTCCTGCTCAACGAGGCCATTGATGATGCCCAAGGTCTCCAACGCTATCTCAAGCGTAGCATTCTCTGAGATGGTGCCATCCAGCCGTTGCTGATTCTTATCCTCAAAGAGCTCGGAGAAAACTGGCCCATAGACGCCGCCGTAACTCTCCGTAAACAAGTTAATGCCCGTCGGATTGACAGTAGTAGCATTTTCATCAACTCCTGGATTGTATTGTGGGAATGCGGAAAGAAATCCTTGAAGAAAATGCCAAACAGCGTGGGCAGCGATCTGGGTCGTGTTTGCCGTAGAGCTTCCATTGTCCGATCCGAACGTTCCGTTGAGAAAGGTGAACGCAGGAAGACCACCTGTCAAGGGCTTAGGTGGCGTTGTGAATTCACCATCCGTCAAATTGTACGAGCCGTTCGTCATCCGATCATACGACAATCCCACTTGAGCGGGCTGGTCAAAGAACAGCAGATTAGAGGTTCTGTCCCATCCCCACATTCGTGCCTGTGTGCCGTATGAACCATCCGCTAGCTGTACAACTTCGCATGGCCCAACCTCCTGAAACAAACCGACCATGGAGGAGCTGCCGGGGCCTCCATTCAGGTAAATTGTTAGAGGAGCCGTCTCAGGGTTTACGCGTGATTCGAAGAACCAGAAAAACGTATTAATCGAATAGCCTTGCTGGATTGGGGCAAGAGTGTGGGGTGGTATGTTGACATAACCGGAGTATTGCTTCTGCGACGGAAAGATGGTAGTACAGGTGCCTGGGTCGGGTGTGCGGTAAGAGATGGTTATGTTCGAATCTACTGGCGATTTGATGACAGCCGTGTATTTCGGTCGAGGGGGAAATTGTGCGTTGGTGCGAAGAGAAAATAGAAAAACGAGGCAGAATAGAAGGGCGGCCTAATGATAGTCAGCTCCAGCCATATCACAATGATGAGTGGGAGCGAGTTTGCTTCGAGGACGCGTCCACTCGAAGCGGAGCACAGCCTTGGGTTCTAATAGCTTCAGCCTTGAGAGCGCCATACACTTTTCAGGCTGAGTTGGTAAAGCCGGAGAGCAGTAGCTTCTGAAGCCATGTCCGTTTGAAGCTCTGCCAGTTGTAGGTAGTGGGAATAGGTACGTTAAGCAAACTTTAGGACTGACCATCATGGAGAGAGTGAGGGTGCGTAGCCTCGCATCCTCAATTGAAACGAATGCTTCATAAAACGAGCGTGTAGAAGATTGCTGAACGCGCGAAGCTTTGAAAGAGCAGAAGCAAACAGATCGGAAGACGTAGCGGGCTGGTGCAGAGGAAGTGGGCTACGCAAGCTCTGGTGATCGTCTGCGGTTGACGTCCGCGTCGCTCAAAGGTGGCTTGCACTAGTGCGCCCCGCTTCTGCAAGGGCGCCCCACGATCATCGTGCACTTTTCCTGGAGCTAGGCTACGTACGAAGTAGCGTTCATTGCGCTCAAAGGCTGGGCAGTTGAGATGGCTTCTTCGTGCAACAGAAGATATGATACAGCGAGTGACGAGACGGTTACCAAGAGCAGCGCTATATGCTAAAATATATACACAGAAACGATGAATCTAAGCCCGTTCAGCTGCCTGCAGAAGCGAATCGTGGTACACTCAATGAAGCATACATATTAGTACAAGGTACAAACCCACCCATCAAGTGACTCCGCATCTATGATTACCGGCTCTTGTCCATTAATACGCCTCCAACGTTGCCATGCAAGCTTGCGCCAACCCTTTCTTTTAGCCCCTTTAAGCTCCCTTCTGCAGTAGGAGGGCTCGACCTCTTTCTCGGCGTCCTCCTCACTAAACGTACTTCTCGCTCCTCCTCTGCCGCCTCTTCAGCCAATACAGCCGCTCCACCCCCTTCTGTATCCCCAAGTACCTGCCTTCTCGACTCGGCCGCTTGGAATCTCGCCTTGCCTTGAGGAGCGGCAGGTGGAAGTTCTGCAAGCCCTGCTGCGATCGGGTCTAGCTCGTCGTCATCGGCATCAAGGCTATCTGATGGCTTCGACCCTGTGATAGGACCCTTCTTCATGCCCATTTTTGCCTCGGCAGCTTTCCTCGAACGTTCGTAACGAGCCGAAATATCGCCACCGGTCCACATGGTACCCATGATACGATCCCAGATGGTGAAGAATGGTTGCGAGAAATTCGTCTTTATGCCCCAGCTCTGGTGGTGTACATCATGGTATCCAGCGTTGTTGCCTGTGATCATCTGTAGCGGGTCCCATGGCAGCGAATAGCCACAATGGTCATCGACTGTCTTGATTGTGCTAAACGTGAAGAAGACCATAGCTTGACGGGTCGTCATACGAGCAAGCATGTACGAGACGCCTGCACCTAACGTGTCGAGCAGGAAACCTTCGACGGGGTGATTGTAAAGAGCGCCGTAGGCATATGGCACGTATAGACGGTGATGGCGGGAGTGTAGTGTTGCTGTGGTGACCTGTTAGCATCAACCTTGGAAATGAAGGGATGATGAACATACTATACATCCACTTATTAAGATGCATAGCCCTGTGCCAGAAGTATTGCCATGTGTCCATGCAGCAGACCGCAAATGCGAATTGGAACGCTGGAATCAAAACCCAGTAGATAGCCTTTGCGACCAGTAGTTCCCAAGGCGCGAATGCTGGTGCAGACATGATGACTCCATTGAAATTGACCGTCTGCAGAAGACCTGGATAATGTCCTCCCCTCAGAATACCAGCTGGATAAGGATGTTTGCTATTGATTTGGTCTGCGAACGACACGGCATCCAGGCCCAGAGCAGCCAGTATAGAAGGAATCGCACGCTGCGCGATCCGGATCCGCTGCGCCCACAATTTGACATCGTAATCCTCCCTTCCAAACATCTGCTCCGGATCCGTCCATGCTAGAACCAGTCCAACAGCGGTTTGGATGATCTGCTGCAGGATGACATCGCGGAAAACGTCGAATCTCGAGACGTGATTCCGGCTCAGGAGTTCTGCGGGAGTATGTAGTCGGTACTGCGGAAAGAGGTCGTATACATCGATCATGTGGAATATCATAGATACTGCCCAGTACGCGATAATGGGCAGGGCGAGGGCGAGGTACGCATCGTCGATCGGCGGAATGAGCGGAGGGACGGGTTTGAGCTGGTAATATGGGAGAGGCGGCAGCTCAGGGTATGTGGTTGCGTTCATGGTTGCAAACCGCCTCGCGAAGCGCTTGAAGAAATGCGTGCGCGTGAATTCGAAGTTCGGGGACTTTTAAGGGGTGCGGACGTCGGTGGCAAGTCGCGTGTGAATCATTCGACTCGGAGATTTGGATTCCGGCTTGGAGCGGATCGCCCCGGAGGAAGGAGGATTTAAAGATATAGGGGAGAGCAATTAAACAAAGGAAGGAGCGAGGGAAGAAAAGAACGAATTAGAGAAGGGCGAAATGGATGACATGGAATTGCGCCTGGTCTGAGGGCGCTCAATATGACGCTTCCGCGTAGGGCGAATATAAAATGCACTAGGCCACGATAGGGAAGGCGCCGCACCCCGCGACTGATAGAATTTCCAGTTGGCGCACAACCGCATCTTCACTTCTCCCCCACCACGTCGACTCCGTCTCCACTCCTTCGTCCTCACATCGGTCACTCTCTACCCTTCAACATGATCATCTACAAGGTGCGCCGATCCCCATCACCCAATCATTAAGCGGCCAAGTTACATCTTGACCCGGCCGTACACACCGCAAGGCCGCAGCTCGCTGACCTTTCGCAATGTAGGACATCATCACCGGCGACGAGATCATCTCGGACAGCTACAACCTCAAGGAAATCGATGGCTGTGTCTACGAAGCGGATTGCAAGAAGATCAGCGTCGGCGGCGAGAACATCGATATTGGCGCGAATCCCTCAGCTGAGGAAGGCGAGGAAGGCGTCGAAGACACCAGCCAGACAGTCATTGACGTTGTCCACTCATTCCGCCTGAACGAGACGAGCTTCGACAAGAAGAGCTATCTGACACATCTTAAGGGTACGTTGAGAGCGATGGACATCACAGATTATGGATTGTGGCGGGAATTTTGAGCCTGCGTTTTTGTGAATCAGGCTAATCAATAATTTGCACAGACTACATGAAGAAGGTCAAGGCTGCGCTGAAGGAAAAGGGCGCGAGCGACGACGAGGTCAAGGCTTTCGAAACCGGTGCCCAGAGCTTCGCAAAGAAAATTGTGAGCAACTTCAAGGACTACGAATTCCTCATTGGCGAGTCCATGGATCCTGATGGAATGTATGTGAACACTCTTACAATTTTGCTCCTTCCCCAAGGTGGATCCAGCTGACCTCAAACTTAGGGTCATCCTTCTCAACTACCGCGAAGACGGAGTCACACCATTCGTTACCGTCTGGAAGCACGGCCTCAGCGAGATGAAGGTCTAAAAGTTTCTGCTTCGAGCTGTCGAGCATCTAGACGACACGTAGAGTGATTGCACGATTTTCTTTTTCCATTGGAATGCTAGCTAAAGCCACGAGATAGATGAAGCATTACACGAGCAAACTCCTTTGACACATCGAGCAATGAAATGATGGCATGGAAACGTGAGATCTGCAAGATAACTGCCGTTGCTCGTTACCCATAGTGCATCGTAAGATATGTACAGCGAGCCAACACCCGACATGCTGGAAAGTGTGAACCAATGCGCCTCGAATCGTACAATATTATCAGCAGCCGTCCAACGTTTTACTCCAATCTCAAAGCCTGGAAATTGTTATAGCAATCTTTTACTCATTCAAAGCGGTGTACGCCTCGACAATTATACCTCGAATGTCCAATTATCTGTTGTCAAACCATCTGGGAGGTTCTCTGTCTCCTTCATCATCACAACCCCACTTGGAATCTCTAGACCCAATTCTCCCCCGAGTGGACTTAGGTCTGTCTTGGGAACTTCCAACTGCGGCGCCTTCTCCATCTTCTCACCGGCTTTCTTCTTCGGACTGCTCTTCACGCTTTTTGGTTCATCAAGCTTGGGCCCAAACCTCACATCTTTGATGTCCCATTCATCATCATGAGCAGCAGCGACCCACGTCCTCAGCGCACAATGCACGGAGCCGTAGAACTTCTCCTTGCATGTGCGCAAGTTACCGCCCATAACCTTTTCGAACCCGCTATCTCTGGTGAGCTTGCGCAGCTCATTTCGCTCACCTTGCGCAGGGAGTGAAGCGAGCAGGCCGTTCAGTAGGTCGAGATGCGACGCGAGGTA
The DNA here is from genome assembly GCA_010015805.1 of Rhizodiscina lignyota. Taxonomy (NCBI): domain Eukaryota; kingdom Fungi; phylum Ascomycota; class Dothideomycetes; order Aulographales; family Rhizodiscinaceae; genus Rhizodiscina; species Rhizodiscina lignyota. Next base: position 1,785,237 of record ML978121.1, on the reverse strand, counting down.
GTTTGTCGCATCCCATTCGACACCACCTACATATGGCGCTGCTGGAACGGGAGGCCGCGGAGGAGGGAAGTGGCGCTTGGTGTAAGAGAGTTCATTGTATGAACTGTTTGGCCGAGGTTGTGACGGATCAGCTGGTAGCCAGACGTCAGAGAGTCCCGACGTCGTAGTCGCCGGGACCTTTGGCAACGGCTTGTCGCCGGATAGAGTAGATCCTGGCGATGGTGTCTTCTCGACGGCTTTTGGTTCCACCGTCGCAGCATTTGAAGGAAGAGAGATGACGTTCAACTGATGCAAGAAGATCCAAAAGACCTCCTTGGTAACATCCACAATCTCCTTGCACCAGACACGGTATGGTCTTGGCTGGTGCATGTCCAGTACGAAAGGCAGCGGGCCTGATCCTTCTGGCGGTGCTGGATCACGGAGATAGGATAATATGGCTCGAGCACGAGAGGGTAGTTGCGCGGATGAGGCCGAGCAGAGATGGGTGACTGCTAAAGGTCAGCATGGAATCACAATATGGAGACACGAGAAAGGCATCTTCAAACGGTCGAAAATGAACTTACAAAGCAAGCTAACGATGATCCCACGAGTGTTGAATTCACTCGGTCCCTTGCGCTCTTTGTCGAAAAGCATGCCTAGCAGCGAAGGAAACAATGTGGTCTCAACTTCGCAGAGCTTCTGCTGTGCTAGAGCAGTTGTGCACAGGCCTTTCAAGCATAGGAGGGCCTCATGAAGAAGAGCATCGTCGTGCTCTTCTCGCCATTCGATCTCCATTATTCGGTGCAACAATGCCACGATTTCAGTCATTCCCCCCTCGCAGATGAATGAGTCAACCCAAGCAACAGTCTCGTTGCGAAGGAGCAACCGGAGTTTATGAAGCCTGCCAACTTCGATGTCCTGAGGCTTCGGCGTGTTGTGTAGATACTGTACAAACTCGCTCGGCGCAGTAGTCTTCTGAGATCTCGTTGAGGTCTCAGCATGGCGGCTCGCGGAGAGGCTGGTCGTTGATGGCGACTTTGGGATGTCGACAGACTTGTCCCGACGGTGTGTGGAGGCATCTCTCTCCCCTCCCTTATGCTTCTTGGATGGTGACGAGTCACCCTTGCTGAATGTGAATGTCCTGCTTCGTGGTCTGCCCCTCTTGGGGGTCATAGGGCGATCGTCAAGGTCTCCATCATCAATAGCCTCCGCATTCTTCGATGAACCCTTTGATTTTGTGAATTTCTTCGATCCACTGCGTGTATCATCTCTGTTGGCGATCTTTTCCGGCGATGTTGCTTCAGTCGGAGTCGGGGCGCCGTCGACCTTATCGGACCGGATGAAATCCATCTTGACACTGGCCTTGAGCGTCCGCATTTTCTGCCGCATTGGTTCTGGAATGTTTCTTGAATCAAGGACTGCTTCGAAAGCCGCGTCTAAACTCTTTTGGTCCATTGCAAATTCTGCCTCTGCGTCCTTTGCCTTGCCATTGAACGCTGCTACTGCAGCCATGACCCGTGATCCTTTCTTCGCCGGCGAGGCTGGAGTTGTTGCATTTCCCGTAAGCTTTGTTCTGTCGTTCTGATGAGTATCCAACTTGGGAACTTCTGGCCTCCTCTTGGGCTTATCCTCCTGGTTATTCTTCTGACGATGCTCATCTGAGCTTTTGCTCGAAATGGGTTGGAAAAAGGCCTTCGCCGAACTCAAACCCATCTCCACACTCTTTGGTCTCATAGTCCGCTTTGCAAGCCTAGGCTCTTCCACACCAAAATAGTCCTTCTGTTTGCTCGGAGAATAGTCTTGTGGGGTGTATAGTTCAGTATCAGCTCTCGTCCATTCATCATTTAGTGGTATCTTTTGTGTTGTGCTATGCTCTTGCACGCCCAATTGCTGAGAAGCGAATTGAGCCCATATCGGAGTAGTTGGGGCAGTATTTGCGGTTGCTGAACTAGGAGGCGTGGTGTTTTCCTTGTCTCTCGGTTGTTTCGCTAGCTGGGTAAGGTCTTTCGAGGACCGATTTTTTGAGAAGAGGTTCGTTAGGTTCGTAGAGGACTTCGACTTCTTTGGCTTCGTGTCGTCTTTCTGCCGGCGTGAACGCCGACCATCCTTTTCCAACATAGCCGTCGACTCTGAGCTTTTCTGCCTCGTGTACGGTCCGTCTGGTCTGCCTCTGGCCTCTTGGGTCGACTTTCGAGGAGTCGCGGGCCCATTGCCGTGATTCGCAATCTCTCCCAGCACAGACTGCCCAGAGTGTGGGTGGTCTGCGGGCAGCATTGGTGTTGAGCTGTTGCCATATCCATACGGGGACTCTATCTGTTGAGATACTTGAGTAGACCCGTACGTGTCTTGAGATGGATTCCTCTTGTGCGCTTTCGGAGCGATGATAGATTTGATCACTGACGACGACTTCGTCCGCTTGTGCTGTTGTCGCTCGGGGGGAAGCATGGAAACAACGCCAGCTTGAGGAGCCATACTGGCCTTTGTACCATTTGAAGTGAAGAGAAGTGAAGACGGCTGCCACGGAAATCAGACACGGGTTGAATTGGAGATGGGAGGGGCATTTCCAGAAGCGTAAATAATGAACTCGTTGCCAGGCCAACCGGCTCGGCCCGAATCTTGGCGGAGAAGTTCCCGAAATCGTGAATGAGCAGCCAGACGACCTTGGGACGTCCCTTTAGTCCTTGGTTTAAAGAGTTAAATTTTGCAAGATGAAGCATCGCATGAGTTGTCATTTTACTGCTGCTGTACAATTGCTTGCTGCATCCAAAGGAATCTGCTGCATATTAAGAAAGTCCGCCACTGTGTATTTCCGCCCGATTCCGATGCTCCAGTGGCTCCGTACGCATTAAAATCCCCGAACTGGCCTCGATCCCATCCCAAGAATTAAAGACTTTTGAAGGCGAAATAAAAGAAAATCCACGGCCATTAGACTCAACCTTTCAGCTTGACCAAAATCCACTCCATTTCCGCATCCAGTGCCGTATACTTTTCATCTAATGCCCATCATCAGCCCATCGTTCCCTCGCCACAAAGCCCATGTCTTCTTGAAGCCAAAATCCAGCACAAATTCCTCCCCACGGTTTCTCCGGATTCACGACCTGCCAGCTGAATCTCCTCGCCAGTTCTGGAACTGCCTTATTCAGCTCCAACATTGCCACTGACCTCCCCAAGCACC